>CM047737.1:25554740-26162082 GCA_026225825.1 Pistacia integerrima
TAGTCTTAATTTCAGGAAATCTCAAGGGTGAAAATGTTATTTCCTTAATAATAGTCCTTAGTAATAATAGTTTATGGGGTTTTAGTCCGGGAGTACAATGTTATTTTCAGGAAATATCAGGGTCGAAAATTAATTTTTCTAATAATCATCTTAAATAGATAAACAATAATATTACAGTGATAAATCCTTCTCTTTAACTTTTTTTTACGATGTATCAGTTTATAATTAATCAGTTTGTAATAGATTTTATCTAATTAAATATGAATTGATCAATTACGAACTACCACATCAGTTTTTTTGAAAGAAAAGAAAATTGTTAGATCTATTTTTATTTAAACGGATTATGCCTTCGAGGGGTTCTAATTTCTAATCAGAAATCAATCAGGGAGTAGAATGTTACTTTTAGGAAATATCAGGTGCGAAATATTCCCCTAATCATATTCTTAACGGATAAAGTATTAATGGAGTTCATATTTCCTGGTCCAAAAAGACAAAACGCAAGACGAAAGCGGTGCCGTGAAGCTAAAAGGAAGGGAAAGTGAAATTCGGTTGCAGAAGGAAAGAATGTCAGATCCGTACGGGAGAGTGAAGGGAGGGAGGCTGAGCTTCAAAGACGGAAGTCTCGCCACTCGCAAATCCATCGAGAAGAAGAAAAAGAAGAAGAAGCACAAGAAAGATGATGAATCTCAGCCGTCCACCGCCGTCGATGGGTCTGATAACACAAACAACGAGGCAGGACAAACCTACACTATCGACGCTGCTAAAAACATGAAGTACGACGAGCTCTTCCCCGTCGAGACCAAAAAGTTCGGTTACGATCCTAAAGCCAACGTTAAAACCGTCGAAGACGCTCTCGATGATCGCGTCAAGAAGAAGGCTGATCGTTACTGTAAATGAAACGAAACGAAACTCGCTCTCTGTATGTTCTAAAACAACACTGTTTTTGTCTTTTAAGCGTTTTATTCTTAAAAAGTATTTTTAACCTAGAAGTTCTAATCTATGAATTTTAGTTTATGCTTACTTGCGAGCTTGAAAGAAGTGAAGAGAAACTAATTTTTGAGAATCTTGTTGTTTCTCTGTTTTTTAGCTTTTAAGTGCTTCAAATTTTAGGGCTTTGTATAGAACTGCAATGTTTGAGTTTCTATCTGTTGTGAGCTTCTCAATTGGCATATTACCGCACTGTGTCAGTTCGTGTTTAAAGAATTTCTGAAATTTGAAGAATTAGGTGATGTTCCGAAAGGTTAGTGCATTGGAAATTGGGGTTTAGGCATCGTTGAATCAGTTCTGATTTCAATTTTCTAGCCTCTTACTGCATTAGAATTTCGTTATGGTCTTGCTCCCATTTAATTTACTTTCATAGGTTGCTGACTAGCATTAAAGTTTTAACCTCTTCAAAATACTTTACCAACTTAGCTGGCATACTTGATATCTCAATCACAGCCAGTACATCTCTAGCCATACTGCTAGGGGGACTTTAAAGAGATGCTTTATGGAATGTAGAAAAAATGAAGATAAGTAATTGGGGGTAGGTTTTAACTCTTTACTACAAGTTGGTGCTGGTGGGTGTCAGGTGTCCCCATGAAGTTTGTTGCAGTATTAGTCATGGTTGGGAAGATTATCCTAAGTGGTAGACTTCCAATGTTTGAAATAGGACTGGCTTGTAATTTTAGAAATTTCTGAATCAGTATACAAGGGAGATATAGTTAACATTGTTGGGTACATCTAATGTTGTGCAGTTTCAGAAATTATTTTCTGAAGCAGCATATAAGGTAACTCATTTTGAAACTTTGTCAGTGCATTACTAGCTTGTCTTAAAGTTTGGTTAATTATAGTAACTTTTATGAATTTATTGAGTTGTGATATTGTGCTTGACTTCATGGGTTGTACGACTATTGGAGTTATGGGAAAATGAAGAAATGTCTAGAGCGTATTATTTGCTTAATGTGGACTATATTCCAAGGAACTCAGAAAGCGTGTGTTGGTAAATATCATGATATTGCCATATTATCCAATATCATTCAACTCAGAGGCTTTCATGTGGATGAAAGAGATTTGCCTTACATGGTTTAGACTAGTGTTAAATTGGCTGTAAGTTTTGGTCTTTAAGAGTAATAAGTGGTGTCCTTCTCTGTGGAGGGAGTTCTCATTTTTTCTGAAGCTAGTCTTTATATACCTATTTGTGCTGATTAGAATCATGGATGACTGAATTTCATTTTTTCTTCTGATGTAGGAGCATCCATCCCTAGGAGGAAACAGTCTGTTGGAATTATGGAAATTCTTGATTCTATTACTTTCATTTTCTTTTACCCGTAATTACTTTGTCTTCGATATGGGTATTTTACCAATTTGTCAAATCTTGAACATGTTTTTCTTTAGGCTGCTATTTGGATATCTTTGTGATGGCTGATGTCGTACTTTAATAGTTGTTACGTTGTATCTTGGCCATCGAAATCAATTTTAGAAGTATACACATTAAGTAGTATCATGTTGGGCTTGATAGGTTGCTTATATTTGGATTATACTTAATAAAAAATCCTTGAAATTATTAGAAATTTTTGTGGCGGCTTTTATAATGAGTATCTCTATGACGTTATTTGATGTGTCAATTGGTATGGACACGTCAAAACAACTTCTACATACAATCCTAAACCATTATGTGTCATCTTTAACAACATGGAAGATGGTTTCTTCTATAGTCAATTGCATCAACATTTATCATGTCAGCTTCTTGTTGCCCTTTGCACCTCCTCTGGATCATCAAATCTACGCAACAAGCAATAACTATTCATCAATGTGCTATAAATAAATGTGTCTGATTGCAAACCTTTTTGGATATATTGTTTACTACCTTGGTAGCAATATAATGTTTAAGGGTACGCTAACAGTTCTTCATTAACGGGCAGAAAGATTGCTCAAATATTGTAGCTATTAATTTCCTACACAATTAACTTCGGCTTTTCTCATTCTGAAAGAGCCTTGACTATTGGATTCATTGCCGGTCTCATGTTTCAATCTTCTTCCAAACTAGACATGCTACTTTCAACAACAATTTTGCAGCCTGGTTCATGTGAAAGAGTTTCCAAATTGAACTCACTTCAGCTTAAAATGCTTCTTTTCTCAATATATATTTCCTAGTCTCTTCATGGCGGCCACCCTTCCATCAACTAAAACACCTGCTTAGATGCTTCACAACGGAAATCATATATGCAAAGCTTCAGTGAAATTGAGATCAAATCCTTAGAAATCAACTTTTGGAACAGTAATTAGTTCTAGTGTTGCTTTCTTTTGATTGATGGATATTTTTGATACGAAAATGATAGAGTCATCGAAGGTTGCGCATTGAATCTGTGCACCGAATGACGTGACAAAATTCTGACCGTTGATTAATATTAACTGATAATAAATAAACGGTCAGGATTTTGTCACATCATTCAGTGTACATATTTGGTGCGCAACTTTTGGTGGCTGTAGCATTACTCTTCTTGATAAGCTTTGGTCAATATAAAACTTACCAAAACAGATTTACCTTTGGTTGGATCAAGAAAATTTTAATACCTTGAGATCTTTGGCTCGTCATTATCAAATTATTCTACCATACTGCTTTAGATATCCTCATTAGAGAATTCTTCAAATTTTATGGCAATAGGAATCAGCAATCGACTTCGAAAAATGGGAAAAACTCTAAAATTATATTAAAAAAAGTTTACCATATTCAAAGATACTGAAAGTATATTTCCTTATACAAGAAAGAAGAATTCTCCTGATGTCCAACAAGGCGAGATGAGATTCCTATACTACGTTATCAAACAAAGCGAGGAAGTAGGAACGTATCCCTCAAATACATGACACAAGCAAATTTACATCCTTGATAATGAAAAACTGAAATACAACTATGTATGGAAAAGGAAAATTACTTCATAAGTCTCCAACAACATGAATTTAATTCGAGTGAAAACAGATTGTGCGAGCGGATACGGGTTGGAACTTCTAAGGCTATGATTGCATTAGGTGCTTCAGAGCCTCAGATGCAGAAGGATATGTCCTAAGATTTACTTCAAGCAAATAAGCAACGAAGTCAATGAAGCCGTGGTCCCCCATCAACAATCAGTAACATAATGACATTTTTGTGGTATCAGGTATTAAAGTCTATTGGTTTCCCCCTAGAAGACTACAACATGCAATCACTACTAAAGAAATTCAAGAAATGTAATATGCCACGGTATATCTAACTTGTCAAGACATGCACTGTAGAAGGACAACAAGTATTTGATGATTGACGAAAATACAGTCAAAAAACAATGATATAATAGTGTTTGAGCAAACACCAAGTAGGATGTTAAAGTTCTAGGTTCATGCTTTGAAAGAACTTGGGTAAATGAGCATTTAAACAAACAAAAGATGTCTATTTCCTCAATGGCTATCTTAAAATTTTCCTTCAGGGTTAACCTCCGAGCGGTAGATATTTGCAAAAACAATCAAGTGTCTTCTTTACCTTATGGCATTATACTCTCAGAATATCCAGAGCTCATTGCAAAAATAAGAGTTAAAAATAATTAGAGGAATAAGAATTCAGGTGACCAATAACAAATTGAAATAAGCAAAAGAAGGTAAAAACAATATAAAGGGTTATATATGTCAAGATTTATGATCGCAAGGTGGAACATATAAAGATACCAAAACGGACTATGGGTACTTATAGAGGTCAAGACTAGAAGACCAGATCATAGGCTGCAAGCCTGCAAACCTCTTTGACTCATTAATTCCACCAAACCATGAGCTTCCTCCATCTTCCCCACCTTGCAAAGCCCACTTATCATTGTAGTAAACGTCACCACATCAGTGTGGACCTCTTTGATTCATCAATTCAAACAACCCATTAGCTTCCTCCATCTTCCCCACCTTGCAAAGCCCACTTATCATTGTAGTAAACGTCACCACATCAGGCTGCAAACCTCTCAGACTCATCAATTCCAACAACCCATTTGCTTCCTCCATCTTCACCTCCTTGCAAAGCTCACTTATCATTATGGTATACGTCCCAACATCAGGTTGCAAACCACTTTGGCTCATCAATTCCAACAACCCATTAGCTTCCTCAATCTTCCCCTCCTTGCAAAGCCAATTTATCATTGTATTAAAAGTCACAAGATTAGGCTGCAAACCTCTTTGAATCATAAATTCCAACAACCCATTGGCTTTCTTTGTCTTCCCCTCCTTACAAAACCCATTTACCATTGTAGTAAATGTTACCACATCAGGCTGCAAACCTCTTTGACTCATCAATTCCAACAACCCATTTGCTTCCTCTGTCTTCCCCTCCTTGCAAAGCCTGCTTATCATTGTATTAAAATTCACCACATCAGGCTACATACCTCTTTGACTCATCAATTCCAAAAACCCATTAGCTTTCTCGTCTTCCCAACCTCGCAAAGCCCATTTATCATTGTATTAAATGTCACCACATTAGGATGCAAACCTCTTTGACTCATCAATTCCAACAACCCATTAGCTTCCTCCATCTTCCCCTCCTTGCAAAGCCCATTTATCATTGTATTAAAAGTCACCACATTAGGCTGCAAACCTCATTGACTCATCAATTCCAACAACCCATTAGCTTCCTCTGTCTTCCTCTCCTTGCAAAGCCCATCAATCATTGTAGTAAACGTAACCACATTAGACTACAAACCTCTTTGAATCATCAATTCCAACAACCCATTAGCTTCCTCCATCTTCCTCTCCTTGCAAAGCCCATCAATCATTGTAGTAAACATAACAACATTAGGCTGCAAACCTCTTTGAATCATCAATTCCAAAAACCCATTAGCTTCCTCCGTCCTCCCCACCTTGCGAAGCCCATTTATCATTGTAGTAAATGTCACAACATTAGGCTGCAAACCTCTTTGATTCATCAATTCCAACAACCTATTAGCTTCCTCCATCCTCCCTCCTTGCAAAGCCCATTTATCATTGTTGTAAATGTCACCACATTAGGCTGCAAACCTCTTTGAATCATCATTTCCATAAACCCATTAGCTTCCTCTATCCTTTCCTCCTTGCAAAGCCCTTTTTATCATTGTAGTAAACGTAACCACATTAGGCTGGAAACCTCTTTGAATCATCAATTCCGAAAGCCCATAAACTTCCCCCGTCTTACCCTCCTTGCAAAGCACGCTTATCATTGTAGTAAATGTCACCAAATCAGGCTGCAAACCTCTTTGAATCATCAATTCCAACAACCCATTAGCTTCCTCCATCTTTCTCTCCTTGCAAAGCCCATTTATCATTGAATTAAAAGTCACCACATTAGGCTGCAAACCTTGATCCCCCATCTCAATAAACAAACTCTCCGCCTCCTCCAAATTTCCCACAAAACACCAACCATAAATTAGAGAGGTACAAACAACCACATTTGGCTTAATTCCTCTACTCTTCATTTCCAAAAACAATTCTTTCGCCTCATCTACCAACCCATCTTTGCAAAGACCATCGATAATAATACCATAACAAACAATATTAGGACTGACCCCAAACGCAACCATTTTCTTGAACAACTCCATAGCCTCCAAACTCCTATTCTCCAAACACAAACCTTTAATCAAAGAACTAAAAGTCACAACATCTGGGTTAAAACCCCACCTCAAAATTCTCCAAAAAACAACAAAACCATCACAAACCCGACCCACATTACAAAAACAATTAATCAAAATATTTAATGTAATTAGATCGCATCAACCCCATTGAACCCAATCGTTTGTAAAGCAAAATAACGTCTTCATAAAACTTCTTCTTAGCAAGAGCTCCAAACAACCGGTTGAATGAATGATGAAATCGGTGGTTTGGGTTGCATATGAATCATTAAACTAAAGAAATAGCGTGTGTCGGCCAGTGATATTACCTTGTTTACGTCTTTTCAAGGAATACATCAAGCCTCGCAAAGATCTTCAACGTTATATCTTGAATCTTGTATATCAAGCCTAGCTACATCTTCAACGTTATATGCTGAATCTTGTATATCAAGCCTTGCTACGTCTTTAGCGTTATATACTAAATCTTGTGGTATGGTTGTAGTCACTTTACATGAATTTGTGAATAAAGATGAGATTTTGGTTTCAGAATGTTATGTCTAAAAATATAAGGGCTGACGTCAAGACCCTTTAGCCTGCAATAGTCAGATCATTGGAACAACCACCATCTGTGTCTGTCAGGATAGTGGGCGCGCGTCAGGCTAGTCAGGAGGTTGTGGTGCTCCCACGTGTACAATCCCTGCTCTAAATCGCGCAAATCACTATGGAAGGTGGGCAATGTGACATAAAGAAGGATTTGCACAGATAATCCCACCAACTTGCAGATTTAGTGATCATTGCCTCAAGGCATCTGACTATAAATGGGGAATTCATCTCTCATTAAAGGGATTCGCACATTTTACGCTTGATTAATTAGTCTCTTCAAAATTCTTAGCAATTAATACCTTGTAATACCATTGTAAAGTCAATTAGCTAACAGTGACCTGACCCCTATCATCAATACAAACATCAGTGGACGTAGGACTTGCTACCTTAGCATCCGAACCACTTTAAAAACTGTCTCCATTGCATTTACTACCTTTTTATCCATTATATTCACGTGTGTCTTCTGAGTCCATACAGTATCTCACATGTACATTTCGTTGGTGCAAAATCATGTATCAACAGTTTGGCGCTAGAAGGAGGGCCCTGTTTTAGTGTTCATCCTTCATCAGGAGAGTCTCTAACTTACCGGTCCTACAACAACATATGGCCCACCAACCAGAACATGAGCAAACCAACCAGGGCACCCAGGGGTCCCCCCAAGTTCAGGGGGATACTTCTTCCAAAAAACCTTCAGTCCCGTCCGAATGCTGTGGGAGATATCCCGTCAAGCTCACAGCTTGACCCTGTTATAAGGAGCTACTTGGAAAGGTTTGACAATACTCTCCAGACGATCAACCAAAGGTTGGACCGTTTGGACCAAGGTGCGCCATCCAAGTCAACTGCGACGATACAACCGCAAAAAATGCCTGCAGGTCGCGCAAAAGCATAGTAAAGGGAAATAGCCCGTGTCACGAGCACTGCAGTGCGAAGGCAAAAGGGTAAGCAAGTGGCAAAAAGCAAGCCCACGGGCTCCAAAGGGCCAGGAAACACCGACCGCGTCCCAAGAAGAATACCAGTCTCGCTGAGACTCGGTGAGAAGATGCAGCCTGAGCTGTCCCACGCCACGTCGTAGGTACGCATCCATAAAAGTGTTGGACGGGTCGATTCTTATCACCGTTAGCAAGCCAATCCTGGTTGCCACAGTGCGAGTGGGTCACACACTTCGCGGGGCGGTTCTTACCACCGCGAAGGTCGTGAGAATACCCCGCACCTTTCATCGCCATCGCACGCCTCTAGTCAGCGTGTGTCAAGAGTAGTTGGAATCGCCAGCCGAGGCTAAGAAGAGCTCGACCTCCTAGGCATTCCTCAATCGTAACCACGAGAATCGAACTAGCGTGGGTGAAAGCAACCCCCAAGTGGCTCCGTTGCCGCAAATTGAAGAGCTACAGTGAGCTCTAGATAGGCTAAGGGCACAGCAAAATGAGTAGGGACAAGTTGCATCTACGTCCCCCTTCTCTTCCGAAGTGTTAGCCGCTCCACTCCCACCAAGATTCAGGATACCTGACATGCAGGCGTTTGATGGAAACTCCGTCTGCAGAACCATCTGTATGAATTTAACGACCTGATGGAGCTTTACCAAGGTCTCAGACTTGGCAAAATGCCGCTAACGATGGTTTAGGTCGCTCCCAGCAGGGTCAGTCAGTTCGTGGACCTCAGATGAGCACGACATTCCTAAGGCATTTTCAAGCGAATCGGAAGTTTTCAATGCCTTTGATCTACCTTAGCAACATAAGGCAAGAAAGGGACGAATCCCTCCAGTCTTACATTGACCGTTTCCACAGGGAACTCAACAAAGTGGCTCATACTCCCAAAGAGTCTGTTCGGACTCTCATCATAGTCGGGGTTCGTCCGTAAACTGACCTGTGAAAAGAATTACAAGCTGAGGATGATGTCTCCCTCACAGAATTCTACAACCTTGCGGAGAAGTACCTCCGAATAGAAAATTCTTTGGCGGCACTATCGTCGTGACCCCGGTGCATCAAGCAGTATGTTTGGTCGGGGAAAATTTTGTAGATGCATGAGAGGCGACGTGAGGCGGAGCCCCGCTACGAGCACGAAATCCTATGCTCCTGTTCCTCGTCGTGACCACGACCACGATAGAGTTCGGTATACTCCACTAAATGTGTCTGTATCAGCCATTCTTGACAAATTCGAGGAGGCCAGTCTGCTCGGTGAGCCAGAACCTATGAAAACTCCTGCGACAGCCAGGAATAATAAAAAATATTGTCGCTTCCATTGGGATAATGGGCACCATACAGATGAATACCGAGCTCTAAAGCAAGCAATCGAAGAGCTCATCAAGAAAGGGCACTTGAAGGAGTATATTGATGACTCCGCTCCTACAAAAGAGAAGAGCCAAGAAGAGCAAGGAAGAAAGCGTCGTGATCGCAGAGGGTATAGCAGCGTTAACATAATCTTTGGAGGACCGCACCTCGCAGAAAACACGCGGGGTGCGCAGGAAAGATACGCGCGAAGCTCATCACAACCCGATCAGGGTGATGAGCACGTCGCAGCGATCATAAAAGGCTCGAAAGGAAGAGCCGATCACCTTCTAGAAGAAGGAGGCAGCTCGTTTGCATCATCCTCACAACGATGCCCTTGTGATCACACCCCTAATAGGGCGCCATAATATCTGCAGAATGCTTGTGGACAACGGAAGCATTGTGAACATTCTGTTCGGACGCTTTTGAAAGAATGAACTTGGATGAGGCCGACCTAAAACCCGCCTCGATCCCTCTTTATGGCTTTACAGGGGACCACATGATCCCCAAAAGAACGATCCAGCTCCCAGTCACGTTGGGTGACTACGACGAGGTGACTAGGGTTACTGAATTCCTTGTCGTGGACTGCCCATCGGCCTTCAGTGGAATATTGGGACGACCTCTATTGAGAAGCTTCAAGACGGTCACTTCCATATACCATCTCAAGATAAAGTTCCCAACTTCAACGTGGATAGGGGAAGTGAGCGGATAGCAAAACACATCTCGCGACTGCTACATAAAAGCAGTGCAGATGGCGTGTAAAAGGAAATGGCATTTCGCAATGTGTGCCTCGCCAGGCTATGACGATCAGCCGGATCTAGCCACAGCCTGGCCCAGCAGAGGACAATATAGATCCTCGAATCCAGGAAATCCCTCCCAACGGCCCGATTGAGGATTTGTCCGAGGTATCGGTTGATCCAAAAGAGCCGAGTCGAGCCAAGTGTTAAGAATTGGAAGCTGTCTCAATCTCCAGGTCGCGGCTGAGCTGATAAACTTCCTGATTGAAAACATCGATGTGTTTGCCTGGTCGCATATAGATATGGTCGGGATTAGCCCGGACATCATTTGCCATGCGCTAAACATCAATAGCAAAGCCAAGCCAGTTCGCCAAAAAAGAAGAGCAATGGATCCAGAGCGGTATGCCGCCTTGAAATTAGAAGTGGACAACCTCCTTTGAAATAGGTTCATCCGAGAGGCACTCTACCCGACATGGGTTGCCAACCCTGTTCTTGTAAAAAAGCCAAATGGCAAGTGGCGAACTTGCGTCGACTTCAGCAACCTCAATAAGGCCTGCCCTAAAGACAGCTTCCCTCTGCCAAGAATTGACTAGCTCGTGGATGCCACCTCGGGACATGAGCTGCTTAGTTTCATGGATGCATACTCAAGATACAATCAAATTTTGATGTATGGGCCGGACAAGAAGCATACGTCCTTCATTACAGACCGGGGGCTGTATTGTTGTAAAGTTATGCCTTTCGGCCTCAAGAACACTGACGCGACCTACCAACGATTGGTTAGCCGAATGTTCTCCAACCAGATCGGAAGAACAATAGAGGTCTATGTGGACATGCTAGTCAAATCCCAGGCCGCCTTAGGGCACATCGCGCATCTCGCTGAGATGTTTGACATCTTCCGGCTGTACAGAATGAAACTCAATCCTCTCAATTGTTCATTCGGGGTATCGTCAGGAAAGTTCCTGGGGTACATGGTTAACCAGCGGGGGATAGAAATAAACCCCGAGAAGATCCAAGCTCTGCTCGATATGGATAGCCCGACCAGCAAAAAGCAGGTCATGTGTCTTAGCGGGCGAATAGCGGCACTTAGTCGCTTCATATCAAGATTAACAGATCGCTACTTGCCATTTTTCAATGTTCTAAAGGCCAACAAAAGTTCGAATGGGCACCCGAGTGCGAACAGACGTTCCAAAGCATAAAGGAATATCTCGGGAAACCACCTCTCTTGTCTAAGCCTTTTCCACAAGAAATCCTGCTTCTATACTTGTTCGTTTTTCTTAGTTCACGGCTAGTGCAGCTCTGATTCGGGAAGAGGAAAAGGCGTAGTGGCCAGTGTATTATGCGAGCAAGCGCTTGATGGATGCCGAGATGCGGTATCCAGAAATGGAGCAATTAGCCTATGCCCTGCTGATTGCCTATAGAAAGTTGACCTTACTTCCACGCCCATACTATCCATGTGATGACTAATTACCCACTCAGGCAAGTCCTTCAAAAGCTAGAAGCATCGGGTAAATTGCTTAAATGGGCCATGGAATTAAGCCAGTTCGATCTTAAGTATAAGCCGAGATCGACCATAAAAAGGCAGGCAATTACTGACTTTATCTCAGAATTTTCCTATCTTCCGAGCTAGCAACAGCCTAGCGAAGCCATTCAGGAAGATATTAAGAACCTGTCGACCTGGAACCTCTACGTCGACGGGTCATCAAACAGGAAAAGGGCCTGTGCTGGCCTCCTTCTTTTGAGCCCCGAAGGGGCTCGCATTCACGCATTCTTCGGTTCGGATTTAAAGGTGACCAATAACGAGGCTGAGTATGAAGCTCTGCTCGCTGCAGGGTTGAGGTTGGCCAGAGAAATGGGCGCAACCGCGATCAGTGTGTACAGCGATTCCATGCTGGTCGTCAACCAAATTTTGGGGGAATATCAAGCCAAGGAAGAGAACATGGTTCGTTATCTGAAAAAAGCCAAGGCCGCACTCGAGCCGTTCAAACATTTTGAAATCACTCAGATTCCCAGAGACAACAATTCTGTGGCCGACGTCTTGGCAAGGATAGCCTCGTCGTTGGACTTAGAGGCACCAGATAGTATTCCTGTTCGACTTGGCGAAACCCCAAGTATCAGCCCGATCGAATAGGCCGTGAATGAGACTCGTTCTGACTCCTGAATGACTCCCATTGTTCAGTACCTCAAGGATGGGACCTTGCCGGACGACAAGGTCGAGGCAAGGGTCCTACGAATAAGATCTGCTCGCTACACCCATCGGGGATCTGCTTTACAGAAGAGGATTTAGTGCCCCTCTCATTTGATGTGTAACCAACAAAGAAGCGGACTACATCATGAGGGAAATTCATGAAGGGATCTGTGGTAATCACACCACCGCACGATCTCTTGCAAACAAGGTCGTTCATCAAGGGTACTATTGGCCTCGAATTCAAGATGACGCTTACGACATTGTCAAGAGGTGTGATAAGTGTCAGCGGTTCGCAAGCATACCGCGAGCTCCTTCCTACAAACTGATAACTATGACTAGCCCCTGACCATTTTCCATGTGGGGGATCGATCTCATCGGGCCCTTGCCGGTTGAAAAAGGGGGAGTCAAATATGTTGTGGTCGTGGTAGATTACTTCACCAAATGGGTAGAAGCCGAACCGCTAGCCGCGATCACGACCAGAAAGCTGAAGGACTTCGTTTTCAGGAATATTGTGTGCCGTTTTGGAATTCCTCACACCCTCATTTCAAATAATGGAAAACAGTTCGACAATGAGGAATTCAAACAGTTTTGTGACGAGCTGGGAATCCATAAGAAATTCGCCTCTGTGGCAAGACCGCAAGCAAATGACCAAGTTGAAGCTATCAATAAAACCATCAAGCACACTCTGAAGGCAAAACTTGGCGCAACTAAGGGGAATTGGGCCGACGACCTCCCCGAAGTCCTATAGGCATAACAAACAACTCCAAGAACCTCCACCTCGAAAATACCCTTTTCGCTGGCATACGGGAGCGAAGCAATGATTCCCGTCGAGGTGGGAACTGGTTCTCTTTAGAGAGACTTGTACAATGAGACCGATAACGAATCACTCATAAGGGCGAGCTTAGACCTTATTGAAGAACATCGCAGCAAGGCTTGCTAAGGATAGCAACCTATCAGCAAGGCACGAAGAAGTTATTCGATTCAAAGGTCAGGCGAAGAGACTTCTAGGTTGGTGACCTGGTGTTAAAAGAAGTTCTCCTCGGAACCAGAGAACCAAGTGCGGGAGTTTTGAGGCCAAACTGGGAAGGTCCGTACCGCATTGATAAAGTAATTAGACCGGGGACTTATCATCTTAAAAGGCTAAACGGTTCCAAGGTACCTCGAGCCTGGAATTCTGAACATCTTCACCATACTATCAGTAATTCCGAACTCAGCTTCCCTTGTAAATTAATTTTTGATTTTTGTAAGTCATTTCTTTATAAAGTTTTTATCATTTGTAAACAATCTCCATGTATGATCCTTTTCGTGCGAATAAGTTATGTTATCTTTGACTCAATGAATGTAAACGATCAGAAAGAACTCATGTATGATAAAGCGAACAGAAAATTGTAAAGGCAAAAATGTATTTCATTACTATGGAGTACAGCAGGAAAGAAGACATGATTACAAAACCTAATCCAGCCCCTACGGGGCCGACCTCTTTGTCCTAAGGCTGGTCGACTGGGGGTTTATCTGTGGCGTGTCCCGAACTCTCTGGTCGGGAGGCCGTCGCTTCATCATCCTCCCGTGCCATGGACATAAGTGTTTCCTGCCAGTCTGGCAGGAGGTCGGACATGTCAAGGAGAGGATTCTTTGGTCTCAAGGCATAAATAGAGTCGATTGCCCAGTCAGCAGCCTTCTCCTCGAGCTCCTCTGTCAAAGAAGCAACTTTCCCTTGACTCTCCTGAAGTTCAACTTCAAGAACCTGCCTTAGATTCTCAGAGGTCTCTCTCTCCTTTTCTGCTCGCGCGACCTGCAAGGAGGTCGCCTTCAGCTCCAGGTCCTTCTCCCCGGCCAGTCTGGAGAACCCGGATACGATCCTCTGCAGCTTTTTTATCTCCTCTCCCTACTTCTCAAGCTGCACTTTCTGGAAATCCACCGTGCGAAGAGCCGCGTTTCTTTCATTCAAATAACTGGTCGCCGATTCGAGAGACATGTTTCTCTCTCAACTTCTAAGTTTCACTTAAGCACTGCGTTCTCCTCCTTCAGGGTAGCACCTCCCTTCGCGGCCTCCCATTGTACTTTTTCCATGGACATTCTCATGGAAAGAAGAGCCTGCGAACAAAAGAAGAAAGAGTTAGTTAACTGAAAGAAGCTAAGTTAAGCCCTCGCCGAGGATAGTTCGCTCACTTTACTTAAATGCTGGATCGATGTGGACATTAGGTCCACGTCGCTGGAACTTACGAACTGCTTGAAAGATTCCGAGAGTCCGCATTCCAACAGGGCATACACCACCGGTTGTAGGAACTCTCGGCAGGTTCCCTAGTGAGTCCAACACTGGGGGACCCTTCTTCACAGCCTCAGCAGCCGTCGTGTCATCTATAGGTGCCTTGCCCGACTTGCTTGTGTCCGGTCCGCGAACCTCTTCGGCTGCTCGCCTTCAGATTCTGTCTCCGATTCCTCGACCTGAATCTGCTTCCTCTTTTTCCGCTGAGCCATGGTTTTCATCCTTGGTCGAGCAGGCGATGGCTGGGTGACCTTCGTGGTTTGCGTTGGTGCGTCCCTCTCGGCTGTGGCTGGGACATCCCGGAAGGTCGCGCCTTTGGCTTCGGCCGGAATTGCGCCTTGCACCTAGGTGGTCATTCGTGCGCCTTCGGCCGCCTTAGCTTTTTTCATTCGATGAAAGTTGATGTTCCTTTGACGAGGTTGCTCTGGTTCCTTCGGTGGCATGGTTGTTGCTGAATGCAAGGCAAGGTTAGTAAAGGCATTCTGTTTCACGACCAGGAAAAGAATCAGTTAGTGAAACTTACATGGTAGGGGCTCTAACGACGCGCTGGCATTAAAGAAACCGTACTTCTGCAAATTCGTGGTTGTCACAAGTGTCCTCGCATCGTGCTTGTCCTCAGGAAGGGAGCCAAACTGCAAGATTCTTCTTTTGTCATGGAGCAGCCCGATTTCAGTTGTCTTGTTAACTGTCGAGAAAAGAAAATCAGGTCGTTAGAGCGAACACACTTCGAGCGCAATGAGTTCGCCAAAAGCAAAACAGAAATACAAACAAAGAGAAAAAAGCCAACTCGGATCCTGGAAGCGGCCATGGCCGTCATAATGAAAGAAGAAAAACTTCTTTCGTAGGCCCTCGCATTGTTGGGATAACTGTGTATCTCGTCGGCAATGGTAGGTCGCCTGGACAAGTAGTATGAATCCTTGTCCTTGCTCTTCTTCGATATATGACGTAGAGCTCGAAGCCGCCCGTCGCGCCGCCTAGTTAGTTTTCTCGGCATGCGATGTACATTGCAACAGCAATGACGTAAGCGTTCGGGGTCAGCTGCATCGGTGCAACCCCAAAGTGGTCCAAAAACGACCTAATGAAAGGGTGTAGGGGGATAAGTCCTCCACCCTTGATAATCTCCTCAAAGATCGCGGCCGCCTTTTGCTGGATATCGCGACGAATGTGTCAGGTCGTGGAATACATCCACTTTGATGCCGAATTGGCTTATTACCCTCTCAAGTTCTTCCTCGGTGAGTACCGAGAAAACCTCAAGAGGGATGCTAGGAGCACCATGCGGGGATAGTGGTTCCCACCCTGCTCAGTGCAGGTATCCACGAGGGTCCATTTTGCCGGCCTCGCAATAATGCAACAAGCAGAGGGATTATTTGGTCTCCGTACGCTATATCGTACGATGACATGGGAGGAAATAAACTCCCTAAACCCTAAATAAATACCCTAGCAACATGGTTTGAGCCGCCATTCGCGGCTCGAACCCGGCAAAGACGACTAGTCTCCGATAGGTTACCGGAAGACCGACGCCATTAACTCATGGAAAAAATGAGAGGATGGCAAGAAAACTCTTACCTCTCGGAGTATGACAACGATGTCTGCTTCGGATGCCGGAAAAATGCAAGTCTGGACAACAAAGGTTCTTGGCTCTGAAGATCTTTTGTTCTCTGTGAAAAAGGCTTTGGTAACATTGCCTGAGAACGATTTTGTGGTTTTTATAGCTTGTGGATCGGCGTTTGGATTTCCCAGAATCGAAACGACGTTCGAGCGGTAAAGGTTTCTTACCGTTGATCTTGGCCATGTGTCACTCATCGCGAGGAAGGGTGAGTGAAACGACTGGATAAAGTCAAACTTTCATCTTTCCAGTTGAGAAGCTTAAACGACGGCCATATCTCTCTTAGAGCATTAATTGCCTCTCAAATCTTCATTTAATGCTCTGATAAGGTGCGCTGTTCCAACGCATATTGCATTTAATGTCCTGATAAAGCGGCACGGTTTAAGCATGTAAGGCATTAAATGTGATTTGCTGACATTCACCACGCAAGGGGCACATCTATCAACGCAGGGATGGCTTCATTAAATGCCTTTCAGTTACCAGAATAAACGGGCGACGTTAGACCAAACCAGGTCGCTCGTCCGAGCATGCGAGGTCGCTCATGCAAATGCCGCTCCGACCTACTTTCAAATAGATTAAAGTTTTCAGAAATCATCTTGTCGCGGCACGACCTGTAGTTTCCAAGGTTCAATCCTCAAACCTTAAAAACTAGGGGGCTTCTGTTATGCCTAAAAATATAAGGGCTGACGTCAGGACCCTTTAGCCCGCAATAGTCAGATCATTGGAACAACCACCGTCTGCGTTTGTCAGGATAGTGGGCACGCGTCAGGCTAGTCAGGAGGCTGTGGTGCTCCCACGTGTACAATCCCTGCTCTAAATCGCGCAAATCACTCTGGAAGGTGGGCAATGTGACATAAAGAAGGATTTGCACGGATAATCCCACCAACTTGCTGATTTAGTGATCATTGCCTCAAGGCATCTAACTATAAATGGGGAATTCATCTCTCATTAAAGGGATTCGCACATTTTATGCTTGATTAATTAGTCTCTTCAGAATTCTTAGCAATTGATACCTTGTAATACCATTATAAAGTCAGTTAGCTAACAGCGACCTGACCCCTATCATCAGTACACACATCAGTGGATGTAGGACTTGCTACCTTAGCATCCGAACCACTTTAAAAACTGTCTCCATTGCATTTACTACCTTTTATCCATTATATTCACGTGTGTCTTCTGAGTCCATACAGCATCTCACACGTGCGTTTCGTTGGTGCAAAATCACGCATCAACACAGAAAGAGAAGAAAAATGACAAAGAAAGGTTTTGGAGGCCATTTGGGTAGCGGCGTTTGTGGATTATCTAGGGTTCAAAGTGGTTTAGTTTTATGTGGGTTTACACTTTACGTACAAATAATACAATCTCACCGGAAATGAGAGTGGGATAAAATGTTTTTATCCGAAGAGTAATGCTACAGTCACCGAAAATAGTGCATCGAATTTGTGCATCAAATAACGTGATAAAATCCTGACTATCCATTAATTATAATTGAATATTAATCAACGATCCGAATTTTGCCATGTCATTCGGTGCACAGATTCGATGCTCTACTTTCGGTGGCTGTATTATTTCTATTATCTAAAACTTGTAGGGTACAAATGTAATTATCCAGAAACATGTTAAAAGAAACAAAATTATAATAAAAATTGAGTTATTTGCTCATATTTCAATAGACTTGGCAAAACGGGTCTGGACTCCGGGTTGGACCGTATCCGGGTAAAAAATATAGGGTACGGGTCCAATTTATTAAACCCATTTTTTGAGACCCATACCTGGCCCAAATACACACGGTTTATACAAGTGAACCCGCGGGCACCCGTATTTGCACTACTGAATTTTGAATCCCTAACAGTAACCCCTAATTTTATCACGCATTCAGCCATTCATGCAAGCATGCCTCTCACTCTCAGTCTCATCTCATCTCTCATCTCTGATCTCTCACATCTCTAAACTCTCACTCTGATCTCATCTCATCTCTGATCTCTCACATCTCTGATCTCTCACTCTCGATTCTCTAACGGTCTCGGGATCTCGCCGCTCTCAATCTCGATCTCCCATCATTCTTCTTCGTCAAGTTCAACTCCCTATCTTGGTGTCTCCATCTTCGATTAATAGTCGATTCGTCACTCGTCTATGGTAATGAATCCCTAACCCCTAATTTTGTGTCTTTATTTTTGTTTTTTTGACAGATTTTGTGTTTTCTTTTCCAGGTGGAATACGCTCTGGAAGCCGTCCGTAAGGGGAACGCCTCGTTGGAGTACGTCGAACCGATATCGTCGTCCTCGGCGTTGAGAAGAAATCCACCGCTAAGCTCCAAGACTTCAGATAGTTTATATACATAAGCTAAGTTCCGCTTTTGTTTACTGGAATTAGTGATCGTGCTGAACTGATGTTATTTTAAGTGTTGTGATTTGGATTATGAATTGATTATGTTAGTTGAAATTGTGACATTTACCATTCTCAAATATTGAATCTTAGTAGTACGAATTTGAACGTTTGTGAGCTATAATTTTGAAACCTTTACATGTTTAAAGTGAACTAAAAATTTTGCGGTTCGTTAACTCTTTCTGTTGAGAGTTGAGTTTGGATTTAAAAAAGTATTGGAGACGTTCGCATGTGAGAATTCTTGAACTTTTAAATTTCCAGTGTAGTCGTTAGGTTTAATGGTTTATTGTGATATGAATTTCTTTTGAGCAAATGAAGAATATGTGCCAAAAAGTTGTTTTTCAAGGTAGAAGTTGACTCATGCATTCTTATTAAAATGCCTATAAGTTTAAACTACACTGCCGGGATGAGACATTGTACCATAGGAGGTTGAAGATGTGCATTGCTTTTATGATTAGATTGATTTGAAGGTATAGTTTGTGATATTGATGCCATTAAATTCAATTATTTCGCCATCTTTCTTTTTCTCTTCTTTTTTATTCAATGAATGGAAAAAAAACAGTCATGCTATGTATGCCTTAGTACAGCTTATATACATTTGGAGGATATATAGTTTTGACAGTATTATAGTCAAATCTTTACATCAATCATCTTTTGGTTAAGATTCTTTTAAGAGTAATAATAATGATAAGAAGAGATTAATTAATTAAAAGTTAGGGCATTGGTATATCATATATGTTTAGAAAAAGTAGAGAACTTTACAAGACACCAAAAGGCATCAAAGATTAAAATAATGGGAAATGAAACCCAAAAACAACAGGCAAAAATGAAGTTTGAAAAAGATGAATCAAAAGAATTGCAGTGGGCGGTGGAGATAGATTTAAGTCCAAGTAAAAATGGGTGGTGGTGGTGGGGGTAGCTTTTGCTTTTTCATAGCAAAGTTGGAAACACATACAGGATCTGTCTTTTGTTGTCTACAAGTGTGTTTTGGTTTCTGTTTCTTAATTCAAAGCTCAATTTTTATTTATGGAAATTAGGAAACAAAAAGTAGTATTCTCAATTCTTTTCATTTGTATTCCCTAGCTATGTTCTCTCAAATAAAAGTAGTATTCTCAATAATGCAATTACCAAATCTTGTTGTGGTGAATGATATGAGTTTGAAGGTAACATGTTAACATAATATTTCATATATTTTATTATTTACATTTATTAATATTTGTAGTTGATCATTGTTTTATAGATGATGAGGTGAATGATGATTCGGATGATGATCTTGATGTGCCATTAACTAATCTCGAGACTGTGGAATCAAGAGACTTTATCACGCCCATTGTAGGATGAACATTTGCTGTCCTAAGAATGTTTTTTTGTTGAATATTGGATTATGTATTTGTTTATTTTAGTTGGTATTTATAGTTTATTGACTTATTTTGTTTGTTTATGTTATGTGTAATTGTGTATTAGTGATTTTGTATTTGTTTATTTTGGTTAGGTATTTGTAGTTTTGTATTATATGTTATTGTTTGTTTGTTTATGTGTTATTTGTTTATTTTGATTCCTATTTGTTTATATTCTAAATTGAATTGAATTTAGAGTAGTTGATTTGGGGGTGTAAATGTAAAAAATTAAAACTGTAGGAATTTTGGGGGTGTAACTGTCATAATTGAAAACTATTAGGGGTGCAATAAAAACTAAAATCTGGAGAGAGAAAAAATGGGTCCACCCGTACCCGTATAGGGTAGGGCACTGGGTCCAACATTTTGGACCCGTATATCTTGACCCGTATAAGGACCCGTACCCGTTTGACCTAGACCGTACCCGGCTCACCCACCCGTTTTGCCAGGTCTATGTTTCAACCTACAATGTTTTCATAATTGCCTTTTTGTTTATTTTTTAGGTTATTTAAATTTGTTTTTTCATAGGTTAATTTAATCACTTTTGTTTAGAAGAAAAATATAAAATCTATATATTTATATAATGCTGAAGCAGACTGTTTCTTTTGACGCCACGTAGGATTGCTATATGATCGCCATGTAGGATGTCATTAATTGGTCCACGTGTTTGCTGTTTATTGGGCTTGCTATAATATGGATTATTCACATGCATTCAATTAATGCATTCAATACAAATTTTCACATTCTTCTTTTAATTTGAGATCTTTCACATTCCTCTTTTAATTTGATAATATAATGTTGAAGCAGACTACTTCGATGCCACGTAGGATTGCTCTATGATCACCGTGTAGGATGTCATTAATTGGTTCACGTGTTTGCTGTTTATTGGGCTTGCTATAATAGGAGTTATTCACATGCATTTAATTAATGTATTTAATACAAATCTTTCACATTCCTCTTTTAATTTGAGATCTTTCACATTCCTTCTTTTAATTTAATAAATTACTAATGATTTGCTTGTGTGTTATTTATTTCCATGAATATTAAGAGATTGCTATAATAGAAATTATTCACATGCATTCAATACAAATCTTTTACATTCCTCTTTTAATTTGAGATCTTTCACATTCCTCTTTTAATTTGATAAAGATACAACATATCTTTTCATATTCATTAAATTCAATAATACACTTTATTAATCCATTAATATTCAACATTCATTTATGCATATTAATTATTATTATTAATTAATATTAATATTTTTGTACCCCTTCACATTCAATTAATTATTATTAATATTAATATATCTTTACCCCTCTTCACATTCAATTCAACAAAAATATCAAACATAATAACAAAAAATGTTTTTCATAAAACGTATTATCATTTAACATTTAATATAAATCTGAAAATTTTAAACTCATCCAATAACAATAAAACATTTAAATCAAAATAACCATAACCAATAACATGCAAACATTTACTAAAAAATATCAAAAGTCATATTAATTAGCAATAATCCAATTAAATTGAACATAACACGAACATTTGTTGTAATCATTAATTATCATATAATATTACTTAATGACATCTAAAGTTATATAAGAGTAGAGAATTCAACAATCCATACACCTTCAAATATTTCTTTCATTTCACACAGATACCATTAACAAATGGAAGACAAAAGACCAACTATTGTCAATCCAAAATCCAAACAAACAAAAGCGTGCGGTAAATAACATCAACTGATTACTCTTATATTCTTTCTACATATCTACTTTTACATGTCCATTTTTTGATTTTTAGCATGTCAAGCAGCAACGTCAGATGGTTCCCCTGAACTGGAAGGTATTCTACAAAACCTTAAAGTCACGATGGACAAACACAACACTGCAGTGATGAATAGAGATATAATGAATGCTTTGTTAGAAATAACAGGCTTAACCATACATGTAATATTCGATTTACGGAAATGTGAATCCCTGATTATTGCTAAAGAAATGGAACTTGGTATTCCTCAAGGAAAAAAAATAGAACTATATAGATAAACAGTTCTATTATCAATAAAATCTATAAAAGATTCACAGTATATTGTTCCCATTGAATGATGATACCAGAAGCTAATATAAATACTGTTTATTCTACCGTTAATGCATAATTCTACATTAATAGTTTACACCTTTTAATCCATTTCTTAAAGATTCCATTTCATTGTATAACTTAATGGGTTGGATTTAAATTTTAAAAGTTTTTTAATTAAGTAGTGAATAAGTTTCTCAACAATTGAACTTAAACTTATTCTATATGTGTTGAATGATTCATTTCTTTGTATAATTCAATGACTTAGATTTAAATATTGATTTTTTTATATGTTCCTTAAAATGACATGAGAACTAAACGTCTATAGTTTTTTTTGTTCTCAGAATGATCCAAAATTGTCTTTTTGCGGATTGGCTATATGGCGATATGTGGGATTGGTTCCAGTCCGGGTTTGGAAGGTGTTGAGAGATTGGAGTTTAAGTGGGAATTTGTCAACAAGGCTGATTTGTAGGCAGTTTGTGGGAAGTCAAAGGTCATGTGTGATATTTCGAAGGAGAAGTTTTGGAGTTTAGTGTTCATCTTTGAGGAAGGTTGTTTCTCGAAGTTGAATCTGAGGTTGTTTCTGTGGAGGAAGAAGAGTCAGGGCATGTTATGAGGTTCAAGATGTCTAATTTCAAGATATTTGATCGTGTTAGCCTTGGCCTTGCTAGGCGGGTATATTTGTGTGAAGAATTCAAATGTTTATTGGAAATTTGATGGTGGTGTTTGATTGTTTTTGTGATTTAATTGAATTGGGATTTCCTGTAGGCTAATGAGGTTGTTTTTGAAGCCATTGTGAATGATTCTAACAGGTTTCATTTATTTTTTGTTTCCTTCTCATTATTTTCTTATGATATGTTAGACTAAGGCGTGAACTTATGATGTTTGTATTGTGAGATTGCAGCCCTTTGTATAACACAAGAGTTGTGCTAGAAAACTAGATGAAACGTAAGATCAATTGAGGAGTGAGTAACTTCTATTGCTACTGGCAGTGCTTTTGGGAACCAGCATGGTTATTGGTGATGGCATTCTAACTCCGTCAATGTCTGGCATTATTTATTTCATACATTACATATATTTTCCATGTGAAGTTATAGATTGATTATGGTACACAACATAATGGTATGGTTTTGTCCATAGATCTCCATTAAATTGGATATGATATGTTTTAGCCACTGCACAATGTATTAGCTTCCAAGAATTGCACAACTTTCTCTTACTTTGTCACATTTAATGCATATACAGTATGTGTTTATGTGTGTGCATGTGCATATGCGTGTGTGTGTGTGATGGGATAAATGAGTAACATCCTTTTAATTGTTTTTTTTTTTTTTTTTATCATAAATGAACTTGATTAGTTCTCAAACCCAGCAGCTAACATGATGGAAAGCAAATACCATATTCGAAAGGTAATCTTTTCTTTTATAGAGTAAAAAATTGATGATTTATGTGCCATCTTAGTGTAATCTTAAAAGCACTTACTCTTTAAGTTTTCTTAATGTCTAAATGCAGTTGAATTTTTTTTCTTGGTGCTTTTATGCAACCAGACTAAATTTAGTAACCCATTATTTTCTTTGAGTATAAACTCAAACTTCTTGCAGAAAAAGTTTTTCAAATAGAAATTTTTAAGTTTTTAGTGAACTTTTGCGTAGAACTTAAGTTTGGATTAAAACATATGCGGATGTTTGACAAATTCTTGGATATTCATATTCATGTTTGGCTAATTTGACTAACCTCTTGACTTGAGGTCGAACTAAGCTCCAGCATCAAGCTCTTTGGAGAATCAATGATGCTTGTTTCATTATCAGTTTTTGATATATTCATGGAGCTTGGAACTACAGTTCCCATCTTTCTCTCTGTGCTTGACTAAGAGTTGTTCCACCTACAACAACAACCTATGCACCACCTGTTGAGCAACCGGAAGTGGTCATTCCAAAGTGTAGCCAGCCATTGCCCCACTCATAGGTGCTTACTTTAAACCATTATTTGTTTATGAAATTTCATATTATTATTGATTTATTTCTGAACGTAAATTGATTCAGTTTTGATTCCTTTATTATGCAGCCAACCTTTGACAGTGATGGTCATAGTGAACATTGATGGGGGTGACATTCGGAATAATTTAATGAACACTTTTTTTTTTTTTGCGTAGACACAGTATGAACCATTTAAAAGAAAAAAATATTGTCCATTTATTTTGTTTTTCTGTGTCTTATAAACAATGTTATATTGCAAAGTGTTTATCAATTAAGCATATTTTATTATCAAAAAGTTGCAAACTTACATTCTTAGATAGGTTATACATGTTTTTGTTGTAGACTCTATAGCCAGTAATAGTTTGTGTTTTGTGGCGAATAGAGTTTGTGTTGGATGATGAAGGATGATAAGTTTTATTTTATTTTATTTTTGCTCATTTCATGATGCTGGGTAGCCTTTTAAAATGGTGAAAGATTAACTGTTGGACCTCAAAGCAATGGTTATATTCCATGCAAGAACTACTAATTTTAAGAAGGGCAAAATTGTCATTTTAATTATATTATTATGTACCAAATTGTTGTAAGAAAAGTGTTGCAACTCTTCTTTTGCTTTGAAAAGAGAATATATTCCTATCACTAAAATGTTCCAGTATTATTTCGTTCTTCAATTAATTAATTAATTTGTGTCAAAACCACTTTCATAAGTTGTGGGACTTTCAACTTCTATGTATTGAATTCAATTAATTCAATTCCTTCTGAATTACAAACTGACAATTTCAATCTTTCATCACTTGCATTTTATCAAATTAAAAGAGGAATGTGAAAAATATGTACTGCATACATTAATTAAATGCATGTGAATCATCCCTATTTTATCAACAACAATAAGCAGCAAACACGGGGACCAATTAACGATATCCTAAATGGCAATCATATAACGATTCTCAACAATATTTAAACATAAAAACCCGACTGAAAAAAAAAAAAGAATAATAACAAAGTATTCTATTATAATCAATATTTGACATATTTTTTTGTGAAACAATAGTCATTTACAATTTCTTAAATATAAAAATTTGATAATAAAATAAAAACAATATAATAAATAAACTCGCGCAATGCGCGTGCGTGCCATTTAATAAATAATACAAACCAAAATATCCAACATTTTAAAAGGGTCCGTTTGTTTCATTATTTTGGATAGGATTTTTGATATTTTTAGAGTTGGATGGGAATAACAAGATAGAATTTAAAAATTAACAAAAACACCCCTTTAGGTTTGCTAATTTACTAAACACCCCACTAAATAAAAAATTTGTAAAATAACAAAAACACCCCCACCCATAGTTGCCAGATTTTGCCAACCAACGCAAGAATCTGGCATTACGGCCCATGATCGACCGGATCTGGCCGTTCGTGTGCCGATATGGCCTTTTTGGCCAGATCCAGCACAGATCTGGTCGAAAAAGGCCAGATCTACGGCCATTTCCGACAATCGACGGCCATACCTAATTGTCAACAACAGCTATATCTTGACCGTTGTTGATGACTAGCTGCGGCCAAAGATCTAGCCATCAACGGCCAAATCTTTGGCCGTTGATTTGGCCGAAAAATGATAGATCGACACACTATCGGCTAGATCCAACTGGTAGCGTGCCATTATACCAGATTCCGGCCACCTTTCGGTAGTGGTGGCTTAAATCTGACAAATGTGGGTGGGTGGGGGTGTTTTTGTTAATTTTTAAACTTTTTTTTCTAAGAGTGTTTAGTTAAATTAATAAACTTAAGAGATTTAAAAATAGTTGAAGAAAATATAATAGTATTTTGAAGATAATGAAACAAACAATTATTTTGAGGATAGGATTGGAAATAATGAAACAAACAGTTATTTTGATAATAGGATTGGAAATAATGAAACAAACATACGTATTCCTATTAAATAACATTAATACTATAGTAAATACTTAATCTTAGTCAATTAAAGGCTCTCAATAGAACATAATATAATCATATAAAATTATATTATATTTTATACTAAGTTCAGTCAGCCTAATAAAATTTAAATTATGTAAAAAGGTTGAGTTGAGTTCCTTTTTTAAGATAAAATTTTATCCAAAGCAACACATGTAGCTTGTCAACACCAATGTTTCAATACTTGACCCAAGGTGTCACGACAAAGTGGCCAGGTCTCGGGTTGACCTACTGGATTGGACCGACCGATGGATCGAATCGGTGATGTCATCATGATATAAACCCATTGTTTGTAGTTTGATAGATTAAAAAAATATAAACTTGAAAATTTTAAAAAATATATTCCGATTGTTGTTTTGAGCAAAAAGGACGAATTTTGAAGGATTTTTTTGGGTTTTGATTTTGATGGAATGAAGATTGCCTGTGAAAATGGAAGATTCACTCAAGCTGAAGTGACAATGAAATGAAGGTAAAGTGAAGATGAAATGAAGAAAAAGACAGAGAAGAGAGAAAATGTAAGTTAGGGCTCACTTGTTGAACGAAAATATGGTAAAAGGATTTTGAATGGGGTAAGAGTTAACTTGGTGTTGCCAGAAAATCAGTTGGACCGTCGGTTCGCTACAGTAACCCCAATCCAATCGTGGTTCAAACCAGATGAATTCACACATCTGGTTTTTCATTCTGATTGGCTTGGCTTAATGGCCGGTTCCAGTCCAACCTGTTGAATTGGCTGGGCCGGGTTTTAAAACATTGTTCAACACCACCGTCAAACCCCTACATAGAGATTAGCAACTCTCCATCGTCAACCATTGTTTCGTTACTAAAGTATGCCCTCATTGTATTGAAGGCTGATAATGATGGAGAAGGTAACAACTTTTGGTCGCTATATATGTGGCAGACAAATTGCAAGGCAGCTCGGAAGCCTACAGTTCCAAGCATGGGGAAGAAACCATAGCAGATACAAGCCATGTAGCTGAAGAAAAATAATGTTTGCATGAAGCCAGACATATCTGAGCGAGCAAAGTAGTAATACAGGCAATAGGCGTAGATAAAGAGGCAGTTGATCCACCGCAGAGGAAAGATCTGTAACAAAAATCATACATAAAGATCAGTTTGAATAAACTTTCATAGCTCCAAGCAAACAAGTACATAATTCAACTAATAAAATTTCTAATTCAAGGTAAATCAAATATGCTTCACCAAACCAACACAATCAGAGCTTCAGTTCTTAAAAGTTAGTAAAGTACTAAAAAAAATAATAAAATCACTTCTTCCAGATTAAATATTCTGCAAGAGAACCTCCTAAATATGAGAAAAGGAGCTACCTATGATACACACACTTACCAACAGTAAAGAAAGCAGTGACTATCAATAGAATAATAAAGATGATAAACAAGATGCTGTATATAGTGTAAATCTTGTGACCCCATACACTGCCAAACATATAATAAACTTCGATGTAAGTAGCACTAAATGAAAGAATCCTGCCATTGCCATTTGTGGAATTGCCCCTCGGTACCACGGCAATGGTGCAGCAAGGAGCTTGGAATTCAGCCTTGCTATGTTTCCCTGCTATTCCACCCAACACCAACAAAGGTGAAGTAACAAGAGTCCGTATATATAAGAACTATCACCACTATTGTGGCAAATGGAAGAGTAGCTGTAGCAGTGTAAGCAACTGCAACGATATTTAAAAAGCAGAACATAAGGAATAGTGGCCCACAGAAGATCAGATCATAGGCTACAAACGTCTTATCAATTCCAACATCTCGTTGGCTTCCTCCATCTTCCTCACCTTGCAAAACCCACTTATCATTGTCTTATAAGTCAGTAAATTAGGATGCAAACCTCGATCCGCCATCTCACTAAAAAAACTCTCAGCCTCCTCCAAATTTGCCACTAAACACCAACCGTAAATTAGAGAGTTACAAACAACCACATTTGACTTAATTCCTCTACTCTTCATTTCCAAAAACAATTCTTTTGCCTTATCTACCAACCCATCTTTGCAAAGACCATTGATAATACTACCATAAGAAACAATATCAGGCCTTACCCTAAACACAACCATTTTCTTGAACAACTCCATAGCCTCCAAACTCCTATTCTTCAAACACAAACCTTTAATCAAAGAATTAAAAGTCACAACATCTAGGTTAAAACCCCACGCCCCAAAATACTCCTACAATTACTTTATATTAAGTTTACTTTAATATAAAGTAATTGTAAATATTGAATTGCACTAAAAATATGATCAAGGGAACTTACTTTGCACATTTTCTTCACTTCGTTCAAAGATTGACACCAATCACATCCACATAAGAGCATTTCCACCATGTCTGGAGAAAAGAAGCTTGATAATTGTCAATAACCCTACTCCCAAAACTGAATGGAGACTCTGAAGCAACCGTATTGATCGGGATGACTAGTATCTCACGAGCCATCATAAACAATATAAGGTGCTTGGTTGAATTTGTCTTCCATCATTGTAAAGCATCGAATGCCTCACGATCCGCCACACACTTATGACACCTCTCTCCCAAATAACAGTCTACCTTAGACTTACTTGGCTCAAAAGTCTCCACCACATCTAAAAAACTGCTAAAATCATCCCAACTCGTAGCTTCTGAAGCCGTTGCCTCCTCACCAATGGCTCCAACTCCATCCCCTACTAATGGAAGCCCACGGGAAATAGTAGATGCTTTATTAGCTTCAACATACTCTCCATATAGCTCATACAGTGCATCCTGAACGGCACAGTATTTGCACGCTTCTAACTTAGAATACATCTTGGGGAAGGCCTAATGAATTACCCTCATTTTAAATCGAGGATCCAATACAGCAGCCATAGACATCAACACATTACATTCCCCCCAATATTTATTGAACTTTTCCTTCATCTTTCTCACAATATTTCTAATGAACTCATCTTCGTCTTAACTCTTACTATTCAACATCATTTTCACTAAACAAACCCCATTTAAAAATAAATTAGATGTCGGATAATCACTCCCACTAATGAGATTGGTTGTACCACTAAAAACCTTTAAAATGTGACACACTTTCTCCCAATCCTCGTCATGTGGACAGTAATGATAACTTGAATCCCTTTCTTTCAACCTGGGAAATACTTTTTTAAACTTTATTGCCGTTGCTAACATTTCATAAGTTGAATTCCACCTTGTTTTTACAATGTAGAATAAGCTTCCGAAATGGCAATTTAAGTTGTTGCACAATCTCAGTAAAAACCCTAATCCTACTCTTTGAAGCATTGATGTATAAGACGCTCTCATGAATGTCGTCGATGATATGCCTAATGTAATAAAGTCCATCTTGAACAATGAGGTTCAAGATACGGGCACAACATCTAACATGAAATAGTTTACCTCCACAAATTAAATTCCCCATAACTTCAAAATTTTCCCTCAGAATTCTGATTGCAACATCATTACTTAAAGTGTTATCCACTGAGATAGTGTAAACCTTATTTTCAATCCCCCATTCCATAAGGCACTTGGAAATGGAGTCAACAATCGCAATACTGGTACGGGGAGGAGGTAAATGCACAAAATTGAGGACATGTCTATTTATCCTCCAAGTACCATCTATCCAATGCCTAGTGAGTACCATGTACTCCATCTTTTGATTGCCGAAATTCCACAAATTCGTAGTAAAACTAATATTGGTCACATTCTTCAACAATGTCTTCAACTTCGCTTTCTCACTCTCATATACTTTCATACAATCATTTTTGCAAGTATGGCGGGAAACCGAACTCCATTCAGGAATCTCATAGTTCATCATATTGTTCAAGCCCTCTTCCTCTACAACTGAAAATGGATGCTCATGCATAAGCACCCAATGGGCGATAAGTTCCCTCTTCTTCATCATGTCAAACTTTCCACTTAAAGTAGGCAAAACAGAAGTTCCAATATCAAAACCGACAAGGGGAAAAGTGATGTGTTGTTGCCTCATGGAAGCTATTCTCTTTGAACACCATTTTCAAATGTCTATTAAATTGGGTGGTGTTTCTGTCGGTATTAATAAACAGCTTGGCTTTGCAATGAATACACTTTGCTTTTTTTGTACCCTTCGAGAGAACCACCCCCGTAAACTCTGTCCAAACAATTGATGTTTTAGCTCTCTTTTTCCTCTGAATTGGATTCCTATTCTGCCCACCATTATCTGGGCTACTAACACTGTGTTCTGCATTTGTAGTGGTCTCATTGAAGGAACGTTTATTGCCTGGTGTAATCATAATTGTATCTTGTTCTGTAGGGTTACTTGAGGTACTATCGACCATTTCCAAACCTATAATACAAAATAAAAACAAAGGGGTTGGCTACATTTAATATAGAGTAATATAAAGTAAAAGCAAATCTTGCATTTAATATAAAGTTCATTCCAGCCGTGTAGCATGTAATATAAAGTTCATTACTCCTCATTCTCAACATACCCAAATACCATCCTTAACAGCACAGTCCACACTCCATAGCACAAACACATTATACATCACAAAGCATTTTCATTTTTCAACATTTGTTACATAACACATACATATTTATTTAAAGCCTATACTGCATTTAATATAATTTTTTTTCCAACCGTATAGCATTTAATTTAAAGTGAATGTGTCATTACTCATTTACTCCTCATTCAGTCATCTCAACACACCCGAATAATTTCCTAAACAACACAACACAGCACAACAAAAACACTCTGCAACACAAACATTACACTTACACATAGCACAAACACCTTACACTTACACAACACGAACACTCCACAGGACCATAGCAAAAACACCTTATAGTTACACAACAGAAAACCACAAAAATTATACTTACACAACACAAACAGTTCCTCAACAGTGAACACAAACACAATAGCCAACAGTAGTTTCAGCACAATGCACAACATTGGCATTTTTCAACTTCACATATTTCACATTTCAATCATTCATATTTCCATACAAGTATTTACATTGGGAAAACAAAGAAGAAAATGGGCCAAAAAAAATACCTGACTGAGTTACTATGACGGCGAGAAAATGGCGGGACAACCGAGCAAGATCTTGGGCAGGAGAAGAAGCAGATTGCGATGAAGAGAGCCTGGCTTGGCCGACAAAAATGGCGAAACGAGGAAGAAGAAGGTGAAAGGCGTAATAGGTGACGTCGACGACTGTAATAGTGGAAGAAAACAACAACCGTGGGCGACAACAACGGTGGAGGTTGATCGGGATTGTCAATTTTGGGTGGGGTTCTTTTTTTAATTTCGGGATTTGGTTGATATGGGGTAAAAATCGTGTTTTAGTTTTTTACAATGGGGGAATTTGTGAAATTTTAAACTATTATGCTTAATAAATGCAAGTTTTATTTACCCCCTAATAGATTGAAAACCCTCTGCGTTACCCTCTATATCAAGCACAAATTGGCTCGCAAAGTAGGGATGAGGCATGAGCCGAGTAGCTCGAGAGTTACTCGAGCTCGGCTCGTCGCAAACTCAAGCTCGACTCGAAACCAGTCGAGTCGAGCTCGAGCAGCTCGTGAACAGTAGAGAGCCGAGTTCAATCTGATGAGCTAGGCTCGTCGTGCTCACGAGGTTAAACGAGCTTAGGGGCCAATTTGCAAGATTTCAAAAGTTATTTTATTTTTAAGTTGTCAAAATTACAAACAACACCCATGACCCATTCATAGACAAAAATGAAAACTCATTTGGGATTTTTCATTCAACCCTAAATCCTAACTCTCCACTGCCATTCATCGTAAATTAGTCACTCAAGAGTCATGCCGCCGTTGTGGACAACTTCTCCAAGGCGTGACTTCTCGGTGCCATTACATGCCATTGAGTCACTCATCTAGTCACCGTCATCTCTATAGACCAGTGATTTCGTTCCAGCCTTCCAGATAAGAATCTTATTTGTTAGTCTTTGGATACCTTCATCTTTATGTCTACATTAATGGCAGAGAAGTGAGTTATCTTCTCTTACTTCATCTTTATGTCTACAACAAACATTTGCTCTCGCTTTGCATTTGCGTTATCTTCTCTTACTTCATCCATTAATGGCAGTTTGTGTTTGTCCTTTTATGAACTTTAATATTAAAGTTATGATTTTTTAGCTTCTGGGTTGTAGCTCTTGCATATATGTTGTTTAGTGATTTTTGCTCTGTTAGAGCATTTATGAATGTAATGAATGGATTTTATTTTAGTTTTCCATTTGAATCACAAATCCAAATCCAAATCCAAAGTCCAAACAAAGGTTTCCTACTGTCAACAAGCAAAGCATGTTTACTTAAATAAAATAGTTTCATCTGATACGGGCATTGATTCTTTAATAAAACAAACATGATTGTCTTTGTTAATTCCAAGCCTTACAATGTTGACGGACTAGCATAGTGGACAATGACCACCCTCTAGTTGGTCCAAGCAAAAAGTTCACGGGAACAATTGGAATTAGTCTTGCAAGCTAAGTTGGTTGATCACTGTAAATTTCTGAATATGTGAATTGGAGTTGCTAGTTTGGTTATCAGCTATAATTTCATTAATTCGTCCCATAATAACTAAAGGATTGTTGGCTTTATGTTGAATGTCCAATATTTGTGGTTGGGTAATGTAATGTGATTTTATACATTTTGAAGTAAGAAACTTATGTTTTAGTTTTTTGTTACACATTTGTTTACTAATCCAAAATATGCAATTATTCTTGTACTTTAATCTTCAAAATTAGTAGATAAGTTTTATTCTTTCTTCCATTATAGGCATGGAAGGCTCATCTAGTAGCCAAACCAATGTTGATTGACTCAAGTTCACCAATTCAAACCCTAGGAAGTAATTCGGATCCAACTGTAAGTGCAAGTGCAACTTGTGGTACTAGTCCAGCTATTGAAGAAGAAAATGATGATGTTGATAACCCATTCCAAAGGAAGAAAAGAGTGAAGACATCTCCTGTATGGGCAGAATTTAGAGAGGTTCTTCAACCCGATAATACGAAGAAGGTAGAATGCATCCATTGTAAGGCCAAATTGTCCATGAATGCAATTGGAAGCACAACTTAGTTTGACATTTGAAGTGGTGTCTAAGGCTAAGGGTTTTCAGTAATCAACAACAACAGTTGAACTTTCCAGCTACAGATGCAATGGTAGTAGGTAGTGGGCTGCCTCCTCTTATAGGTGGGAAGTTTGAGATGGCTCGGATGAAGGAACTAGTAGCGCAATGGGTGCTTATGCATGAGCACCCATTTAGAGTTGTCGAACAAGAGGGTTTTAATAATTTGCTAAGATATGCGAGTCCTAGTTGGGAAAAAATATCACGCTTCACAAGTAAAAATGATTGTATGAAGGTGTATGAAATAGAAAAGAAGAAGTTGAAGGCTGTTTTGAAGAATGTTGATAGAATTAGTTTGACTACTGATATGTGGAATTCAAGTAATCAGAAACTTGAGTACATGGTTATGACGGGGCATTGGATAGATACTAATTGGAGGTTGAACAAATGTGTGCTCAGTTTTGTTCGCTAAAAGCCTCCTCGTGGTGGTGTCTAGATTACTGATAGCATATTTAACTGTTTGCGGGAATGGGGAATTGAGAACAAAGTCTTCACGATATCAGTTGATAATGCATCCAGTAATGACTTGGCAATCAAGGTTCTAAAGGAAAACTTTTCTCTAACCAAGAAGCTTCTTTGCAGGGGAAAGTTGTTTCATGTTAGGTGTTGCACCCACATATTAAATATAATGGTGCAAGATGGTCTTAGTCAGATTAGGCACATTATCAAAGACTTATGTGATAGTGTCTACTACATCAATCAATCGGAGAGTAGACCACAAATCTTTTCAAAAATTGTGTAGCAATTACAGTTGCCTCACAGAAAGTTGATATTGGATTGTAAAACGAGGTGGAAACTCAACTTATGAGATGTTGGCAAGACTAGCATTTCACTTCTTTTCCCTTGAGGAAGATTGGGATAAAATACAGAAAGTTTGTGAAATTTTGAAGGTTTTTAATGTTACCACTAACATCATTTCAGGGTCTGAATATGTAACATCAAATAAATTTCTTGCCAAGCTTTGTAAGGTGAAAGTTTTGTTGGATAAACATGTTGAGGATGAAAATGAATTTTTGAGGACCATGGTGACGAAGATGAAAGGGAAATTTGATAAATATTGGGGGAGTGCAATTTGTTGATAGCTATAGCTGTTGTTTTGGACCCTAGGTGCAAAATGAGAGTGTTGGACTATGCTTTCCCCAAGATTTATGGTGATCTTGACGCACGGGTTCATTCTACAACAGTTCGGGATGCCTTGTACGAGTTGTACAGGGAATATGTGGCCGCTAGTCAATCATCTGCTGATCAACATATGCCTGCAACTAGACAGGATAGGGGGAACGGGAACGGGAACGGGAACGGGAGGAGTGGGAGTGGGAGTGGGAGTAGGAGTGGAACGAATGTAGATGATGACTCTTCTGGTTGGTCGGATTTAATGAATTATTTGGACATAATTGAAATTGTTGCCCCGGAAAAATCGGAGTTGTATTCCTATTTCGAAGAGCCATGTTATAAGTGTCAGGTGGATTATGAGGAGTTCGATGCCTTAAAGTGGTGGCAAGCAAATAGTTTGAAATATCCAGTATTATGTAAAGGTGGCTCGTGATATACTTGCCGTTCCTATTAGCTCGGTAGCTTTAGAGGCTACCTTTAGTGCGGGAAGTAGAGTTATTGACAATTATCAATCTCGACTGTCTCCGGACACAGTGAAAGCACTACTATGTAGAGGTGATTAGTGTCGCAGTCTCCTAGGACTAACGAAGATTGATGAAGTAAGTTCAATTAACAAATAAATTATTACTGTTTTTATGTCTCGTTTATTTTGAATATTATTTTCTTTTACTCTAACGTTAAACTTTCTGATTTTTTTCCTTATATATGTTTTAGACGAATGAAGAACCACTGGAGATTACCCTTCCTATCTCTTTATTTGAAGGGATTGAGTAGATTGTTTGACCCTCGAACATATATCAGCAGGTTTGTAAATATATAGACCCTTTTGTAGTTTTTTTAATTTCTATGCAGAGAACTTGGTTATTCAATATAGATATTCAGATTATTTAGTATTGTTGTGTTGATTTTGATTTGGGGAATGGTGATTGTTGTGTTGATTTTGATTTGGTGAATGGTGAATTGCAAACATTTGACTTGCAAACTATTTGCTTCCTTTGTATTTACACTTTGCAGGTGGGAGCGTGGGAGGCCTGGCTTTGGGTGGCTTTTGTGCCTTTCTTCTACTTTGGGTGGCTTTGGGTTTTTCTCTCCTGGTCTACTCGGATTTTGCTGTCACAAAGTCTATATTTCTTAAATTAGTTTCTGCTCTTTTGTCTTTGTATATAACTTCATGGAGTATACTTTTGTGTTTGCATATAGCTTCATGTGTTTGGACATAGGTACATAACTTCATGGAGTGCACTTTTGGTTTGTATATAGCTTCATGTGTTTGTACAATTGTAATGCATATTTCATCCAACAACTTTACACTTATCATTTCATTTTATGTTTTAGAAGATTGTTGGTGTTGGAAATTGAAGATTGTGTTGAATTATGGGTGAAATTTGTATTTATCTAAGTACAATGTTGACAAAATTTGCTTGAATTAGGTTTCTTAGACAGATTCATAGGTGGGATATTGTATTGTATGTAGATTGGGTGAAATCGTGGAACTGTGGGAAGATTTAAAATTACAACTGTACTCTGTCTTGAGCTCGATAAGGCTCAAGCTCGAGCTCAAGCTCGAGTTCACCTTCACACTCACAAGCTCAAGCTTGAACACGAATATTGAAGCTCAACTAAGAGCTCGAGCTAGCTACTGTTCATCACAAGCCGAGCTCGAGCACTGAGATACTCGGCTCAGCTCAGCTCATATACATCCCTACTCATGAGCAGTCAACTCGATTAAGCTCAAGTCAAGCTCTTGATGAGCTTTTGTCGAGCCGGCTCGTAAGCGGCTTGATTCATATAACATTCCTATTTACATACAACCCTAAACTACCATCTTTAACAACATTGAAGATGGTTTGTTCTATGGTCAATTGCATCACATTTATCATGCCAGCTTCTTGTTGGCTTTTGAACAGGAAATGAAGAAAACAACTTCAAACATTCATAGTAACTTTCATCTACGACTACGAAACATGTGGATCAAGAAAACTTCAATACCTTGAGATCTTTGGCACGTCATTATCAAATTATTCTACCATACTGCTTCAGATATCCTCATTAGAGAATTATACAAATTTTATGGCCTTAGAAATCTTAAACATGCTCTGAATCATTGGAACATAAATCAGCAATCAAACTTTGAAAAATAGGAAAAGCTCTAAAATTATATTAAAAATTTCGACCATATTCAGAGATACTGAAAATATATTTCCTCATACAAGAAATAAGAATTCTCCTGATGTACAACAAGACGTGATGAGATTCCTATACTACCTTATCAAACAAAGCAAGGAAGTAGGAACATATCCCTCAAATACATGATACGAACAAATTTACATTCTTGATAATGAAAAACTGAAATACAACTTCTATGGGAAAGGAAAATCATACTTCATAAGTCTCCAACAACATGAATTAATTCAAGAAAATACAGATGGTGCGAGCTGATATGGGTTGGAACTTCTAAGGCTATGATTGCATTAGGTGCTTCAGAGCCTCAGATGCAGAAGGATATGTCCTAAGATTTACTTCAAGCAAATGAGCAACTAAGTCATTGAAGCCCTGGTCCCCCATCAGCAATCAGTGACATAATGACATTTTTGTGGTATCAGGTATTCAAGTCTGTTGGTTTCCAGAAAAATAGAAGACTACAACATGCAATCACCACTAAAGAACTTCAGTCAGAATATGCCACATATATATCTAACTTGTCAAGACATGTATTGTAAAAGGACAAGAGGTAATCAATGATTGACTAAAATACAGTCCGAAAACAATGATATAATAGTATTTGAGCAAACACAAAGTTGGACAAGTTCCATAAAAGCAAAAATAATCATTGGATGTTGCAGTTCTAACTTCATGCATTGAGAGAACTTGGGTAAACGAGCATTTAAACAAAGAAAAAATGTCTATTTCCTCGATGGCTATCTTTGAATTTTCCTTCAGGGTTAAACACCTGGCGGCACATATTTGCAAAGACTATCAAGTGTCATCTTTACCTCATGGCATTATACTCTCAGAATATCCAGAGCTCATTGCAAAAATAAAGCTAAAATAATTAGAGGAATAAGAATTCAGCTGACCAATAACAAATTGAAATAACCAAAAAAAACTTCAAAAATAATATAAAGGGTTATATATGTCAAGACTTATGATCGCAGGACGGAACATATAAAGATACCAAATCGGCCTATGGGTACTTACAAAGGTCAAGACTAGAAGATCAGATCATAGGCTGCAAGCCTGCAAACCTCTTTGACTCATTAATTCCACCAACCCATTAGCTTCCTCAATCTTGCCCTCCTTGCGAAGCCAACTTGTCATTGCGGTATACGTCACAACATCAGGCTGCAAACCTCTCTGACTCATCAATTCCAACAACCCATTAGCTTCCTCCATCTTGCCTTCCTTGCAAAGCTCACTTATCATTGTGGTATACGTCACCACATCAGGCTGCAAACCTCTTTGGCTCATCAATTCCAACAACCCATTAGCTTCCTCCATCCTCCCCTCCTTGCAAAGCCAATTTATCATTGTATTAAAAGTCACAACATTAGGCTTCAAACCTCTTTGAATCACAAAATTCCAACAACCCATTAGCTTCCTCCGTCTTCCCCTCCTTGCAAAGCATGCTTATCATTGTATTAAAAGTCACCACATCAAGCTGCAGACCTCTTTGACTCATCAATTCCAACAACCCATTAGCTTCCTCCATCTTCCCCTCCTTGCAAAGCCCATTTATCATTAAATTAAAAGTCACCACATTAGGCTACAAACCTCTTTGAATCATCATTTCCATCAACCCATTAGCTTCCTCCATCTTCCCCTCCTTGCAAAGCCCTTTTATCATTGTAGTAAATGTAACCACATTAGGCTGCAAACCTCTTTGAATCATCAATTCCAAAAACCCATAAGCTTCCCCCGTCTTCCCCTCCTCGCAAAGCACTCTTATCATTGTATTAAAAGTCACCACATCAGGCTCCAGACCTCTTTGACTCATAAATTCCAACAACCCATTAGCTTCCTTCGTCTTCCCCTCCTTGCAAAGCCCACTTATCATTGTGTTAAATGTCACCACATCAGGCCGCAAACCCCTTTGACTCATCAATTCCAACAACCCATTAGCTTCCTCCATCTTCCCTTCCTTGCAAAGCCCATTTACCATTGTAGTAAATGTCACCACATCAAGCTGCAAACCTCTTTGACTCATCAATTCCAACAACCCATTAGCTTCCTCTGTCTTCCCCTCCTTGCAAAGCCTGCTTATCATTATATTAAAAGTCACCACATCAGGCTCCAGACCTCTTTGACTCATCGATTCCAACAACCCATTAACTTCCTCCGTCTTCCCTTCCTTGCAAAACCCACTTATCATTGTGTTAAACGTCACCACATCAGGCTGCAAACCTCTTTGACTCATCAATTCCAACAACCCATTAGCTTCCTCCATCTTCCCCTCCTTGCAAAGCCCATTTATCATTGTAGTAAAAGTCACCACATTAGGCTCCAAACCTCTTCGACTCATCAATTCCAACAACCCATTAGCTTCCTCCATCTTCCCTCCTTGCAAAGCCCATTTATCATTGTACTAAAAGTCACCACATTAGGCTGCAAACCTCTTCGACTCATCAATTCCAACAACCCATTAGCTTCCTCCGTCTTCCTGTCCTTGCAAAGCCCATTTATCATTGTAGTAAACGTAACCACATTAGGCTGCAAACCTCTTTGAATCATCAATTCCAAAAACCCATTAGCTTCCTCCGTCCTCCCCTCCTTGCAAAGCCCGTTTATCATTGTAGTAAATGTCACAACATTAGGCTGCAAACCTCTTTGATTCATCAATTCCAACAACCCATTAGCTTCCTCCATCTTCCCCTCCTTGCAAAGCCCATTTATCATAAAATTAAAAGTCACCAAATTAGGGTGCAAACCTCTTTGAATCATCATTTCCATCAACACATTAGCTTCCTCCATCTTCCCCTCTTTGCAAAGCCCTTTTATCATTGTAGTAAACGTAACCACATTAGGCTGCAAACCTCTTTGAATCATCAATTCCAAAAACCCATAAGCTTCCCCTGTCTTCCCCTCCTTGCAAAGCATGCTAATCATTGTAGTAAACGTCACCACATCAGGCTGCAAACCTCTTTGAATCATCAATTCCAACAACCCATTAGCTTCCTCCATCTTTCTCTCCTTGCAAAGCCCATTTATCATTGAATTAAAAGTCACCACATTAGGCTGCAAACCTTGATCCCCCATCTCAATAAACAAACTCTCAGCCTCCTCCAAATTTCCCACCAAACACCAACCATAAATTAGAGAGGTACAAACAACCACATTTGGCTTAACTCCTCTACTCTTCATTTCCAAAAACAATTCTTTCGCCTCATCTACCAACCCATCTTTGCAAAGACCATCGATAATAATACCATAACAAACAATATTAGGACTGACCCCAAACGCAGCCATTTTCTTGAACAACTCCATAGCCTCCAAACTCCTATTCTCCAAACACAAACCTTTAATCAAAGAACTAAAAGTCACAGCATCTGGGTTAAAACCCCACCTCAAAATTCTCCAAAAAACAGCAAAACCATCACAAACTCGACCCACATTACAAAAACAATTAATCAAAATATTTAATGTAATTAGATCTGGCATCAACCCCATTGAACCCAGTCGTTTGTAAAGCAAAATAACGTCTTCATAAAACTTCTTCTTAGCAAGAGCTCCAAACAACCGGTTGAATGATGAAATCGGTGGTTTGGGTTGCATATGAATCATTAAACTAAAGAAATAGCGTGCGTCAGCCAGAGTGATATTACCTTGTTTACAGTCTTTTCGAAGGAATACATCAAGCCTCGCAGCATCTTCAACGTTATATACTGAATCTTGTATATCAAGCCTAGCTACATCTTCAACGTTATATGCTGAATCTTGTATATCAAGCCTTGCTACGTCTTTAGCGTTATATACTAAATCTTGTGGTATGGTTGTAGTCACTTTACATGAATTTGTGAATAAAGATGAGATTTTGGTTTCAGAAAGAGAAGAAAAACGACGAAGAAAGGTTTTGGAGGCCATTTGGGTAGTGGCGTTTGTGGATTAGCCAGGGTTCCAAGTGGTTTGGTTTTATGTGCGTTTAGTTTTATGTGGGTTTACATTGATCTGAAACCTGTAGGGTACAAATGTAATTATCCACACATGTTAAAAGAAACAAAATTATAATAAAAATTGAGTTATTTGCTCATATGTCAACCTACAATGTTTTCATAATTGAATTTTTGTTTATTTTTCAGGTTATTTAAATTTGTTTTTTCATAGGTTATTTTAATCATTTTTGTTTAATAGAAAAATATAAAATAAATCACACAAACCAAAATATCCAACATTTGAAGTATTCCTATTAAATAACATTAATACTATAGTATATATTTAATCTTAGTCAATTAAAGGCTCTCAATAGAACATAATACAATCATATAAAATTAAATTATATTTTATACTAAGCTCAGTCAACCTAATAAAATTTAAATTATGTAAAAAGGTTGAGTTGAGTTCCTTTTTTAAGATAAAATTTTGTCAAAAGCAACACATGTAGCTTGTCAACACCAATGTTTTAATACTTGACCCGAGGTATCACCTGACAAAGTGGCCACGTCTTAGGTTGACTTATTGGATTGGACCGACCAATGGATTGAATCTAGGGATGGGCACAAAGCCCGACCCTGCGAGGATTCGCCTCGACCAGGCTCGAACGGGGCATTTTCTACAAATTTTTCGAGATTCGGGTCGAGATAGGGCCCAATTTGACCTCGAAATTCAGGGACGAGCCACGGTCGAGATAAGTGTTACCCCGACCCGTATATATATATATATATATATATATTAATTTTAATATTTAAAAATCAATTATAAATTATACAATAATATATATATGTGGTACATTATAATTTATATATAATATGCTATTATCTATAATCTTTCGTTAATATATAGTATATATGTAATATATTATTAATTGTTTGATTGATTATAATGAATCAATAACTCACTATAACTTAGTATGATAATTTTTATATTTAATATGTATATTATATATTTAATTTAATTTTTTTTTGTTGGTATATATAATTTGAAGAAAAGAATAATAAAAGTATAAAATAAAGGATAAAAAATACAAAAAATCCCCAAACGGGGAATTTGGGATGGGCTTTTTTCCGGGATTCCCCAAATTCCTTGAACGGGCTTCGAGCTAGGATGGGGGAATCCCTTTGGGCTTTCGGGTCGGGGCCAAAGATAGTGGTCCCCGGCCCCACCTCGGCCTGTGCCCATCCCTAATTGAATCAATGACATCATCATGATATAAACCCATTGTTTGTAGTTTGATAGATTGAAAAAATATAAACTTGAAAATTTTAAAAAATATATTCCGATTGTTATTTTGCGCAAAAAGGACGAATTTTGAAGGATTTTTCTAGGGTTTTGATTTTGATGGAATGAAGATTGCCTGTGCAAATGGAAGATTCACTCAAGCTGAAGTGACAATGAAATGAAGGTAAAGTGAAGATGAAATGAAGAAAAAGACAGTGAAGAGAGAAAATGTAGGTTAGGGCTCACTTGTTGAACGAAAATATGGTAAAAGGGATTCAGAATGGGGTAAGAGTTAACCCGGTGTTGGTAGAAAATCAGTTGGACCATCGGTTCGCTATAGTAACCCCAATCCAATTGTGGTTCAAACCGGATGACTTCACACATCTGGTTTTTCACTCTGATTGGCTTGGCTCAATGGCCGGTTCCAGTCCAACCGGTTGAATTGGCTAGGCTGGGTTTTAAACATTGGTCAACACCACCGTCAAACCCTCACATAGAGATTAGCAACTCTCCACCGTCAACCGTTGTTTCGTTACTGAAGTATGCCCTCATTGTATTGAAGGCTGATAATGATGGAGAAAGTAACGACTTTTGGTCAATGTTCTGAAAACCGACCGGATCGTCTGGTCTGGACGCAGAATCGACGATTTCCATCGGAATACTTCAAAACTTGTTAATTGCATTTAAACCGGATTGGACCGTGGTTGGACCGTCGGAATAGTGCTGAATCGCGGTCCAATCGCAGATGAATCCCGCCGAATTCCGGCACCGATCGAGGGAGAAAACACGCCATTAGACTTAACGGCATCTCCACTACAAAACCCTGTCATGTTCAGTGGTCGTCGTCCAGCCATCGTCGCTCGCCGTCCATTTTCAGTGTTTTGGATAGATTTCAAACCTTAAGGGAGTTTTGTAGGGGTGTTTATGATGAATTTCAAACATTCAGGGACTAAAATGGAATTTTACAGAAAACGGTCCAACCGACCGATCCAACTGGAAACCGGACCCTTGAACGGGTCGTAGTCCGGTCCAGTTTTTGGAACATTGCTTTTGGTCGCTATATATGTGACAGACAAATTGCAAGGCAGCTCGGAAGCCTACAGTTCCAAGCATGGGGAAGAAACCATAGCAGATACAAGCAATGTAGCTGAAGAAAATTGATGTTTGCATGAAGCCAGACATATCTGAGCGAGCAAAGTAGTAATACAGGCAATAGGCGTAGATAAAGAGGCCAGCTAATCCACCGCAGAGGAAAGATCTGTAAAAAAATCATACATAAATATCAGTTTGAATAAACTTTCACAGCTCCAAGCAAACAAGTACATGATTCAAGTAATAAAATTTCTAATTCAAGGTAAATCAAATATGCTTCACCAAGCCAACACAATCAGAGCTTCAGTTCTTAAAAGGCAGTAAAGTGCTAAAAAATTAATAAAATTACTTCTTCCAGATTACATATTCTGCAAGAGACCTCCTAAATATGAGAAAAGGAGCTACCTATGATACACACACTTACGCCCCAAAAGACCAAACATATTTTCAGAAACTAAATTTGAGCAATAAATTAAAGTAGTTCTTTAATGGTTAAGAAAGTGTAGTATCCAATGTTATGAAAGAATGAGAATTCGTGCAAATTAATAAATGGTAACTACATGGAAATTCAATTCACCAATTATGATGCCTATACTTGGCAAGTAACCAAATCAAATGCCTAACCATAGTCAACATACCTCCACCACCACTCATGGTCCCCAGCAGCCAGTTGGAAGTTGGTCAACGCAACCGTAAAGAAAGCAGTGACTATCAATAGAATAATAAAGACGATAAACAAGACGCTGTATATAGTGTAAATCTTGTGACCCCATACACTGGCAAATATATAGTAAACTTCAATGTAAGTAAGCACTGAATGGAAGAAACCCTGCCATTGCCATCTGTGGAATTGCCCCTGGGTACCGCGGCAATGGTGGAATCTCTCTGGGATATTTGGTAGTGCGGCAAGGAGCTTGGAATTCAGCCTTGTAATTTTCCCTGCTATTCCACCCAACACCAACAAAGGTGAAGTACCAAGAGGTCATATAAGAACTATCACCACTATTGTGCCAAATGGAAGAGCAGCTGTAGCAGTGAAGGCAATTGCAACAGTATTTAACAAGCAGAACATAAGGAACTATGGTCCACAGAAGAGACATCCAGTCAACAACAGATCTCTAACCTGCCAAGTCAGAAAAATCAAACGTATAAGAAATAAAATAAGTAACTTAGGGTCAGATAAAAACCCAAATCCCAGCAAAGAACAGAAATAAGCACATTCCCAGTTTGTTCCTTCCAACTGACAATAGGAGGAGGCAGCTATATAGCCGGCAATTCCTGATGTGAGAGCATATATGACAACCAATGCAGTAAAGAGAGCCCCTCTGTTGTAAGGATAACATACTCCAACTAGTGCAAGCAGGAAGATGAAACACAATGCTACAAATGCATTTATGCAAACAACTCAAAAACACATTTACTAAAATAAATTATTTCCTAGAGAATTGAGTTTTGGTGCTTTGGATATACTAAATGAGCAAGTTACTTACAGAGTAAATAGGTGGGTACCAGAACCAAGTGAAGCCGCAAATAGAGACTTGTACTTGGGGTATCTGAATACATCTCCATGAATTTATTTCCATCCAGTCTCTTCCTAGTCTTCCGCTACTTCTTCATCATGGGCATACCTTACACGGTAATATAAACAAAGTTTAACAATAAACAAATCAGAGCAAAATCAAAAACCCTACCAAAGTAGACATGTACAGCCAAACTTTGAGACAATGAAACACAAAAGTAGTTCTTACTTGACAAAGTCATTCTTGAGGATTCGCATGAGAATTGCGGCAAGAAACCCATTTAACAGAAGACCTGTCACATATGGATTTGTAATAAAAAAACCAGTGGATCCCCAAATACTGAGAGAACTTGTCCATCCTCTTCTCAAATGGGATGTTTGTCTCATTCCATTTCACAGTATATAAAAATTCTACTTCTACTTCTTGGTCCTCAGTAAGATCAGCAAGGGTATTTGGGTCAACGTGGACATTAATTTCAATCACACAGTCCTTGTTGTAACCGACATCAAAGCGAATACGCTTGAAACGGTAATATTTGCACTCGCTGGGTTCTTTCCCTTCCTCGTCGACCTTCCCAATGAAACCTCAAATGGGTAAGTCATCATAGTACATCTGGAAGTAGTAATCCTTCTTGACAAAAAATTGGTTTGTCTACAAATTTTCTTCATTTTTTTTTTAATGTTTTAGAAAACCTTAAGACAAAACAAACACACTTCCTTTCTTTAATATCATTAATATAAACATTACACTCTTCCTATAATACATTTGCAAATCCCATTAGTAATCTTTCATATAATCAAATTGTTCATCTTGGTAATCCTTAAAACAAAAAAATACCAAAAACAGAAAACAAATTTATACATCAATTATTGCAGATATTAATTTTCCACACAACTGACTTCAGTTTCAGCTTCTCATTCTGAAAGAGCCTTGACTATTGGATCCATGGCTGGTCTCATGTTTCTATCTTCTTCCACACCAGACATGCCAATTTAAACAAAAAATTTGCAGCTGGTTCATGTAAAAGAGCTTCCAAATTGTGCTGACTACAGCCTAAAATGCTTCTTCTCCTCAATATATATCTCCTAGTCTCCTCACGGCAACTGCCTTTTCATCAACTAAAACACCCTGCTTAGATGCTTCACACCAGAAATCATATAAGCAAAGCTTCAGTAAAATTGAGATCAAATCCTTAGAAATCAACTCTTGGAACAGTAATTAGTAATTAGTTCTAGTGTTGCATTTGTATTTTGCTTTCTTTTGATTGAATGGACATTCTTGATAAACCTCTTTGATTCATCAATTCAAACAACCCATTAGCTTCCTCCATCTTCCCACCATGCAAAGCCCACTTATCATTGTAGTGAATGTCACCACATCAGGCTGCAAACCTCTTTGACTCATCAATTCAAACAACCCATTAGCTTCCTCCATGTTGCCCTCCTTGCAAAGCTCACTTATCATTGTGGTATACGTCACCACATCAGGCTGCAAACTTCTTTGGCTCATCAATTCGAACAACCAATTAGCTTCCTCCATCCTCCCCTCCTTGAAAAGCCCATTTATCATTATATTAAAAGTCACCACATCAGGTTGCAAACCTCTATGACTCATCAATTCCAACAACCCATTAGCTTCCTCCGTCTTCCCCTCCTTGCAAAGCCCCTATATCATTGTAGTAAATGTCACCACATTCGGCTGCAAACCTCTTCGAATCATCAATTCAAACATACCATTAGCTTCCTCCATCTTCCCCTCCTTGCAAAGCCCATTTATCCTTGTAGTAAACGTCACTACATTAGGTTCCAAACCTCTTTGAATCATCAATTCCAAAAACCCATTAGCTTCCTCCATCTTCCCCTCCTTGCAAAACCCATTAATCATTGTATTAAAAGTCACCACATTAGGTTGCAAACCTCTTTGACTCATCAATTCCAACAACCTATTAGCTTCCTCCATCTTCCCCTCCTTGCAAAGCCCATCTATCATTGTATTAAAAGTCACCACATCAGGCTTCAAACCTCTTTGACTCATCAATTCTAACAACCCATTAGCTTCCTCCATCTTCCCCACCTCGCAAAGCCCACTTATCATGGTAGTAAACGTCACCATATCAGGCTGCAAACCTCTTTGATTCATCAATTCCATCAACCCATTCGCTTCGTCCATCTTCCCCTCCTTGCAAAGCCCACTTATCATTGTAGTAAACATCACCACATCAGGTTACAAACCTCCTTGACTCATCAATTCCAACAACCGATTAGCTTCCTCCATCTTCCCCACCTTGCAAAGCCCACTTATCATGGTATTAAAAGTCACCACATCAGGCTGCAAACCTCTTTGACCCATAAATTCTACAAACCCATAGCTTCCTCCATCTTTCCCTCCTTGCAAAGCCCATTTATCATTGTATTAAAAGTCACCACATTAGGCCTGACACCAAACAAAGCCATTTTGTTCAGAAACTCCATAGCCTCCGTACCCCTATTCTCCAAACACTAACCTTTAATCAAACAAGTCAAAGTCACAACATTTGGGATAAAACCCCACCTCAAAATCCTCCCGAAAACAATAAAACCATCACAAACTTGAGCCATGTTACAAAAACAATTAATCAAAACATTTAAAGTAAAAAGATCTGGCATCAATCCCATTGAATCAGCTCGCTTGTAAAGCAAAATAACGTCTTTATAAAACTTCTTCTTAGCAAGAGCTCCAAACAATCGGTTGAATGATGAAATCGGTGGTTTGGGTTGCATATGAATCATTAAACAAAAGAAATAGCGTGCTTGATTAAGAGTGATATTACCTTGTTTGCAATCCTTTTGAAGGAATTTATCAAGCCTCGCTACCTCTTCAACGTTATGTACTGAATATTGTGGTATAGTTGTAGTCACTTTACATGAATTTGTGAATAAAGATGAGATTTTGGTTACAGAAGAAGAATAACAACGACGAAGAAAGGTTTTGAACGCCATTTGAGTAGCGTCGTTTGTGGATTATCTAGGGTTCAAACTGGCTTAGTCTTTTGTGGGTTTAGGGTTCAATAATACAATCTCATTGGACACGAGTGTGGGAATTGGGATAAAATGCACTTTTATATACTCTGATTCACAAAGCCGTAAATCTGGTTGCAGCCTGAGGTTTTTTCTTCAGTCGCTCGGATGTCAAATTTGTTGAGACTTCATCCAATATCACCCGTTTCGACACAAAGCTAAATACTAGTTTTATTTCTAACACCAAATTTTGAAGGAAAAACAGAAGAGTGGGGTTATTTCTATTAAAACCAGTCAAGTCTCAATGGATCCTCCACCCAGCCCCAACAGCATCTCTTACCTACATGTATGTGTTTTAAGTAAACTCAGTGGCTCTTGTAGTGGGTGAGATGTTTAGAATGGACCTATGGAATATTTTTACTCTAGGTGTATTTTTGTAAGTTTTTAAACTTTAGGGATTTATTGATTTTTGGATAACTAAAGAGTGTTTATTTATTTACCTTTTGGATAAAGATCATATGATTGTGATACAACTAGTTTGCTTCTTTCTACTGCATAAACCCAGTTGAACCAGATTTTTAACTGAATTCCGTGGGATTGGTGGTAGCTGAATGAAATGAGAATTACGCTTTGAGGTTGTTTGTGTTAGTTTTTAACTTTTAAGGATTTTATTGTTTTTTGTGATAATTATGAGGGCTTCTTGAACTATCCATGGATAGTTATTTGTGGAGACTTTTGGGTTCAGATCATAATATCATATGATTTAATGGTAGTTATGGATCGTTAGAATAAAGCCCATCAGTTTCAGAATCAAGAGAAATCACTCTAATGATTGTATGATATGTTTGTGCTTTCAACTTTGGGGATTACGATTTTGTTGGAATTATTTACAGGGTGTATTGTACTTAACATGGATAGCTATTTTTGCAGCCTTTTGCATAGATCATATGATAAAGAACAAACTATTTATGTTGTAGACCTGGCATCAAATTTTGTTTATGTAATTTTACAATGGAATATGCATTATTGGCAACTGAGCGTTCGAACTAGTTTATAAACCTTGGATTGTCCCAACTAAGTAAATGTGTTTCGACTGAAGGACGTTCATGTAAAGCTAAAAAACAAATCTGTAAGGTGTAGGAACTCTTTAACTGTGATTAACAAAGCACATAGTAACTGATTTCCCTCTCCTGTATGAACAGTAACTGATTTCCAGTCTCTCTAACGTTTGATCTTTATTGTAAATTATAGACAAATTAAGTACTCAGACCAGAATCTGGTTTGTATTTGGGTTTATGTCACTGTGTTTATTCTTCTGTTCATCCGATCTGAATCATTTTTTGACTGCAATATCAACCAGAACTAGTCAGCTTTCGTGCTCTGAGTTTTTCGCTTACTTGATATTCTGCAGAGGTAGTCATGGAGTTACACACTCCTTTTGTCCTTCCAAAGCATTGGAATCGTTTATGGTGCTCCTTTACATGTCTTTGGAACACTTTCTACAAAAAGGGATCATCCTTTCACATGCTTTCAAATCAGAGGAGACTGCTTATGAACTCTTGTTTATTTTCTGGACTCTGACCGCTGTTTCATTACTGAAGTATGCCCTCATTGTATTGAAGGCTGAAGATGATGGAGAAGTTAACGGCTTTTTGTCGCTATATATGTGGCAGACAAATTGCAAGCCAACTTGGAAGCCTACAGTTCCAAGCATGAGGAAGAAACCATAGCAGATACAAGCAATGTAGCTGAAGAAAAATGATGTTTGCATGAAGCCAGACATATCTGAGCGAGAAAAGTAGTAATACAGGCAATAGGCGTAGATAAAGAGGCCAGTTGATCCACCGCATAGGAAAGATCTGTAAAAAAATCATACATAAAGATCAGTTTGAATGAACTTTCATAGCTCCAAGCAAACAAGTACAGAATTCAACTAATAAAATTTATAATTCAAGGTAAATCAAATATGCTTCACCAAGCCAACACAATCAGAGCTTCAGTTCTTAAAAGGCAGTAAAGTGCTAAAAAATTAATAAAATCACTTCTTCCAGATTACATATTCTGCAAGAGACCTCCTAAATATGAGAAAAGGAGCTACCTATGATACACACTTACGCAACCGTAAAGAAAGCAGTGACTATCAATAGAATAATAAAGACGATAAACAAGATGCTGTATATAGTGTAAATCTTGAGACCCCATACACTGCCAAACATATAATAAACTTCGATGTAAGTAGCACTGAATGCAAGAAACCCTGTCATTGCCATCTGTGGAATTGCCCCTCGGTACCACGGCAATGGTGGAATCTCTCTGGGATATTTGGTAGTGCAGCAAGGAGCTTGGAATTCAGCCTTGCTATTTTTCCCTGCTATTCCACCCAACACCAACAAAGGTGAAGTAACAAGAGTCCATCTATATAATAACTATCACCACTATTGTGCCAAATGGAAGAGCAGCTGTAGCAGTGTAAGCAACTGCAACGGTATTTAAAAAGCAGAACATAAGGAACAGTGGCCCACAGAAGATCAGATCAAAGGCTGCAAACGTCTTATCAATTCCAACATCCCGTTGGCTTCCTCCATCTTCCTTTCCTTGCAAACCCACTTATCATTGTATTATAAGTCAGTAAATTAGGATGCAAACCTCGATCCGCCATCTCACTAAACAAACTCTCAGCCTCCTCCAAATTTCCCACAAAACACCAACCGCAAATTAGAGAGTTACAAACAACCACATTTGACTTAATTCATCTACTCTTCATTTCCAAAAACAATTCTTTTGCCTTATCTACCAACCCATCTTTGCAAAGACCATTGATAATACTACCATAAGAAACAATATCAGGCCCGACCCCAAACACAGCCATTTTCTTAAACAACTCCATAGCCTCCAAACTCCTATTCCCCAAACACAAAACTTTAATCAAAGAATTAAAAGTCACAACATCTAGGTTAAAATCCCACCTCAAAATACTCCTACAATTATTTTATATTAAGTTTACATTAGTATAAAGTAATTGTAAATATTGAATTGCACTAAAAATATAATCAAGGGAACTACTTTGCACACTTTCTTCACTCCGTTCAAAGATTGACACCAATGACATCCACATACGAGCATTTCCATCATGTCTCGAGAAAAGAAGTTTGATAATTGTCAATAACCCTACTCCCAACACTGAATGCAAACTTTGAAGCAACCGTAGTGATCGGGATGACTAGTATCTCACGAGCCATCATAGACAATATAGGGTACTTGGTTGAATTTGTCTTCCATCATTGTAAAGCATCGAATGCCTCACGATCCACCACGCACTTATGACACCTCTCTCCCAAATAACAGTCTACCTTAGACTTACTTGGCTCAACAGTCTCCACCACATCCAAAAAACTGCTAAAATCATCCCAACTCGTAGCTTCCAAAGCTATTGCCTCCTCACCAACGGCTCCAACTCCATCCCCTACTAATGGAAGCCCACGGGAAATAGTAGATGCTTTATTAGCTTCAACATACTCTCCATATAGCTCATACAGTGCATCCCAAACAGTACAGTATTTGCAGGGGCTTCTAACTTAGAATACATCTTGGGGAAGGCCCACTGAATTACCCTCATTTTCAATCGAGGATCCAATACAACAGCCACAGACATCAGCACATTACATTCCCCCTAATATTTATTGAACTTTTCCTTCATCTTTCTCACCATGTTTCTAATGAACTCATCTTTGTCTTCACTCTTACTATCCAACATCATTTTCACTAAACAAACCTCATTTAAAAATAAATTAGATGTCGGATAATCACTCCCACTAATGAGATTGGTTGTACCACTAAAAACCTTTAAAATGTCACACACTTTCTCCCAATCCTCGTCATGTGGACAGTAATGATAACTTGAATCACTTTCTTTCAACCTGGGAAATACTTTTTTAAACTTAATTGTCGTTTCTAACATTTCATAAGTTGAATTTCATCTTGTTTTTACAATGTAGAATAAGCTTCCGAAATGGCAATTTAAGTTGTTGCACAATCTCAATAAAAACCCTAATCCTACTCTCTGAAGAATTGATGCATAAGATGCTCTTATGGATTTGTCGATGATATGCCTAATCTGATAAAGTCCATCTTGAACAATGAGGTGCAAGATACGGACACAACATCTAACATGAAATAGTTTACCTCCACAAATTAAATTCCCTATAACTTCAAAATTTTCCCTCAAAATTCTGATTGCAATGTCATTACTTAAAGTGTTATCCACTGAGATAGTGTAAACCTTATTTTCAATCCCCCATTCCATAAGGCACTTGGAAATGGAGTCAACAATCGCAATACTGGTACGGGAAGGAGGTAAATGCACAAAATTGAGGACATGTCCATTTATCCTCCAAGTACCATATATCCAATGCCTAGTGAGTACCATGTACTCCATCTTTTGATTGCCAAAATTCCACAAATCCGTAGTAAAACTAATCTTGGTCACATTCTTCAACAATGTCTTCAACTTCGCTTTCTCACTCTTATATACTTTCATACAATCATTTTTGCAAGTATGGCGGGAAATCCGAACTCCATTCAGGAATCTCATAGTTCATCATATTGTTTAAGCCCTCTTCCTCTACAACTGAAAATGGATGCTCATGCATAAGCACCCAACGGGCGATAAGTTCCGTCTTCTTCATCATTCAAACTTTCCACTTAAAGTAGGCAAAACAGAAGTTCCAACATCAGAACCGACAAGGGGAAAAGTGATGTGTTGTTGCCTCATGGAAGCTATTCTCTTTGAACACCATTTCAAATGTCTATTAAATTGGGTGGTGTTTCTGGTGGTATTAATAGACAGCTTGGCTTTACAATGGATACACTCTACCTTTTTTGTAGCCCTTGGGAGAACCACCCCCGTAAACTCTGTCCAAACAACTGATGTTTTAGCTCTCTTTTTCCTCTGAATTGGATTCCTATTTTGCCCACCATTATTTGGGCTACTAACACTGTGTTCTGTATTTTTAGTGGTCTCATTCAAGGAATGTTTATTGCCTGGTGTAATCGTAATTGTATCTTGCTTTGTAGGGTTGCTTGAGGTACTGTCGACCATTTCCAAACCTATAATACAAAATAAAAACAAAGGGGTTAGCTACATTTAATATAAAGTAAAAGCAAATCCTGCATTTAATATAAAGTTCATTACTCCTCATTCTCAACACACCCAAATACCATCCTAAACAGCACAGTCCACACTCCACAGCACAAACACATTATACATCACAAAGCATTTTCATTTTTCAACATTTGTTACATAACACATACATTTATTTAAAGCCTATACTGCATTTAATATAAAGTTTTTTTCCCAACCGTATAGCATTTAATTTAAAGTGAATGTGTCATTACTCATTTACTCCTCATTCAGTCACCTCAATACACCCAAATAATTTCCTAAACAACACAAACATTACACTTACACAGCACAAACACCTTACACTTACACAGCACGAACACTCCACAGGACCATAGCAAAAACACTTTACAGTTACACAACACAAAACCACAAACATTACACTTACACAGCACAAACACTTCCTCAACAATGAACACAAACGCAATGGCCAACAGTAGTTTCAGCACAATGCACAACATTGGCATTTCTCAGCATCACATATTTCACATTTCAATCGTTCATATTTCCATACAAGTATTTACATTGGGAAAACAAAGAAGAAAATAGGCCAAAAAATACCTGACCGAGTTACTATGACGGTGAGAACACAGCGGGACAACGGGCAAGATCTTGGGCAGGAGGGAAGCAGATCACGACGAAGAGAGCCTGGCTTGGCCGACAAAAATGGCGAAACGAGGAAGAAGAAGGTGAAAGGCGTAATAGGTGACGTCGACGGCTGTAATAGTGGAAGATAGCAACCATGGGCGATGACAATAGCGAAGGTTGATTAGGATTGCCAATTTTGGGTGGGGTTCTTTTTTTAATTTCGGGATTTGTGGGTAAAAATCGTGTTTTAGTTTTTTCACAATGGGGGAATTTGTGAACTTTTAAACTATTATGCTTAATAAATGCAAATTTTATTTACCCCCCAATAGATTGAAAACCCTCTATGTTACCCTCTATATCGAACCAAAATCGGCTCGCGAGCAGCCGACTCGATTAAGCTCAAGTCAAGCTCTTGATGAGCTTCTGTTGAGCCAGCCCGCAAGTGGCTCGATTCGTATAACAGTCTTATTTACTGAACTACCATCTTTAACAACATTGAAGATGGTTTGTTCTATAGTCAATTGCATCACATTTATAATGTCAGCTTCTTGTTGGCTTTTGAGCAGGAAATGAAGGAAACAACTTCAAACATTCACAATAACTTTCATCTACGACTATGAAACATGTGGTTGCGAAGAAGTTCAACTACTTTTTCCAAAGCAACACAGCTACACATGCAACTTGTCACCACCACCGTCAAACCCCCAAATAGAGCTTAGCAACTCCTTTTCATCATCTCCTTTTCATCATCAAATCTACGCAACAAGCAATAACCATTCATCAATGTGCCATAAATAATCCTCTTTGAGTATAATGTTTACCACCTTCGTAACAATATATGGTTTAAGGGTACGATAACAATTCATTAATGGGCTAAAAGATTTTTGTTGAGTATACTAGCTTTACAAAGAGGTATACGAAGCATTGTTTTAAAACCCGAACCGGAGGGCAAACCGTTTTGCTGTCCGAGGGTCATGGGTCAACCGGTCCAACCGATTGGACCGGTCGGTTGGACCGATGACATCAGCAATATTTTATTTTTAAAAAATTATATATTAACCTCTTAAATTTCAATATATTACAAAAATTCCGCTAAGAAAGTTCAAATTGGTCCCTAAAATTTTTATTTATTCCAAAAATGCCCCAATAAAATTACCAATTAATCCCTAAACTTTTTATATATCTCCAAAATACCCCTATAAAATTACAAGTAGCCCTTATAATTTTAAAATATTTCAAAAACCACCCCTGACACCTAAACCGGACCGAAGAAGCTGCTGGTTCCCGATCTAACTGATCCGACCGACCGGTCCAGTCCGGTTTTTAAAACAGTGATACGAAGAAGCATACAAAGAGACAAATTCAACCCTTAAAAGAAGGGAAAAAGAGAGAGAGAGAAAGAGAGAGAGAGAGAGGCAATCATGAATTTTAAAAGGCTTAATTTGTTTCTTTGTATCCCTAGTATTACTCTTTTGTTATTCTAGAAATCATAAACGGTTTTTATTATATCATTACTTTAAGAATGTTTATGTTTTTTAAACTTTACATTAAGAAATTCATCCTCAAGTTTAACTGACTTTGATGGTTCCGTTTACCAGCACAAAGTCACAAACTATTTCTATAATACATTTGCAAATCCCGTCAGTTAATCTTTCACATACCAAAAACAGAAAACAAATTTATAGCTCACATATTGCAGTTATTAATTTCCCACACAATTGACTTCAGTTTCAACTTCTCATTCTGAAGAGCCTTGACTATTGAATCCATTGCTGGTCTCCTGTTTCAGTCTTCTTCCACACCAGACATGCCAATTTCAACAAACTTTTGATTGATTGATATTCTTGATAGCCTTGGTCAATGTTAAACTTATCAAACAAATTTACCTTCGGTTGGATCAAGAAAACTTCAATACCTTGAGATCTTTGGCAAGTCATTATCAAATTATTATACCATACTGCTTCAGATATCCTCATTAGAAAATTATACAAATTTTATGGCATTAGGAATCTTAAACATGCTCTGAATCATTGGAACATAAATCAGCAATCGACTTTGAAAAATAGAAAAAGCTCTAAAATTATATTAAAAATTTCTACCATATTCAAAGATACTGAAAATATATTTCCTCATACAAGAAAGAAGAATTCTCCTGATGTACAACAAGACGTGATGAGATTCCTATACTAACTTATCAAACAAAGCAAGGAAGTAGGAACATATCCCTCAAATACATGATACGAACAAATTTACATTCTTGATTATGAAAAACTTAAATACAACTTCTATGGGAAAGGAAAATCATACTTCATAAGTCTCCAACAACATGAATTAATTCGAGCAAATACAGATGGTGCGAGCTGATATGGGTTGGAACTTCTAAGGCTATGATTGCATTAGGTGCTTCAGAGCCTCAGATGAAGAAGGATATGTCCTAAGATTTACTTCAAGCAAATGAGCAACGAAGTCAATGAAGCCCTGGTCCCCCATCAGCAATCAGTGACATAATGACATTTTTGTGGTATCAGGTATTCAAGTCTGTTGGTTTCCAGAAAAATAGAAGACTACAACATGCAATCACCACTAAAGAACTTCAGTAAACAGAATATGCCACAGATATATCTAACTTGTCAAGACATGCATTGTAAAAGGACAAGAAGTAATCAATGATTGACTAAAATCCAGTCCGAAAACAATGATATAATAGTATTTGAGCAAACACCAAGTTGGACAAGTTCCATAAAAGCAAAAATAATCATTGGCTGTTGCAGTTCTAACTTCATGCTTTGAGAGAACTTGGGTAAACGAACATTTAAACAAAGAAAAAATGTCTATTTCCTCAATGGCTATCTTAAAATTTTCCTTCAGGGTTAAACACCTGGCGGCAGATATTTGCAAAAACTATCAAGCGTCATCTTTACCTCATGGCATTATACTCTCAGAATATCCAGAGCTCATTGCAAAAATAAGAGCTAAAATAATTAGAGGAATAAGAATTCAGCTGACCAATAACAAACTGAAATAAGAAAAAAAAACTTAAAAAATAATATAAAGGGTTATATATGTCAAGACTTATGATCGCAGGATGGAACATATAAAGACACCAAATCGGCCTATGGGTACTTACAAAGGTCAAGACTAGAAGATCAGATCATAGGCTGCAAGCCTGCAAACCTCTTTGACTCATTAATTCCACCAACCCATTAGCTTCCTCAATCTTGCCCTCCTTGCGAAGCCAACTTGTCATTGCGGTATACGTCACCACATCAGGCTGCAAACCTCTCTGACTCATGAATTCCAACAACCCATTAGCTTCCTCCATCTTGCCTTCCTTGCAAAGCTCACTTATCATTGTGGTATATGTCACCACATCAGGCTGCAAACCTCTTTGGCTCATCAATTCCAACAACCCATTAGCTTCCTCCATCCTCCCCTCCTTGCAAAGCCAATTTATCATTGTATTAAAAGTCACAACATTAGGCTGCAAACCTCTTTGAATCATCATTTCCATCAACCTATTAGTTTCCTCCATCTTCCCCTCCTTGCAAAGCCCTTTTATCATTGTAGTAAACGTAACCACATTAGGCTGCAAACCTCTTTGAATCATCAATTCAAAAAACCCATAAGCTTCCCCCGTCTTCCCCTCCCTGCAATGCACGCTAATCATTGTATTAAAAGTCACCACATCAGGCTGCAGACCTCTTTGACTCATCGATTCCAACAACCCATTAGCTTCCTCCATCTTCCCTTCACTGCAAAGCCCATTTACCATTGTATTAAATGTTACCACATCAGGCTGCACACCTCTTTGACCCATCAATTCCAATAACCCATTTGCTTCCTCTGTCTTCCCCTCCTTGCAAAGCCCGTTTATCATTGTATTAAAAGTCACCACATCAGGCTGCAGACCTCTTTGACTCATCAATTCCAACAACCCATTAGCTTCCTCCGTCTTCCTATCCTTGCAAAACCCCCTTATTATTGTATTAAACGTCACCACATTAGGCTGCAAACCTCTTTGACTCATCAATTCCAACAACCCATTAGCTTCCTCCATCTTCCCCTCCTTGCAAAGCCCATTTATTATTGAAGTAAAAGACACCACATTAGGCTCCAAACCTCTTTGACTCATCAATTCCAACAACCCATTAGCTTCCTCCATCTTCCCCTCCTTGCAAAGCCCATTTATCATTGTAGTAAAAGTCACCACATTAGGCTCCAAACCTCTTCGACTCATCAATTCCAACAACCCATTAGCTTCCTCCATCTTCCCCTCCTTGCAAAGCCCATTTATCATTGAATTAAAAGTCACCACATCAGGCTGCAAACCACTTTGATTCATCAATTCCAACAACCCATTAGCTTCCTCCGTCTTCCCTTCCTTGCAAAGCCCATTTATCATTGAATTAAAAGTCACCACATTAGGCTGCAAACCTCTTTGAATCATCAATTCCAACAACCCATTAGCTTCCTCTGTCCTCCCCTCCTTGCAAAGTCCATTTATCATTGTAGTATATGTCACAACATTAGGCGGCAAACCTCTTTGATTCATCAATTCCAACAACCCATTAGCTTCCTCCGTCTTCCCCTCTTTGCAAAGCCCATTTATCATTGAATTAAAAGTCATGACATCAGGTTGCAAACCTCTTTGATTCATCAATTCCAACAACCCATTAGCTTCCTCCGTCTTCCCCTCCTTGCAAAGCCCATTTATCATTGAATTAAAAGTCACCACATCAGGCTGCAAACCACTTTGATTCATCAATTCCAACAACCCATTAGCTTCCTCCGTCTTCCCTTCCTTGCAAAACCCATTTATCATTGAATTAAAAGTCACCACATTAGGCTGCAAACCTCTTTGAATCATCAGTTCCAACAACCCATTAGCTTCCTCCATCTTGCCTTTGTTGCAAAACTCACTTATCATTGTGGTATATGTCACCACATTAGGCTGCAAACCTCTTTGGCTCATCAATTCCAACAACCCATTAGCTTCCTCCATCCTCCCCTCTTTGCAAAGCCAATTTAACATTGTATTAAAAGTCACAACATTAGGCTGCAAACCTCTTTGAATCATATATTCCAACAACCCATTAGCTTCCTCCGTCTTCCCCTCCTTGCAAAGCCGATTTATCATTGTAGTAAATGTCACAACATTAGGCTGCAAACCTCTTTGATTCATCAATTCCAACAGCCCATTAGCTTCCTCCATCTTGCCCTTCTTGCAAAGCCCATTTATCATTAAATTAAAAGTCACCACATTCGGCTGCAAACCTCTTTGAATCATCATTTCCATCAACGCATTAGCTTCCTCCATCTTCCCCTCCTTGCAAAGCCCTTTTATCATTGTAGTAAACGTAACCACATTAGGCTGCAAACCTCTTTGAATCATCAATTCAAAAAACCCATAAGCTTCCTCCGTCTTCCCCACCTTGCAATGCACGCTTATCATTATATTAAAAGTCACCACGTCAGGCTGCAGACCTCTTTGACTCATCAATTCCAACAACCCATTAGCTTCCTCCGTCTTCCCCTCCTTGCAAAGCCTATTTACCATTGTGTTAAACGTCACCACATCAGGCTGCAAACCCCTTTGACTCATCAATTCCAACAACCCATTAGCTTCCTCCATCTTCCCTTCCCTGCAAAGCCCATTTACCATTGTATTAAATGTTACCACATCAGGCTGCAAACCTCTTTGACCCATCAACTCCAACAACCCATTTGCTTCCTCTGTCTTCCCCTCCTTGCAAAGCCCGCTTATCATTGTATTAAAAGTCACCACATCAGGCTGCAAACCTCTTTGACTCATCAATTCCAACAACTCCATAGCCTCCGAACTCCTATTCTCCAAATACAAACCTTTAATCAGAGAATTAAAAGTCACAGCATCTGGGTTAAAACCCCACCTCAAAATTCTCCAAAAAACAACAAGACCATCACGAACTCGACCCACATTACAAAAACATTTAATCAAAATATTTAATGTAATTAAATCTGGCATCAACCCCATTGAATCCAGTCGTTTGTAAAGCAAAATAACGTCTTCATAAAACTTCTTCTTAGCAAGAGCTCCAAACAACCCGTTGAATGATGAAATCGGTGGTTTGGGTTGCATATGAATCATTAAACTAAAGAAATAGCGTGCGTCAGCCAGAGTGATATTACCTTGTTTACAGTCTTTTCGAAGGAATACATCAAGCCTCGCTACATCTTCAGCGTTATATACTGAATCTTGTGGTATGGTTGTAGTCACTTTACATGAATTTGTGAATGAAGATGAAATTTTGGTTTCAGAAAGAGAAAAAAAACGACGAAGAAAGGTTTTGGAGGCCATTTGGTTAGCGGCGTTTGTGGATTATCTAGGGTTCAAACTGGCTTAGTCATTTGTGGGTTTACGGTTAAATACTCTGATTCATAAAGTCGTAAATCTAGTTGCAGCTTGAGGTTTTTTTCTTTAGTCGCTCGGATGTCAAATTTGTTGAGACTGCATCCAATATCACCCCTATTGACACAAGGCTAAATACTAGTTTTATTTCTAACACAGATTTTTAAGGTAAACAAAAGAGTGGCGTTATTCCTTTTCAACCAGTCAAGTCTCAATGGATCCTCCACCCACCCCCAACACCTTCTCAACTTAAACCTACATGTGTGTGTTTTTAGTAGAGGTGGGCAAGGGATCGGTCCCTTGTGAGCCCAGGCTTGGGCCTGGCCAGGCCCATGAGAAAAACCAAGACCCAGACCAGGCCTTAGGCCTAGTTGGGACTGGTCCCATGGGCCCAGGACCGGTCCTAGGACGGGTCCCATGGGGCTTGAATAATTTTATTTTCCCCCCTCAATTTTTTTTATATTTTGGGGGCAAAACAAAATTTTATAGGGGGTTTTTAGTATTTTTTAGGGGTTGATTAGTAAGTTTTTGAAAATTTAATTAATTTTAAAAAATAATAAATTAATAGTTAATTTTAATTTTTAACATAAATGTAATATTCACATTTCACACATTCACGCTTCACAAATAAACAATTAAATAATTTTTTTTATTAAATTATTCATCTTCAATTTCATCGTCAACACTAGTTACATTATTCAAATCTGTATTCCTAAAGAGTTCGAGTAGTTCGGGATCTTCAGGGTGCTGTTGTAGTCTTCTTTCTGCATGAGTCCAATCCTGTAAACACGTTATCACTTCAATCATCTCATCGGTTAAAGAACATATTCTGTCTTCAACAATCCGACCACTCGATGAAAATGTTGACTCGGATGCAATTATAGAAACCGGCACAAATAAAATGTCACGTGCCATTTGGGATATAATGGGGAATCGACTTTCATGTTGGTTCCACTATTGAAGAATATTCATGTCAAGTTGCTCCTTCATCGTCATAAAGGTCAGGTCCACCTGTAGGTAGCAAGTCATCTCATTTGGTCTATGTATGTATGATGGAGACGGAGCTTCGTTCCACATACGCCCACTTGCTTGATCCTTGAGGGGGGGCTGCATCAAGGTCCTGATCGCCTCTCCTAGACGTTCTAGTTTCAATTCCACTTCCATTTCCATTGTACCTATTCTCATATAAAGAAAAAGCCTATCTAATTTGTGTTTAAAGTCAGCCAAATAAGACGTATAATCATGTCCTAAATAATTGGCCTAACTCAGTAATTACACCGTTAACTACGGATAATTTAAACCTAGGATCTAGAAAAAAGGCCTAATCCATATAAGAATGGAATATCTAACCAATATCTCTTATATTTTTCTTCCATACTTGAAACAATTTCACTTAAAATGTTATCATATCTATATTGAGCAAAAGTTTTAGCAATTTGAACTAAAATATCTAACACTAAATTAGTAGTTGGATAATAAATACCACTTAATGTATTAGTAGCATCATAAAATTTTTTAAGAAATGAATAAAAAAGTTCACAAACCGCCCAATCATCATAGTTGACAACTTCCTCTGGATAGTTCTTCCGGTTGACGAAATCTGTAATTTGTTTCGCAGTTGGTAAAGCTTTTTCCAACATCAAGTAGGCAGAGTTCCAATGGATAGGCATGTTTGTACATAACTTCAAAGGTCGAACCGGTGGCTTCTCTTGCTTACAATATTTGACGTACTCCTGCCATCTTTTATTGCTATCGCCGACGATAAATCCGGTAGCTCTACGTACCCTCTCCATCTTTGAATGTATAGCATCTAAACCTGCTTTAACTATCAAATTAATGATGTGACAAGCACATCTCTGGTGATAAAATTTGCCTTCACCAAGCGGATCCAATTTCTTTTCAAATAAAGAGATTGCTGCGGTGTTAGCAGTTGCATTATCAAGCATTAGCGCTACAACTCTATCAGTTAATAAATATTTTTGCAAAACTTCAAGAATTGTAAAATAAATAGTTTCAGCACTATGTTTTTCATATAATGGTTTAAAACCTATCAATTTTTGTTGTGAACCCAAATTATGATCTAAGAAATGTACTGTGACAGTTAAAAAATCGGTTTTTGATCTACAAGCCCATATATCTAATGTAAATGCAATAGATATATTCCTAAAATTTTGAAATTCGTTTTTAAGTTTATTATTTATTTTGTTATTAAGTTTTAGTATATCTCTTCTACTTGTACTTCTACTAACAGGGGGTATATCTTTGGACAAAATGCAGTTTTAACCATATTAACAAAAAAAAGATTTTCAGATAAACAAATGGGAGAGTCCGTAGCAACTATATATCTTGCTATTTCCTCTCGTGCAACATGTGTATTGTATTGCCATGTTGAGAGAGTTGAGGATTGTGGATTAAAATTAAGTTGAGTTTGAATTTGTTTACCTGATCCGCTTGAAGATGCATTTATTTGGGGATGCTTCTTCTCTACGTGTCGTCGCATCGTCGAAGTCCTCTTCTCAGCGCCAATAATGGTTCCACATAAATTACATATCCCACACGATTCTTCCCCCTCCCCATTTGTCTTTGGCCATTTTGATTTGGTAAAGTATAGCCAGACATCAGACACGACCCTCTTTGACGGTTAGGGGGGTTGGGCTATGTCCGTGCCCGTTGACTCGCAGCTCGCATGTGTTTGGCTACACCTCGTCCCGACCGAATGTGGTTGTGGAATTACAACTGCTTCCTCTGGAGGAAATGGTGAAAATGGATTGAAGGCTTCAATTTCTTCGGTGGATGGAACATAAAACTCATTTGGGGAAGACATTATAAATTTATGATAAAATAATAAATAATTAAAATGAAAAGAAATTAAATAATAATAGGAAATTATGATATTGAAAAATAGAAAAAAATTTGAATAATATAAATAAATAATATGAATAAATTATAAATATAAATTGAATGAGAAATTGATTGGAGATTTGGAGTAGAGAGATTGAGAGAATGAAAGAATGAGAGATTGATTGGTGTGAAAAAAAAATGAAAGGTTTTAGGGTTATTTATAGTGTAGTTGGGGGGATGGGGGATGGGGAATAAAAAAAACTTATAATTAATAAATAATTATAAGTTTATAACTGTTGGCTGCTCTTGTGACCATTGGCAGCCAACGGTTATAAAAGGTTAAATTTTTTTTTTTTTTTAATAAATTTCGTACAATTTCATTTTAGCCCTTATAATTTATACTTATTTAAGGGGCTTAATGTAATTTACAAAGGACTAAAATGATAAAATACGAAAAATTTTTGGACCCAGGCCCGAGCCTTGGAGGAAGGCCCAGTGGAGGGCCCGGGCCCTCTTCCTTAGGCCTGGTCCTATTTTGGGACCAGGCCTCCTAGGACCGGGTTTTGATGCTAGGCTTTTGGGCTTGGTCCCAAATGCCCAGCTCTAGTTTTAAGTAAACTCAGTGGCTCTTGTGGTGGGTGGAATGTTAGAATAGACCTATGGAATATTACTCTAGGTGTATTTTGTGTAAGTTTTTAAACTTTAGGGGTTTTATAGATTTTTGGATAACTAAAGAGTGTTTCTTTATTTACCTTTTGGATACAAATCATATGATTGTGATTAGAGCCAACAATGGGCCGTGTCAGGCCACGGCACAGCATGACTTAGCACAAAAAAAACATGACAAAATAAGGCATTGCACAAAAAGAAAAGCACGGCACGGCTCGACATGAAAATATGCGGGCCGTGTCGTGGGCCTTAAAAGAAGCCCATCCAAGGGGATAACAACTATTTTAAAATAGTCGTTACCCCCTGTGCAGGTGGGTAATGGCTATTTCATATATATATTTTTTGATTTTTTCCTATAAATACCCAATTATTTCTCTAATTTTTTCGCACTCAATTCCAATCTTCATTCTCCTCTCTCTCTCAACTCTCAAGCTCTCATAATCTCTCTCAAATTCTCAATTATTTTTTTCATTGAATTTATTTTGATTTTTAGTCGAATTTCAAAGTGGATCAAAATTCAAATGAATTTAATTCTTTTGATAATGAGTCACCACCACAAAATCTATCACAACCACCCCCAGAAAAGAAAAGAAAGCAAAAATCAATTGTTTGGGAGTATTTTATTCAAACACAAGAAACAATTCATGGTGAAATCGTGCAATGTGCAGTGTGCAAATATTGTGGTTCTAATTTGGCTGGTTCAAGTACAAGTGGCACTAGGCATCTTCAGAGGCATATAAAGGAACATTGCAAAAAAAATATCACAACATTTAAAAGGGCACCAACGAATTTCATTTACAAGGGCATTTGTTGCATTGATATGTGATTCAACTAGTAGTCAATCAAATAGTATAATGGGTGAGATTTCTAGCTTCACATATAGTCAACAAAACATGAGAGACTATATGGCCAGGTATGTTGTCGCAACCGATCAACCTTTTTCATATGGTGATGATCCAATTTTAGAATGGTATATGCAAAATAGTGTACAACCTGTTTTTAAGAGAGTTCCTAGAAAAACTTTAAGAGCTGATATTTTTAGAATTTACAATGAAATGAAAACAAATATTAAAAATACACTTAGTAAATTTAATGGAGTTATTTCATTTAGTTCTGATTTATGGACGGCCACTAATCAAGATTTATGATATATTTGTGCAACAGGTCATTTTATTAATTCAGATTGGCAATTGGAAAAAAAAAAATTCTTACATTTCGTGTATTAGAATATCCACATACTGGCGTGACTATTTATGAAGAATTAACTAAAATTTTTAGTGAATATGAAATAAAAGATAAAAAAATTTCTCTCACATTTGATAATGCATCATCAAATGATAGAGTTATTGATTTTTTGTCAAAACAATTAAATCCACCTTATGAAGGTCAATTATTTCATATTAGAAGTGTTTGTCACATAATAAATTTAATTGCACAAGATGGAATAAAATCAATTGAAAATGAAATATCTTTAATTAGGCATGCAATTACATTTATTTCATCATCTCCTTCACGTTTACAACAATACCATAGTATGTGTAAGCAAAAAGGGTTACAAAAGAGAAAATTGAAAATGATGTTAGGACTCGTTGGAACTCCACATATTTAATGTTAAAATCTTGTGAATAATATGAAAATGCTATTACACAATTTTTTAATAAAAAACAATATGATCATTTATTGACTAGAAATCATTGGGATCTTGGTTTTTCCTTAATGAATATTTCAGAACATTTAAATGATGCTACTGAACAATGTTCTGGTATTTATTATCCTACAACTTGTTTAGTCTTTTATCATATAGTAGATACTAGTTCTATTTTTAAAGAATATAGAGATCATGCAATTTTTGGAAATATTGCAAAAAAAAATGGAAACAAAATTTAGAAAATATTGGAAAAAAAAAGTCTATATTGTTTGCTTTAACTACTGTAATGGATCCAAGGGTAAAATTATTCGGAGTAAATAATATGATACAAGAAATTTTAGCAAATCCAGAGACCCCATTAAAAATTGTAGTGGAAGATTTAAAACTATTACTTCAAATGTATTCACATTATGAAGCCAAATATGGAAACATGACAAGTATGCTACCAGCAATACCATCAATGTCAAGTTCCTCCATAGGTAAAAAAGAGCGTATTTGGTCTATCATCACTAAAGGTAAACAATCGGTAGGTGCAAGCTCTTCATATGATGAAATTACAAATTATTTTAGCATGAATCATTTGGCTGAAATTACGATTGAAGGTGATCAATTTGATATTCTTCAATGGTGGAAAGTTCATTAAAAGACTTATCCTATACTTTCCACAATTGCATGTGATTTACTAACGCCTTCGGTTTCTACTATAGCATTAGAATCAGCTTTTAGTGTAGGTGGGCATGTATTAGACGAGAGAAGATCAACTTTACATCCAAGTGTTGTTGAAGTCATTATGTGTATCAAAGATTGGGTAGCGGTAGATTTCAAGCTTCAAAATCGTGTTGCTGAAGATATATTTGAAGATTTTAAGAATTTAGAAATTAATGAAAATGAAGATGTATAATAATTCCTAATCCTAATTTCTAAGTTTGTATTTGTAATTTACAATTATAACTTAGAAGCAATAAAAAGTGTTGAAATTCAATTAATATTTTCAATGTCTCATTATTTTATTATATTTCATAGTGATTATATATTTTTAATTAATATAAATACAAAATGTCACTAAATATAACATATAAAATATTTTAAAAATAATTATTAATAATAAATCAAAATTACCATTATTTATAAATATTAAAATTAAATAATTTTACAAAACACGTGAGCTGGCCCAAGGCATGGCCCAAAGCATGGCACGATATTAATGGGCCGTGCGATGAGCCTTCAAATTTTGTGGGCCGGTAAGACACAACAGGGCATGAAACTGTGCAGGCCTTGGCACGACACGACCCACGGCACGATGAGCCTTGAATTTTTAGGCATGGCACGGCACGGCACGGCCCACCGCCACCTCTAATTGTGATATAACTAGTTTACTTCTTTCTACTACATAAACCCAGTTGTGTGTGTTAAACCAAGTTTTTAACTGAATTCCGTGGGTTTGGTGGTAGCTGAACAAAATGAGAAATACTTTTTGAGGTTGTTTGTGTTAGTTTTTAACTTTTAAGGGTTTGATTGTTTTTTGAGATAATTATGATGGCTTTTTGAACTATCCATGGATATTTATTTGTGGAGACTTTTGGATTCAAATCATAATATCTTATGATTTAATGTTAGTTATGGATCGTTAGAGTAAAACCCATTAGTTTCAGAAACAAGAGAAATTACTCTAATGATTATATGATATGTTTGTACTTTCAACTTTCTAGGGTGGATTTTGTTGGAATTATTTATAGGGTGTATTGTACTTAACATGGATATCTATTTCTATAGCCTTTTGGATAGATCATATGATTATGATATGATAAAGAACAAACTATTTATGTTGTAGACCTCTTTGACGCATCAATTCCAATAGCCCGTTAGCTTCCTTCATCTTCCCTTCCTTGCAAAGCCCATTTATCAATGAGTAAACATTACCACATTAGGCTGCAAACCTCTTGAATCATTAATTCCATTAACCCATTAGCTTCCTCCATCTTCCCCTCCTTGCAAAACCCACTTATCATTGTATTATAAGTCAGTAAGAATTGCTCTTCATTTCCAAAAACAATTCTTTTGCCCTATCTGCCAACCCATCTTTGCAAAGACCATTGGTAATACTACCATAAGAAACAATATCAAGCTTGACCCCAAACACAACCATTTTCTTGAACAACTCCATAGCCTCCAAACTCTTATTCTCCAAACACAAACCTTTAATCAAAGAATTAAAAGTCACAACATCTGGGTTAAAACCCCACCTCAAAATCCTCCAACAAACAACAAACCATCACAAACTCGACCCACATTACAAAAAAAATTAATCAAAAAATTCAAAGTAATTAAATCTGGCAACAACCCCATTGAATCTAGTCATTTGTTAAGCAAAATAACGTCTTTATAAAACTTCTTCTTAGTAAGAGCTCCAAACAACCGGTTGAATGATGAAATCGGTGGATTGGGTTGCATAGGAGTCATTAAACAAAAGAAATAGCGTGCTTCATTAAGAATGATATTACCTTGTTTACAGTCTTTTTGAAGGAATATATCAAGCCTCGTTGCATCTTCAATGTTAGATACTAAATCTTGTGGTATAGTTTAAGTCACTTTACATGAATTTGTAAATAAAGATGAGATTTTGGTCTTAGAAGAAGAAGAACGACGACAAAGAAAAGTTTTGAACACCATTTGAGTAGTGGCGGTTGTGGATTATCTAGGGTTCAAACTGGCTTAGTGGTTAAATAATACAATCTCATCAAGAATAAGATTGTTGTATTGTATTACAACTTTGCCCTTGTTTTTATAATTGCATTTTTTTTAATTACTTTGTCTTTGATTAGGGTATTTTACTAATTTGTCAAATCTTGAACATTTTTTTCTTTAGGCTCCCGTTTGGAAATCTCTGTGATGGTTGATGTTTTACATTAATGAAATATATAAGATGACATTATTTGATGTATCAAAACAACTTTTACATATAGGGATCTTAACGAACCAATTTGAGCTGAGTATTCAACTAAACGAGCTGGGCTCGTTGGGGGTGTTTCACTAGTTCGAGCCGAGCTGCAAATTGCTGGCTCAGCTCGAGCTCATTGAGGAATATAAGGCAATCAAGCTTGGGTCGCGAGCCGAGCTCGAGCTCGAGCTAGCTCGCGAGTTAGTACTAAAACGTCAAATTTTTTTTCTCGGATCAGACCTGGTTTTTTCATGGTATTCAATCCATTTTCTGTCATATACATTAAAACAACAACTAAATCTCTTTACAAGTTAAACATAAAAAAAAAAAAATGTTGGGGACATGCATGTATAATATATTCTATTTTAATGCCACAAAGGCACAAAATATTTGACAAACACAAGTAAACTTGCATGTATTTGGCAAACAACTGATACTCCACGTGTGATCATTTCATCATACTATATAAAAAATATTGCAGTCGACCTGTTTCAACAAATTAAGTGGAGTGAATTAAAGTTTTTGTTTGGTTCACTTCACTTAATTCATCTTTCTTCAGAACAAAAAGAGGACTATATACAAATTTAATCCCAAAACATCAAAATATAATGTTTCATTAAAAAAAAGGTTGTATGTTGGCAACTACATCCCAAAACCATTCTTGCCCCACTCCTACAAACAAAATAATAATAATAATAATAATAATAATAAATAAATAAATAATCACTTAAGGACATAAGTACATAAAGGTGAATATGCAAACCAAAAGAAACAATCAATTAAGTCAAACCTGCCCAATCCTGTTGCCACACCCAATGATGTGCTGGAGAATCAAACAATCTACCGATTCTTGCCAACTGACGGGATAAGAAGAACAATCTCCAAGTGGTCCTGCTCTTTTTGAAATGAAATAAGAAATAAAAATTAAGTTTACATTAATATAAAGTAATTGTAAATATTGAATTGCATTAAAAATATAATCAAGGGAACTTACTTTGCATGCTTTCTTCACTCAGTTCAAAGATCGACACCAATCACATCCACATAAGAGCATTTCCACCGTGTTCGGAGACAAAGAAGCTCGATAACTGTCAATAACCCTACTCCCAACACTGAATGCAGACTCTGAAACAATCGTAGTGATCGAGATGACTAGTATCTCACGAGCCATCATGGACAATATAGGGTACTTGGTTGAATTTGCCTTCTACCATTGTAAAGCATCAAATACCTCATGATCCCCCACGTACTTATGACACTCCTCTCCCAAATAACAGTTTAGCTCATAATTACTTGGCTCAGCAGTCTCCACCACATCTAAAAAATTGCTAAAATCATCCCAACTCGTGGCTCCAACTCCATCCCCTATAAGGGGAGGTCCACGGGAAACAGTGGAGGCTTTATTAGCTTCAACATCTCATACAATGCATCCTGAATAGTTATAGTACTTGCACGAGGTTCTAACTCATAATACATCTTGGGGAAGGCCCATTGAATTACCCTCATTTTCAATCGAGGATCCAATACATCATCCACATGCATCAGCACATTACATTCCCCCTAATATTTATCAAACTTCTCCTTCAACTTTCTCATCATGTTTCTAATGAACTCATCTTCGTCTTCACTCTTACTATCCAACATCATTTTCACTAAACAAACCTCCTTTAAAAATAAATTAGATGTAGGATAATCATTCCCACTAATGAGATTGGTTGTACCACTGAAAACCTTTAAATGTCACACATTTTCTCCCAATCCTCGTCCTATGGACAATAATGATAACTTGAATCCCTTTCTTTCAACCTAGGAAATAATTTTTAAAACTTAATTGCCATTGCCAACATTTCATAACTCGAATTCCATCTTGTTTTACAATGTAGAATAAGCTTCCGAAATAGCAATTTAAGTTGTTGCACAATCTCAGTAAAAACTCTAATCCTAATCTCTGAAGCATTGATGTATAAGATGCTCTTATGGATGTTGTCGATGATATGCCCAATTTGATAACGTCCATCTTGAACAATGAGGTTCAAGATATGGGCACCATCTAACGTGAAATAATTTACCTCCACAAATCAAATTCCCCATAACTTAAAAATTTTCCCTCATAATTTTGATTACAACGTCATTACTTAAAGCGTTATCCACTGAGATAGTGTAAACCTTATTTTCAATCCCCATTCCAGAAGGCACTTGGATATGGAGTCAACAATTGCAACACCGGTACGAAGAGGAGGTAAATGCACAAAGTTGAGGACACGTCTATTCATCCTCTAAGTACCATCTATCTAATGCCCAGTGAGCACAATCTTTTGATTGCCGGAATTCCATAAATCCGTAGTCAAACTAATCTTGGTCACATTCTTCAACAATGTCTTCAACTTCGCTTTTTCACTCTCATATACTTGTTAGTGTATATTAGTGTATGCCCTAGAAACCATTCGTGTTGTCGGTTTCAGAGCATTTTGTCTTGTATCTATATATATCATAAATAATAGAAGAAAGAGTTCTTCAATTCATATATGTAAATTGCTTCCTTTATTCAGTCATGCATTTAAAATAAAGTATGTATATGAATTGTCCAGATGATTCATTTAATAGGTAAATGAATTATCGAAAAGGGTTCCCTGCGGAAGCAATATAAATTTGGGCAACTATATTGTACAAGAGGCATACCTGGACAGCTTCCAAAGATATCATGAGTTGATATAAGTACGGATGCGATGATAGTCATGCACTAGGGCATTGGTATGGATTAACGGTTGGTGAATCTTTTTGAGCGTGACCGAATAACGACAAATCACTTGGAAAAGCATGTAGTCAATGATTTATCGCTTTGGTTATATCGATACGATGTAGTCCTTTGACCTCGAGACATTGTAGTCGGATCCGATATGGATGCGTATGGTTCATACGGTGTATAAGTACGAGACTAATCATGTTTCGTACAATAAAGCCTATTTGGTCATGCGTTGTTCATATGCGGAAACGAACGATGGTCAAGAGGGGATCCATTGACTCGGAAATATAGGATCGGGAGTACCGCTGACTCCATCCGGATTCGAGTTCCTAGACGAACATTGATAAATGTTGAAAAACTGAATCTCTGGCCAGAGTCTATTATTAGTCATACAAAAGTAAGTTTGTGATGACAAGTTCCGGACATATTGATCGACAATTCGGTAGAAGATCGAGTTTAGGATTTTGACATTCCATGAATCCATACTCGATTAGGATATCTCAATGGAGGGACTTTACCTGCATGGTACGTATGATCTAAAATGGGTTCGATGAAGTATTTCTTCATCGTGGTTTAGGGACTATGGCACATTGCTAGATGTTTACCATAGTCGTTGGGCCTCAGGACAGGTTTCCGGATTCATCCAGAACCAGCTCACGGCTAATCCACGGTGGACCTACATGGTCACACCAATAGCCTTGGGAAGTTAGAGAAGGATGAGAGAGAGAAATGATTATCCGAAGAGGGCTAGCACCTTCCGAGGGTAATAACGGGATTTCTATAGTAATAGTTACATAGAAATCATTTGTGACATTTTAAGGGTTAAAATGATCAAGCAATAATTAATTATATTTAATTATTATATCTTAAAGTGTTAAGATTAATGAGATGAACAAAAAATAACCTTTTAATAGTTAAAGGGTAAAAAAGGGGTAAATTTTTTGGGTTGTTAATGTAAACTAGTTTAGTTTACATGGGCCCTTGAATAATATTGATTATTCAAAGGGTAGCATATTAAATTCGTGGGGTCCCTTTATAAAATAAGATTTTATTGGGCTTGGAAGTGAAAAATAAATAATTGCAATATTGCCTAAGTATATATAAGTGCAAAAGGTTGCATTTTTGTTCATTCTTGACTAGTTCACAAAAACACAAACCAAAACTCTCTCTCAAACCCAAGACCACTCTCTAATCTCTCAAGGTGGTGTTAAAGTGTGGAGGTTTCATCATTTTGAAGCTAATCTTCATCAATCCAAAGCAAAGGAGTAGGTATAATCTCTTTTCAAGCTTTGTTTGAAAACCGGTTTTAGAATCCATGCTTTCATTCTCCGTCTTCACCACTCTTCATGCATGCTGATTCTTTCAAATGGTATCAGAGCTAAAAGCTCCTTGCATGTCAAATTTATAAGCAAAAATGACATTTTCCAAGTGTTCTTGTGTTAATCATGTATGAAAGTGACATGCATGTTCTTGTTTTGGCCTAGTAATATGATAATGAAATGTTTATTATTTTTTCTTTGGAATTAGATTCGGCCATAACATAAAATGTATAAAGATGTTTTTTAATTTTTTAATTTGAAGCATGCAAGAATCATTATATGTTTAATTTATAAATATATATATTTTATGGTGACAAAAGTGTTATGCATGCCTTGATAAGTGCATAGAATATTTCTTGCTAGATTCGGCCATGCATGTTCTTTGTTCATTTGATTCTTGTTTTAATAAATAAGTTTGTATTGTGTTTTGGAAGTTGTTCCATAAAGGGTCGAAATGTATGCTTGGATGATGGTTGTTGCATGATGATTTATTTAGAAAAATGTTCATGCATGTTCATTTCCATGACTTTGATTAAATGATTTATGCTTTGACATGCTAAAAGTGTTATCCTTTAATTTGATTAAAGTATATTTTTGCATGAAGTGTATGCAAATGTTGCAAGTGTTTAGTGGTGGAATTTGATGTTAGCATAAAGTTATGGATTATTCATTCATATGATGAATTATGATATTATATATGATGGTGGTAATTTTAATGTAGGATGTTTAATTTGATTAAATTATCTTATATTGCATCATTGCATGGCATAAATTATTATATTTTTGAAATGTAATAATTTGGTTGTTTGAATGGTTTAAAAATTGATGATGCAAGATGACATGATTGTCTTTGAGAAGATAAATGTGTTATAAAAAGTTTTACTTTAGTTAAAAGTAACTTATGTCATAGAATGATTACTCTTGGAGTAATATATCCCATTTATCTATGTCATGCATGACTTTTGTGAAAAGTATTGAAATGATGATAATAGTTAAATAATATATATCTTTGGGTGGAACATGACAAAAGTGTTTGTGTAATGATTCCTATGAAATGTGTAATTGTTGCATGGCCCAAAGTTATAATTAAATTACCACATGCATATATATATAATATCTATTAATATATGAGATATATTTATATATTTATATATACTTAAAATAATTGTTTATATTCATGCCTTTGAATAATTGTTTATTATATTTGGTATGAATGTTTAATATTTATTTATGTGATGAATGAATATTAGATTAGAGGGTTGATCATGGGCGCCATTTGGTTTTCAAAATATTCAAAAGTGTTTGTAATATTCTTTTATTAAATGGCTTGTAATAATTAAATTTTATTTATTTATTTTAATCGGGCCTGTGTGCCTAAGATCCAATTTGTAATTGAATCGGCTAGACGGGAACCGAAGAGCATCCGAATGACGATCCAATCGAAGATATAGTATTAGGGTAAATAGTTTGCCTTTAGGATGTATTTTCGAAAAGCCCCATGATCAACCCACATGCTTTAATTTATGCATATATGTGATATGTATGAATTGTTAATTAAACATGGCATGCTAAAATAAATTAACTAAAAGTTAAACCTAAATCTCCCCAATTTAAAATTATTAAATCCAAGTCTCCCATTGTGGGATAACTAAATTCTTTGATATAAATTTTAATATCCCAAGATTTCTATTATGTGAGGGATATAATCTTTATATCATAGAATTAAGTTGATCTTGTTCTTGGATGGATATTTTCACCTTGACCAAGAATTCTATTATGTGAGGACATGATGAAAATGCCATCCTAAGAAAGCACAATGGTTCGGATTTAACTAGCCTAGGGTACCAAGAATTCTATTATGTGAGGTATCCGAAGCTAGGACAAGGAATATGAATCAAACCTTATATAGTGATATAAAAGGAAAAGAGTTTCCTACTTATTAGACTTAATTAACCAAGAATTCTATTATGTGAGGTTAATTGAATTTGATAAGAAATTGATTCCCCACTAAGAAATTTAATCCAACGAAAATTTCCGGATCCTATTTAAGGGAGTATAGGACTCGAATAAAATAGTGGAAGCTAATTTGATTATGCATTAAAAGGTTTAAAAGATTACAAGACACTAATAAAATTACTTTTCTTTGCAGTTTCATCTTTGTGATAAATAATCGAAAAAAATGGCCAACAATGTTCTCCTAAGGATAATGGACAATAACATGTTAACCGGACCCAACCTAAAAGATTGGCTAAGAAATCTTAGAATTGTTCTAGATTTTGAAAGAATTGCTTATGTCCCGGGAAGCACTCTTCCACTTGATATTGGACCGGATGCTCCACAAGCTGAGCTTGATGCTCTTGAAAAGTGGAGAGAGGATAGTAGGAGGGCTAAAAATTACATTTTAGCCTCCATGAATAGAGAACTTCAAACTAAGCATGAAGAGGTTTCAAATGCTTATGATATCCTCATAGCTCTACAAGAGTTGTATAGCAAAAATCCAAGAGTGGTTGAGTATGAATTGTGTACATCCCTCTTTAGCATGAAGTTGAGGAAGGGGAACCTCCAGATGATCATACTCTTAAAATGATCAATGGATTAGATCGACTGGATGGATATGGGGTGGTCATGCCAGACCGCCTCAAAGTGAATTTGATTCTACAATCCCTTCCTCCAAGTTATAAACCGTTTATAACTAACTACAATCTCAATAGGATTGAGAGAAATCTCTCACTGCTAAATGAGCTTAAAGAATTTCACGGATGAATGTGAAAGGGAAGGGACATGAGGATCTTTTTGCCGCCTCCACTAGCAGGGCCAATAAAAAGCCCAAAGTGCTACCAAAGAGAGGTCCAAAAGTTGGACCCAAGAATAAGAGCTTCAAGAACCCAGCGGCAAAGGCAGAGAAGGCCGATGCAAAAGGAAAATGTTTCCACCTGTGGAAAAGATGGACACCTGGAAGAAGAAGCGTCCTCAATACGAGCAAGAATCGAAGAAAGGCAAAGGAAAAACAGGTATGAACCAATGTCTTATGATTGAATATGAATTAAGTGTTAATTCAGATAGTCATTCCTGGATATTAGATTCAGAAGAACATCTCATGTTTGTATGTCTTTGCGGGTACTTCGAATAGTTCTAAGGTGACAAAGGGCGAGATCATTTTGAGGATGGCAAATGGGGCACGAGTTGCGGCGAGGCCATGGGGACTTGCTCACTAAGACTACCTTCAGGGACATGTTTTGAATTTGTTTAAAGTATTGTACTTTGAAAAGGCCACAAGAAACATCATTTCTATTTACGCTTTGTGTAAGGCAGTTATTATGTCTTGTTTAATGGAAATGAATGTTCAATACATTTTGGAAATGTTTTAGTTGGTAAAGCTATGAATACAAATGGTTTGTATGTCTTAGAATTGAATGACTATGCTTCAATCAATACCATTTCTAATAAAAGAACTCGATCTGAATCAAATCCTAAAATTCTATGGCATCATAGATTGGGTCATATAGGAGAGAGAAGATTAATACACTTGGAGAAAGTGGGATCCTAAACTCATTGGGTTCGAACCCTATCCAACCCTGTGAATCATGTCTCCAAGGAAAGATGACCAAGTCTCCCTTTAAGAGTAAAGGAGAGAGCTAAAGAACTTTTAGAACTCATACATACGATGTGTGTGGACCATTTAGTACTTTAGCTAGGGGAGGATTTGAATATTTCATTACCTTTACGAGATGATATGTCACGATATGGGTATTTGTATTTAATGAAATGCAAATCTGAATCCTTTGAAAAATTTAGAGAATTTAAGAATGAAGTAGAAAATCAAACTGGAAAGAGTATTAAAATACTACGATCGATCGTGGGGGTGAATACTTGAGTACGAGTTTCAAGAGTTCTTAAAAGAAAATGGGATCATCTCACAATTGACTCCTCCTTATACACCCCACCTTAATGGAGTGTTAGAAAGGAGAAATCGTACCTTATTGGATATGGTACGATCGATGGTGAGTTTTGCACGACTTACCAATGTCTCTCGTGGGGTACGCTCCGATCACTGCACATCCTTAATAGGGTCCTGTCTAAAACGCCCGTAAAACACCGTATGAGATATGGTATGGAAAACGCCCAAGTCTGAATTATATGAAGATTTGGGGCTGCCCACTTATGTTAAATTGGTTAAATCGATAAGTTGGATGTTAAATCCGAGAAGGGTCGGTTCATTGGATATCTTAAAGATAGTTTAGGATATTGCTTTTACTTCCCAAGTGATCAAAGAGTTTGGATCGGTAGAAATGCACGCCTCGAGAATGAGTTCTTGGAGGAAGGCGGCGTTGGAAGAAATATTGAACTCAAGGAAGAGTTTGAAGAGCCAAGAACCGAGATTGTTGAAGATGGAACGTCCCACTCGGCGAACCTCGGTATCGATACTATGGTTCCAAAGATAAAGTCTTCTAGAATGTCGAAACCTCCAGAGAGATATGGGTTCCTACATGAGCAAGATTTTGAATCTTATTTAGTGGGAGTAGATGATCATGGTGATGATCCTAGAAGCTACGAAGAAGCAATCTTGGATAGAGATTCAGGGAAAATGGTCGGAAGCAATGGATTCGAGATAGAATCAATGCATGCCAATCAAGTATGGTCGCTTATGGATCCACCTAAGAGAATAGTTCCTATAGGTTGTAAATGGGTCTACAAGAGAAAAGTTGGCAAGGATGGGGAGGTAGAGACCTTCAAAGCTCGACTGGTGGTGAAAGGTTATACTCAGAAACAAGGATTGGATTATGAGGAAACCTTCTCACCTGTAGCTATGATTAAATCCATCCGTATAATGCTAGCCATCGCAGCATACCATGATTATGAAATTTGGCGATGGATGTCAAAACAGCTTTCCTCAATGGGTTTATTGAGGAAAAACATCTATATGGAACAACCGATAGGTTTTGTATCCTCTGCTGAAAGACATAAGGTATGCAAATTGCATCGATCCATTTATGGATTGAAGCAAGCTTCAAGAAGCTGGAACATTCGATTTGACGACATAATCAAATCGTTTGGTTTTGTCAAGAATCCGGATGAGCCCTGTGTATACAAATGGGTTAAAGATCATGCCATCACGTTTCTCATATTATATGTAGATGACGTACTTTTGATGGGAAATGATATAGGCATGATGACAGAGGTTAAGGTTTGGTTGTCCAAAACCTTCTCGATGAAAGACTTAGGAGAAGTGACATATGTCCTTGGCATTCGTGTCTATAGAGATAGAACGAAAAGGGTAATTGGATTATCCCAAAAATTGTACATAGAGAAAATGCTAAAAAGATTTAGCATGGAGAACTCTAAGAGAGGTCTTTTGCCCTTCACTCATGGTCTTCATCTTTCTAAGGAGATGGGTCCAAAGACCGATGAAGAGCGGCAGCGGATGCGTAATGTGCCTTATGCGTCTGCCGTAGGTAGCTTAATGTACGCAATGCTATGTACAAGACCTGATATAGCTTATGTTGTAAGTGTTACGAGCAGATATCAGGTCCAAACCCTGGGGAGAAACATTGGTCGGTTGTAAAATCGATCCTTAAGTACTTGAGAAGAACTAAGGATCTAGTTCGAGTTATGGATGTTCCGAGTTAAACATTCAAGGATACTCGCATTCGATTTCCAATCGATATTGATGATAGAAAGTCTACGTGGTACATTTTTATATGTAATGGAGGTGTCGTTAGTTGGAAAAGTTCCAAACAAACAACCACAATGACTCCACTACAAAAGTCGAATACATTGTTCGTTCCGGAAGCGAAGGAGGCTGTTTGGATGTGAAAGTTCATAATTGAACTTGGTGTGGTTCCGAACATGGCTTACCCGATAAGCATGTTCTGTGACAATACTGGAGCTATTGCACAGGCAAAGGAACCAAGGGCACACCAAAAATCCAAACATATTCAGCGTAAGTATCACATTTTGAGAGAATTCGTTGGAGCTGGAGAGATTTTGATTCTCAAGACTCCTTCAGCAGAAAATGTAGCGATCCATCGATAAGGCGATGACACGAAGCAATTGGACCATCATCTTGAGAAGATGGGTATGAGATACAACATCGAATGGCTTTAGTGCAAGTGGGAGTTTGTTAGTGTATATTAGTGTATGCCCTAGAAACCATTCGTGTTGTCGGTTTCAGAGCATTTTGTCTTGTATCTATATATATCATAAATAATAGAAGAAAAAGTTCTTCAATTCATATATGTAAATTGCTTCCTTTATTCAGTCATACATTTAAAATAAAGTATGTATATGAATTGTCCAGATGATTCATTTAATAGGTAAATGAATTATCGAAAAGGGTTCCCTGCGGAAGCAATATAAATTTGGGCAACTATATTGTACATTAGGCATACCGGATGCTTCCGAAAGATACCATGAGTTGATATAAGTACGGATGACGATGATAGTCATGTCACTAGGGCATTGGTATGGATTAACGGTTGTTGAACTGCCCCCGAACGTGACCGAATAACGACAAATCACTTGGAAAAGCATGTAGTCAATGATTTATCGTTTGGTTATATCGGCACGATGTAGTCCTTTGACTCGAGACATTGTAGTCGGATCCGATATGGATGCGTATGGTTCATACGGTGTATAAGTATGAGACTAATCATGTTTCGTACAATAAAGCCTATTTGGTCATGCGTTGTTCATATGCGGAAACGAACGATGGTCAAGAGGGGATCCATTGACTTGGAAATATAGGATCGGGAGTACCGCTGACTCCATCCGGATTCGAGTTCCTAGACGAACATCGATAAATGTCGGAAAAATGAATCTCTGGCCAGAGTCTATTATTAGTCATACAAAAGTAAGTTTGTGATGACAAGTTCCGGACATATTGATCGACAATTCGGTAGAAGATCGATTTTAGGATTTTGACGTTCCATGAATCCATACTCGATTAGGATATCTCAATGGAGGGACTTTACCTGCATGGTACGTATGATCTGAAATGGGTTCGATGAAGTATTTCTTCATCGTGGTTTAAGGACTATGGCACATTGCTAGATGTTTACCATAGTCGTTGGGCCTTCGGACAGGTTTCCGAATTCATCCAGAACCGGCTCACGGCTAATCCACGGTGGACCTACATGGTCACACCAATAGCCTTGGGAAGTTAGAGAAGGATGAGAGAGAGAAATGATTATCCAAAGAGGGCTAGCACCTTTCGAGGGTAATAACGGGTTTCTATAGTAATAGTTACATAGAAATCATTTGTGACATTTTAAGGGTTAAAATGATCAAGCAATAATTAATTATATTTAATTATTATATCTTAAAGTGTTAAGATTAATGAGATGAACAAAAATAACCTTTTAATAGTTAAAGGGTAAAAAGGGGTAAATTTTTGGGTTGTTAATGTAAACTAGTTTAGTTTACATGGGCCCTTGAATAATATTGATTATTCAAAGGGTAGCATATTAAATTCGTGGGGTCCCTTTATAAAATAAGATTTTATTGGACTTGGAAGTGAAAAATAAATAATTGCAATATTGCCCAAGTATATATAAGTGCAAAAGGTTGCATTTTTGTTCATTCTTGACTAGTTCACAAAAACACAAACCAAAACTCTCTCTCAAACCCAAGACCACTCTCTAATCTCTCAAGGTGGTGTTAAAGTGTGGAGGTTTCATCATTTTGAAGCTAATCTTCATCAATCCAAAGCAAAGGAGTAGGTATAATCTCTTTTCAAGCTTTGTTTGAAAACCGGTTTTAAAATCCATGATTTCATGCTTTCATTCTCCATCTTCACCACTTTTCATGCATGCTGATTCTTTCAATACTTTCATACAATCATTTTTGCAAGTATGGTGGGAAACCGAACTCCATTCAGGAATCCCATAGTTCATCATATTGTTCAAGCCCTCTTCCTCCACAACTGAAAATGGATGCTTATGCATAAGTACCAAATGGGCGATAAGTTCCCTCATCTTCATCATGTCGAACTTTCCACTTAAAGTAGGCAAAACAGAAGTTCCAACATCAGAATTGGCAACGGGAAAAGTGATGTGTTGTTGCCTCATGGAAGCTTTTCTGTTTGAACACTATTTCAAATTTCTATTAAATTGGGTGGTGTTTCTGGTGGCATTAATAGACATCTTTGCTTTGCAATAGATACACTCTCCCTTTTTTGTACCTTTCGGGAGAACCACTTCGGTAAACTCTGTCCAAACAACTCATGTTTTAGCTCTCTTTTTCCTCTGAATTGGATTCTCATTCTACCAACCATTATCTGGGCTACTAACACTGTGTTCCGTATTTGTAGTGGTCTCATTCAAGGAACATTTATTGCCCAGTGTAATTGTACTTGTATCTTGCTCTATAGGGTTGCTTGAGGTACTGCTGGCCATTTCCAACCTATAATACAAAATGGCTATTTCCAACCTATAATACAAAATAAAAACAAATGGGTTAGCTACATTTAATATAAAGTAAAAGCGAATCCTGCATTTAATATAAAGTTCATTCCAACCGTGTAGCGTTTAATATAAAGTTCATTGCTCCTCATTCTCAACACACCTGAATAACGTTCTAAATAGCACAGTCCACACTCCACAGCAAAAACATGTTATACATCCCAAAGCATTTTCATTTTTCAATATTTGTTACTTAACACATACATTTATTTAAAGCCTATACTGCATTTAATATAAAGTTTTTTTCCCCCCAACCGTGTAGCATTAATTTAAAGTGAATACGTAATTACTCATTTACTCCTTATTCAGTCATCTCAACACATCGGGATAATTTCCTAAACAACACAGCACAAACACTCCATAGCACAAACATTACACTTACACAGCACAAACACTTCACACTTAGACAACATGAACACTCCACAGGACCACAACACAAACACCTTACAGTTACATAGCACAAAACCACAAACATTACAGTTACACAGCACAAATACTTCCTCAACAGAGAACACAAACGTAATAGCCAATAACAGTTTCAGCACAGTGCACGACATTGGCATTTTTCAACATCACATATTTCACATTTCAATCATTCATATTTGCATACAAGTATTTACATTGGGAAAACAAAGAAGAAAATGGGCCAAAAAAATACCTGATTAAGTTATTGTGACGGCGAGATAACGAACAAGATCTTGGGTAGGAGGAGAAGCAGATCGCAATGAAGAGAGCCTAATCTGGCCAACAAAAATGGTGAAACAAGGAAAAAGAAGGTGAAAGGCGTAACAGATGACATCGATGACTGTAATAGTGGAAGAAAGCAACTATGGGCGACGAAAACAACGAAGGTTGATTGGGATTGTCAATTTTGGGTGGGGTTCTTTTTTTAACTTAGGGATTTGGGGGGTAAAAATTGTGTTTTAGTTTTAACAATGGGTGGAATTTGTGAAATTTTAAACTATTATGTTTAATAAATGCAAATTTCATTTACCTCCCAATAGATTGAGAACCCTCTGCGTTACCCTCTATATCGAGCCAAAATCGGCCCGTAAGCAGCCGACTCGATTAAGCTCAAGTCGAGCTTTTGTCGAGCCAAATCGAGCTGGCTCGCAAGCGGCTCGATTCGTATAACAATCCTATTTACATACAATCCTGAACTACCATCTTTAACAACATTGAAGATGGTTTCTTCTATAGTTAATTGCATCACATTTATCATGTCAGCTTCTTGTTGGCTTTTGAACTGGAAATGAAGGAAATAACTTCAAACATTCACGGTAACTTTCATCTACAACTACGCAATATGTGGTTGCGAAGAAGTTCAACTACTTTTACCAAAGCAACACGGCTACACATGCAACTTGTCACCACCACGGTCAAACCCCCACACAGAGATTAGCAAATTTGTAGCTCAAATATTGCAGTTATTGATTTCCCACACAATTGACTTCAGTTTCAACTTCTCATTCTGAAAGAGCCGTTACTATTGAATCCATTGCTGGTCCCCTGTTTCAATCTTCTTCCACACCAGACATGCCAATTTCAACAAACTTTTTGCAGCTTGGTTCATCTTAAAAGAGTTTCCAAATTTTACTCACTTCAGCCTAAAATGGTTCTTCTCCTCAATATATATCTCCTAGTTTCTTCCCGGCAGCCGCCCTTTCATCAACTAAAACACACTGCTTAGATGCTTCACACCAGAAATCATATAAGCAAATCCTTAGAAATCAACACTTGGAACAGTAAATAGTAATTAGTTCTAGTGTTGCTTTCTTTTGATTGATGGATACTCTTGATAAGCCTTGGTCAATGTTAAACTTATCAAAACAAATTCACCTTCAGTTGGATCAAGAAAATTTCAATACCTTGAGATCTTTGGCACGTCATTATCAAATTATTCTACCATACTGCTTCAGATATCCTCATTAGAGAATTATACAAATTTTATGGCATTAGAAATCTTGAACATGCTCTGAATCATTGGAACATAAATCAGCAATCGACTTTGAAAAATAGCAAAAGCTCTAAAATTATATTAAAAAGTTCTACCATATTCAAAGATACTGAAAATATATTTCTTCATACATGAAAGAAGAATTCTCCTGATGTACTACAAGACATGATGAGATTCCTATACTACCTTATCAAACAAAGCGAGGAAGTAGGAACATATCCCTCAAATACATGATACGAACAAATTTACATTCTTGATAATGAAAAACTGAAATACAACGTCTATGGGAAAGGAAAATCATACTTCATAAGTCTCCAACAACATGAATTAATTTGAGCGAATACAGATGGTGCGAGCTGATATAGGTTGGAACTTCTAAGGCTATGATTGCATTAGGTGCTTCAGAGCATCAGATGCAGAAGGATATGTCCTATGATTTACTTCAAGCAAATGAGAAACGAAGTCAATGAAGCCCTGGTCCCCCATCAGCAATCGGTGACATAATGACATTTTTGTGGTATCAGGTATTCAAGTCTGTTGGTTTACAGGAAAATAGAAGACCACAACATGCAATCACCACTAAAGAACTTCAGTAAACAGCATATGCCACAGATATTTCTAAGTTGTCAAGACATGCATTGTAAAAGGACAAGAAGTATTCAATGATTGAATAAAATACAGTCGGAAAGCAATGATATAATAGTATTTGAGCAAACACCAAGTTGGACAAGTTCCATAAAAGCAAAAATAATCATTGGATGTTGCAGTTCTTGCTTCATGCTTTGAGAGAACTTGGGTAAACGATCATTTAAATAAAGAAAAAATGTCTATTTCCTCAATGGCTATCTTAAAATTTTCCTTCAGGGTTAAACACCTAGCGGCAGATATTTGCAAAAACTATCAAGTGTCATCTTTACCTCATGGCATTATACTCTCAGAATATCCAGACCACATTGCAAAATATAAGAGCTAAAATAATTAGAGGAATAAGAATTCAGGTGACCAATAACAGATTGAAATTAGCAAAAAAACTTAAAAATAATATAAAGGGTTATATATGTCAGGACTTATGATCGCAGGATGGAACATATAAATATACCAAATCAGCCTATGGGTACTTATAAAGGTCAAGACTAGAAGATCAGATCATAGACTGCAAGCCTGCAAACCTCTTTGACTCATTAACTCCACTAACCCATTTGCTTCCTCAATCCTGCCCTCCTTGCAAAGTCCACTTCTCATTGCGGTATACGTCACCACATCAGGCTGCAAACCTCTCTGACTCATCAATTCCAACAACCTATTAGCTTCCTCCTATCTCGCCTTCCTTGCAAAGCTCACTTATCATTGTGGTATACGTCACCACATCAGGCTGCAAACCTCTTTGACTCATCAATTCCAACAATCCATTAGCTTCCTCCATCTTCCCCTCCTTGCAAAGCCCATTTATCATTGTAGTAAACGTAACCACATCAGGCTGCAAACCTCTTTGAATTATCGATTCCAAAAACCCATTAGCTTCCTCCATCTTCCCCTCCTTGCAAAGCCCATTTATCATTGTATTAAAAGTCACCACATTAGGCTGCAAACCTCTTTGACTCATCAATTCCAACAACCGATTAGCTTCCTCCGTCTTCTTCTCCTTGCAAAGCCCATTTATCATTGCAGTAAACGAAACCACATTAGGCTGCAAACCTCTTTGAATCATCAATTCCAAAAACCCATTAGCTTCCTCCGTCCTCCCCTCCTTGCAAAGCCCATTTATCATTGTAGTAAATGTCACAACATCAGGCTGCAAACCTCTTTGATTCATCAATTCCAACAACCCATTAGCTTCCTCCATCTTCCCGTCCTTGCAAAGCCCATTTATCATTGTAGTAAATGTAACCACATTAGGCTGCAAACCTCTTTGAATCATCATTTCCATCAACCCATTAGCTTCCTCTATCTTTCCCTCCCTGCAAAGCCCTCTTATCATTGTAGTAAACGTAACCACATCAGGCTGCAAACCTCTTCGAATCATCAATTCCAAAAACCCATTAGCTTCCTTTGTCTTCCCCTCCTTGCAAAGCCCATTTATCATTGTATTAAAAGTCACCAAATTAGGCTGCAAACCTCTTTGACGCATCAATTCCAACAACCGATAAGCTTTCTCCGTCTTCCTCTCCTTGCAAAGCCCATTTATCATTGTAGTAAACGTAACCACATTAGGCTGCAAACCTCTTTGAATCATCAATTCCAAAAACCCATTAGCTTCCTCCATCCTCCCCTCCTTGCAAAGCCCATTTATCATTGTAGTAAATGTCACAACATCAGGCTGCAAACCTCTTTGATTCATCAATTCCAACAACCCATTAGCTTCCTCCATCTTTCTCTCCTTGCAAAGCCCATTTATCATTGAATTAAAAGTCACCACATTGGGCTGCAAACCTTGATCCCCCATCTCAACAAACAAACTCTCAGCCTCCTCCAAATTTCCCACAAAACACCAACCGCAAATTAGAGAGGTACAAACAACCACATTTGGCTTCATTCCTCTACTCTTCATTTCCAAAAACAATTCTTTCGCTTCATCTATCAACCCATCTTTGCAAAGACTATCGATAATACTACCATAACAAACAATATCAGGCCTAACCCCAAACACAGCCATTTTCTTGAACAACTCCATAGCCTCCAAACTCCTATTCTCCAAACACAAACCTTTAATCAAAGAAGTAAAAGTCACAGCATCTGGGTTAAAACCCCCCCTCAAAATTCTCCAAAAAACAACAAAACCATCACGAACTCGACCCATATTACAAAAACAATTAATCAAAATATTTAATGTAATTAAATCTGGCATCAACCCCATTGAATCCAGTCGTTTGTAAAGCAAAATAACGTCTTCATAAAACTTCTTCTTAGCAAGCGCTCCAAACAACCGGTTGAATGATGAAATCGGTGGTTTGGGTTGCATATGAATCATTACACTAAAGAAATAGCGTGCTTCATCAACAGTGATATTACCTTGTTTACAGTCTTTTCGAAGGAATATATCAAGCCTCGATACATTTTCAACGTTATATACTGAATCTTGTGGTATGGTTGCAGTCACTTTACATGAATTTGTGAATAAAGAAGAGATTTTGGTTTCAGAAAGAGAAGAACAACGACGAAGAAAGGTATTGAACGCCATTTGAGTTGCGGCGTCTGTGGATTAGGTAGGGTTCAAACTGGCTTAGGGTTAAATAATAAAATCTCGCTGGAAATGAGTTTGGGATAAAATAAAATGCATCTATGCAAAACCTGTAGGGTACAAATGTAATTATTCAGACAGCGAGGGCATGTTAAAAGAAACAAAATTATATATAAAATAAATCATGAACTAAAATACAAATCATTCAAGTTTCACAAGCATATGTATGATATATCCAAGGTATTCCATATTAAATAACATTAATACTATAAAATTAAATTATATTTTATATTAAGTTCATTCGGCCTAATAAAATTTAAATTATGTAATAAGGTTGAGTTGACTTCCTTTTTTAAGATAAAATTTTATCCAAAGCAACACATCCACACTTGTAGCTTGTCAGCACCAATATTTTAATACCCAACTTGAGGTGTCACCCAATAAAGTGTTTCGGTCTCAGGTTGAGTGATTGAATCAATGTAAACTCATTGTTTGCAGTTTGATCGATTAAAAAAATATAAACCTGAAAATTTAAGAAAATATATTCCCATTATGATTGGTGAACAAGAAGTATGTATGTGATTTGTGAATCCTTGATAGTAGCCAAATGATAATACAACTACAAATAATCAGTTGTAAACATCTACCATTTATCCTGTGCGAGTTAAAAATAATCAAGAGATATAAAAATAGCGTTGATCAAACAATTTATCAAACACTTGGTGAGCAACAATAACAATAATGGTCTGGTTGGACCGAGTTTTAAAACAATGGTAACCATCGTCAAACCCCCACATAGAGATTAACAGTTCTTTTGCGTCATCAAATCTATGCAACAACCAATAACCATTCATCAATATGCTATAAATAAATTTGTATGGTTGCAAATCTCTTTGGATATAATAATGTTTCCTACCTTCATAACAATATAATGTTTAAGAGTACACTAACAGATCATTAACAAGTATAAAGTTTTTTGCCATTTTAGAAATCATAAGCGGTTTATATTATATCATTACCCTAGGAAGGTCCATGTCTTTTAAACTTTTTAACATTAAGAAATTCATCTTCAAGCATTGTTTTAAAAACCAGACCGGAGGGCAACCCGCTCTAATGGTCAGGTCACGGTTCAACTGGTCCAACCGGTGGGACCGGTTGAACCGTGACCTGACCATCAGAGCGGGTTGGATCGGTGATGTCATCACACATCATGATGATGTCAACACATTTTAAAAATTTTTTTTTTTTTTTATATTTCTATTTTTTAATAAGACAATAGCAACTTAATTACTGTCAAATCAAACATGATTCAAAGTTCAAATTCAACAGCAATCATAACATAATTTAAGTATTTAACAGCAATTCAAAGTTCAAATCCAAACATGATGTTGTATTTACATATTAAATGTCAAAATACATACTAATTAATAATAAAACATTTGATGCAAGTGTTTTTTCTGTGAAGAACCTACATGGTTTCAGTGGCTAGAGAGACCATACTATCTGATGATGTCTGATAGAGGAAGTATGATGCAACGTTTAAACCAAAAAATGAATTGCTACATTGAAATTTAAGTGTTCATACAACAGTATATTTTAATCTCCAACAAGGATGATCTCTACTCTGTTAGTTTCAATTGGATTATATTTTCCTACTCCCCCATTTTCAGTTACTTTTGGTAATGAACAACACAATTAGCTAATAGAACGGAAGCTTACATTTGCTTATACTATGACGCCTACCAAAACTAGCCATGGGGCAACCTGCCGGAAGCCGTAGGTGCTCTTCATTATAATTAACGGCTACAAGACAGAGTCCATGAGGTGGGGCAGACAAAGCATATTTAGCAAGCTCCCTGCGATCTCGAGTTGCCAGAATCTTCGGAACAATATCAGGAGGAATTGCTTCTTTTCCAATTTGAAGCAGCAAAGCACCCTGCAAATTGAAACTAATTCATAAACTTCCAGAAAACATACGCATTTATTCAGCAAGCTTAAGTCAATTACCATCAACTTCATTCATCAAATGGTTGGAGATTAAAATCGGTAAGATGCATAATAACTCATCATTAACTCTTTTATTTGGAAGAGGTGTGAATGATTTACCATGTTTCGCACTTGTCTATATAAGAAACCCGACCCTTCAACTTCTAGCTGCAAAAGAGCTCCCTAAACGAAGGTACAATGAAATAATCAGTCATAAACTCTTGAGCCTTAAAATTAATATCAGATACAAAAATGATGTTGTATTTATATTATTGATTATTGAAGCTGGATCGAAGAATGACGTGTTTATTACCTGGATCGAAGAATGGAGCTGTCGTCGTCGATTTTCGGTGAGGAAGGAAGACATTGTCGATTTCCAACGAGGGAGGAAGACGACGTTTCGATTTCAGAGAGTTCAGATGCGATTTGGTGGGATTTCAGAGAGAAATCTTCACAGAGAATAGACAACTGAGACGAAGCTAAAATTTTTTTGCAGAGAAGAGAGAAGAAGCTGAGAAATTTACGTAAGAAACTAAGAAAGAGATGAACTGAACGCGATGAGAAGAAGGCTGCACATATTAGGTTTAGGGATTTTTAATTGGACCGGTTTATCGGTCGGTCTGGTTGGACCAGTGGTTCGCTGAAAATATCTGATTTTTTAAAGATTTAACGCGGTCCATTGCATTATAACGGTTCTAGGGTTGACTCCAACTGGACACGTGACCGGTTCTCGATCTAACCGGTTGGACCGGCCGATCCGATTCGGTTTTTAAAACAATGTCCTCAAGTTTAGCTTTGACGATTTCGTTTACTAAAATGAACTATTTAGTATAAATACGAAAAAACTCTTAAACACCTTCCCCCATACACCAAATATTGTTCTTACAAACCAATACAAAACTATTTTTTTTTTTTCAAACCCTAATGGGTTGGCTTGGCAAACATCAAGGTTTGTTGTCTTCATTGACTATCTGGGTTCGAATCATTGTAGGGCCACCTATGAAACATTGGACTTGTAGGATGTTCAATAGACTCTTATAGTTAATCGAGGAGCACGCAAACTGGTCTGAAAACCTCAATCATAAAAAAAGATCTATTTTTTCAATTTTTCTAAAATTTGGTTTGTCTACACATTTTGTTCTTCAATTTTTTTGATTTTTTAGAAAACACAACACAAATCAGTTACCCACTAATCGGTTGGCCGGATGGTTCTTGGTAGATTGGTTTTGGCTTCGCTAAGACTTCTTGGGTATGGGCATTGTTTTAAAACCCGGACCGGAGGGCAAACCGTTTTGCTGTCCGGGTCACGGGTCAATCGGTCCAAACGATTGGACCGACCGGTTGGACCGATGACGTCAGCAATATTTTATTTTTAAAAAACTATATATTAACCCCTTAAATTTCAATATATTACAAAAATTCTGCTAAAAAAGTTCAAATTGGTCCCTAAAATTTTTATTTATTCCAAAAATGCCCCAATAAAATGACCAATTAATCCCTAAACTTTTGATATATCTCTAAAATACCCCTATAAAATTAAAGTAACCCTCATAATTTTAAAATATTTCAAAAACGCCCTTGAGACCTAAGCCGGACCGGAGAAGCTGCCAGCCTTGGCCCAACCGGCCCGACCGGGGCCGGTCCAGGTCCAAAGCAAAAGTGGGTATGGGTTCAACTCCTCATTTCGGCACATGCGTATAGTTGGGGCTGTTTAGCAAAAAAGAAAAAAAAAAAAAAAAAAACACATTTTTCAAATATAATCAAACGGTTCATCCTTAAAACAAAAACAGAAAATTATAGCTCAAACATTGCAGATATCAATTTTCCACACACTTGGCTTCAGTTTCAGCTTCTCATTCTGAAAGAGCCTAGACTATTGGATTCATTGCTGGTCTCTCATGTTTCTATATTCTTCCACACCAAACATGCCAATTTCAACAAACTTTTTGCAGCCTGTTTCATCAAAAAGAGTTTCCAAATTGTACTCACTTCAGCCTAAAATGCTTCTTCTCCTCAATATATATCTCCTAAACTCTTCACGGCGACCACCCTTTCATCAACTAACACACCCTGTTTAGATGCTTCACACCGGAAATCATATATGCAAAACTTTAGTAAAATCGAGATCAAATCCTTAGAAATCCACTCTTGAAACCTTGGCCAATGTTCTAGTGTTGCATTTTTATATTGCTTTCTTTTGATTGATGGATATTCTTGATCAGCCTTGGCCAATGTTAAACTTATCAAAAAAAATTTTTATCTTTGGTTGGATCAAGAAAATTTCAATACCTTGAGATCTTTGGCACGTCATAATATCAAATTATCCTACCACACTGCTTCACATATCCTCATTGCAGAATTCTAAAAATCTTATGGCATCAGAAATCTTAAACAGGCTCTAAATGATTGAAACATAAATAAGCAATCGACTTTGAAAAATAGGAAAATGATTAAAAAGATAGTAAAAACAGAGTAAGAAAGAGTACTTTTAGGAGGAATTCTGTATTTTACTTTTCTCACTTATCAATAAGCTGTACATGTTTCCTATTAATAGGAGAATACAAGGCATAAAATCAGGAACTAATTTGCCTAATTACTGAAACTAATTAGCCTAATTTATAGCAACTAATTAGCCTAATTATAGGAAATAATTAGCCTAATTTACATAAACTAATTAGCCTAATTATAGGAAATAATTAGCCTAATTTACAGGAACAAATCTTCTATTTTCCAACAGATAGAAACTCTAAAATTATATAAAAAATTCTACCATATTCAAAGATACCCAAAGTATATTTCCCCATACGAGAAAGAAGAATTCTCCTGATGTACAACAAGACGTGATGATGAGATTCCTATACCACCTTATAAAAAAAAAAGGAGGAATGAATCCCTTAAATACATGATACATGCAAATTTACATTCTTGATAATGAAAAACCGAAATAGAACTTCGTATGGGAACGGAAAATCATACTTCATACATCACCAACAACATGAATTTAATTCGAACGAAACAGATTGTGCAAGCTGATATGGGTTGGAACTTCTAAGGCTATGACTGCCATGTGTGCCTCAGATCCAGAAGGGCATGTCCAAGGATTTACTTCAAGCAAATGAGCAACGAAGTCAATGAAGCCCTGGTCCCCCATCAACAATCAGGGACAAATTGCAAAAAAAAAGAGTTAAAATAATTAGAGGAATCAGAATTCAGGTGAGCAATAACAAATTGAAATAAGCCAAAGACACTTAAAATACTATAAAGGGGTACATGTCAAGACAGATGATCGATCATCACGCTACATATAAACATACCAAATCAGCCTCTGGGTACTTATAAAGGTCAAGACTAGAAGATCAGATCATAGGCCGCAAACCCCTTTGATGCATCAATTCCAACAACCCATTAGCTTCCTCCATCTTCCCCTCCTTGCAAAGCCCATTTATCATTGTAGTAAACATCACCACGTTAGGCCGCAAACCTCTTTGAATCATAATTTCCAACAACCCATTAGCTTCCTCCGTCTTCCCCTCCTCTCAAAGCCCACTTATCATTGTAGTAAATGTCACCACATTAGGCTAAAAACCTCTTTGATGCATCAATTCCAACAAACCATTAGCCTCCTCCATCTTCCCCTCCTTGCAGAGCCCATTTATCATTGTCTTAAAAGTCACCACGTCAGGCTGCAAACCTCTTTGATTCATCAATTCCAACAACCCATTAGCTCCCTCCGTCTTCCCCTCCTTGCAAAGCCCATTTATCAATGTATTAAAAGTCACCACATCAGGCTGCAAGCCTCTTTGAATCATCAATTCCAAAAACCAATTAGCTTCCTCCATCTTCCCCACCTTGCAAAGCCCACTTATCATTGTAGTGAACGCCACCACATCAGGCTGCAAACCTCTTTGATTCATCAATTCAAACAATCCATTAGCTTCCTCCATCTTCCCCACCTTGCAAAGCCCACTTATCATTGTAGTGAACGTCACCACATTAGGCTGCAAACCTCTTTGACTCATCAATTCCATCAACCCATTAGCTTCCTCCATCTTCCCCTCCTTGCAAAACCCACTTATCATTGTAGTGAACGTCACCACATCAGGCTGCAAACCTCTTTGACCCATCAATTCCATCAACCCATTTGCTTCCTCCATCTTCCCCTCCTTGCAAAGCCCACTTATCATTGTATTAAACGTCACCACATTAGGCTGCAAGCCTCTTTGACTCATCAACTCCAAAAACCCATTAGCTTCCTCCATCTTCCCCTCCTTGCAAAGCCCATTTATCATTGTAGTAAAAGTCACCACATCAGGCTGCAAACCTCTTTGACTCATCAATTCCAACAACCCATTAGCTTCCTCCATCTTTCTCTCCTTGCAAAGCCCATTTATCATGGAATTAAAAGTCACCACATTGGGCTGCAAACCTTGATCCCCCATCTCAACAAACAAACTCTCAGCCTCCTCCAAATTTCCCACAAAACACCAACCGCAAATTAGAGAGGTACAAACAACCACATTTGGCTTCATTCCTCTACTCTTCATTTCCAAAAACAATTCTTTCGCTTCATCTATCAACCCATCTTTGCAAAGACTATCGATAATACTACCATAACAAACAATATCAGGACTGACCCCAAACACAGCCATTTTCTTGAACAACTCCATGGCCTCCAAACTCCTATTCTCCAAACACAAACCTTTAATCAAAGAAGTAAAAGTCACAGCATCTGGGTTAAAACCCCGCCTCAAAATTCTCCAAAAAACAACAAAACCATCACGAACTCGACCCATATTACAAAAACAATTAATCAAAATATTTAATGTAATTAAATCTGGCATCAACCCCATTGAATCCAGTCGTTTGTAAAGCAAAATAACGTCTTCATAAAACTTCTTCTTAGCAAGAGCTCCAAACAACCGGTTGAATGATGAAATCAGTGGTTTGGGTTGCATATGAATCATTACACTAAAGAAATAGCGTGCTTCATCAACAGTGATATTACCTCGTTTACAGTCTTTTCGAAGGAATATATCAAGCCTCGATACATTTTCAACGTTATATACTGAATCTTGTGGTATGGTTGCAGTCACTTTACATAAATTTGTGAATAAAGATGAGATTTTGGTTTCAGAAAGAGAAGAACAACGACGAAGAAAGGTTTCGAACGCCATTCGGCGTATGTGGACTAGGTAGGGTTCAAACTGGCTTAGGGTTAAATAATAAAATCTCGCTGGAAATGAGTGTGGGATAAAATAAAATGTATCTATCCAAAACCTATAGGGTACAAATGTAATTATTCAGACAGCGAGGGCATGTTATAAGAAACAAAATTATATATAAAATAAATCATGAACCAAAATATAAATCATTCAAGTTTCACTTGCATCCCAAGCATATATATATCCAACATTTTAGGTATTCCATATTAAATAACATTAATACTATAAAATTAAATTATATTTTATATTAAGTTCCTTCGGCCTAATAAAATTTAAATTATGTAATAAGGTTGAGTTGACTTCCTTTTTTAAGATAAAATTTTATCCAAAGCAATACAGCAACACTTGTAGCTTGTCAACACCAATGTTTTAATACCCAATCCAAGGTGTGATCCAATAAAGTGGTCGGGTCCCAGGTTGATCGATTGAACCGATGTAAACTTATTGTTTGCTATTTGATCGATTAAAAAAATATAAACTTGAAAATTTTTAAAAAATATATTCCCATTGTGATTGGTGAACAAGAAGTATTTATGTGATTTGTGAATCCTTGATAAAAGTGGTCAAAATGATAATACAACCACACATAATCAGTTGTAAACATCTACCATGTATGCAACAACCAATAAGGCAATAACAACAATGGTCTGGCTCGACCGAGTTTTAAAACAATGGTAACCGCCGACAAACCCCCACATAGAAATTAGCAGCTCTTTTGCGTCATCAAATCTATGCAACAACCAATGACCAATATGCTATAAATAAATTTGTATGGTTGCAAATCTCTTTGGATATAATAATGTTTGCTACCTTCATAACAATATAATGTTTAAGAGTACACTAACATATCATTAACAAGTATAAAGTTTTTTGCTATTTTAGAAATCATAAACGGTTTTTATTATATCATTACCCTAGGAAGGTCTATGTCTTTTAAACTTTTTAACATTAAGAAATTCATCCTCAAGTTTAGCTTTGACGATTTCGTTTACTAAAATGAACTATTTAGTATAAATACAAAAAAATTCTTAAACACCTTCTCCCATACACCAAATATTGTTCTTACAAACCAATACAAAACTTTTTTTTTTTTCTTTCTTTTTTTAAAACCCCAAAGGGTTGGCTTGGCAAACATCAAGGTTTGCTGTCTTCATTGACTGTTTGGGTTCGAATCCTCGTAAGGCCACCTAGGAACATTAAGCTGGTAGGATGTTCAATAGACCCTCAGAGTCAGTCGAGGAACACGCAAACTGGTCCTAAAACATTAGTCATAAAAAATAAAAAATAAAAAATCTATTTTTCAATTTTTCTAAAAATTGGTTTGTCTACACATTTGGTTCTCAATTTTTTTGATTTTTTAGAAAACACAACACAAATCATCTACCCACTAGTCAGTTGGCCGAAAGGTTCATGGTAGATTGGTTTTAGCTTCGCTAGGTCTTCTTGGGTATGGGTTCGACTCCTCATTTCGGTACATGCATATAATTGGGGCTAGTTAGCAAAAAGAAAAAAAAAACATTTTTCAAATATAATCAAACTATTCATCCTTGAAACAAAACAAACCAAAAATAGAAAGTTATAGCTCAAATATTGCAGATATTAATTTTCCACACAATTGGCTTCGGTTTCAGCTTCTCATTCTGAACGAACCTTGACTATTGGATTCATTGTTGGTCTCTCATGTTTTTATATTCTTCCAGACCAGACATGCCAATTTCAACAAACTTTTTGCAGCCTGGTTCATCGAAAAGAGTTTCCAAATTGTACTCACTTTAGCCTAAAATACTTCTTCTCAATATATATCTCTTAAACTCTTCACGGCAACCACCCTTTCATCAACTAAAACACCTTGTTTAGATGCTTCACACCGAAAATCATATATGCAAAACTTTAGTGAAATCGAGATCAAATCCTTAGAAATCCACTCTTGAAACCTTGGCCAATGTTTTGGTGTTGCATTTTTATATTGCTTTCTTTTGATTGATGGATATTCTTGATCAGCCTTGGCCAATGTTAAACTTATCAAAAAAAAATTTATCTTTGGTTGGATCAAGAAAATTTCAATACCTTGAGATCTTTGGCATGTCATAATATCAAATTATCCTACCACACTGCTTTACATATCCTCATTGCAGAATTCTAAAAATCTTATGGCATTAGAAATCTTAAACAGGCTCTAAATGATTGAAACATAAATAAGCAATCGACTTTGAAAAATAGGAAAATGATTAAAAAGATAGTAAAAATAGAGTAAGAAAGAGTACTTTTAGGAGGAATTTTGTATTTTAGTTTTCTCACTTATCAATAAGCTGTACATGTTTCCTATTAATAGGAGAAGTACAAGGCATAAAATCAGGAACTAATTTGCCTAATTACTGAAATAATTAGCCTAATTATAGGAAATAATTAGCCTAATTATAGGAAATAATTAGCCTAATTTACAGGAACAAATCTTCTATTTTCCAACAGATAGAAACTCTAAAATTATATAAAAAATTCTACCATATTCAAAGATACCCAAAGTATATTTCCCCATACGAGAAAGAAGAATTCTCCTGATGTACAACAAGACGTGATGATGAGATTCCTATACTACCTTATCAAAAAAAAAGGAGGAATGAATCCCTTAAATACATGATACATGCAAATTTACATTCTTGATAATGAAAAACCGAAATAGAACTTCGTATGGGAACGGAAAATCATACTTCATACATCACCAACAACATGAATTTAATTCGAACGAAGCAGTTGTGCAAGGCGATATGGGTTGGAACTTCTAAGGCTATGACGCCATGTGTGCCTCGATCCGAGAAGGGCATGTCCAAGGATTTACTTCAAGCAAATGAGCAACGAAGTCAATGAAGCCCCTGGTCCCCCATCAACAATCGGGGATAAATTGCAAAAAAAAGAGTTAAAATAATTAGAGGAATCAGAATTCAGGTGAGCAATAACAAATTGAAATAAGCCAAAAACACTTAAAATACTATAAAGGGGTACATGTCAAGCCAGATGATCGAAGGATGCTACATATAAACATACCAAATAAGCCTCTGGGTACTTATAAAGGTCAAGACTAGAAGATCAGATCATAGGCCGCAAACCCCTTTGACGCATCAATTCCAACAACCCATTAGCTTCCTCCATCTTCCCCTCCTTGCAAAGCCCATTTATCATTGTAGTAAACATCACTCCGTTAGGCCGCAAACCTCTTTGAATCATAATTTCCAACAACTCATTAGCTTTCTCCGTCTTCCCCTCCTCTCAAAGCCCACTTATCATTGTAGTAAATGTCACGACATTAGGCTAAATACCTCTTTGATGCATCAATTCCAACAAACCATTAGCTTCCTCCATCTTCCCCTCCTTGCAGAGCCTATTTATCATTGTCTTAAAAGTGAACACATCAGGCTGCAAACCTCTTTGATTCATCAATTCCAACAACCCATTAGCTTCCTCCGTCTTCCCCTCCTTGCAGAGCCCATTTATCAATGTATTAAAAGTCACCACATCAGGCTGCAAACCTCTTTGAATCATCAATTCCAAAAACCCATTAGCTTCCTCTGTCTTCCCCACCTCGCAAAGTCCACTTATCATTGTAGTGAACGCCACCACATTAGGCTGAAACCTCTTTGATTCATCAATTCAAACAACCCACTAGCTTCCTCTATCTTCCCCACCTTGCAAAGCCCACTTATCATTGTAGTGAACGTCACCACATTAGGCTGCAAACCTCTTTGACTCATCAATTCCATCAACCCATTAGCTTCCTCCACCTTCCCCTCCTTGCAAAGCCCACTTATCATTGTAGTGAACGTCACCACATTAGGCTCAAAACCTCTTTGACTCATCAATTCCATCAACCCATTTGCTTCTTCCATCTTCCCCTCCTTGCAAAGCCCACTTATCATTGTATTAAGCGTCACCACATCAGGCTGCAAACCTATTTGACTTATCAATTCCAACAAACCATTAGCGTCCTCCATCTTCCTTTCCTTGCAAAGCCTATTTATCAATGTATTGAAAGTCACCACATTAGGCTGCAAACCTCTTGGACTCATCAATTCCATCAAGCCATTAGCTTCCTCCATCTTCCTCTCCTTGCAAAGCCCACTTATCATTGTAGTAAATGTCACCACATCAGGCTGCAAACCTATTTGACTCATCAATTCCAACAAACCATTAGCGTCCTCCATCTTCCTCTCCTTGCAAAGCCTATTTATCAATGTATTAAAAGTCACCAAATTAGGCTGCAAACTTCTTTGATTCATAAATTCAAACAACCCATTAGCTTCCTCCATCTTCCCAACCTTGCAAAGCCTACTAATCATTGTAGTGAATGTCACCACATTAGGCTGCAAACCTCTTTGACTCATCATTTCCATCAACCTATTTGCTTCTTCCATCTTCCTCTCCTTGCAAAGCCCACTTATCATTCACTACAAGAAAAATAGCCTACAGTAACATGCAAAAAGTGTTACCGTAGGTAATTGGTAGCATTTATAAGGATGCTATGATAGCTTGTGTTACTAAAAAGTAGACAGTGGTAACACTTTTTGCATGTTACCAATCATTTCAGTAAGTGTTATAAAATGCTGTTGTTAAGTGTATTGTGGCACTAATTCGTAGTTACGATTGACTTTTGGTAACACTAGATAAATGCTATAAATAAGTTTTCTGTAACATTCTTAACCTGTTACGGTTTAGTTTTCTGTAACATTCTCAAAATGCTATAAATAAGTTTTCTGTAACATTCTTAACCTGTTATAGTTTAGATTTTTGCAACATTTTTATAATGTTATAGATTGGTTTTTCTTGACATTGTTAAGATGTTACAGAAGAGTTTTTAATAACATGTTAAAAGTGCTACCAAAGTATCGTTCATTGTATTTAGTAACTGTTACAAAATTATTTTCCATTACATTTTGAAAGTAATATCATGTAACTGTTATCACATATATAACAACTGTTACAGTTGTTATTGTAATAATACAAATTATAAACAATGATATACTAATTTTTCAAAGAACATTTCATTGATAGTGAACCTCCATATACAAAAAGTTTGCATATATGCCTAATAAATAGGCACCCAACATCCTTTACATCCATAAAATCTAATACAACAAGCTACATATATCATATCTTATTTTGTAATTTATAAGCCTTCATATACAAAAAACTTTATATATGCCTAACAAATATGCACCAATCATTTTTACATTATAATACCTTGATAATTGGAAAATTAACTATGAACAATAGTTAATACTTTCCCATCATTCAAAAAATTCTAACAACAAAAACCATCATGCATACCATCTTCCATTCCCAATTGTGCTTTATCAATTGTGCATTCGGCTGGTTGCACCATGGCAGATCTGAATGTGGTGACCACTTTAGGCAACATGAATTTCCAAGCACTCACTGTTGAAGTACAAAGATAACAAATTTTTAAGATACGGGTCAAAACTGTGAACTGCAAAATGAATTAAGAGTCTTTGTGTATTTTTACGTACAACTTACTTGCAACCATAAACAGGAATAACATGCAACAGCTGTGCAAGGCCTTTGTTCAAACTTTTCCAGGCATCTAATACTTCATAAGCAACAGGGACCAATTGAGGAATAAGTATTCCATTCTCTAGAGGCTTCAGGGGCTTCTCTGTAGCCCTTTCTGCAAGTTTTTTGTCCTTCCTTGTAGCCCGCGTCATCTTCTTTATTGGAATGGGAAAAGGCTTCTTCTTCTCTTAGGTAGTAAAGGTGGAAGATCCACATTTTGGGGATTTTTTGTTTCTTTACAGTTTGATAATGTCTAGATCTCTAGCTAGTAGCTAGCACATAGGAGTATCCTACAACTTGTTGACTCAACTTTCTAAAGTTGCCCAAGCCCAAACTGCATGAAGAATGAAATTGAAGTATGAGCTTCTAAAACAATTATCCATAAAGAATGTCACCAAGGACAAAACACAAACTTACAAATTCACGGCAGGTGCATAAAATTTTCTCATGCAAATATTCATAAATTTAACTAGCATTGTTTTCCACACAAAAAAACAGAGATAGGCAAATCATTTTATAAATCACATATTAACAGATTTACTTCCAACATAATATATATTTAAAATAAAAAGCCCAATAGAACGAAACCTACAACCATAGAGTGTATGAGCTAGTAGCTGAGAGTTGAGGCCTCAACTCCATGGTACTGTGCTGAACACCTACGAAGTAAAGCAATGTCAAAAATTATTTTACATAATAATGACACTTGTTTTTAGCTCATTTTGGTAATCTAGCTTACACCAAGACTTTTAAAGTAGAAATACCATTTGCAAAGTAGCACCTGATGATTGTTTTATTTTTCATAAGGGTGCTAAAATTTTCATTTACACTGAGTATAATATGTGTGATACCTATCTTTGCCCCAAATGAAAATATGCTTTCATTGCCATCATCCCCTTAACAGTTTAATCTTAGATAACAAAATAAAAAGAAAGTAACTAGCTTACCCTTTTGAGATGGATTCCATGCAGAAGGCAGAGTTGGTGGTGTCCGGAGCATTTGTTTCCAAGAGTATCTGAATTGCCTCACACTTCCTTGAATAAAAACTAAATGGTGCAAATGTAAAGTCAGAATCAAAAAATTGAAGCAGGGCTTTGTAATTAATGATGTGGGTTCTTCATGAGGCAGAGGTGATGAAGCATAACAGTTAATTTTGAACCCCAATAATTAAAATTTAGCATTAAAATTTGATTAGAACATCAAACTAACCCGAGCACGGCCACTTAAATAAGTACTCATGTTTCCATTTTTAACTCATTCTTTGACTCATTTCCTCAAGCACATGGTAAGTACAATGCAACATAAAAAATACTGCCACCTAATCTTCATTCTATTTAGTACATTATGAAATGGAAAATCTACCATAGCCATGAAAGAACAAAAACATGAAGCACGTAACATGATTTAATAAAACTTCTGTTATCTAATTACTGTAATTAACAGCATACCCATCTCACGCAATTCATGAAACTCACATGAAAACCTTGATTAATTAATAAAATATTGGCATTATAAGCTAGATGCTATTAATCAAATTTAACTCAATTGAACATAGATATCTATTCCACAAATCCCAAATTCTGTAACTTCTAGATCCATGCTTCTTTCATCTTTATACACTTAGCCGCCAAGAAGTACAACACCCAAAACTCAAATTAGCTATAATCCAACAACCATATCAATGCAATCAATAATTGAGTTCAATTCAACGAATAATATATCAGCTCTAAAAACACAGTAATGAATTACCTTAGAAACAACATGAAATGTGTCAAGCAACAGTTCAAGAGCCTCCCTAGCCATAGCAGCCTCTGATCTTTTCTTTAAACCACTGTGCAACGCCAAAATTGAACCTTTAACAGTGACTCTAAAACCCTCGATTCTCTCCCTCAACTCCAACAATGGGGCCTGCATCCGTATGACGGCCGCTTCGACATCGATGAGCTTGGTGTTCAAGTTAACAAAATCGGCACAGTCCCAGTCAATTAAATCAATAAGTTCATGCTTGAGGGAAGATAAATGAGCTGTAGCTTAGATCTGAGTGTCTTGAAGGGAACAAAAGTTCGGAGCTCCGAGATATAGGATTCGGAGTCGAAGGTTGGGGAGAGAAAGAGATTGGATTTAAACCAAAGAAGATGAGCATCAACTGGATCGAAGAAGAGGTCAGTGGCGGATCTAGACGGTGGAGCAGTTGCGATCGAATCCACATTTTTGATTGTGTTTGTGTTTCTTTGATAACAACTTTTTTCTCCTAATTAATCAAGACTTCATATTTGTATTGGAATGAAGATTTTAGAGTGTTTGTGATTGTAACTGCAAGTTAAGAAAGAACGAACGCTTCTAACATCGTCTTTTAATAAAGAACATTGTTGTAAGAGCGTTTAGGGTCAAAAGTCGGCTGTGAAAGGATTAAGAACGGATGAGGTTTGATGAACAACAATCAGAACTGACAAGGACAACGGGGGAAGTCTAGATTTCAGGGAAAAAATGGAGAAGAAGATGTGAATGGAGTGAAGAAGTGGAGAGTGTTTTGCGTCTTAGGGTAAATTTAGTTTGGGGCTTCTGTATAATTGGGTTTTCCCTTTTTTTACTTTTTTCTAATTTGAAATATTCAAACAATTTCTGGGCAAAATTGGTTACCTGATCGGAGATCCGACACAAAAACGTTGTCGTTGACACCAGTTGGTTGCTCACCTCGGTAGAGAAGATTTTTGCCTGTGAATGAGCGCGAATAAGTTATTAGGGTATTAGCTGGGAAATTTTGGGTTTGCGGTATTAAGTGTATTTTCTCGGTAAATATTTGGGTATATGTAAAACATTGTTTGGTCCCTACATGAATGAAAAGTGACAAGGTAAACCCTAAATAATATCATTTGACCCCTAAACAAAAAAAATGAGACAAAATCAACCTCATTTCATGTTGGCGGGAATAATATTTTGTTTTCCAGTAAATAATTGGGTTTATGGTAACACTTATAAAATGTTATCGTATCTTTATTATATGGTAACATTATTAAAAAGCTGCTGTATTATTAGGTATATTATAACACTTTAAAATTGCTACTATAAATATATATTAGTAACATTTAAAAAAAAAGAGTTACTATTGATGTAAAATGTGCTATAAAAAGTTAAAGTGTTACAAATAAAAATTGTTTTCGCAACATTTTAACAAGTGTTACTATAGATAGTCTACCGTAACACTTTAAGAAAAAGTGTTACTATCCAGTGTTACCGTAAGTCATTTTTGTTATAGTGATTGTATTAAACGTCACCACATCAGGTTGCAAACCTCTTTGACTCATCAATTCCAGCAACCTATAAGCTTCCTCCATCTTCCCCTCCCTGCAAAGCCCATTTATCATTATATTAAATGTGACCACATTAGGCTGCAAACCTCTTTGAATCATCAATTCCATCAACCCATTAGCTTCCTCTACCTTCCCTGTTTGACAAAACCAGTTAATCAAAGTAAAATACGTAATTACATTAGGCATAACCCCAAACACAGCCATTTTCTTGTACAACCTCGTAGCCTTCGAACTCCTATTCTCCAAACACAATCCTTTAATCAAAGAAGTCAAAGTTACAACATTTGGGCCAAAACCCAACCTCAAAATCCTCCCAAAAACAACAAAACCATCACATACTCTACCCACATTACAAAAACAATTAATTAAAATATTCAAAGTAATAAAATCCGGTAACAACCCAATTGAACCCACTCTCTTGTACAGCAAAATAACGTCTTTATAAAACTTTTTTCTTAGCAAGAGCTCCAAACAACTAGTTGAATGAAGAAATCGGTGGTTTAGGTTGCATATGAGTCATTAAACAAAAGAAATAGTGCGCTTCATTAAGAGTGATGTTACCTTTTTTACAATCTTTTTGAAGGAATTTATCAAGCCTCGCTACCTTTTCAACGTTATGTACTAAATCTTTTGGTATAGTTATAGTCACTTTACATGAATTTGTCAATAAAGATGAGATTTTGGTTTTAGTAACCGTTTCACAAGAAGAATAAAAACGACGAAGAAAGGTTATGGAGGCCATTTGAGTGGCGGCGTTTATGGATTATCTAGGGTTCAAACTGGCTTAGTCTTTTGTGGGTTTACATTTAAATAATACAATCTCACCGGAAATGAGAGTGCGATAAAATGGACACCTTTTGTTTTCCCTAGTTACGATTGGTACTTCACATTTGTTCAAGGATTTGTCTATATCGTTCTCATTTATCTTCAAGGTTTCACCACTAAACAGATGATGAATCCATGGAAGACTTATGTGAAGCTCTCTCCAATCTTAATGGGTTCTCATGGACTTACTAAAGAGTCTTTGGCTTTCTTAACTATCCAGCACAACTCACGTTCAAATCCACAAATGTAAATAGTTAACTCCATTACTTTTTTTAATTTCATGTTGAAAAAAATAACGATTTTCCTTACTAGACATTTTGATAACTTCAGTTTTTGTTTGATAGTCAAATTGGGTCTCTTAACCTATAATGGTGTAAATGAGTCAAATTCGCTCATTGACTCTTGCAATGTGAATCAAGTAAACGGGATCAATTTGGCTATAATTGGAAATTTATTTTTTCGTCTTAGATTTTCCCTGCAATGGTCATGGGCACATTCATACTGGGCCTCAGACAAAAATACTCGGTTCATGAATATGTATCTGCAATACTTTTAGTATAGGGTTGATTCTATTTACCTTAGCAGATAAACAAACTTCACCAAATTTTAGTATGATTGGTGTTATAATGGTATTGGGTGCTCTAATCATGGATTTGTTTCTTGGTAATTTGCAAGAAGCAATCTTTACCATGAATCTTGAAACCACATAGGTGACTATCCTGTGCTATGCTTTTGTGTTGTTTCTTAAATTGAAAACTTGTGACTTTATCTGGATATCATCTTACTCTGTGACTTCTGTTAGTTTCAATCTTAATTGTTCTATTTCATGTATTTATTGTTCAATTGGTGACTGTAAAGAAGAGATCTACTGTTTTTACAGCTATAGAGAACTGGATTTCTCAAATTTCCAGCTTTCGTGGTTTTAAATTTCAGAATTAGATTAATTTAAGCTAGAAAGGCCCGACTTTTAGTCCACAGACTCATCAAATTCAGTTCCAAGTCTTGCAAATATCATAGGTTAGGAGTGTTAAAATCCCAATAACTTGAATTTGATCTTTAAAGTTACTGGATCATTGGAAGCTAATAATGTGTTTGGTGTGCACATATATTGTTGGAGTGTACTGAATAATTTAAGTATGAGATTTTGTGAAATTTGGTTGTTGAAAGATGACAATTGCAAATAACTTACCAAAAGAGAAGAAATCCAAAAGGAGCTAACAAAGTTTTATTGTACAACAAATTTTGTTGGGATGGTGTATAAACTTTACAAAAATTAAGATTAATTTTGGTATTACATAGCACTAGAGAGAATAGTATAACAATGTTGTATTTACTTTGATTGAAATCAAGAATTAGTGTATTTCCATGGCACATTTTCCTTGGTCTCTACACATATGGGTTGGCTGTGGCGACTGCAGAAACATGTCTTCTAGAGAAACTGACATTTTTACAAAAGAGAAGTGTATCTAAACGATGTCCAAAATCCTTGGTTGTTAATAGTTTAGGATTGGGGTTAGCCTTGCTCAATGATATTATAATATTCGTGGCTATTTCACCCGAGTACCATGTTCACCAACCTAAACTCAAGTACTCAAATTCCAGGGCTTCTCTTCTTAATAAAATAAGGGAAAATGATAGATCGAGATAATAATATTGAATTGTAGAAGTTAGATTGATTTACATATGTTTTCTGTGCTAAAGTAGGAAAGTTGTTCCTTTGTTTCTGGATAGTTAAGTTGATAGATATATAGCTTAAAATTTTTGGTACTAGTAATTTTACTACAAAGAGTTAAACGATTTTATGGTGCAATTCAATATGAGAAGACTTGGCCAGAAACTTCAATTTATTATTATTATTTTCAGAAAGAAACAGATAAAGAAAGAAGGTCAAGAACAAGGAGTTTGTTTTATGTGTTAAATGGGTGGAGATACAACTACTAGAACCTGTCCAATATCTTTACACCAACATTTAATATATATTTAAATTTAATACTCATTATTTGGTATATAATATTTTTATTATTTATTTCTTTAATTATCAATTCACTATAAAATTAACTTCAATACAAATAATTTAATGCCAGACAAACAATTAATAATAATGTAAAAAAATTCTATAAACATACCTGCGCAACGCGTAGACTTTCTATCTAGTTTTTTAATAAATCATAGCCACCCGTCCCTATCAAATCAATCCAGCTTTCCCTCTCTTCCACCATTGCATCAAATAAACTACCAAGTACCAACAACAGAAACCTCCCACTTTGTTACTTTTTTCTAATTTTAAAAAAAATTATTTTTCATAGAATTCATCGCTACTCAGTGTCCTTTCATATAAAATTCATTCATTTTTTTTCCCTTCTGTTTGTAAAGTCTCAATGGATCCTCCTCTCAGCCCTAGCACATTCTCTAACAGCTTAAAGGTACATTTTTCTTCTCTTTTCTTTTTAGGTTTCTTTTGCTGCATTAACATAAGCTCACTTGTGTGTGACTTGATCTAGTTGTTTAAGTAAAACTCAGTGGCTCTCATGATGGGTGAAATGTTTAGAATGGACTCTAAAAAATTTGTACTCTTGGTGTATTTTATGGTAGTTTTTAAACTTTACGGGTTTTATTGATTTTTGGATAACAACAGAGTGTTTATTTATTTACCTTTTGGATTAAAATCATATGACTATGGTATAACTAGTTTGCTTCTTTCTACAGCATAAACCCACTTGTGTGTGTTGAACCTCTTATTTAACTAAATTTCATGGCTTTGGTGGTAGCTGAATGAAATGTGAAATATTTGTACTTTTTGGGGTGGTTTGTGTTAGTTTTTAACTTTTAAGGGTTTTATTGGAATTTGAGATAATTATGAGGGGTTTTTTTTTTTTTTTTGTTGAGTCTTTTTTATTTCAATCATATGATTTAATGGTAGTTATGGATCATATGATTTAACGGTAGACAAATTAAGCTGAATCTGGTTTTGTATTTGAGCATATGTCAATCTGAAATGTTTGATAATCAACTTTGCCAGTATTGTATCTTGTGATCTTTTTTGGCAAATTTCTTTCATTTGAATATGTAATGCTCAAATCCTACATATGTCATGTGCCGCTCAATTGTTTTTGTTTCATTTGGTCCATTTGGTCTGTTAGTAGACTTAAATACTAATGTTAGAACTGACATGCATAATTGTAGTTAAAAATACCATTATGTGAATTTGATGGTTCTGAATGCAAATACAAAACAACCCTTAGACACCTTTTTCTTCATTTATAATGGTCTATCGTCCTCTCACAAACCAATAGAAAACACAAAATCATTTTTCTAAACCCTGCATAAACATTACACTCTTCCTATAATTTGTTTCTAAATTATACTCACTTCAGCCTAAAACAATTCTTCTCCTCAAGACATATCTCCTAGTCTCTTCATGACGACCACCATTTCATCAACTAAAACACCCTGCTTAGATGCTTCACACCGGAAATCGTATAAACAAAGCTTCAGTGAAATTGAGATCAAATCCTTAGAAATCAACTCTTGGAACAGTAATTAGTTCTAGTGTTGCATTTTTCGTTTGATTGATGGATATTCTTGATAAACCTCTTTGACTCATCAATTCCAACAACTCGTTAGCTTCCTCCATCTTCCCCACCTCGCAAAGCCCACTTATCATTGTAGAAAACGCCACCACATCAAGCTGCAAACCTCTTTGATTCATCAATTCAAACAACCAATTAGCTTCCTCCGTCTTCCCTTCCTTGCAAAGCCCATTTATCAATGTAGTAAATGTCACCACATCAGCCTGCAAACCTCTTTGACTCATCAATTCAAACAACCCATTAGCTTCCTCAATCTTCCCCTCCTTGCAAAGACCATTTATCATAGTATTAAACGTCACCACATCAGGCCGCAAACCTCTTCAAATCATCAATTTCATCATCCCATTAGCTTCCTCCATCTCCCCGTCCTTGCAAAACGCATTTATCATTGAATTAAAAGTCACCACATTAGGCTGCAAGCCTCTCTGACTCATTAATTCCAACAACTCATTAGCTTTCTCTGTCTTCCCCTTCTTGCAAAGCCCATTTATCATTGTATTAAACGTTAACACATTAGGCTACAAACCTCTTTGACTCACCAATTCCAACAACCTATTAGCTTCCTCCATCTTCCCCTCCTTGCAAAGCACGTCTATCATTGTATTCAAAAGTCACCACATTAGGCTGCAAACCTCTTTGACTCATCAATTCCATCAACCTATTAGCTTCCTCCATCTTCCCCACCTTGCAAAGCCTACTTATCATTGTAGTAAATGTCACCACATCAGGCTGCAAACCTCTTTTACTCATCAATTCCAAAAACCCATTAGCTTCCTCCGTCTTCCCCACCTTGCACAGCCCACTTATCATTACAGTAAATGTCACCACATCAGGCTGCAAACCTCTTTTACTCATCAATTCCAAAAACCCATTAGCTTCCTCTATCTTCCTCATCTTGCACGACCCTATTATCATTGTATTAAAAGTCACCACATTAGGCTGCAAACCTCTTTGACTCATCAATTCCAGTAACCTATTAGCTTCCTCCATCTTCCCTTCCTTCCAAAGCCCATTTATCAATGTATTAAAAGTCACCAAATTAGGCTGCAAACCTCTCTGACTCATCAATTCGAACAACTCATTAGCCTCCATACCCCTATTCTCCAAACACAAACCTTTAATCAAAAAAGTCAAAGTCACAACATTTGGGCTAAAACCCCACTTCAAAATCCTCCCGAAAACAACAAAACCATCACAAACTCGACCCACGTTACAAAAACAATTAATCAAAACATTTAATGTAAAAAGATCTGGCATCAACCCCATTGAATCCACTCGCTTGTAAAGCAAAATAACGTCTTCATAAAACTTCTTCTTAGCAAGAGCTCCAAACAATCCGTTGAATGATGAAATCAGTGGTTTGGGTTGCATATGAATCATTAAACAAAAGAAATAGCGTGCTTCATCAAGAGTGATATTACCTTGTTTACAATCCTTTTGAATGAATTTATTAAGCCTCGCTACCTCTTCAATGTTATGTACTGAATCTGGTGGTATAGTTGTAGTCACTTTACATGAATTTGTGAACAAAGATGAGGTTTTGGTTTCAGAAGAAGAAGAACAACGACTAAGAGAGGTTTTGAATGCCATTTGAGTAGTGGCGTTTGTGGATTTTCTAGGGTTCAAACTGGCTAAGTCTTTTGTGGTTTAAATAACACAATCTCACAGGAAATGAGTGTGGGATGAAATGTATTTATGTGAAACTTGTAGGGTACATATGTCATTATCCAGGCACCGGTGGTCTGTTAAAAGAAGCAAAATTATAATAAAATCTGAGCCTTTCAGTCCCTCTCTCATTTCTCTCTTTAATGTAATGAGAACACTTTTCCATTTCTTTATGTTATCTGCTTATGTCTCAATCGATGACTTGATCCAGTTGTTTTAAGTAAAATCACTGGCTCTGGTAGTGCGTGAAATAATTGTACTCTAGGTGCATTTTGTGTTAGTTTTAAACTTTAAGGGATTTATTGATTTTTGGATAACTAAAGAGTGTTTATGTATTTACCTATCCATAAGATTGTATGATTGTGATATAACTAATTTGCTTCTTTCTATAGCATAAACCCACTTGTGTATTTTGAGAAGAGTGTGAGAGTTTTTTTATCCATGGATAGTTATTTGCGGAGACTTATGGATTTGATGGTTAAAGTAAACCCCATCAGTTTCAGAAACAAGAGAAACTACTCTTATGATACGTTTGTACTTTCAACTTTTGAGGGTGGATTTTGTTGTATTCAAAACTTTGGGATTATTTATTTTCTGAAATTATTTAGAGGGTGTATTGTACTTGACATGGATAGCTATTTCTGCAGCCCTTTGGATAGATCATATGATTATGATATGATGTTCTTTTTTCTTTTTTTAATGTTGCAGACGAGGCATCAAATTTTGATCATGTAATTTTGCAATGGAATATGCAGCTCCTTGAATTGACATACCTTGCATTACTGGCAACTGCGTGTTCGAACTAGTTTATAAACCTTGCATTACCAGCAACTGAGTTTTGAGCGAAGGATGTTCATGTAAAGCTTAAAAGCAAATCCATAAGGTTTAGGAACTCTTAACTGTGATTAACAAAGCACAAAGTAACTGTGATTAATCTTATATATGATCAAACTGTTCATCTTGGTAATCCTTCAAAAAAAACAAACCAAAAACAGAAAATATTGTAGGTATTAATTTTCCACAAAATTGATTTCAGTTTAGCTTCTGATTCTAAGAGAGCCTTGACTATTGAATCCATTGCCAGTCCCGTGTTTCTATCTTCCACCACACCAGACTGGTTCATGTAAAAGAGTTTCCAAAATGTTTCTTCTCCTCAGAATATATCTCCTAGTCTCTTCACGGCAACCGCTCTTTCATCAACTAAAACAACCTGCTCAGATGCTTCTTCCACACCAAGCATGCCAATTTCAACCAAAACTTTACAGCCTGGTTCAAGTAAAAGGTTTTCCAAATTGTACTCAATACTCACTTCAGCCTAAAAAGCTTATTCTCTTCAATATATATCTCTTAGCCTCTGCCCTTTCATCAACTAAAACACCATGCTTAGATGCTTCACTTCAGTGAAATTGAGATCAAATATTTAGAAATCAACTCTCGGAACAGTAATTAGTAATTAGTTCTAGTGTTGCTTTCTTTTCATTTATGGATATGCTTGATAACCCTTGGTCAATGTTAAACTTATCAAAACACATTTACCTTTGGTTGGATCAAGAAAAATTCAATGCCTTGAGATCATTGGCACGTCATTATCAAATTATCCTACCATACTGCTTCAGATATCTTCATTGGAGAATCCTATAAATTTTATGGCGTCAGAAATCTTAAACAGGCTCCAAACGCTTGGAACATAGATCAGCAATCGACTTTGAAAAATAGGAAAAGGATTAAAATGATAGAAGCTCTAGAATTATATAAAAAATTCCACCATATTCCAAGATACTGAAAGTCATATAAGAAAGAAGAATTCTCCTGATGTAAAACAAGACAGACGCAAAGCCCATTTATCATTGTTGTAAATGTCACCACATTAGGCTGCAAACCTCTTTGAATCATCCATTCCAAAAACTCATTAGATTTCTCCATCTTCCCCTCCTTGCAAAGCCCACTTATCATTGTAGTGCACGTCACCACTTCAGGCTGCAAACCTCCTTGACTCATCAACTCCAACAACCCATTAGCTTCCTCTATCTTCCCCTCCTTGCAAAGCCCATTTATCATTATAGTAAAAGTCACCACATCAGGCTGCCAACCTCTTTGACTCATCAATTCCAACAATCTATTAGCTTTATCCGTCTTCCCCTTCTTGCAAAGCCCATTTATCATTGTATTAAAAGTCACTAGATTAGCCTGCAAACCTCTTTGAGTCATCAATTCCAACAACCCATTAGCTTCCCCGATATTCCCCTCCTTGCAATGCCCATTTATCATTGAATTAAAAGTCACCACATCAGGCTGCAAACCTCTTTGACTCATCAATTCCAACAACCTATTAGCTTCCTCCATCTTTCTCTCCTTGCAAAGCCCATTTATCATGGAATTAAAAGTCACCACATTAGGCTGCAAACCTTGATCCCCCATCTCAACAAACAAACTCTCAGCCTCCTCCAAATTTCCCACAAAACACCAACCGCAAATTAGAGAGGTACAAACAACCACATTTGGCTTGATTCCTCTACTCTTCCTTTCCAAAAAAAATTCTTTAGCCATATCTACCAACCCATCTTTGCAAAGACCATTGATAATACTACCATAAGAGACAATATCTGGCCGACCCCAAACACATCCATTTTCTTGAACAACTCTGTAGCCTCTAAACTCCTATTCTCCAAACACAAACCTTTAATCAAAGAATTAAAAGTTACAGCATCTGGGTTAAAACCCCACCTCAAAATCCTCCAAAAAAACAACAAAACCATCACAAACTCAACCCACTTACAAAAACAATTAATCAAAATATTCAAAGTAATTAAATATGGCAACAACCCAATTGAACCCAGTCGTTTGTAAAGTAAAATAACATCTTTATAAAACTTCTTCTTAGCAAGAGCTCCAAACAATTGGTTGAATGATGAAATCAGTGGTTTGGGTTGCATATGAGTCATTAAATAAAAGAAATAGCATGCTTCACCAAGGCTGATATTACCTTGTTTACAGGCTTTTAGAAGGAATATATCGAGCCTCACTACATCTTCAACGTTATATACTGAATTTTGTGGTATAGTTGTAGTCACTTTACATGAATTTTTGAATAAAGATGAGATTTTGGTTTCAGAAGAAGAAGAAAAACGACTAAGAAAGGTTTTGGAGGCCATTTGAGTAGCGGCGTTTCTGGATTACCTAGGGTTCCAACAGGCTATCTTTTGTGGTTAAATAATACAATCTCACAGGAAATAAGTGTGGGATGAAATGTATTTATTTGAAACCTATAGGGTTTACATGTAATTATCCAGACACCAAGGGCATGTTAAATGAAGCAAAATTATTGAGCCTGTCACTCCCTCTCTCATTCTCCCTTTAATGTAAAGACACGTATTCGTCTTTACACTTCATCTTATTTTTAATCCATATTTGCTATATTATATTACAACATTGCCATTTTTTCTCTTTTCTTTACGTCATTTGCTCATTTTCAACCAATCAACATACAGTATTGTATATTTCGTTCCTTTGGTTGTACAAACTGTCAATTAAGAAAAAAGTTCAATAAAATTTTATTGATGATTCTATGTATAATCAATTATGAATAAGTTTTTGTTTTTGTTTTTTTGTTTTTTATTGGTTGATTATATGTACAACTGAAATAACAAAGTTTTTCTTGTTCTCCTAGTTTATTGGTATATATCTATGACACGCTCTGATTCATAAAGTTGTAAACTAACACCCGATGTTCGACGTGAAATCTTTTGATTAGTCAATTGTTTATACAACCATTACAAGGAACCTTTACCTTTCTTTTAATAGCAATGTTAGGTCCACAATCCAATCTTACAACTTTCTCTCACAACCTTCTACTTGATAGCTCATAATTATTAATCTCGCAAATGGAAAAATAAGACCTATAACAAGCAGGTGAAACCTATTTGCGAGCTCATAAATTGCAAGCTGTCAAGGGTTGTGAGATTAGGTTGTATACCTCTTATTTTAAAGGTTTGCAGGTACATATCCATGATCTACTCTGATTCATAAAGCCATAGATCTAGTTGCTTCCGAAAGTTTTTTCTTTAATCACTTGGATGTCGAATTTGTCAAATATTAATTTTATACCCTTATTTCTAACACCAAATTTTTAAGGTATAACAAAAGAGTGGGGTTATTTGTAACTAAATTTACATTTTACACACTTATTTTGTTTTAAGTTTATACACATAATATTTAAAATTATGCATATTTGTCCATTATTAACATGCTTGCATAGGTACGGTGTAGAGAACCCTGAATGCTGAAACAATGTTTTTTAATCAATTTTCAACAAAGTTTATGATTTTTATTATATATCCCATCAATTTATCCCCAACAAGTCATGCCAAAACCCGAAATTTGCTCAAAAACGGACAAACCATGTAATACCTGACAACATAAAATCAAGCCATGTGATATGAATTGTGATCCATGACAAGTACTGTAAAGAGACAACTGGCACATAAATTTATTTATTTATTTTGGTGATCGGAGTGTCCAGGCTATCTTGCGTGCACCTCAACTAATCACTCGGTGCCCTGAAGTTGACAATTGGGTAATCCCTTCAGTGGTCACCCTTATTAGCAACACATAAATTACCATCTTATTAGGCCGACAGTTTTGCCTCTTGAGTTCGAGTCTCTAAGGTTGTTAATACTGGTGGCTACTAGAACTCTTATGCGACCGATAATTTTCAAAATCCCTAAAAAATAGTTGAGATGTGCACAAATCGTCTGAACGCTCCAATCATTAGAAAAAAAAAAATCTATATTGATATGGATCTAAATTCCAAACCCGTAAATGACATGTTCATCCCCACATTAATGAGATTAATTTATAATTTACTAATGACCATTTATTTTCTCGAAGATCACAATAAAATAATAATTCCCATTGAATAAAATTTAATTATCAATTTCTACAATATATATATTTATATAATCCCAAAGCCCACCCTCTCTATTAATCACCATTTGGACTCCATGTAGGATGCCACATAGGATCTTAAGAGCTCTATTAATATATGATTTCCATGTAGGAAGATTCATGTTGGTCCCTTCACATTTACCTAAATATTAATAACAATTAAATAGTGGCATTCCAAAGGTCTCAATAAAACTTTGTTTATATGTAAATTGCTATTAATTAGTATTTATAACACATATTGAGCATCTAAAGGTCTAACTAAAAAATATATAGATTCATGTTAGTCTCTTCACATTCACCTAAATATTAATAACAATTAAGTAGTGACATCCCAGAGGTCTCAAGAAAACTTTGTTTATATGTAAATTTTTTTTTAGTAATAATAGCACACAGTAGTCCCTTCACATTCACCTTGTGCCGAAATAATGCCAAGAAGTTGTTTTTTTTTTTTTTTTTATGGTTGTGTTTGGTTTTTTTGTATAATGATTTGTATGGTCCTAATGGGTTTATTTTTAGTTTCTGCCATTGATTTCACATTTGGTCCTTGATGGATTGTCTTTAATTTTTGTAAAGGCATAGATTTATCACTTTTAAGACCACTGGCGGGGACTTGGTACCCTTATTGGGTCAGTTATAATATAAAGATGGTAGCTTTATTCAACGAGGCATTGTCTTTATGATTTGTTAAGTTATGTGTGATTGTTTTATTTGTAGGTACTAGAACCTAGGAGAGGTTAGTGAAGAAGGATGGATCAATTGAGCTGGACAAACTTTTTGGGCAAGGATCGCTGTAGAGTGTGTAAAGATGAGAAAGTTGTTCAAGAGAAGAAGGCATTCGAATTAGTAGTTGAGAAGGGTATGAAAAATGGACAAAATATTACATTCCCTAGAGAAATTGATGAAGCTGTAAGTGAATAATTCATTTTTAGTTTTATTAGATTCTGTATGATCTTAGAGAAAATTGACTACCAAGGAAAGAAAAATGGAACTTGGAGTTTTAAGTTATTTTTCCTTCCATTTTTTAAGCAATGTCGATATGGCGGTTAAAGAGATATGAGGTTTTAGTCTTGCGAAATATGTTTTTGTCGTCGAGAAATTTGAGGAATACAACTCAAGGAAAAGATATGTACTGAATATATATATATATATATTTGTTTTCTCAAGTTTCTCGGACTCCAAATAGATTTGGGACTTAACTTTTTCAGTAATTAATTATTTGATCTGCTTGATTGTATATTGATTATTACATAATTTGCAAGAATATGTATAGAACAGGCTCCAATTCAGTTATAATTTGCATATAAGTACTGTTGTATTTGATAACATTTTAATGATTTTCTTTAAGTATCTGTTAATTAGTGATCTAAAATTTCAAGGATTAGCTTGTAAATTTTGATCAATGGACACCTTTTGTTTTCCTAGTTTCGGTTGGTACTTCATATTGCTTCAAGGATTTGTCAATATCGTTCTCATTTATCTTCAAGGTTTCACCACTAAACCGATGGTGAATCCATAGAAGATTTATGTGAAGCTCTCTGCAGTCTTAATAAATTCTCATGTTTTGACTTTCTTAACTATCCAACACAGGTCACATTCAAATCCACAAAGGTAAATATTTAACTCCATTACTTTTTTAATTTCATGTTGAAAAAAATAACAATTTTCCTTACTAGATGTTTTGATAACTTCAGTTTTTGTTTGATAGTCAAATTGGGTCTCTTAATATGTAATGATGTAAATGACTCAAATTAGCTCATTGACTCTTGCTATGTGAATCAAGTAAATGAGATCAATTTGGCTATAATTGGAAATTTATTTTGTCATCTCAAGTTTTGCCAATAATGGTCATGGGCACATTCATACTGGGCCTCGGACGAAAATACCTAATTCATGAATATGTATCTAATATACTTTTAGTTGTGGGGATGATTCTTTTTACCTTAGCGGATGAACAAACTTCACCAAATTTCAGTATGATTAGTGTTATAATGGTATCAGGTGCTCTAATCATGGATATGTTTCTTGGTAATTTGCAAGAAGCAATCTTTACCATGAATCCTGAAACCACCCAGGTGACTATCCTGTGCTATGCTTTTGTGTTGTTTCTTAAATTGAAAATTGTGACTTTATCTGGATATAATCTTACTCTGTACTTCTGTTAGTTTCAATCTTAATTGTTATATTTCATTTATTTGTTGTTCAATTGGTGACTGTAAAGAAGAGATCTACCATTTTTACAGCTATAGCGAACAGGATTTCTCAAATTTCCAGATTTTGTGGTTTTAAATTTCAAAATTAGATTAATTTGAGCTAGAAAGGCCTGATTTTTAGTCCATGGACTCATCATATTCAGTTCCAAGTCTTGCAAATATCACAGGTTAGGAGTGTTAAAATCACATATAACTTGAATTTGATCTTTAAAGTTACTGGATCATTGGAAGCTAATTATGTGTTTGGTGTGCACAAATATTGTCGGAGTGTACTGAATAATTTAAGTATGAGATTTTGTGAAATTTGGTTGTTGAAAGATGACAATTGCAAATAACTTACCAAAAGAGAAGAAATCTAGGAGGAGCAAACAAAGTTTTATTGTACAACAAATTTTGTTGGGATGGTGTATAAACTTTACATAAATTAATATTAGTTTTGGTATTACATAACATTGGAGAGAATAGTATAACAATGTTGAAGTTACTTTGATTGAAATTGCAGTGGATAGTGCGCTTCTTGAGCTTTTGGCATTGAGGGAAAGTGCGTGCATCAAGAATTAGTGTATCCAAACGATGTCCAGAATCCATGGTTGTTAATTGTTTAGGATCGGGGTTAGCCTTGCTCAGTGGTATTATAATATTTGATGGTTCTGATTACTAACACAAACTATTTTATGCAAATACAAAACAACCCTTAAACACTGTCTTCTTCATTTAAAACGGTCTATTGTTCTCTCGTAAACCAACAGAAAACACAAAATAATTTTTCTAAACCATATATATATATATATATATATATATATATATATATATATATATATTGCTTAAACATTACACTCTTCCTATAATACATTTGCAAATCCCATGAGTTAATCTTTTATATAATACAAATGTTCATCTTGGAAATCCTTAAAACAAAAACATACCAAAAACAGAAAAAAAATTATACCTCAACTATTGCAGCTATTAATTTTCCACACAGTTGACTTCAGTTTCAGCTTCTCACTCTGAAAGAGCCTTGACTTTTGAATCCATTGCTGGTCTCATGTTTCTATCTTCTTCCACACTAGATATGCAAATTTCAACAACAATTTTGTAGCCTGGTTCATGTGAAAGAGTTGAAAAATTTTACTAACTTCAGCCTAAAACGCTTCTTCTCCTCAATATATATCTCTTAGTCTCTTCACGACGACTGCCATTTCATCAACAAAAACACCCTGCTTACATGCTTCACACCGGAAATCATATAAGCAAAGCTTCAATGAAATTGAGATCAATTTCTTAGAAATCAACTCTTGGAACAGTACTTATGTTGCATTTTTCTTTTGATTGATGGATACTCTTGACAAGCCTCTTTGACTCATCAATTCCAACAACTCATTAGCTTCCTCCATCTTCCCCACCTCACAAAGCCCACTTATCATTGTAGTGAACATCACCGCATCAGGCTGCAAACCTCTTTGACTCATCAATTCAAACAACCCATTAGCTTCCTCCATCTTGCCCCCTTGCAAAGCCCACTTATCATTGTAGTGAACGTCACCACATCAGGCTGCAAACCTCTTTGACTCATCAATTCAAACAACCCATTAGCTTCCTCCATCTTCCCCACCTTGAAAAGCCCATTAATCATTGTATTAAATGTCACCAAATCAGGTTGCAAACCTCTTTGACTCATCAATTCAAACAACCCATTAGCCTCCTCCATCTTCCCCACCTTGTAAAGGCCATTAATCATTGTAGTAAATGTCACCACATTAGGCTGCAAACCTCTTTGACTGATCAATTCAAACAACCCATTAGCTTCCTCCATCTTCCTCACCTTGCAAAGCCCATTAATCATTGTAGTAAATGTCACCATATTAGGCTACAAACTTCTTTGACTCGTCAATTCCAACAACCCATTAGCTTCCTCTATCTTCCCTTCCTTTCAAAGCGCACTTATCATTGTAGTAAATGTCACCATATTAGGCTGAAAACCTATTTTACTCATCAGTTCCATCAACCTATTAGCTTCCTCCATCTTCCCCACCTTGCAAAGCCCACTTATCATTGTAATGAACGTCACCATATTAGGCCGCAAACCTCTTTGACTCATCAATTCCATTAACCCATTGGCTTCCTCCATCTTCTCCTCCTTGCAAAGCCCATTTATCATTGTATCAAAAGTCACCACATCAGGCTGCAAACCTCTTTGACTCATCAATTCCATCAACCCATTAGCTTCCTCCATCTTCCCCACCTTGCAAAGCCCACTTATCATTATAGTAACCGTCACCACATCAGGCTGCAACCCTCTTTGATTCATCAATTCAAACAACCCATTAGCTTCATCCATCTTCCCCACCTTGCAAAGCCCACTTATCATTGTAGTGAACGTCACCACATTAGGCTGCAAACCTCTTTGACTTATCAATTCCATCAACCCATTAGCTTCCTCCATCTTCCCCACCTTGCAAAGCCCATTAATCATTATAGTAAATGTCACCACATTAGGCTGCAAACCTCTTTGACTCATTAATTCCATCAACTCATTAGCTTCCTCCATCTTCCCCTCCTTGCAAAGCCTATTTATCATTGTAGTAAAAGTCACCATATTAGGCTGCAAACCTCTCTGACTCATCAATTCCACTAACCTATTATCTTCCTCCATCTTCCCCTTCCTACAAAGCCCATTTATCATTGTATTAAATGTCACCACATTAGGCTGTAAACCTCTTTGAATCATCAATTCCATCAACCCATTAGCTTCCTCTACCTTCCCTGAATGCCACAACTCGTTAATCAAAGTAAAATACATAATCACGTTAGGCATAACCCCAAACATAGCCATTTTCTTGTACAACCTCGTAGCCTCCGAACTCCTATTCTCCATACACAATCCTTTAATCAGAGAAGTCAAAGTCACAACATTTGGGCCAAAACACCACCTCAAAATCCTCCCAAAAACAACAAAACCATCACATACTCTACCCACTTTACAAAAACAATTAATTAAAATATTCAAAGTAATCAAATCCGGCAACAACCCAATTGAACCTACTCTCTTGTACAGCAAAATAATGTCTTCATAAAACTTTTTCTTAGCAAGAGCTCCAAACAACTGGTTGAATGAAGAAATCGGTCGTTGGGGTTGCATATGAGTCATTAAACAAAAGAAATAGTGTGCTTCATCAAGGGTGATATTACCTTCTTTACAATCTTTTTGAAGGAATTTATCAAGCCTCGCTACCTCTTCAACGTTATGTACTGAATCTTTTGGCATAGTTGTCGTCACTTTACATGAATTTGTCAATAAAGATGAGATTTTGGTTTCAGTAACCGTTTCACAAGAAGAATAAAAACGACGAAGAAAGGTTTTGGAGGCCATTTGAGTAGCGGCGTTTTTGGATTATCTAGGGTTCAAACTGGCTTAGTCTTTTGTGGGTTTACATTTAAATAATACAATCTCACCAGAAATGAGAGTGAGATAAAATGTCTTTATCTGAAACCTGTAGGGTTCGCATGTAATTATACAGACACTTGACCCCTCACTCCCTCTCTCATTCTCTTTAATGTAATGACACGTATTCATCTTTAATCTTCATCTTATTTTTAAACCATATTGTACAACATTGCCATTTTCTCTCTTTTCTTTTTGCTATTTGCTCATGTTTTCAACATGCAGTATTTGTTTTTAGTTTTCAATTTTTATTATTTATCAATTGTATATTTGGTTTCTTCGATTGTATAAACTGTCAATCAAGAAAAAAGTTTAATAAAATTTATTGATGATTGTATGTACAATCAATTATGAATAAATTTTTTTTTTTTATCTTTCGATTGGTTTACTGTATGTACAATTGAAATTACAAAGTTTTTCTTCTTCTCCTAGTTTACTCTTATATATCTACGACATAATCTGATTCATAAAGTTGTAAACTAGCACCTGAGCTTTGACGTGACATCTTTTGATTAGTCGATTGTTTATACAACCATTAGAAGGTAGAGTAATGTTACGCCAATAACTTTTTTCTCACAAACTTCTCTTACAACCAAATTACGCGGCAGTTGAGTTAGCGTTGTTATGTCAAAATAATTTTAACTAGACCAAAGAAATGGTCGTTCCTTCATAAGTAACAACTGTTCTTTATGAAGGAATGATCGTTCCTCACAGAATGAATGACTGTTCGTTATGAAGGAACAACTAAAGGAATTGTCATTCATAAATAAAGAATCATCATTTGTAACTAAATTTACATTTTACAACTTATTTTGCTTTTAGTTTATACACATAATATTTAAAATTCTGCATATTTGTCCATTATCAACATGTTTACATAGGTACGCTGTAGACAACCCTTATTTCTAAATTCTAACACCAAATTTTTAAGGTAAAACAAAAGAGTGGGTTATTTGTAACTGAATTTACATTTTACATATTTATTTCGTTTTAAGTTTATACACTTAATATTTAAAATTATGCATATTTGTCCATTATCAACATGCTTGCATAGGTATGATGCAGACAACCGTGAATGCTAAAATAGTGTTTTTTAATCAATTTTCAACAAAGTTTATGATTTTTATTACTTATCCTCAACAATTCAAGCCAAAATCCAAAATTTGCTCAAAAATGGACAAACCATGTAATACCTAGCAACCTAAAATCAGGCTATGTGATATGAATTGTGATCCATGACAAAAATTGTAAAGAGACACAAAAATTTATTTATTATTTTTTTTAGTGATCGGAGTGTCTAGGTCAGCTTGCGCACACCTAAACTAATCACTTGGGCCTCAGAAGTTAACAATTGGATAAATCCCCTCAGTGGTCACCAATATTAGCAACACATAAATTACTACTTTATTTGGTCGATAGTTTTGTCTCTGGAGTTTGAGTCTCTAAGGTTGTTAATACTACTAACTACTAGAACTCGTATTCAGCCGATATGTACTGAAAATATATTTTTTTTTTCTCAAGTTTCTCAACCTTCAAATAGAGTTGAGAATTAACTTTTTCAGTAATTAATTATTTGATCCGCTTGATTGTAAACTGATTATTACGTAATTGCAGGAATATGTATACAATAGGGTCCAATTCAGGTATAATTTGCATATAAGTACTGTTGTATTTGGTAACATTTTAATGATTTTCTTTAAGTATTTGCTAATCAGTGATATGAAATTTCAAGGATTAGTTTGTAAATTATGATAAATGGACACCTTTTGTTTCCCCAGTTACGGGACATTTGTTCAAGGATTTGTCTATATCGTTCTCATTTATCTTCAAGGTTTCACCACTAAATAGATGATGAATCCATGGAAGACTTATGTGAAGCTCTCTCTAGTCTTAATGGGTTTCATGACTTACCAAAGAGTCTTTGGCTTTCTTAACTATCCAGCACAACTCACGTTCAAATCCACAAAGGTAAATATTTAACTCCATTACTTTTTTTAATTTCATGTTGAAAAAAATAATGATTTTCCTTACTAGATGTTTTGATAACTTCAGTTTTTGTTTGATTGTCAAATTGGATCTCTTAATCTATAATGTTGTAAATTATTCAAATTAGCTCATTGACTCTTGCAATGTGAATAAAGTAAACGGGATCAATTTGGCTATAATTGGAAATTTATTTTGTCGTCTCAGGTTTTGCCTGTAATGGTCATGGGCACATTCATACTGGGCATCAGACAAAAATACCTGGTTCATAAATATGTATCTGCAATACTTTTAGTTGTGGGGTTGATTCTATTTACCTTAGCAGATGCACAAACTTTACCAAATTTTAGTATGATTGGTGTTATAATGGTATGGGGTGCTCTAATCATGGATTCGTTTCTTGGTAACTTGCAAGAAGGAATCTTTACCATCAATCTTGAAACCACCTAGGTGACTATCCTGTCCTATGCTTTTGTCTTGTTTCTTAAATTGAAAATGTGTGACTTTATCTAGATATCATCTTACTCTGCGACTTCTATTAGTTTCAATCTTAATTGTTCTAATTCATTTATTTATTGTTCAATTGGTGACTGTAAAGAAGAGATCTACCGTTTTCACAAATATAGAGAACTGGATTTCTCAAATTTCCAGCTTTCATGGTTTTAAATTTCATAATTAGATTAATTTGAGCAAGAAATGCCTAACTTTTAGTCCATAGACTCATCAAATTCTGTTCCAAGTCTTGCAAATATCGTAGGTTAGGAGTGTTAAAATCCCATATAACTTCAATTTGATCTTTAAAGTTATTGGATCATTGGAAGCTAATTAGGTGTTTGGTATGCACATATATTGTTAGAGTGTACTGAATAATTTAAGTCTGAGATTTTGTGAAATTTAGCTGTTGAAAGATGACAATTGCAAATAACTTACCGAAAAAGAAGCAATCCAGAAGGAGCAAACAAAGTTTAATTGTACAACAAATTTTGTTTGGATGGTGTATAAACTTTATAGAAATTAAGATTAATTTTGGTATTACATAACACTAGAGAGAATAGTATAACAATGTTGCAGTTACTTTGGTTGAAATCAAGAATTAGTGTATTGCCACGACACATTTTCCTTGGTCTCTACACATATGGGTTGGCTGTGGCGACTGCAGAAATAGATCTTCAAGAGAAACTGACATTTTTACAAAGGAGAAGTGTATCTAAACGATGTCCAGAATCAATGGTTGTTAATAGTTTAGGATTGGGGTTAGCCTTGCTCAGTGATATTATAATATTCGCAGCTATTTCACCCGAGTACCATGTTCACCAACCTAAACTCAAGTACTCAAATTCCAGGGCTTCTCTTCTTAATAAAAGAAGAGATAATGATAGATCGAGATAATAAGATTGAATTGTAGAAGTTAGATTGATTTACATATGTTTTCTGTGCTAAAGTAGGAAAGTTGTTCCTTTGTTTTTGGATAGTTAAGTTGATAGATATGTGGCTTAAAATTTTTGGTACTAGTAATTTTACTACAAAGAGTTAAACAATTTTGTGGTGCAATTCAATATGAGAAGACTTGGCAGGAACTTCAATTTATTACTATTATTTTCAGAAAAAAAAAAAAGATAAAGAAAGAAGGTCAAGAACAAAGAGTTTGTTTTATGTGTTAAATAGGTGGAGATACAACCACTAGAACCTGTCCAATATCTTTACACCAACATTAAATATATATTTAAATTTAATACTATTATTTGGTATATAATATTTTTATTATTTATTTTTTTAATTATCAATTCACGATAAAATTAACTTCAATACAAATAATTTAATGCCAGACTAATAATTAATAATAATATAAAAAAATTCTATGCAAGCTTTCTATCTAGTTTTTTAATAAGTCATAGCCGTCCGTCCCTATCAAATCAATCCAGCGTTCCCTCTCTTCCACCATTGCTTCAAATAAACTACCAAGCATTCAACAGAAACTTCCCACTTTGTTACTTTTTTCTAATTTAAAAAAAAAATTATTTTTCATAGAATTCATCGCTACTCAATGTCCTTTCTTCATATAACATTCATTCATTTTTTTTTTCCCTTTTGTTTGTAAAGTCTCAATGGATCCTCCTCTCAGCCCCATCACCTTCTCTAACAGCTTAAAGGTATATTTTTCTTCTCTTTTCTTTTCAGGTTTCTTCTGCTGCATTAACATAAACCCACCTATGTGTGACTTGATCTAGTTGTTTAAGTAAACTCAGTGGCTCTGGTGATTGGTGAAATGTTTAGAAATGTTTAAAACATTTGTACTCTAGGTGTATTTTATGGTAGTTTTTATACTTTAGGGGTTTTATTGATTTTTGGATAACTACAGAGTGTTTATTTATTTACCTTTTGGATTAACATCATATGATTGTGATATATCTAGTTTGCTTCTTTCTACTGCACAAGCCCACTTGTGTGTGTTGAACCAGTTATTTAACTGAATTCCGTGACTTTGGTGGCAGCTGAATGAAATGTGAAATACAAACTATTTTATGCAAATACAAAACAACCTTTAAACACCTTCTTCTTCATTTAGGAAGGTCTACTGTCCTCTCACAAACTAATAGAAAACACAAAATAATTTTTCTAAACCTTACACAAATATATTGCATAAACATTACACTTTTCCTATGATACATTTGCAAATCCCATGAGTTAATCCTTCATATAATCAAAATGCTCATCTTGGAAATCCTTAAAACAAAAACATACCAAAAACAGAAAACAAATTTATACCTCAAATATTGCAGCAATTAATTTTCCACACAGTTGACTACGGTTTCAGCTTCTCGTTCTGAAAGAGCCTTGACTTTTGAATCCATTGCTGGTCTCATGTTTCTATCTTCTTCCACACCAGACATGCAAATTTCAACAACAATTTTGCAGCCTGGTTCATGTGAAAGAGTTTGCAAATTGTGCTCACTTCAGCCTAAAACGCTTCTTCTCTTCAATATATATCTCCTAGTCTCTTCAGGACGACTGTCATTTCATCAACTAAAACACCTTGCTTAGATGATGCACACCGGAAATCATATAAGCAAAGTTTCAGTAAAATTGAGATCAAATCCTTAGAAATCAACTCTTGGAACAGTAATCAGTAATTAGTTCTAGTGTTGCATTTTTTCTTTTGATTGATGGATATTCTTGATAAACCTCTTTGACTCATCAATTCCAGCAACCCATTAGCTTCCTCCATTTTCCCCACCTCACAAAGCCCACTTATCATTATAGTGAACATCACTACATCAAGCTGCAAACCTCTTTGATTCATCAATTCAAACAACCCATTAGCTTCCTCCATCTTCCCCACCTCGCAAAGCCCACTTATCATTATAGAGAACGTCACCACATCAGGCTGCAAACCTCTTTGATTCATCAATTCAAACAACCCATTAGCTTCCTCCATCTTCCCCACCTTGGTAAGCCCATTTATCATTGTATTAAAAGTCACCACATTAGGCTGCAAACCTCTTTGACTCGTCAATTCCATTAACTAATTAGCGTCCTCCATCTTCCCCTCTTTGCAAAGCCCATTAATCATTGAATTAAACGTCACCAATTTCAACCCAAAATTTGCAGCCTGGTTCAAGTAAAAGATTTTCCAAATTGTACTCAATACTCACTTCAGCCTAAAATGCTTCTTTGCGTCAATATATATCTCCTAGCCTCTGCCCTTTCATAAACTAAAACACCATGCTTAGATGCTTCGCACCGGAATCATATAAGCAAAGCGTAAGTGAAATTGAGATCAAATCTTTAGAAATCAACTCTTGGAACAGTAATTAGTAATTAGTTCTAGTGTTGCTTTCTTTTGATTGATGGATATTCTTGATAATGTTAAACTTATCAAAACGCATTTACCTTTGGTTGGATCAAGAAAATTTCAATGCCTTGAGATCTTTGGCACGTCATTATCAAATTATCCTACCATACTGCTTCAAATATCTTCATCTTGAAAATCCTTAAAACAAAAACATACCAAAAACAGAAAACAAATTTATACCTCAAATATTGCAGCAATTAATTTTCCACACAGTTGACTACGGTTTCAGCTTCTCGTTCTGAAAGAGCCTTGACTTTTGAATCCATTGCTGGTCTCAGGTTTCTATCTTCTTCCACACCAGACATGCAAATTTCAACAACAATTTTGCAGCCTGGTTCATGTGAAAGAGTTTGCAAATTGTACTCACTTCAGCCTAAAACGCTTCTTCTCTTCAATATATATCTCCTAGTTTCTTTAGGACGACCATCATTTCATCACCTAAAACACCCTGCTTAAATGCTGCACACCGGAAATCGTATAAGCAAAGCTTCAGTAAAATTGAGATCAAATCCTTAGAAATCAACTCTTGGAACGGTAATTAGTAATTAGTTCTATTGTTGCATTTTTCTTTTGATTGATGGATATTCTTGATAAACCTCTTTGACTCATCAACTCCAACAACCCATTAGCTTCCTCCATCTTCCCCACCTCGCAAAGCCCACTTATCATTACAGTGAATGTCACCACATTAGGCTGCAAACCTCTTTGATTCATCAATTCAAACAACCCATTAGCTTCCTCCATCTTCCCCACTTGCAAAGCCCGTTTATCATTGCATTAAAGTCACACCCGTTATTAGCCCATCTTGATTATTCCCCATTAAACAACCCATTAGCTTCCTCCATCTTCCCCATCTTGCAAAGCCCATTTATCATTGCATTAAAAGTCACCACATTAGGCTGCAAACCTCTTTGATTCATCAATTCAAACAACCCATTAGCTTCCTCCATCTTCCCCATCTTGCAAAGCCCATTTATCATTGCATTAAAAGTATTGCACCTCTGATTTTAAAAGCTCTCCATCTTTGTCTTACCCATTTATCATTGTATTAAAAGTCACCTGGCCTGCAAACCTCTTTGACTCATCAATTCCATCAAGCCATTAGCTTCCTCCATCTTCCCCTCCTTGCAAAGCCCATTTATAAAAGTATTAAAAGTCACCACATTAGGCTGCAAACCTCTTTGATTCATCAATTCGAACAACCTATTAGCTTCCTCCATCTTCCACTCCTTGCAAAGCCCATCTATCATTGAATTAAAAGTCACCACATTAGGCTGCAAACCTCTATGAGTTATCAATTCCAACAATCCATTAGCTTCCTCTGTCTTCCCCTCCTTGCAAAGCCCACTTATCATTGAATTAAATGTCACCATGTCAGGCTGCAAACCTCTTCGACTCATCAATTCCAACAACCCATTAGCTTCCTCCATCTTCCCCTCCTAGCAAAACCCATTTATCATTGAATTAAAAGTCACCACATTAGGTTGCAAGCCTCTCTGACTTATTAATTCCATCAGCCCATTAGCTTCCTCCATCCTCCCCACCTTGCAAAGCTCACTTATCATTGTAGTAGATGTCACCACATCAGGCTGCAAACCTTTTTACTCATCAATTCCAAAAACCCATTAGCTTCCTCCGTCTTCCCCACCTTGCACAGCCCATTTATCATTGTATTAAAAGTCACCACATTAGGCTGCAAACCTCTTTGATTCATCAATTCCAACAACCCATTAGCTTCCTCCATCTTCCCTTCCTTGCAAAGCCTATTTATCAATGTATTAAAAGTCACCAAATTAGGCTGCAAACCTCTCTGACTCATCAATTTGAACAACTCATTAGCCTCCGTACCCCTATTCTCCAAACACAAACCTTTAATCAAAGAAGTCAAAGTCACAACATTTGGGCTAAAACCCCACTTCAAAATCCTCCCGAAAACAACAAAACCATCACAAACTCGACCCACGTTACAAAAACAATTAATCAAAACATTTAATGCAAAAAGATCTTGCATCAACCCCATGGAATCCGCTCACTTGTAAGCAAAATAACGTCTTCATAAAACTTCTTCTTAGCAAGAGCTCCAAACAATCCGTTGAATGATGAAATCGGTGGTTTGGGTTGCATATGAATCATTAAACAAAAGAAATAACGTGCTTCATCAAGAGTGATATTACCTTGTTTACAATCCTTTTGAATGAATTTATCAAGCCTCGCTACCTCTTCAATGTTATGTACAGAATCTGGTGGTATAGTTGTAGTCACTTTACATGAATTTGTGAACAAAGATGAGGTTTTGGTTTCAGAAGAAGAAGAACAACGACGAAGAAAGGTTTTGAACGCCATTTGAGTAGCAGCGTTTGTGGATTATCTAGGGTTCAAACTGGCTAAGTCTTTTGTGGTTTAAATAACACAATCTCACGGGAAATGAGTGTGGGATGAAATGTATTTATGTGAAACCTGTAGGGTACATATGTAATTATCCAGGCACCGGTGGTCTGTTAAAAAGCAAAATTATAATAAAATTTGAACCTTTCAGTCCCTCTCTCATTTCTCTCTTTAATGAAATGAGACCACTTTGCCATTTCTTAATGTTATCTGCTCATGTCTCAATTGATGACTTGATCCAGTTGTTTTAAGTGAAATCAGTGTCTCAGTGTCTCGGTGGTGGGTGAAATGTTTGTACTCTAGGTGCATTTTGTGTTAGTTTTAAACTTTAGGGGATTTATTAATTTTTGGATAACTAAAGAGTGTTTATTTATTTACCTTTTGGATACAGATCATATGATTGTGATAAACCTATTTGTCATTAATCATTGCAGTAAAAGTCGCCAAATTAGGCTGTAAATCTCCCTGATTCATCAGTTCCAACATTCCAGTAGCTTCCCCCGTCTTCCCCTCCTTGCAAAGCCCATTAATCATTGAATTAAAAGTCACCACCTTAGGCTACAAACCTCTTTGACTCATCAATTTCAGTAACCCATTAACTTCAACCATCTTCCCCTGCTTACAAAGCCCATTTATCATTGTATTAAAAGTAACCACATTAGGCTGCAAACCTATTTGACTCATCAATTCCAACAACCCATTAGCTTCCTCCATCTTCCCCTCCTTGCAGAGCCCACTTATGATTGTATTAAAAGTAACCACATTAGGCTACAAACCTTGATTCGCCATCTCAATAAACAAACTCTCAGCCTCCTCCATATTTCCCACAAAACACCAACTGTAAATTACAGAGTTACAAACAACCACATCTGGCTTAATTCCTCTCCTCTTCATTTCCAAATAAATTTCTTTCACCCTCTCTACCAACCCATCTTTGCAAAGAGCATCAATAATACTATGATAAGAAACAATATCAAGCTTACAAATAAAACCCTGCTCACCATTAAATCGTATTTACTATATTATATTACAACGTTGCCATTTTGTTTCTCTTTTTTTTTATGTTATTTTACTCATGTTTTCAACATACAGTATTTGTATTTTTTGTTATCAATTTTTATTATTTATTAATTGTATATTTGGTTTCTTTGGTTGTAAAAACTGTCAATCAAGAAAAAAGTTAAATAAAATTTATTGATGATTGTATGTACAATCAATTATGAATGGGCGTGTATTCATTTGCAGTTGCTGGTCGGGGCCGTGGGAATGGAAAGAAAGATGAATAGTTCGGTTCATGTATGATGATTTGTGCTGGGCGGCTTACTTTTCTTTGGATAAATGTTTTTTTAAAAACCTAAGACAAAAACAACACATTGCCTTTCATTAACATCAATAATAAACATTACACTCTTCCTATTATACATTTGCAAATCCCATTTATATAATCAAACTGTTCATCCTGGTAATCCTTAAAACAAAAACAAACTAAAAACAGAAAACAAATTTATACCTCAAATATTGCAGCAATTCATTTCCCACACAATTGACTTCAGTTTCAACGTCTTACTCTGAAACAGTTTCAATAAAAATTTTGCAGCCTAGTTCATGTAAAAGAGTTTCCAAATTGCACTCACTTCAGCCTAAAATGCTTCTTCTCCTCAATATATATCGCCTAGTCTCTTCAAACCCACGCCAACCCCCTTTTCATCAACTAAAACACCTTTGCTTAGATGCTTCACGCCAAAAATCATATAAGCAAAGCTTCAGTGAAATTGAGATTAAATCCTTAGAAATCAACTCTTGGATATTCTTGATAAACCTCTTTGACTCATCAAATCCAACAACCCATTAGCTTCCTCCATCTTCCCCACCTTGAAAAGCCCACTTATCATTGTAATAAACGTCACCGCATCAGGCTGCAACCCTCTTTGATTCATAAATTCAAACAACCCATTCGCTTCCTCCATCTTCCCCTCCTTGAAAAGCCCACTTATCATTGTAGTAAACGTCACCACATCAGGCTGCAACCCTCTTTGATTCATCAATTTAAACAACCCATTAGCTTCCTCCATCTTCCCCACCTTGCAAAGCCCACTTATCATTGCAGTAAATGTCACCACATCAGGCTGCAAACCTCTTTGACTCATCAATTCCAACAACCCATTAGCTTCCTCCATCTTCCCCTCCTTCGAAAGCCCATTTATCATTGTATTAAAAGTCACCAAATCAGGCTGTAAACTTCTTTGATTCATCAATTCAAACAACCCATTAGCTTCCTCCATCTTCCCCAACTTGCAAAGCCCATTTATCATTGTATTAAAAGTCACCAAATTAGGCTGCAAACCTCTTTGATTCATCAATTCCAACAACCCATTAGCTGCCTTCGTCTTCCCCTTCTAGCAAAGCCCATTAATCATTGAATTAAAAGTCACCACATCAGGCTGCAAACCTCTTTGAATCATCAATTCAAACAACCCGTTAGCTTCCTCCATCTTCCCCTCCATGCAAAGCCCATTTATCATTGCATTAAAAGTAACCACATTAGGCTGCAAACCTATTTGACTCATCATTTCCAACAACCCATTAGCTTTGTCCATCTTCCCCTCCTTACAAAGCCCATTTATCATTGTAGTAAATGTCACCACATCAGGCTGCAAACCTCTTTGAATCATCCATTCCAACAGCTCTTTAGCTTCCTCTATCTTCCCTTCCTTGCAAAGCCCACTTATCATTATAGTGCACGTCACCACATCAGGTTGCAAACCTCTTTGACTCATCAACTCCAACAACCCATTAGCTTCCTCCATCTTCCCCTCCTTGCAAAGCCCATTTATCATTGTAGTAAAAGTCACCACATCAGGCTGCAAACCTCTTTGACTCATCAATTCCAACAATCCATTAGCTTTATCCATCTTCCCCTCCTTGCAAAGCCCATTTATCATTGTATTAAAAGTCACTAGATTAGGCCGCAAACCTCTTTGAGTCATCAATTCCAACAACGCATTAGCTTCCTCGGTATTCCCCTTCTTGCAATGCCCATTTATCATTGAATTAAAAGTCACCACATCAGGCTGCAAACCTCTTTGAATCATCAATTCCATCAACCCATTAGCTTCCTCCATCTTCCCCTCATTGCAAAACCCACTTATCATTGTATTATATGTCAATAAATTGGGCTGCAAACCTTGATCCACCGTCTCATTAAACAATCTGTCAGCCTCCTCCAAATTTCCCACAAAACACCAACCGTAAATTAGAGAGGTACAAACAACCACATTTTGCTTAATTCCTCTACTCTTCATTTCCGAAAACAATTCTTTAGCCATATCGACCAACCCATCTTTGCAAAGACCATTGATAATACTACCATAAGAAACAATATCTGGCCTGACCCCAAACACATCCATTTTCTTGAACAACTCCGTAGCCTCCATACTCCTATTCTCCAAACACAAACCTTTAATCAAAGAATTAAGAGTTACAGCATCTGGGTTAAAACCCCACCTCAAAATCCTCCAAAAAACAACAAAACCATCACAAACTCGACCCACATTACAAAAACAATTAATCAAAATATTCAAAGTAATTAAATCTAGCAACAACCCAATTGAACCCAGTCGTTTGTATAGTAAAATAACGTCTTTATAAAACTTCTTCTTAGCAAGAGCTCCAAACAATCGGTTGAATGATGAAATCGGTGGTTTGGGTTGCATATGAGTCATTAAACAAAAGAAATAGCGTGCGTCACCAAGACTGATATTACCTTGTTTACAGTCTTTCAGAAGGAATATATCGAGCTTCGCTCCATCTTCAACGTTATATATTGAATCTTATGGTATAGTTGTAGTCACTTTACTTGAATTTGTGAATAAAGATGAGATTTTGGTTTCAGAAGAAGAAGAACAACGACGAAGAAAGGTTTTGGAGGCCATTTGAGTAGTGGAGTTTGAGGATTATCTAGGGTTCTAACAGGCTGTCTTTTGTGGTTAAATAATACAATCTCACGGGAAATGAGTGTGGGATGAAATGTATTTATCTGAAACCTGTAGGGTTTACATGTAATTAATCAAAATTATTGAGCCTTTCACTCCCTCTCTCATTCTCTCTTTAATCTAATGACACGTATTCGTCTTTAAACTTCATCTTATTTTTAAACCATATTTGCTATATTATATTACAACATTGCCTTTTTTTTCTCTTTTCTTTATGTCATTTGCGCATGTTTCAACGAATCAACATACAATAGTGTATACTTGGTTCCTTTGGTTGTAAAAACTGTCAATCAAGTAAAAAGTTAAATAAAATTTCATTGATGATTCTATGCACAATCAATGATGAATAAGTTTTTTTTTTTTTATTGGTTGATTTATATGTACAACTGACATAACAAAGTTTTTCTTATTCTTGTTCTCATAGTTTATTGGTATATATCTATGAGATGGTCTGATTCATTAAATTGTAAACTAACACCCGAGATTCGATGTGACATCTTTTGATTAATCGATTGTTTATACAATCATTACAAGGAACCTTTATCTTTCTTTTAACAGTAATATTAGGTCCACAATTCAATCTTACAATATTCTCTCACAACTCCCTACATGATAGTTCGTAATTAATCAACTCGCAAATAAACAAATAGGACCCATAACAAGCGGGTGAGACCTATTTGCGAGCTCATAAATTACAAGCTATCAGGGGTTGTAAGAGAAAGTTGTATACCTCTTCTTTTAAAGGTTTGCAGGTACATGTCCATGATCTACTCTAACTCATGAAGCCATAGATCTAATTGCTCTCTAAAGTTTTTTCTTTAATCACTTAGATGTCAAATTTGTTAAATATTAATTTTATAACCTTAATTCTAACACCAAATTTTTAAGGTATAACAAAAAAGTGCGGTTATTTGTAACTAAATTTACATTTTACACACTTATGTTGTTTTAAGTTTATACACATAATATTTAAAATTATGCATATTTGTCCATTATCAACATGCTTGCATAGGTACGGCGCAAACAACCCTAAATGCTGAAACAATGTTTTTTAATCAATTTTCAACAAAGTTCACTTGGATGTCAAATTTGTTAAATATTAATTTTATACCCTTAATTCTAACACCAAATTTTTAAGGTATAACAAAAGAGTGCGGTTATTTGTAACTAAATTTATATTTTACACACTTATCTTGTTTTAAGTTTATACACATAATATTTAAAATTATGCATATTTGTCCATTATCAACATGCTTGCATAGGTACGACGCAAACAACCCTGAATGCTGAAACAATGTTTTTTAATTGATTTTCAACAAAGTTTATGATTTTTATTATATATCCCATCAACTTATCCCTAACAAGTCAAGCCAAAACCCGAAATTTGCTCAAAAATGGACAAACCTTGTAATACCCGACAACCTAAAATCAGCCCATGTGATATGAATTGTGATCCATGACAAGTACTGTAAGGAGACAACTAGCACATAAATTTATTTATTTATTTATTTATTTTGGTGATCGGAGTGTCCATGCTAGCTTGTGCGTACCTCAACTAATTACTCGGGGCCCTGAAGTTGACAATCGGATAAATCACTTCAGTGGTCACCCATATTAGCAAGTAGCAACACATAAATTACTACATTATTTGGCTGATAGTTTTGTCTCTCGAGTTCAAGTCTCCAAGGTTTGTTAATACTGGTGGCTACTATAACTCTTATTCGGCCGATAATTTTCAAAATCTCTAAAAAATAGTTGAGATGTGCACAAATTTTCCGAAAGCTCCAATCATTAGAAAAGAAAAAAAAAAAAAAAAACAATATTGATATGGATCTAAATTCTGAACCCGCAAATGCAATGTTCATCCCCACATGAAGGGAATAATTTATAATTTACTAGTGACCATTTATTTTCTAGAAGATCACAATCAAATAATAATTCCTATTAAATAAAATTTAATTATCAATTTCTACAATCTATATATCTATATAATCCTGAAGCCCACCCTCTCTATTGATCGTCATTTGGACTCCACGTAGGATGCCACATAAGATCTTAGGAGCTTTGTTAATATACGATTGCTATGTAGGAAGATTTATGTTAATCCCTTCATATTGGCCTAAATATTAATAACAATTAAATAGTGACATCCCAAAGGTCTCAATAAAACTTTATTTACATGAAAATTGTTTTTTATTAGTAATAATAGCACACACTAGTCCCTTCACATTCACTTTGTGTCAGAATCATGCCAAGAAGTTGTTTATTTTTTATGGTTGTGTTTAGTTTTTTGTATAATAATTCATATCGTCCTAATCGGTTTATCTTTAGTTTCTGATATTGATTTCACATTTGGTCTTTGATGGGTTGTCTTTAATTTTTGTAAAGGCATAGATTTATCACTTTTGAGACCAATGGTGAGGACTTGGTACCCTTACTGGGTCAATTATAATGTAAAGATAGTAGCTTTATTCAACCAAACATTGTCTTTATGATTTGTTAATTTATGTGTGATTGCTTTATTTGTAGGTACTGGAACCTAGGAATAGGTTAGTGAAGAAGGATGGATCAATTGGGTTGGAGAAACTCTTAGCGACAAGGATCATTGCACAGTGTGTAAGGATGAAAGGTTGTTCAAGAGAAGGAAGTATTGAAATCAATAGTTGAGAAGGGTATGCATAATGGAATGAAGATTACATTCCCTAGAGAAATTGATGAAGCTGTAAGTGAATAATTCATTTTTAGTTTTATTAGATTCTATTTGATCTCAGAGAAAATTGACAACCAAGGAAAGAAAAATGGAACTTGGAGTTTTATGTTATTTTTCCTTCCGTTTTTTAAACAATATCGATATAGCAGTTGAAAGATATGAGGTTTCAGTTTTGCGAAATATGTTTTTATTGTTGAGAAATTTGAGGAATACAACTCAAGGAAAAGATATGTACTGAATTTTTTTTTTTTTTTTTTTTTGTTTTCTCAAGTTTCTCAGCCTCCAAATAGAGTTGAGAATTAACTTTTCAGTAACTAATTATTTGATCGCTTGATTGTAAACTGATTATTACATAATTTGCAGGAATATGTATACAACATTCTCCAATTCAGGTATAATTTGTAATATAAGTACTGTTGTGTTTGGAAACATTTTAATGATTTTCTTTAAGTATTTGTTAATTAGTGATCTGAAATTTTAAGGAATAGTTTGCAAATTTTGATCAATGGATACCTTTTGTTTTCCCATTTGCGGTTGGTACTTCACATTTGTTCAAGGATTTGTCTATATCGTTCTCATTTATCTTCAAGGTTTCACCACTAAACAGATGGTGAATCCATGGAAGACTTATGTGAAGCTTTTTGCAGTCTTAATGGGTTCTCATGGACTTACCAGAGGGTCTTTGTCTTTCTTAACTATTTATTGCAACTTACATTCAAACCCACAAAGGCAAATATTTAACTCCACTACTTTTTTAATTTCATGTTTAAAAAATAACAATTTTCCTTACCAGACGTTTTGATAACTTCAGTTTTTGTTTGATAGTCAAATTGGGTCTCTTAATCTATAATGGTATAAATAACTCAATTTAGCTCATTGACTCTTGCTACGTAAATCAAGTAAACAAGATCAATTTGGCTATAGCTGGAAATTTATTTTTTCATCTCAAGTTTTCCTATAATGGTCATGCGCGCATTCATACCAAGCCTTAGACGAAAATACCCGGTTCATGAATATGTATCTGCAATACTTTTAGTCGTGGGGTTGATTCTTTTTACTTTAGCAGATGCACAAACTTCGCCAAATTTCAGTATGATTGGTGTTATAAGGTATCGGGTGCTCTAATCATGGATTCGATTCTTGGTAATTTGCAAGAAGCAATCTTTACTAAGAATCCTGAAACCACCCAGGTGACTATCCTATGCTATGCTTTTGTGTTGTTTCTTAAATTGAAAAATTGTGACTTTATCTAGATATCATCTTACTCTATGACTTATGTTAGTTTCAATCGCAATTGTTCTATTTCATTTATTTATTGTTCAATTGGTGACTCTAAAGAAGAGATCTACGTTTTTACAACTATAAAGAACTGGATTTCTCAAGTTTCCAGCTTTTGTGATTTTAAATTTAATAATTAGATTAATTTGAGCTAGAAAGGCCTGATTTTCAGTCCTAGACTCATCGAATTCACTTCCAAGTCTTGCAAATATCACAGGTTAGGAGTGTAAAATTAACTTCAATACAAATAATTTAATGCCAGACAGACAATTAATAATAATGTAAACAAAATTCTATAAACATACTCGTGCAACGTGCAGGCTTTCTATCTAGTTTTTTAATAAATCATAGCCATCCGTCCCTATCAAATCAATCCAGCTTTCCCTCTCTTCCACCATTGCTTCAAATAAACTACCAAGTACCAACAACAAAAACTTCCCTCTTTGTTATTTTTTTTTCTAATTTAAAAAAAAAATTATTTTTCATAGAATTCATCTCTACTCAATGTCCTTTCTTCATATAACATTCATTCATTTTTTTCCCTTCTACTTGTAAAGTCTCAATGGATCCTCCTCTTAGCCTAGCACCTTCTCTAACAGCTTAAAGGTAGAATTTTCTTCTCTTCTCTTTTCAGGTTTCTTCTGCTGCATTAACATAAACCCACTTGTGTGTGACTTAAATCATATGATTGATTTTTCCAACAACCCATTAGCTTTCTCCATCTTTCCTTCCTTGCAAAACCCACTTATCTGAAGCCTGTAACGTTCACATGTAATTCTTCAGACACTGAGGGTATTTTAAAAGATAAAAAATTATAATAAAATTTGAGCCTTTGACTCCCTTTCTCCTCTCTCTTTACACATTTGCTATATTATATTAAAATAAAAATAATTTTCAATTTTCAATAGATCCTGGCCGTCCATCCCTATCACAATCAGTCCAGCTTTCCCTTTCTTCAATTGTTGCTTCAAATAAACTACCAACAACAGAAACAAGAGAAAACAGTTGAACATTCTGGTTGTAAAACCAGTCAAGACACAACACAATATAACATTTTTACTCTAGGTGTAGTTTGTGTTAGTCTTTACACTCTAGGGGTTTTATTGATTTTTGGATAACCAAAGAGTGTTTATTTATTTACCTTTTGGATACAGATCATATGATTGTGATATAACTAGTTTGCTTCTTTCTATTGCATAAACCCACTTGTGTGTGTTGAAATAAGAGAAAGAATTTTGCAATAATATTATATCAAATCTATCATTAATTTTAAGAAATGAGGCAAATTTCTTTAATTTGAATATGTGCCGCTCATTTGGTCCATTTGGTCTATGTTACGCAAGAAATGGCCTGTTAGTAGAATTAAATACTAATGTTAGAACTGACATGCATAATTGTAGTTCAAAATACCATTATGTGAATTTGTTTGACATTTTTAATGTTCTTGGATATAATGTTTACCACCTTTGTAATAATATAATGTTTAAGGGTACGCTAACAGTTCATTTAACTTTTTTTACATTAAGAAATTCATCCACAAATTTAGCTGACTTTGATGGTTCTGATTACTAACACAAACTATTTTATGCAAATACAAAACAACCCTTAAACACCTTCTTCTTCATTTAGGAAAGGTCTATTATCCTCTCACAAAATAATAGAAAACAAAAATCATTTTTCTAAGCCTTACACAAATATATTGCATAAACATTACACTTTTCCTATGATACATTTGCAAATTGCATGAGTTAATCCTTCATATAATCAATATGTTCATCTTGGAAATCCTTAAAACAAAAACATACCAAAAACAGAAAATAAATTTATACCTCAAATATTGCAGCTATTAATTTTCCACACGGTTGACCTCAGTTTCAGCTTCTCATTCTGAAAGAGCCTTGACTTTTGAATCCATTGCTGGTCTCATGTTTCTCTTCTTCCACACCAGACATGAAAATTTCAACAACAATTTTGCAGCCTGGTTCACGTGAAAGAGTTTGCAAATTGTACTCACTTCAGCCTAAAACGCTTCTCCTCAATATATATCTCCTAGCCTCTTCACGACGACCGTTATTTCATCAACTAAAACACCCTGCTTAAATGATGCACACCGAAAATCGTATAAGCAAAGCTTCAGTAAAATTGAGATCAAATCCTTAGAAATCAACTCTTGGTACAGTAACTAGTAATTAGTTCTAGTGTTGCATTTTTTGTTTGATTGACGGATGTTCTCCATAAACCTCTTTGACTTATCAATTCCAACGACCCATAAGCTTCTTCCATCTTCCCCACCTTGCAAAGCCCACTTATCACGGTAGTGAACGCCACCATATTAGGCTGCAAACCTCTTTGATTCATCAATTCAAACAACCCATTAGCTTCCTCCATCTTCCCCACCTTGCAAAGCCCATTTATCATTGTAGTGAACGTCACCACATTAGGCTGCAAACCTCTTTGACTCATCAATTCCATCAACCCATTAGCTTCCTCCATCTTCCCCACCTCGCAAAGCCCACTTATCATTGTAGTGAATGCCACCACATCAGGCTGCAAACCTCTTTGATTCATCAATTCAAACAACCCATTAGCTTCCTCTATCTTCCCCACCTTGAAAAGCCCACCTATCATTGTAGTGAACGTCACCTCATTAGGTTGCGAACCTCTTTGACTCATCAATTCCATCAACCCATTAGATTCCTCCATCTTCCTCTCCTTGCAAAGCCCACTTATCATTGTAGTAAACGTCACCACATCAGGCTGCAACCCTCTTTGATTCATCAATTCAAACAACCCATTAGCTTCCTCCATCTTCCCCACCTTGCAAAGCCCATTTATCATTGCAGTGAACGTCACCACATTAGGCTGTAAACCTCTTTGACTCATTAATTCCATCAACCCATTAGCTTCCTCCATCTTCCCCTCTTTGCAAAGCCCATTTATCATTGTAGTAAATGTCACCACATCAGGCTGCAAACCTCTTCGACTCATCAATTCCAACAACCTATAAGCTTCCTCCATCTTCCCCTGCCTGCAAAGCCCATTTATCATTATATTAAATGTCACCACGTTAGGCTGCAAACCTCTTTGAATCATCAATTCCATCAACCCATTAGCTTCATCTACCTTTCCTGTCTGACACAACCCGTCAATCAAAGTCATGTACGTAATCACCTTAGGCATAACCCCAAACATAGCCATTTTCTTGTACAACCTCGTAGCCTCCAAACTCCTATTCTCTAAACACAATCCTTTAATCAAAGAAGTCAAAGTCATAACATTTGGGCTAAAACCTCACCTCAAAATCCACCCAAAAACAACAAAACCATCACATACTCTACCCACATTACAAAAACAATTAATTAAAATATTCAAAGTAATCAAATCCGACAACAACCCAATTTAACCCACTCTCTTGTACAGCAAAATAACGTCTTCATAAAACTTTTTCTTAGCAAGAGCACCAAACAACTGGTTGAATGAAGAAATCGGTGGTTTGGGTTGCATATGAGTCATTAAACAAAAGAAATAGCGTGCTTCATCAAGAGTGATATTACCTTCTTTATAGTCTTTTTGAAGGAATTTATCAAGCCTCGCTACCTCTTCAATGTTATGTACTGAATCTTTTGGTATAGTTGTAGTTACTTTACATGAATTTGTCAATAAAGATGAGATTTTGGTTTCAGTAACTGTTTCACAAGAAGAGTAAAAACGACGAAGAAAGGTTTTGGAGGCCATTTAAGTAGCGGCGTTTGTGGATTATCTAAGGTTCAAACTGGCTTAGTCTTTTGTGGGTCTACATTTAAATAATACAACCTCACCGAAAATGAGAGTGGGATAAAATGTATTTATCTAAAACCTGTAGGGTTCGCATGTAATTATTACAGACACATGAGCCTATCGCTCCCTCTCATTGTATCTTTAATGTAATGACATGTGTTTGTCTTTACTCATCATCTTATTTTTAAACCATATTTGCTATATTATATTACAACATTGCCGTTTTCTCTCTTTTCTTTATGCTATTTGCTCATGTTTTCAACATACAGTATTTGTTTTTAGTTTTTAGTTTTCAATTTTTATTATTTATTAATTGCATATTTGGTTTTTTCAGTTGTATAAACTGTCAATCAAGAAAAAAGTTTAATAAAATTTATTGATGATTGTATGTACAATTACAAAGTTTTTCTTCTTTTCCTGGTTTACTCCTATATATCTATGACACGGTCTGATTCATAGAGTTGTAAACTAGCACCTGAGCTTTGACGTGACATCTTTTGATTAGTCGATTGTTTATACAACCATTATAAGGTAGAGTAATGCTACGCTAATAATGTTTTTCTCACAAACTTCTGTTATAACCCAATTAAATGAATGGTCATTCATAAATAAGGAACAGTCATTTGTAACTAAAGTTACATTTTACACACTTATTTTGCTTTAAGTTTATAGGCATAATATTTAAAATTCTGCATATTTATCCATTATCGACATGCTTACATAAATTGGGTGAGACAACCCTTATTTCTAAATTCCAACACCAAATTTTTAAGGTAAGACAAAAGAGTGGGTTATTTGTAACTAAATTCACATTTTACACACTTATTTCGTTTTAAGTTTATACACATAATATATAAAATTAGGCATATTTGTCCATTATTAACATGCTTGCTTAGCTACGACGTAGACAATCCTGAATGATGAAACAATGTTTTTTAATCAATTTTCAACAAAGTTTATGATTTTTATTATATATCCCATCAACTTATCCCCAACAAGTCAAGCCAAAATCCAAAATTTGCTCACAAATGGACAAACCATGTAATACACGGTAACCCAAAATCAGGCCATGTGATATGAATTGTGATCCATGACAAGTACTGTAAAGAGAGAACAGGCATATAAATTTATTTATTATTATTTTTTTTTTGGTGATCGGAGTGTCCGTGCCAGCTTGCACGCACCTCAACTAATCACTTGGACCCCTGAAGTTGACAATCGAATAAATCCCTTCAATGGTCACCCCTATTAGCAACACATAAATTACTACCTTATTTGGCCGATAGTTTTGTCTCTCGAGTTTAATCTCTAAGGTTGTTAATACTGGTGGCTACTAGAACTCTTATTCGACCGATAATTTTCAAAATCCCTAAAAAATAGTTGAGATGTGCACAAATTGTCCAAACGCTCCAATCATTAGAAAAAAAAAAAATCAATATTGATATGGATATAAATTCTGAACCCGCAAATGCCATGTTCATCCCCACGTGAATGGGATTAATTTATAATTTACTAATGACCATTTATTTTCTCAAAGATCAAATCAAATAATAATTCCCATTAACTAAAATTTAATTATAAATTTCTACAATCTATATATCTATATAATCCTGAAGCTCACCCTCTCTATTGATCGCCATTTGGAATCCACATATGACTCCACCTAGGATGCCACATAGGATCTTAAGAACTCTATTAATATATGATTGCCATGTAGGAAGATTCATGTTAGTCCCTTCACATTCACCTAAATATTAATAACAACAAAATAGTGGCATCCCAAAGGTCTCAAGAAAACTTTGTTTATATGTAAATTGCTATTTATTAGTATTAATAGCACATATTGGGCATCCAAAGGTTTAACTAAAACAAATATACATTCATGTTAGTCCCTTCACATTCACCCAAACATTAATAACAATTAAATAGTGGCATCCCAAAGGTCTCAAGAAAACTTTTTTTATATGAAATTGTTTTTAATTTGTAATAATAGCACACATTAGTCTCTTCACATTCACCTTGTGCCGGAATCATGCCAAGAAGTTGTTTACTTTTTATGGTTGTGTTTAGTTTTTCTGTATCATGATGTGTATGGTCCTGATGGGTTTATCTTTAGTTTCTGCTATTGATTTCACATTTGGTCTTTGATGGGTTGTCTTTAATTTTTGTGAAGGCATAGATTTATCACTTTTGAGACCACTGGCGGGGACTTGATACCCTTACAGGATCAGTTATAATATAAAGATAGTAACTTTATTCAACCAAGCATTGTCTTTATGATTTGTTAATTTGTGTGTGATTGCTTTATTTGTAAGTACTGAACCTAGGAAGAGGTTAGTGAAGAAGGATGTATCAATTAGGCTAGAGAAACTATCAGCGACAAGGATCGTTGCATAGTGTGTAAGGATGAGAAGGTTGTTCAAGAGAAGAAGGTATTAGAATAAGTAGTTGAGAAGGGTATGCAAAATGGATAGAAGATTACATTCCCTGGAGAAACTGATGAAGCTATAAGTGAATAATTCATTTTTAGTTTTCAGATTCTGTTTGATCTCAGAGAAAATTGACTACCAAGGAAAGAAAAATGGAACTTGGAGTTTTATGTTATTTTTCCTTCCATTTTTTAAGCAATGTCAATATGGTGGTTGAAAGATATGAGGTTTCTGTTTTCAAAATATGTTTTTGTCGTTCAGAAATTTGAGGAATACAGCTCAAGGAAAAGATATGTACTGAAATATATATATATATATATTGCAGTTACTTTGATTGAAATCATGAATTAGTATATTGCCATGGCACATTTTACTTGGCCTCTACACATATGGGTTGGTTGTGGCAACTGTAGAATCAGGTCTTCTAAACAAACTGACATTTTTACAAAGGAGAAGTGTATCTAAATCCATGGTTGTTAATAGTTTAGCATTAGGGTTAGCCTTGCTCAATGGTATTATAATATTTGTGGCTATTTCACCCGAGTACCATGTTTACCAACCTAAACTCAAGTACTCAAATTCCAAGGCTTCTCTTTTTAAAAAAAGAAGAGAAAATGATAGATTGAGATAATAAGACTGAATTGTAGAAGTTAGATTGATTTACATATGTTTTCTATGCAAAAGTAAGAAGGTTGTTCATTTGTTTTTGGATAGTTAAGTTGATAGATATATATAGCTTAAAATTTTTGGTAATGGTAATTTCACTACAAAGTGTCAAATGATTTTGTGGTGCAATGCAATATGAGAAGACTTGGCCAAGAACTTCAATTTATTACTATTATTTTCACGAATCTCAAACACATGATATGTGCAAATTTACATTCTTGATAATGAAAAGTTGAAATACATCTTCGTTTGGGAAAGGAAAATCATACCTACGAAAGTATACATTTACCACTAAAGAACTTTAGTAAACAGAGTATGTCACTGATATATCTAACTTGTCAAGACATGCATTGTGGAAGAAAAATGATATAATAGTATTTGAGCAAACAAAAACATTCATGATTTCAAACTACTCACAAGTGGCTGGCCTCGCCTCACCTGACAGCTTCAAATTGATAAAGTGTATAAATGCAATCCAACCTAATTATGGATTAGGTCAAATTCAATATTGAACTCAAATCTGCCTTCATTCAAAAGGCAAAAACATTTATGATTTAATATGATATAGTATTTTATATATCTATTTATGAATTCATAATCCATATCCAAATTATGAAAGGACTTTTGCTCAAATGCTTTTAACGAGGTTTTTCATTCTTTTTTGAAGAAATTTTGAAATTAAAAAAGAATGTACATGATACAATTAATCAGGCAATACTACACTTACAATCCAATCTCACAGACTTTCTCTCACAACCCCGACATGATAGCTCGTAATTGGTCTGCTCACAAATTGGTTCCGCCTGCTTGCAGTGGATCTCGCTTACTCAATTATTAGTTGATCAATTACGAACTACTAGATCAAGGTTGTGAGAGAAAGTTTGTAAGTATGAGTTGTGAGCCGGTCTTTACTAAATTAATCAACTTTGCTTCTAAAAGAATATCTAGAGTGTGTTTGTTTTATTATTTTGAGTAGTATTTTTGAAAAAGTTAAGTTGAGTTATTATTATGAGGATATGATTCGAATTTGAAAATGTGTTTGGTAAGATTATTTTTTAATCACTTATATTTGTTAATTTAGTTAAACATCCCCTACAATAAAAGTTTTAAAATTAAGAAAAACACTCCCACCCACCCATTAAATGCTGGCGGTGGTGACCAACTATGTTAGGAATATGTGGGTGGGTGAAGGTGTTTTTGTCAATTTATAATTTTTTTATTGTTTAGGGTGTTTAGTTAAATTAACAAACCTAAGGGGTTAAAAAAATTTAAATATTTTGAGTTGACTGGAATAGGATTGGATTTTGGGAACAGAGAAACAAACATGCATTTTGAATAGGATATGACAGGAATAAGGAAACAAATACAGCTATGGGGCTCCATTTGTTACACTTTTTTTAATATTATTTTATTCTAAATAGGATAGGATATGCTTTAATCAAATAAGACATGATTATGATTATATTTGTTAATTTAGCTAAACGCTTTCACAATAAAAGTTTATAAATTAAGAAAGAAACCTCTACTCCCCCAACTAATTGTTGGCAGCCGGCCGCCACCGCCAGACATTTCAACTTGGAAACCGCGTAAAACAACAAAGAACAAGCCCAGTACAAATACAAAGCTATTCGTTTGTGTAAATTAACTATATATATAGTGATGAGAGCCCTCTGCCTCTTAGACCGCAAATATATGGAAGCTTTGATTGATTCTTTAAAGATTAAGTTATCTAGCCTTTTAACAAAAAACCACCAATACAGTCCCTCCAACCAATCAACCAATGCTAAACGGCCACACATGTAGCTTGACACCACCACTCTCAAACCCCCACATAGAGAAAATTTCAACAAAAATGTTGTAGCTTATTTCATGTTAAAGAGTTTGAAAATTGCACTACACTTCAGTCTAAAATGCTTCTTCTCTTCAATATATATCTCCTAGACTACGCACAGCGACTGCCCTTTCATCAACTAAAACACCCTGCTTAGATGCTTCACACTAGAATCATATAAGCAAAGCTTCAGTGAAATTGAGATCATATAATTATATATCTACTCTTGGAACAGTATTTAGTAATTGATTAGAACATAAATCAGCAATGGACTATGAGAAATAGGAAAAAGATTAAAAAGATAGAAGTTCTAAAATTATATAAAAAATTCTAATATAGTCAAAGTATATTTCCTCAAAGATAAAAGAAGAATTCTTCTGATGTACAACAAGACTGTAATGAGATTCTGATACTACCTTATAAAACATAGCGAGGAACGAATCCCTGAAAGACGTGATACGTGCAAATTTACATTCTTGATAATGGAAAACTGAAATACAACTATGTATGAGAAAGGAAAATCATACTTCATATATCACCAACAACATGAATTTAATTTGAGCGAATACAGATTGTGTGAGCTGATATGGGTTGAAACTTCTAAGGCTATGATTGCCATGTAGTAAGGCATGTCCTAAGATTCACTTCAAGCAAATGAGCAACGAAGTCAATGAAGCCCTGGTCTCCCATCACCAATCAGTGAAACAATAAACTCAACGCCAATGTTCTTGAACAACTCGGAGACAAGCCTTCCTTTTGGACTATTACGGATACAAAATTAATGGAAAAATTGGAATCTTGTCAACTGCTCCTATAAATAGGATTGACTACGGATTCGAACCATAGCACATGATTTTCTCCCAATCTAAATCGAGCATGTTTTACATGAAGAAGTTCTACTTGATACTGTTAGGAAAAGCAGTAAACATTACACTCTTCCTATAATACATTTCTAAATTGCACTCACTTCAGCCTGAAACATTTATTCCCAATATATATCTCCTAGTCTCTTCACGATGACCCCCATTCCATCAATTGAAACACCCTGATTAGATGCTTCACACCGAAAATCGTATAAATAAAGCTTCGGTGAAATTGAGATCAAATCCTTAGAAATCAACTCTTGGAACAGTAATTAGTAATTAGTTCCAGTGTTGCATTTTTCATTTGGCTGATGGATATTCTTGATAAACCTCTTTGACTATCAATTCCAACAACCCATTAGCCTTCTCCATCTTCCCCACTTCGCAAAGCCAATTAATCATTGTGTTAAATGTCACCAAATCAGGTTGCAAACCTCTTTGACTCATCAATTCAAACAACCCATTAGCTTCCTCCATCTTCCCCACCTTGCAGAGCCCATTAATCATTGTATTAAATGACACCACGTTAGGCTGCAAACCTCTTTTACCCATCAATTCAAATAACCCATTAGCTTCCTCCATCTTCCCCTCCCTACAAATCCCACTTATCATTGTAGTGAACGTCACCACATCAGTCTGCAAACCTCTTTGACTCACCAACTCTAAAAACCCATTAGCTTCCTCCATCTTCCCCTTCTTGCAAAGCCCATTTATCATTATAGTAAATGTCACCACATCAGGCTGCAAACCTCTTTGACTCATCAATTCCATCAAGCCATTTGCTTCCTCCATCTTCCCCTCCTTGCAAAGCCCACTTATCATTGTATTAAATGTGACCACATCAGGCTGCAAACCTCTTTGACTCATCAATTCCATCAAGCCATTAGCTTCCTCCATCTTCTCCACCTTCCAAAGCCCACTTATCATTGTAGTGAACGCCACCACATCAGGGTGCAAACCTCTTTGAGTCATCAATTCAAACAACCCATTAGCTTCCTCCATCTTCCCCACCTTGCAAAGCCCATTTATCATTGTATTAAACATGACCACATCAGGGTGCAAACCTCTTTGACTCATCAATTCCATCAAGCCATTAGCTTCCTCCATCTTCCCCACCTTGCAAAGCCCACTTATCATTGTAGTGAACGCCACCACATCAGGTTGCAAACCTCTTTGAGTCATCAATTCAATCAACCCATTAGCTTCCTCCATCTTCCCCACCTTGCAAAACCCACTTATCATTGTAGTGAACGTCACCACATTAGGCTGCCAACTTCTTTGACTCATGAATTCCATCAACCCGTATTCCTCCATCTTCCAAGCTTTGCCCACTTATCGAACTTGTTAAAGGGCGTCACCACATTAGGGTGCAAACCTCCCCGTTTGCTTCATCAACTCCAAAAACCCATTAGCTTCTATCTTCCCATTCCAAAGCCCATTTATCATTGTAGTAAAAGTCACCACATCAGGCTGCAAACCTCTTCGACTCATCAATTCCATCAAGCCATTAGCTTCCTCCATCTTCCCCTCCTTGCAAAGCCCACTTATCATTGTATTAAACGTCACCATATCAGGTTGCAAACCTCTTTGACTCATCAATTCCATCAAGTCATTAGCTTCCTCCATCTTCCCCACCTTGCAAAGTGCACTTATCACTGTATTAAATGTCACCACAACAGGCTGCAAACCTCTTTGACTCATCAATTCCAGCAACCTATTAGCTTCCTCCATCTTCCCCTCCCTGCAAAGCCCATTTATCATTGTATTAAAAGTCACCACATTATGCTGCAAACCTCTTTGAATCATCAATTCCATTAACTCATTAGCTTCCTCCACCTTCCCTATCTGACACAACCCGTTAATCTAAGTCACATACGTAATCACGTTAGGCATAACCCCAAACACAGCCATTTTCTTGTATAACCTCCTAGCCTCCGAACTCCTATTCTCCAAACACAATCCTTTAATCAAAGAAGTCAAAGTCACAACATTTGGGCTAAAAGCCCACCTCAAAATCCTCCCAAAAACAACAAAACCATCACATACTCTACCCACATTACAAAAATAATTAATTAAAATATTCAAAGTAATAAAATCCGGCAACAACCCAATTAAACCCATTCTCTTGTACAGTAAAATAACATCTTCATAAGACTTTTTCTTAGCAAGCGCTCCAAACAACTGGTTGAATGAAGAAATCGGTGGTTTTGGTTGCATATGAGTCATTAAACAAAAGAAATAGCATGCTTCATCAGCAGTGATAGTACCTTCCTTACAATCTTTTTGAAGGAATTTATCAAGCCTTGCTACCTCTTCAACGTTATGTACTGAATCTTTTGGTATAGTTGTAGTCACTTTACATGAATTTGTCAATAAAGATGAGAATTTGGTTTGAGAAGAAGAATAACAACGGCGAAGAAAGGTTTTGGAGGCCATTTGAATAGCAGCGTTTGTGGATTATCTAGGGTTCAAACTGGGTTAGTCTTATGTGGATTTAAATTTAAATATCGCAATCTCACTCGGAATGAGAGTGTAATAAAATGTATTTATTTGAAACCTATAGGGTTCGCATGTAATTATACAAACACTTGAGCCTATCACTCCCTCTCATTGTATCTTTAATGTAATGACACGTGTTCATCTTCACTCTTCATCTTATTTTTAAACCACATTTGCTATATTATATTACAACATTGCCATTTTCTCTCTTTTCTTTATGCTAGTTGCTCATGTTTTCAACATATAGTATATTTGGTTTCTTCGGTTGTATCAACTGTCAATCAAGATTATTGATGATTGTATGTACAATAAATTATGAATAATTTTTTTTTTTTCTCTAGATTGGTTTACTGTATGTACAATTGAAATTACAAAGTTTATCTTCTTCTCCTGGTTTACTCCCATATATTTATGACACGGTCTGATTCATAAAGTTATAAATTAGCACCTGAGTTTTGATGTGACATCTTTTGATTAGTCAATTGTTTATAGAACCATTATAAGGTATAGCAATGCTACGCCAATAACTTTTTTCTCACAAACTTCTCTTACAACCTAATTAGGTGGTAGCTGAGTTAATGTTGTTACGTCAAAATAACTTTAAGTAGACCAAAGAAACGGTTGTTCATTCATAAGTAACAACCATTCTTTATGAAGGAATGATTGTTGCTAATGGAAGGAATTGTCGTTTTTTATGAAGGAACGACTAAATGAATGGTTATTCATAAATAAGGAACAGTCATTTGTAACTAAATTTAGATTTTACACACTTATTTTGTTTTAAGTTTAGAGACATAATATTTAAAATTCTGCATATTTGTCCATTATCAACATGCTTACATAGGTACAGTGCAAACAACCCTTATTTCTAAATTCTAACACCAAATTTTTAAGGTAAAACAAAAGAGTGTGTTATTTGTAACTAAATTTACATTTTGCACACTTATTTTGTTATAAGTTTATACACATAATATTTAAAATTATGCATATTTGTCCATTATCAACATGCTTGCATAGGTACGATGTAGACAACCCTGAAAGTTGAAACAGTGTTTTTTAATCAATTTTTAACAAAGTGTATGATATTTATTCATATCTCATCAACTTATCCCCAACAAGTCAAGCCAAAATCCGAAATTTGCTCAAAAATGGACAAACCATGTAATACCCGGCAACCTAAAATCAGGCCATGTGATATGAATTGTGATCCATGACAAAAATTGTAAAGAGAGAACTGGCACATAAATTTATTTACTATTGTTATTATTATTATTATTTTGGTGATCAGAGTGTCCGGGCCAGCTTGCGCGGCCCCTGAAGTTGATAATCGGATAAATCCCCTCAGTGGTCACCCATAGTAGCAACACATAAATTACTACCTTATTTGGATGATAATTTTGTCTCTTGAGCAACACATAAATTAACTACCTTATTTGGCCGATAGTTTTGTCTCTCGAGTTTGAGTCTCTAAGGTTGTTAATACCGGTGGCTACTAGAACTCTTATTCGGCTGATAATTGTCAAAATACCTAAAAAATAGTTGAGACGTGCACAAATTATCGAAACGCTCCAATCATTAGAAAAAAAAAATCAATATTGATATGGATATAAATTTTGAACACGCAAATGCCATGTTCATCCCACGTAAATGGGATTAATTTATAATTTACTAATGACCATTTATTTTCTCAAAGATCAAATCAAATAATAATTCCCATTAAGTAAAATTTAATTATCAATTTCTACAATCTATATATCTATATAATCCTAAAGCCCACCCTCTCTATTGATTTCCATTTGGAATCCACGTAGGATGCGACATAGGAATCTTAGGAGCTCTATTAATATATGATTGCTATGTAGGAAGATTCATGTTAATCCCTTCACATTCACTTAAATATTAATAACAATTAAATAGTGACATCCCAAAAATCTCAAGAAAACTTTGTTTATACGTAAATTGCTATTTATTAGTATTAATAGCACATATTTTGTATCCAAATGTCTAATTAAAAGCTATATAGATTCATGTTAGTTGTTTCACATTCACCTAAATATTAATAACAATTAAATAGTGGCATTCCAAAGGTCTCAAGAGAACTTTGTTTTTCTGAAATTTATTGGTAATAATAGCACACATTAGTCCTTTCACATTCACCTTGTGCCGGAATCATGCCAAGAAGTTGTTTACTTTTATGGTTGTGTTTAGTTTTTTTGTATAATGATTTGTATGGTTCTGATGGGTTTATCTTTAGTTTCTACTATTGATTTCACAGTTGGTCTTTGATGGGTTGTTTTTAATTTTTATAAAGGCATATATTTATCACTTTTGAGACCAATGGCAGGGACTTGGTACCCTTGCAGGGTTAGTTATAATATAAAATAGTTGCTTTATTCAACCATGCATTGTCTTTATGATTTGATCATTTATGTGTGATTGCTTTATTTGTAGGTATTGGAACCTAGGAAGAGGTTAGTGAAGAAGGATGGATCAATTGGGCTGGAGAAACTATTAGCGAAAGGATCGCTGCACCGTGTGTAAGGATGAGAAAGTTGTTCAAGAGAAGAAGGTATTGGAATAAGTAGTTGAGAAGGGTATGCAAAATGGACAAAAGATTACATTCCAAGGAGAAACTGATGAAGTTGTAAGTGAATAATTCATTTTTAGTTTTTTTTAGATTCTGTTTGATCTCAGAGAAAATTGACTACTAAGGAAAGAAAAATGGAACTTGGAGTTTTATGTTATTTTTCCTTCCGTTTTTTAAGCAATGTTGATATGGCGGTTGAAAGATATGAGGTTTCAGTTTTGCGAAATATGTTTTTGTCGTCGATAAATTTGAGGAATACAGCTCAAAGAATATATATGTGCTGAAAATGTATATTTTTTTTCTCAAGTTTCTCAGCCTCCACATAGAGTTGAGAATTAACTTTTTTAGTGATTAATTGTTTGATCTGTTTGATTGTAAACTAATTATTACGTAATTTGCAGGAATATGTATACAATAGGCTCCAATTCAGGTATAATTTGCATACAAGTACTAATGTATTTGGTAACATTTTAATGATTTTCTTTAAGTATTTGTTAATTAGTGATATGCAATTTCAAGGATTAGTTTGTAAATTTTGATCAGTGGACACCTTTTGTTTTCCTAGTTACGGTTGGTACTTCACATTTGCTCAAGGATTTTTCTATATCATTCCCATTTATCTTCAAGGTTTCACCACTAAAAAGATGATGAATCCATGGAAGACTAATGTGAAGCTCTCTCCAGTTTTAAGGGGTTCTCATGGACTTACCAAAGAGTCTTTGGCTTTCTTAACTATTGAGCACAACTCATGTGCAAATTGACAAAGGTAAATGTTTAACTCCATTACTTTTTTTAATTTCATGTTGAAAAAAAATAACGATTTTCCTTACTAGACGTTTTGATAACTTCAGTTTTTGTTTGATAGTCAAATTGGGTCTCTTAATCGATAATGGTGTAAATGATTCAAATTAGCTCATTGACGCTTGCAATGTGAATCAAGTTAACGGGATCAATTTGGCTATAATTGGAAATTTATTTTGTCATCTCAGGTTTTGCTTATAATGGCCATGGGCACATTCATACTAGGCCTTAGACGAAAATACTCGATTCATGAATATGTATCTACAATACTTTAAGTTGTGGGGTTGATTCTTTTTCTTTAGCAGATGCACAAACTTCACCAAATTTCATAATGATTGGCGATATAATGGTATTGGGTGCTCTAATCATGGATTCGTTTCTTGGTAATTTTCAAGAATCAATCTTTACCATGAATCTTGAAACCACCCAAGTGACTATCTTGTGCTACGATTTTGTGTTGTTTCTTAAATTGAAAATTTGTGACTTTATCTGGATATCATCTTACTTTGTGACTTCTGTTAGTTTCAATCTTAATTGTTCTATTTCATTTATTTATTGTTCAATTGGTGACTGTAAAGAAGAGATCTACCATTTTTACATCTATAGAGAACATGATTTCTCAAATTTCCAGATTCTGTGGTTTTAAATTTCAGAATTAGATTAATTTGAGCTAGAAAGGCCTGATTTTCAATCCATAGACTCATCAAATTCAGTTCCAAGTCTTGCAAATATCACAGGTTAGGAGTGTTAAAATCACATATAACTTGAATTTGATCTTTAAAGTTACTGGATCATTGGAAGCTAATTATGTGTTTGGTGTGCACAAATATTGTTGGAGTGTACTAAATAATTTAAGTATGAGATTTTGTGAAATTTGGTTGCTAAAAGCTCTGTTTTAAAACCCGGACCGGACCGGCCTGTCCAACTGGTTTGATCGGGAGCCAGCCTTCACTCCGGTCCAGGTTAACATATAAACTGGGAATGTCATTAAACTCGCTTTAGACCGGCATGGACCAGTGGAACAGTACAAAACCGCCTGTCCGACTGGCCTAAGGCTTAAAACGGTTCGCTATTTTTGGGTATCTGATCCTAAAAAATTCATATTCCCAATCCCTAAAACAATTTGCAACACGGTCTCATTCTTCATTTCATTTGAATAAAAAAAACCAAATGCATCTTCCATTTTCATATTCTATTCTTCTTCACTTACTCTAAAATCTACAGTGTAAAGAAGAAAAATTAAGGGGAGGGGAAGGAAGAAGAAAGAGAAAAGGAGACAAGAGAAAGAGCAAGGAAGAAGATTAGAAGAAAGAAAAGAGGAGATGAAGAGAAAGAGAAGAGGAGAGAAAAATTACAGTAGAGAGACGTGAATGTGTTAGAAGAAAAAAGAAAGAAGAAGAGAGACACGAACTTGTTGGAAGAAAGAAGAAAGTGATGGGGAGTGATGGGGAGAGAGAGAGAAAAAAGGAGAAAGATGGAAGTGATGGGGAGAGAGAAAAAAATAATTAATCATAAAATCTGTAGGATGCATTTGCTTTATTTTAAACTTATAGGGGTTTATAGGTAAATTTTAGGGATGTATTTGCTAGTTTTCATACTTATAACAATTAATGGAATTGTTTAAAGATGTGACTGCTCTATACCGATCAGGCCAACCGGTTCAATAGGTTGGACGAACCGGCCCCTCGACTGGGTCAACGACTAGTCTGGTTTTTAAAACAATGGTTGAAAGATGACAATTGCAAATAACTTACTGAAAGAGAAGAAATCCAGGAGGATCAAACAAAGTTTTATTGTACAACAAATTTTGTTGGGATGGTGTATAAACTTTACAGAAATTAAGATTAATTTTGGTATTACATAACACTGGAGAGAATAGTATAACAATGTTTCAGTTACTTTGATTGAAATCAAGAATTAGTGTATTGCCATGGCACATTTTGCTTGGTCTCTACACATATGGGTTGGTTGTGGCGACTGTAGAAACAGGTCTTCTAAAGAAACTAACTTTTTTACAAAGGAGAAGGGTATCTAAACGATGACCAGAATCCATGGTTGTTAGTAGTTTAGGATTGGGGTTAGCCTTGCTCAATGACATTATAATATTCGCGGCTATTTCACCCGAGTACCATGTTCACCAACCTAAACTCAAGTACTCAAATTCCAGGGCTTCTTTTCTTAATAAAAGAAGAGAAAATGTTAGATCGAGATAACAAGATTGAATTGTAGAGGTTAGATTGATTTACATATGTTTTCTGTGCTAAAGTAAGAAAGTTGTTCATTTGTTTTTTGGATAGTTAAGAGTATAGATATACAGCTTAAAAATTTTGGTACTGGTAATTTTACTACAAAGAGTTAAATGATTTTGTGATGCAATGTAATATGAGAAGACTTGGTGAGGAACTTCAATTTATTACTATTATTTTCAGAAAGAAAAAGATAAAGAAAGAAGGTCAAGAACAAAGAGTTTGTTTTATGTGTTAAATCGGTGGAGATACAACTACTAGGACATGTCCAGTATCTTCACACCAACATTAAATATATGTTTAAATTTAGTACTCATTATTTGGTATATAATATTTTTATTATTTATTTCTTTAATTGTCAATTCAATAAAAAATTAACTTCAATACAAATAATTTAATGTTAGACAAACAATTAATAATAATGAAAAAAAATTCTATAAACATACCCACGCATTGCGTGGGCTTTCTATCTAGTTTTTTAATAAATCATAGCCTGTAACACCCCACTTGAGGTACGTAGTTATTGTTTCTTCTTTTGCTTTTATTTGAGTTGGTTTCTTGGTAATATTGTTTGGTTGACCTTTGATTGAGTGTTATGTTGAATACTTGCCCTGAAATTGGTTGAAAATAGAAGAAGTTCAGTGTTCCAAGCTTCGCCGGGGCGACGAAGAATCTTCGCCGCGGCGAAGGGGTGTTGAAGCCACGGGAAGCTGCTGGACAGTTTCGCCGCGGCGACAGAAGCTTTCTCGTCGCGGCAACGGGCCGACCAAAATGTTTGTTAAGTTTTAGATATTTTCTTCCCTAAGGGCAATTTGACCATTCTACCCCTAATTAGCAGAAAAGTGGGGAGTAAATTGTAAGGAATTTTCATGGAGAATATGTTGCTATGGGGGTGTGTTAGTAATGAATCAAAGGATATAGATAGAATTCCCAAAGAAGAGTAAGGGCAAAATGGGAATGCTTGTGTATAAATTTCATTAAAAGGAATTAAGTCATTGCAAACCCTTCATTCTTCTTCTCCATCGCCACTCTCCTCTCTTGATTCCTCTCAAATTCTCTTTCTTTTGATCAAGGAGATTTTAAGGGCTTTTGGAGTGATTGGGGTAGAAAATCAACCTAAGGCATCCTAAGGTAAGGATTCTTGCTTTGGTTGTGAAGTCTTGTGAGTTTTTGTATATATTAGAGTTTGAGGGTTTTTGTTCATTTGTTGAAGAGTAGAGAGAAAGTCAAGCAAACCAAGTGAAAGGAAGAGTTAGTGAAATCTCTCCATAACAAGGTAAGTAAACCCCAACCCAAGTTGAGATTTGGGAATTTTCTTAATTAGGGTTTTGATAACACTTATGTATGTATATTATATACATGTTATATGCCATGTGATTGAGTCTTAAATAGAGATTTCTAGTGCCTTGTGACTGTTTATACATTGCAAATGTAAGATGTGAGATGTGGGTTGGAAAGGTAGTTTGAGATGGAATTGAAGGGTATTGAGGAAATCCTTTTGGAAGTGTCTTTCTTTGGCAGGATATGTGGCTATATGAGGGGTTTCTCCCCATTTTGGATGGTTAGAGAAAGATTTAGAATCATTGTTATTATAGAGTTTTATTATGCACTTGAGTTGTTTGATGAAATGTCTAATAGAGGTTTGAGTATGAGTAGTGAACCTTAATTCTTGCAACATTGCATGTTGGCATTTCATAAGTGCATTAGTGGAGATGAACCATCCATAGGCATCAATTATGCATTGAGAAATGACCTAAGAAAGAGTAGGAAACTTTGTGTATGCACTTGCTCTTTGAGTAGAGAACTTTGTGGATGCAACTACTCTAAGGGTAGAGAGAATGAGAAGTGCTAGAGTAGAGTGAATGAGAAGAGTAGTAGAAGTGGGTTGATGCTTTGTGATCATCACCCGATAGTTATGAGAATCGGGTTGATGCTTTGTGATCATCACCCGACTAGCCATTAGAAATGGGTTGGTGCTTTGTGATCATCACCCGATAGGTAGTAGAAACGGGTGGATGCTTTGTGGTCATCACTCAGTTAGCTATTAGAAAAGGGGTTGATGCTTTGTGATCATCACCCGATATTTATTAGAGATGGGTTGATGCTTTGTGATCATCACCCCGATAGTGATTAGGAACGGGTTAATGCTTGGTGATCGTTACCCGAAAGTCATGAGGAACGGGTAGGTGCTATGTGGTCTCCACCCGATAGTTACGAAAATCGGGTAGGTGCTTCGTGATCCCCACTCGGCAGTCACTACGAACGGGTTGGTACTGTGTGAATTCCACCCGATAGTCATGAAGAGTGAGATGGTGCTGTGTGAACGTCATCCGACCGTACCTCCGGTAAGATGAGGCCATGACGTTTAGTAGGAAACAACTGAAAGTGTGAGGAAAGAATTAAGAGTAATACATACGGGGATAGACAGATAGAGGGTTTTACTTACTGAGCATTATTTTGTGCTCACCCCGTTATTTTCCTTTGTGGATGCAGGATCTAGGTGACGATGCAGGCGGAGGGGCGTCGGCAAGCGAGGAGCAATAGCTACACTGTTTCCCCTGTTTTGTCTTTTAAAATGGCATTTTTGTAAATTACGTTCTTTGTGTACAAAAGACGTATGACTAATAATAAAAAGGAAAAGTTTTGGGCCCATTTTCTATTGTTATTATGCATGCATTGTACTAGTTTACAGTAGTTGTTACATTTTTGGTATCAAAGCAAAGATTTTGGGATTGAACAGTGTACTATTCTAATCGCCACGACGTCCTATAACCGACTGTGTGAGTTAATTCTTTCCTTACAGTAATTGTTTCTCGAGTTCATTGGTGTGATTATTTTGTAGATGAGGCGTAGTTATCGGAATCGTGGTAAAGGTGTGATGAATGAAGGAGAACCTTCTAACTCACCAGAGTCTACGCCCCCTCCCTTGGATAAAGCTAGAATTCGGGGAATTATACAGCAAGTCATGGCAGAAACCCAAGGGAGAGTTGAAACCCCCGTACAGGTACCGCCAGTTACGCATGTCGAAAGAGAACAACTGGTACCTCCCCCAGTACAGAGCAGAGTTGAACCGATTTACGGTCTTTCTAGTCAACATCAACCCTCAAAGTTTAAGGGTACTATAGATCCAGTGATAGCAGAAGAGTGGCTTGGGTCCGTAGAACGAGCCACGGGTTTATTTCCCATGTCAAACCGGGAGAAGATCCGGTATGCGAGTTTCTTATTTCGGGGTGATGCCCGAATTTGGTGGGAATTAATGGAAGAAACTCATGATGTGACAGTAATGACTTGGGAAGAGTTCAGGCAAGAGTTTGAGGCCGAGTATAGAACAGAGGACCAAGTTCATGAGAAGGTCCAAGAATTTATCAGTTTACAGCAAGGGACTAGTGTCGTGAAAGAGTATTCGGTGAAATTCAATTCTCTTGCAAGGTTCACACCCGGAATAGTTAGTACTCCGGCCTTGAGAAGGGATAAGTTTGTGCACGGGTTGAAGCCGGAGATAGCCCAGGACATAATGACAAGTTCCAACCCTCCTCGAAATTATAGTGAGGCTTTGAGGCAGGCAATGAAGGCGGAGATTTTTGAGAATAAAATCTTCCCCGTAGGATCCTCGACAAGAGGACCAAGTGAGCCACCCTCTGCCCCCCAGAGAGAGAAACATGAGGGTGTAAAAGGTAAAAACATGAAGAATCAAAAGAAGAAGTTTCAGTATAGACAGAATAGAAAAGAGTGGAAGAATAAGTGACCCCGAACGGAAGGGTTTCCTCTTTGCCCTAAATGTGGGAGGAATCACCCAGGAGAATGTCTGAGGGACCAGAGAGTGTGTTATAGGTGCCGACAGTCGGGGCACATAATGAGAGATTGTAAAGCTCCTCTTCCACCAACCCCTCAGAGTTCAGGAGGTACTGCAAATGCTAGAGTGTTCTGTGGGCACGGGGGAGGGGACGAGGCCGAGTCCATGCCCATCTGGTCCGTTATTATTTCATTCAGTTCCCTTATATGCTTTAATTGATTCAGGCGCCACTCATTCGTTTATATCTTATGGGATGATTGAGAGATTAGGTTTGAAACCTATTAGAGTGACTCAACCCATTAAGATAGACTTACCCGATGGGGTTAGTGTTCTGACTTAAGAGATTTTGTTAAGAGAGTCCCTGGTGATCCAGGGTAGAGAGTTAACAATTGACTTAATAGTTTTTGATATGCCCGACTTTGACATGATATTGGGCATGGATTTCCTAGGGAGATATGGAGTAGAGATTGACTGTCGGAAAAAGAAGGCGAGATTTAATCTCGATAGTGGAGATAAGTTTAGTTTTGGAGAGGGCCATCAGTTGAGCATGCTGATTAGTAGTGTGAAGCTAGGAAGATGTTGAGAAAGGGGTGTTCGGGATATATTGCCCATGTAGTACAGAGTGGTGATGTTCCACAGCAAGAGATTCAGAGGGTACCAGTTGTTCGAGACTTTCTAGATGTGTTTTCGGAAGAGTTACTGGGTTTGCCTCCAGAAAGAGAGGTAGAATTTAGTATCGAACTAGCACCAGGGACAGCACCAATATCTAAAGCCCCTTATCGAATGGCCCCAGTTGAGCTTCAAGAATTAAAGAAGCAACTCCAAGAGCTTTTAGATAAAGGCTTTATCCGACCGAGTCATTCTCCTTGGGGAGCTCCAATCCTGTTTGTGAAAAAGAATGATGGATCACTAAGAATGTGTATTGATTATAGGGAGTTGAATAAAGTTATAGTGAAGAATAAGTACCTGTTACCCCAGATAGATGACCTTTTTGATCAGTTGAAAGTTACAGTAGTGTTCTCCAAAATTGATTTGAGGTCCGGGTATCATCAGGTAAGAGTGGTTGAGCAAGATGTGGCTAAAACTGCCTTTCGTACAAGATATGGGCATTATGAATTTGTAGTGATGCCTTTTGGCTTGACTAATGCCCCAGAGAGTTTTTATGGACTTGATGAACAGGTATTCCATGAGTATTTGGATCAGTTTATTGTTGTCTTCATTGACGACATTCTGATTTACTCAAAGTCAAGAGAAGAACATGAGAAACACTTGAGATTAGTATTGCAACAACTGAGAGAAAAGAAGTTGTGTGCTAAATTTTCTAAGTGTGAGTTTTGGCTTAATCAGGTGATATTCCTGGGTCATACCGTGTCGAAGGAAGGGATTTCGGTAGATCCGAGTAAAGTGCAGGCAATCCTTGAATGGCAAAAGCCGAGAACAGTGAAAGAAATCAGGAGTTTCTTAGGTTTAGCAGGTTACTATCGGCGATTTGTAGCGGTATTCGCCTAGTTGGCTAAACCGTTGACAACTCTTACCAAACAGAAAACTCCTTTTGTCCTGGTCAGCAGCATGTGAAGAAAGCTTCCAAGAGTTAAAGAAGAGGTTAACAACAGCTCCTGTATTAGTGTTACCATAGGAAGGTGTAGATTATGACATTTTTACAGACGCCTCTCTGCAAGGACTTGGCGCCGTGCTGATGCAGTTAGGTAGGGTTATAGCTTATGCTTCTCGTCAATTGAAAGAGTACGAGGCCAGATACCCTACGCATGACTTAGAATTAGCAGTCGTGGTCTTTGCCTTAAAGATTTGGAGGCATTACCTTTGTGGTGTGAAGAGTAATATCTACACCGATCATAAGAGTTTGAAGTACTTCTTCACTCAAAAAGAGTTGAATATGAGGCAGAGAAGGTGGTTAGAACTGGTTAAGGATTATGATTGTGAGATTAAGTATCAACCGGGAAAAGCCAATGTAGTAGCCGATGCCTTGAGTAGAAAAGCCTATTTATTCCGGCTTACCAAGCAGAAAGAGTTAATAGAAGAATTGTCTAAGGAACAGATTGAAGTGGTTCCGGGAAGAATTGCCAGCCTAGAGGTACGCTTTTCTTTTATGAAGGAAATCAGAGAAAAGCAAGTGGCCGATGACTGGTGTCAGAAAATAGTTCAGCAAGTGCTTGAGGGCAAGACATCCGAGTTCTTTGTGAGAGATGGTGTCCTCTATTTTAAGCATCGGTTGTGCATTCCTCCGAATGAAGAGTTGAAACAGAAAATTCTTATGGAGGCTCATGACACACCGTACACCACTCATCCAGGAGCAACCAAGATGTATCAAGATGTAAAGAAAGGCTATTGGTGGTTAGGTATGAAGAAAGACATTGCAGAGTTTGTGGCTAAATGTCTAATTTGTCAGCAAGTGAAAGCGGAACACCAACGGCCGTCAGGGTTGCTTCAACCATTGAGTATTCCAAAGTGGAAATGGGAGAGCATTTCAATGGATTTTATCACGGGTCTCCCCAGAGTACAGAAAGGGTGTAATGCTATATGGGTGATTGTGGATAGATTAACCAAATCAGCCCATTTCCTTCCCGTAAAAGAGAGTACCAATGCAGATCAGTTGGCTCAGATTTACCTCAAGGAGATAGTCAGATTGCATGGTGTGCCCAAGACTATAGTGTCAGATAGAGATTCCAGATTTGTTTCACCTTCGGACGAGTTTACAGAGGAGTTTGGGTACCCGTTTAGCTTTCAGTACTGCCAACCATCCTCAGACGGATGGCCAAACCGAGAGAACGAACCAGGTGCTCGAGGATATGTTGAGAGCCTATTGCATGGATTATAGAGTATCCTGGCATGAGATGTTACCCTTAGTGGAATTTGCCTACAACAATAGTTATCAGTCTACAATTAGAATGGCGCCTTATGAGGCTCTATATGGTAGACGGTGTAGGTCTCTGCTCCATTAGGGATGAAGTAGGAGAAAAAGATGAGTTGAGTACCGCTCTTGGGCCAGAGATGACTCAGAAGCTGGTAGAAGATGTGAAGTTAATCAGAAATAGAATGAAACAAGCCCAAGATCGACAGAAGAGTTATGCCGACTTGAAGAGGAAAGAGGTGGAATTCCAAGTGGGCGACAAAATGTTTTTGAAAGTTTCCCCTTACAAGCGAGTAATGCGCTTCGGAAGCAAAGGGAAGTTAGCACCGAGATATGTAGGTCCATTTGAGGTCTTGCAACGAGTGGGAAAGGTGGCCTATAGATTGGCACTACCACCTAGCATAGACAGGGTGCATGATGTCTTCCATGTCTCAATGCTACAGAAATATGTAAGTGATCCCCTCCACATCCTGAGTGTAGAGGACGTCGAAGTAACAGAGAATCTAGTATATGAAGAACGTCCAGTTCAGATTTTAGATTGAAAGGTTAAAGAGCTTCGGAACAAGAGTGTTCCATTAGTGAAGATCCTTTGGAGGAATCACAAAGTGGAAGAGGCCACTTGGAAAGTACAACGGGACATGCAGAATCGTTTCCCAGAGTTATTTGTATGAATTTCGGGGATGAAATTCTTTTAAGGGGGGAAGAATTGTAACGCCCCACTTGAGGTACGTAGTTATTGTTTCTTCTTTTGCTCTTATTTGAGTTGGTTTCTTGGTAATATTGTTTGGTTGACCTTTGATTGAGTGTTATGTTGAATACTTGCCCTGAAATTGGTTGAAAATAGAAGAAGTTCAGTGTTCCAAGCTTTGCCAAGGCGAAGAAGAATCTTCGCCGCGGCGAAGGGGTGTTGAAGCCACGGGAAGCTGCTGGACAATTTCACCGTGGTGACAGAAGCTTCCTCGCCGCGGCAACGGGCCGACCAAAATGTTTGTTAAGTTTTAGATATTTTCTTCCCTAAGGGCAATTTGACCATTCTACCCCTAATTAGCAGGAAAAGTGGGGAGTAAATTGTAAGGAATTTTCATGGAGAATATGTTGCTATGGGGGTGTGTTAGTAATGAATCAAAAGATATAGATAGAATTCCCAAAGAAGAGTAAGGGCAAAATGGGAATGCTTGTGTATAAATTTCATTAAAAGGAATTAAGTCATTGCAAACCCTTCATTCTTCTTCTCCATCGCCACTCTCCTCTCTTGATTCCTCTCAAATTCTCTTTTTTTTGATCAAGGAGTTTTTAAGGGCTTTTGGAGTGATTGGGGTAGAAAATCAACCTAAGGCATCCTAAGGTAAGGATTCTTGCTTTGGTTGTGAAGTCTTGTGAGTTTTTGTATATATTAGAGTTTGAGGGTTTTTGTTCATTTGTTGAAGAGTAGAGAGAAAGTCAAGCAAACCAAGTGAAAGGAAGAGTTAGTGAAATCTCTCCATAACAAGGTAAGTAAACCCCAACCCAAGTTGAGATTTGGGAATTTTCTTAATTAGGGTTTTGATAACACTTATGTATGTATATTATATACATGTTATATGCCATGTGATTGAGTCTTAAATAGAGATTTCTAGTGCCTTGTGACTGTTTATACATTGCAAATGTAAGATGTGAGATGTGGGTTGGAAAGGTAGTTTGAGATGGAATTGAAGGGTATTGAGGAAATCCTTTTGGAAGTGTCTTTCTTTGGGTGATATGTGGCTATATGAGGGGTTTCTCCCCATTTTGGATGGTTAGAGAAAGATTTAGAATCATTGTTATTATAGAGTTTTATTATGCACTTGAGTTGTTTGATGAAATGTCTAATAGAGGTTTGAGTATGAGTAGTGAACCTTAATTCTTGCAACATTGCATGTTGGCATTTCATAAGTGCATTAGTGGAGATGAACCATCCATAGGCATCAATTATGCATTGAGAAATGACCTAAGAAAGAGTAGGAAACTTTGTGTATGCACTTGCTCTTTGAGTAGAGAACTTTGTGGATGCAACTACTCTAAGGGTAGAGAGAATGAGAAGTGCTAGAGTAGAGTGAATGAGAAGAGTAGTAGAAGTGGGTTGATGCTTTGTGATCATCACCCGACAGTTATGAGAATCGGGTTGATGCTTTGTGATCATCACCCGACTAGCCATTAGAAATGGGTTGGTGCTTTGTGATCATCACCCGATAGGTAGTAGAAACGGGTGGATGCTTTGTGGTCATCACTCAGTTAGCTATTAGAAAAGGGGTTGATGCTTTGTGATCATCACCCGATATTTATTAGAGATGGGTTGATGCTTTGTGATCATCACCCCGACAGTGATTAGGAACGGGTTAATGCTTGGTGATCGTTACCCGAAAGTCATGAGGAACGGGTAGGTGCTATGTGGTCTCCACCCGATAGTTACGAAAATCGGGTAGGTGCTTCGTGATCCCCACTCGGCAGTCACTACGAATGGGTTGGTACTGTGTGAATTCCACCCGATAGTCATGAAGAGTGAGATGGTGCTGTGTGAACGTCATCCGACTGTACCTCCGGTAAGATGAGGCCATGACGTTTAGTAGGAAACAACTGAAAGTGTGAGGAAAGAATTAAGAGTAATACATACGGGGATAGACAGATAGAGGGTTTTACTTACTGAGCATTATTTTGTGCTCACCCCGTTATTTTCCTTTGTGGATGTAGGATCTAGGTGACGATGCAGTCGGAGGGGCGTCGGCAAGCGAGGAGCAATAGCTACACTGTTTCCCCTGTTTTGTCTTTTAAAATGGCATTTTTGTAAATGACGTTCTTTGTGTACAAAAGACGTATGACTAATAATAAAAAGGAAAAGTTTTGGGCCCTATTTTCTATTGTTATTATGCATGCATTGTACTAGTTTACAGTAGTTGTCACATAGTCGTCCGTCCCTATCACAATTAGTCCAGCTTTCCCTCTCTTCCACTTTTAATAAATCATAGCCGTCCGTCCCTATCACAATCAGTCTAGCTTTCCCTCTTTTCCACCATTGCTTCAAATAAACTACCAAGTACCAACAACAGAAACATCCCACTCTGTTATTTTTTTCTAATTTTTTAGAAAATTATTTTTCGCATAATTCATCGCTACTCAGTGTCCTTTCTTCATATAATATTCATTCATTTTTTTTTCTCTTATGTGTGTAAAATCTCAATGGTTCCTCCTCTCAGCCCCAGCACCTTCTCTAACAACTTAAAGGTACATTTTTCTTCTCTTTTCTTTTCAAGTTTCTTCTACTGCATCAACATAAACCCACTTGTGTGTGACTTGATCCAGTTGTTTAAGTAAACTCAGTGGCTCTGGTGATGGGTGAAATGTTTAGAATGGACTCTAAAACATTTGTACTCTAGGTGTATTTTATGGTAGTTTTTAAACTTTAAGGGTTTTCTTGATTTTTGGATAACTAGGGAGTGTTTATTTATTTACCTTTTGGATTAAGATCATGTGATTGTGATATAACTAGTTTGCCTCTTTCTACTGCATAAACCCACTTGTGTGTGTTGAACTAGTTATTTAACTTAATTCCGTTGCCTTGGTGTTAGCTGAATGAAATGTGAAATATTTATACTTTTTGGGGTGGTTTGTGTTATTTTTTAACTTTTAGGGTTTTATTGGTTTTTGAGATAATTTGAGGGCTTTTTCATTTGTGGAGTCTTTTGGATTTTAATCATATGATTTGATGGTGGTCATGGATAGTTATATAAACCTCGTCAGTTTCAGAAACAAAAGAAATTACTCTTATGATATGTTTGTACTTTCAACTTTCTAGGGTAGATTTTGTTATTTTTAAAACTATGGGGATTATATTAGTTTAAATTATTTTGAGATAATACTTGAATCTTCTCCATCTTTTAGATGAGTTTTCTGAAGATACTAATCTCTCTAACATTTGATCTTTATTGTAACTTATAGACAAATTAAGCTGAATCTAGTTTTGTATTTGAGCATATATCAATCTGAAATGTTTGATAATTCAACTTTGCCAGTGTTATTTACTATTAAGACTGAAAAATAAGAGAAAGAATCTTGCCATAACGTTATATCAAATCTCTTTGATTCATATATTCTATCAACTCATTAGCTTCCACCATTTTCCTCTCCTTGCAAAGCCCACTTATCACCGTATTAAAAGTCACCACATTAGGCTGCAAACCTCGTTGACTCATCAATTCCAACAACCCATTAGCTTCTTCCATCTTCCCCTCCTTGCAAAGCCAATTTATCATTGTAGTAAATGTCACCACATTAGGTTCCAAACCTCTTTGACTCATCAATTCCAACAACCCATTAGCTTCCTCCATCTTCCCCTCCTTGCAAAACCCATTTATCAATGTATTAAAAGTCACCACATTGGGCTGCAAGCCTCTCTTACTCATTAATTCCAACAACTCAGTAGCTTCCTCCGTCTTCCCCTTCTTGCAAAGCCCATTCATCATTGTTGTAAAAGTAACCACATTAGGCTGCAAACCTCTTTGAATCATCAATTCCAAAAACCCATTAGCTTCCTCCGTCTTCCCCTCCTTGCAAAACACACTTATCATCATAGTAAACGTAACCACATTAGGCTGCAAACCTCTTTGAATCATCAATTCCAACAACCTCTTGGCTTCTTCCATCTTCTCCTCCTTGCAAAGCCCATTTATCATTGAATTAAAAGTCACCACATTAGGCTGCAAACCTCTTTGAATCATCATTTCCATCAACCCATTAGCTTCCTCTATCTTCTCCTCCTTGCAAAACCCACTTATCATTGTATTATACGTCAGTAAATTAGGCTGCAAACCTTGATCCACCATCTCAAAAAACAAGCTTTTAGCCCCCTCCAAATTTCTCACAAAACAACAACCGTAAATTACAATGGTACAAACAACCACATTTGGCTTAGTTCCTCCACTCCTCATTTCCAAAAACAATTCTTTTGCCTTATCTACCAACCCATCTTTGCAGAGACCATTGATAATACTACCATAAGAAACAATATCGGGCCCGCCCGACCCCAAACACACCCATTTTCCCGAACAACTCCATAGCCTCCAAACTCCTATTCTCCAAACACAAACCTTTAATCAAAGAATTAAAAGTCGCAACGTCTGGGTTAAAACCCCACCTCAAAATCCTCCAAAAAACGGCAAAACCATCACAAACTCGACCCAGATTACAAAAACAATTAATCAAAATATTCAAAGTAATTAAATCGTAACAACCCCGTCCGAACCCAAAGGTGCTTGTAAAGTAAAATAACGCCTTTATAAAACTTCTTCTTAGCAAGAGCTCCAAACAACCTGTTGAATGATGAAATCGGTGGTTTGGGTTGCATATGAATCATTAAACAAAAGAAATTGCGTGCTTCACCAAGAGTGATGTTACCTTCTTTACAATCTTTTTTGAAGGAATTTCAAGTGGATTGCTTTAAGTACTAAATCTTGTGGTATAGTTGTAGTCACTTTACCGCTTTTTGTGAATGAAGAAGGAGAAGAAGTAAAACGACGAATCAAGCTTTTGAGCATCATTTCGGTAGCGCCGTTTGTGGATAATCTATCGAGGGTTCACACCGGCTTAAACTTTTGGGTGTTGAGGGTTAAATTATACATCTCACTGGAAATGAGAGTGGGATAAAACGTATTTATCCGAAACCCGTAGGGTTCAGATGTAATTATAATTTTGCTGAAAGTATTTAGAGGGTGTATTGTTTTTAACATGGAGGATAGCTATTTTTTGCAGAATAGTGGATAGATCATAATCGCAGACCTGGCTTCAAAGTTTGTTCATGTAGCTACTTGAATTGACATATCTCGAATTACGGGCAGAGAGTGTTCAAACTACTCACGAGCGGCTGGCCTTCCCTCGCCTCGCCTGACAGCTTCAAATAGATAAAATTGTATTAAATGCAATCCATCCTAATTATGTATTAGGTCAAATTCAATATTGAACTCAAACCTGCCTTTATTCAAAAGGCAAAAACATTCATGATTTCAAATGATATAGTATTTTATATATCTATTTATGAATTCATAATTCATATCCAAATTATGAAAGGACTTTTACTCAAATGCTTTTAACGAGGTTTTTCATTGTTTTTTGAAGAAATTTTGAAAATAAAAGAGAGAATACATGATACAATTAATCAGGTACTACACTTACAACCTAATCTTACAGACTTTTTCTCACAACCTTGACATAATTGCTTGTAATTGATTTGCTCGCAAATAGGTCCCGTCTACTTGTAGTGGATCTCGCCTACCAAATTATGAGTTGATCAATTACGAACTACTACATCAGGATTGTGAGATAAAATTTGTAAGTATGATTTGTGAACCAATCTTTATTAATTAATCAACTTTGCTTCTAAAAGAAATTTTTAGTAGTATTTTTGAAAAAATTAAGTTGAGTTATTATTATAAGGATAGGATTCATATTTGAAAATGTGTTTAGTAATATTATTTTTTAATCCTCTATATTTCTTAATTTAGTCAAACATCCCCTACAATAAAAGTTTTAAATTAAGAACAACACTCCCACCCATCCATTAAATGCTGACAGTGGTGGCCAACTCTGTCGGGAATATGTGGACGGGTGGAGGTGTTTTTGTCAATTTATTATTTTTTATTATTTGATGTGTTTAGTTAAATCAACAAACCTAAGAGGTTAAAAAAATTAAAATATTTTGAGTTGAATAAAATAGGATTGGATTTTGGGGACAGAGAAACAAACATACATTTTAAATAGAATATGATAGGAATAAGGAAACAAAAACAACCATGGAGCTCCATTTGTTACGACTCTTTGAATATTATTCTATTCTAAATAGAATAGGATATACTTTAATCAAATAAGATATAATTATGATTATATTTATTAATTTAGCTAAATGCTTTCACAATAAAAGTTTATAAATTAATAAAAACACCCTTACTCTCACTCACCCAACTGATTGTTGACCATCAGCCGCCACCGCCGGACATTTCAACTTGGAAACCACGCAAAACAACAGAGAACAGGCCCAGTACAAATACAAAGCTACGTAAAACAACAGAGAACAGACCCAGTACAAATACAAAGATATTCGGGCAGACGACCTGTTTGTGTAAATTAACTATATATATAGTGATGAGAGCCCTCTGCCTCTTAAGACTGCAAATATATGGAAGCTTTGATTGATTAAGTTATCCAGCCTTTCTAACAAAAAACCACCAATACAGTCCCTCCAACCAATCAACCAATGCTACACGGCCACACATGTAGCTTGTCACCACCACCGTCAAACCCCCACATAGAGAAAATTTCATGTAAAAGAGTTTGAAAATTGTACTCACTTCAGTCTAAAATGCTTCCTCTCTTCAATATATATCTCCTAGACTATGCACGGCGACTGCCCTTTCATCAACTAAAACACCCTGCTTAGATGCTTCACACCGTAATCATATAAGCAAAGCTTCAGAAATTGAGATCATATCATTATAAATCTACTCTTGGAACAAGATTTAGTAATTGATTAGAACATAAATCAGCAATGGACTATGAGAAATAGGAAAAAGATTAAAAAGACAGAAGTTCTAAAATTATATAAAAAAATTCTAATATAGTCAAAGATACTGAAAGTATATTTACTCAAACAAGAAAGAAGAATTCTCCTGATGTACAAAAAGACTGTAATGAGATTCCGATACTACCTTATAAAACAAAGCGAGGAACGAATCCCTGAAATACGTGATACATGCAAATTTACATTCTTGATAATGGAAAACCGAAATACAACTATGTATGAGAAAGGAAAATCATACTTCATATATCACCAACAACATGAATTTAATTTGAGTGAATACAGATTCTGTGAGCTGATATGGGTTGAAACTTCTAAGGCTATGATTGCCATGCAGAAAGGCATGTCCTAAGATTCACTTCAAGCAAATGAGCAACGAAGTCAATGAAGCCCTGGTCCCCCATCACCGATCAGTGAAATAATAAACTCTATTCTTGAACAACTCAGAGACGAGCCTTCCTTTGGACTATTACGGATACGAAATTAATGGAAAAATTGGAATCAATTGTCAGCTGCTCCTATAAATAGGATTGACTATGGATTTGAACCATAGCACATGATTTCATAAAACCTTAGGATTCTCCCAATCTAAATCAAGCAGGTTTTACATGAAGAAGTTCTATTCGATACTGTTAGGAAAAGCAGTAAACATTACACTCTTCCTATAACACATTTCTAAATTGTACTCACTTCAGCCTCAAACACTTCTTCCCAATATATATCTCCTAGTCTCTTCATGACAACCGCCATTCCATCAACTGAAATACCCTGATTAGATGCTTCACACCGGAAATCGTATAAACAAAGCTTAGATGAAATTGAGATCAAATCCTTAGAAATCAACTCTTGGAACAGTAATTAGTAATTAGTTCCAGTGTTGCATTTTTCGTTTGGTTGATGGATATTCTTGATAAACCTCTTTGACTCATCAATTCCAATAACCCATTAGCTTTCTCCATCTTCCCCACTTTGCAAAGCCCATTAATCATTGTATTAAATGTCACCAAGTCAGGGTGCAAACCTCTTTGACTCATCAATTCAAACAACCCATTAGCTTCCTCCATCTTCCCCACCTTGCAAAGCCCATTAATCATTGTATTAAATGTCACCACATTAGGCTGCAAACCTCTTTGACCCATCAATTCAAATAACCCATTAGCTTCCTCCATCTTCCCCTCCTTGCAAAACCCACTTATCATTGTAGTAAACGTCACCACATCAGGCTGCAAACCTCTTTGACTCATCAACTCTAAAAACCCATTAGCTTCCTCCATCTTCCCCTTCTTGCAAAGCCCACTTATTATTGCAGTAAAAGTCACCACATCAGGCTGCAAACCTCTTTGACTCATCAATTCCGTCAAGCCATTAGCTTCCTCCATCTTCCCCTCCTTGCAAAGCCCACTTATCATTGTATTAAAAGTGACCACATCAGGCCGCAAACCTCTTTGACTCATCAATTCCATCAACCCATTAGCTTCCTCCATCTTCCCCACCTTGCAAAGCCCACTTATCATTGTAGTGAACGCCACCACATCAGGCTGCAAACCTCTTTGATTCATCAATTCAAACAACCCATTAGCTTCCTCCATCTTCCCCACCTTGCAAAGCCCACTTATCATTGCAGTGAAGAAGCCACATCGTGCACCTCTGACTAGCCACATTCATTGTTAGGTGAACGTCATCACAAACCTCTTTGACTCATCAATTCCATCAACCCATTAGCTTCCTCCATCTTCCCCTCCTTGCAAAGCCCACTTATCATTGTATTAAACGTCACCACATTAGGCTGCAAACCTCTTTGACTCATCAACTCCAAAAACCCATTAGCTTCCTCCATCTTCCCCTCCTTGCAAAGCCCATTTATCATTGTAGTAAAAGTCACCACATTAGCCTGCAAACCTCTTTGACTCATATATTCCATCAACCCATTAGCTTCCTCAATCTTCCCCTCCTTGCAAAGCCCACTTATCATTGTATTAAACGTCACCACATTAGGCTGCAAACCTCTTTGACTCATCAACTCCAAAAACCCATTAGCTTCCTCCATCTTCCCCTCCTTGCAAACCCCATTAATCATTGTAGTAAAAGTCACCACATCAGGCTGCAAACCTCTTTGACTCATCAATTCCATCAAGCCCTTAGCTTCCTCCATCTTCCCCTCCTTGCAAAGCCTACTTATCATTGTATTAAATGTCACCACATTAGGCTGCAAACCTCTTTGACTCATCAATTCTATCAAGCCATTAGCTTCCTCCATCTTCCCCACCTTGCAAAGCCCACTTATCATTGTATTAAACGTCACCACATCAGGCTGCAAACCTCTTTGACTCATCAATTCCAAGAACCTATTGGCTTCCTCCATCTTCCCCTCCCTGCAAAGCCCATTTATCATTGTATTAAATGTCACCACATTAGGCTGCAAACCTCTTTGAATCATCAATTCCATCAACCCATAAGCTTCCTCTACCTTCCCTGTCTGACACAACCCGTTAATCAAAGTCACATACGTAATCACGTTAGGCATAACCTCAAACACAGCCATTTTCTTGTACAACCTCCTAGCCTCCGAACTCCTATTCTCCAAACACAATCCTTTAATCAAAGAAGTCAAAGTCACAACATTTGGGCGAAAACCCCACCTCAAAATCCTCCCAAAAACAACAAAACTATCACATACCCTACCCACATTACAAAAACAATTAATTAAAATATTCAAAGTAATAAAATCCGGATACAACCCAATTAAACCCACTCTCTTGTACAGCAAAATAACGTCTTCATAAAACTTTTTCTTAGCAAGAGCTCCAAACAACTGGTTGAATGAAGAAATCGGTGGTCTGGGTTGCATATGAGTCATTAAACAAAAGAAATAGCGTGCGTCATCAAGAGTGATGGTACCTTCTTTACAATCTTTTTGAAGGAATTTATCAAGCCTCGCTACCTCTTCCACGTTATGTATTGAATCTTTTGGTATAGTTGTAATCACTTTACATGAATTTGTCAATAAAGATGAGAATTTGGTTTCAGAAGAAGAGTAAAAATGACGAAGAAAGGTTTTGGAGGCCATTTGAGTAGCGGTGTTTGTGGATTATCTAGGGTTCAAACTGGCTTAGTCTTTTGTAGGTTTACATTTAAATAACACAATCTCACCGGAAATGGGAGTGGGATAAAATGTATTTATCTGAAACCTGTAGGGTTCGCATGTACCTATACAGACACTTGAGCCTATCAGCTCCTCTCATTGTATCTTTAATGTAATAACACGTGTTCATCTTTACTCTTCATCTTAATTTTAAACCACATTTGTTATATTATATTACAACATTGCCATTTTCTCTCTTCTCTTTATGCGAGTTGCTTATGTTTTCAACATACAGTATTTGTTTTTAGTTTTCAATTTTTATTATTTGTTAATTGTATATTTGGTTTCTTCGGTTGTATCAACTGTCAATCAAGATTATTGATGATTATATCTACAATAAATTATGAATATTTTTTTTTTTCTTTCCATTGGTTTACTATATGTACAGTTAAAATGTAACACCCCATTCGAGGTACGTACTTAAGATTTTGTTGTATTGTTTAAATATTCATTGATTCAGTTTTAATTGAGTTTGTATGTTGAGTATTTGCCTTGGAATTAGTTGAGTTTTAAGGAATTTTAGAATTTCAGTCTTCGTCACGGCGACGTTGGCTTTGTAATGACGGTGTCGGTTCTGTGAGTTTTCGTCGAGGCGATGGAATGTCTTCGCCGCGGCGACGAGACGACAGAAAAGTTTCTTGATGATTCTAGAGAATTCTTCATAGGGATAAAAATGATCTTTCTACCCCTAATTAGTAGGAAAAGTGGGGAGTAAAATGTAAGGAATGCATTAGAGAAAGAGTAGAAAAAGAGTAGAGAACTTTGAGTGTGAGCTTTATTAAGAGAAAAGAGAGAAAAAAGAGAGTAGAGTAGATTGTGCGATGGGGAACCCGTGAGTAATGGGTAGAGTATTCCCGCATGTACGCCGCATTGAGAGAGTGGCATGAGTATGAGAGAGAGAAGTGGTGTAGCTCATGAGAGTGCATGAGTGCATTAATGAGCATGAATCATCCATATGCATTAATTATGCATTAGAGAAAGAGTAGAAAAAGAGTTGAGAACTTTGAGTGTGAGCTTTATTAAGAGAAAAGAGAGAAAAAGAGAGTAGAGTAGGTTATGAGATGGGGAACCCATGAGTAATGGGTAGAGTAATCCTACATGTACGCCGCATTGAGAGAGTGGCATGTATGTATGAGAGAAAAGTGGTGTGCAGTGAGTGCATGCAGATGAGGGCTATACCTGAGAGTACCCGAGAGAGAGATTATACACTCACATGGCCAAGGGTTCCGAATTCATGCATAATCGAGTCCGATCGGCAGAGAACGAGCAGAAGTCACGGAGAGCGGGAGCGAGTCCTGGCCGTGCCTCCGATAAGATGGGGCCGTGACTTACTAAAGAGAGTTAGTAGAAAGGAGTTATGAGAAAGAGAAAATAGAGAGAAGTATAAAAGAGAGAGTAAATGAGAATTTGTAAGGAAAGAATTAGAAAGAGAGTTACGGGATTAGACGAGTAGAGGATTTACTTACTGAGCATTGTTTTAGTGCTCACCCCGTTATTTCCTATGTTTTGCAGGTTCTAGGTGAGGACGCGGTCGGATGGACGTCGGCATGTGAGGGAAAGTGGCTACACTGTCCACCTTATTTTTTGATGCTTTTGTACATAATATAACTTTTGTATAAAGAATGTATATGTTTAATAAAAGAAAATTTTGGGTCCAACTATTTATGTTATTATACATGTATTTTTATTATGCATATTTTTATGAGTATTTGAGTAGAAAGTGGCTATTACATGAAATTACAAAGTTTTTCTTCTTCTTCTGGTTTACTCCTATATATTTATGACACGGTCTGATTCATAAAGTTGTAAACTAACACCCAAGGTTTGATGTGACATCTTTTGATTAGTCAATTGTTCATACAACCATTATAAGGTACAGTAATGCTACGCCAATAACTTTTTTTCTCACAAACTTCTCTTACAACCTAATTAGGTGGTAGCTGAGTTAGCGTTGTTACGTCAAAATAACTTTAACTAGACCAAAGAAACGGTCATTCATTCATAAATAACAACCGTTCTTTATGAAGGAATGATTGTTGCTAACGGAAGGAATTGCCGTCTTTTATGAAGGAATAACTAAATGAATGGTCATTCATAAATAAGAAACAATCGTTTGTAACTAAATTTAGATTTTACACCCTTATTTTGTTTTAATTTTAGAGACATAATGTTAAAAATTCTGCATATCTGTCCATTATCAACATGCTTACATAGGTATAGTTGTAGACAACCCTTTTTTTTTTCAAATTCTAACACCGAATTTTTAAGGTAAAACAAAAGAGTGGGTTATTTGTAACTAAATTTACATTTTGCACACTTATTTTTTTATAAGTCATAATATTTAAAATTATGCATATTTGTTCATTATCAACATGCTTGCATAGGTACAACGTAGACAACCCTGAAAGTTGAAACAGTGGTTTTTAATCAATTTTCAACAAAGTGTATGATTTTTATTACATATCCCATCAACTTATCCCCAATAAGTCAAGCCAAAATCCGAAATTTGCTCAAAAATACAAAATCAAGCCAAGTGATATGAATTGTGATCCATGACAAAAATTGTAAAGAGAGAACTGGCACATAAATTTATTTATTTATTCATTATTATTATTATTATTATTTTGGTGATCAGAGTGTCCAGGCCAGCTTGCGCGCCTCAACTAATCACTTAGGCCCCTGAAGCTGACAATCGAATAAATCCCCTCAGTGGTCACCCCTATTAGCAACACATAGCTTACTACTTTATTTGGCCGATAGTTTTGTCTCTCGAGTTTGAGTCTCTAAGGTTGTTAATACCGGTGGCTACTAGAACTCTTATTCGGCTGATAATTGTCAAAATACCTAAAAAATAGTTGAGATGTGCACAAATTATCGAAACGCTCCAATCATTAGAAAAAAAAATCAATATTGATATGGATATAAATTCCGAACACACAAATGCCATGTTCATCCCACATGAATGGGATTAATTTATAATTTACTAATGACCATTTATTTTCTCAAAGATCAAATCAAATAATTATTGCCATTAAGTAAAATTTAATTATCAATTTCTACAATCTATATATCTATATAATCCTGAAGCCAACCCTCTCTATTGATCGTCATTTGGAATCCACGTAGGATGCGACATAAGAATCTTAGGAGCTCTATTAATATATGATTGCTATGTAGGAAGATTCATGGCAATCCCTTCACATTCACTTAAATATCAATAACAATTAAATTGTGGCATCCCAAAAGTTTCAAGAAAACTTTGCTTATATGTAAATTGCTATTTATTAGTATCAATAGCACATATTTGGTATCCAAATGTACAATTAAAAGCTATATAGATTCATGTTAATCCTTTCATATTCACCTAAATATTAATAACAATTAAATAGTGACATTCCAAAGGTCTCAACAGAACTTTGTTTGTATGAAATTGTTTTTTATTAGTAATAATAGCACACATTAGTAGGGGTGTTCGGTTCCGGATACCCTGCACTTTTTTTAAGGAACCGGAACCGGAACCGAAACCGAAACCGAAACCGAAACCATAACCAACGGTTCCTTGAAATTTGGAACCAGAACCGGAACCGATGATTCGATTCATAGGTACCTGTAACTGTAACTGTAACAACGTTCTTGGCCTCCACTGGGTACCCTATAAAATTACAATGACCCTCTAAAAGTTTATAAAATGGCAAAAAAAACCCTTAAAAACCTTACAAATACCCCCCACCTAGCACTTGTTAACAAAAATAAAATTACAAATTATAAATTCAAAATTACAAACTCCATTACTTTGTAAAGGTAGATTCTCAAAAGTCAAACCAACTTACTTTAAATGTTATGAAATATAAATATAAATGTATTCACATTACTTGTTCTACAAAAGTTTTTATTAACCCCCCTAATCTTTAATTTTATTTTATATTAGTCTCGGTTCCTGGTTCTCGAGCCTGTTCCTGGCCTCGGTTCCTAACTATAGGAACCAAAAGAATCAAACCGCACGAATCTGCCTTCCAAAAATTTGGAACCGGAACCTACCCATTGACGATTGGTTCTGGGTAGGAACCGAAACCAAACCCAGGGTACTCGCCGGTTCCTTTGAACACCCCTACTGACATTAGTCCCTTCACATTCACCTTGTCCCGTAATCATGCCAAGAAGTTGTTTACTTTTATGGTTGTGTTTAGTTTTTTTGTATAATGATTTTTATGGTCCTGATGGGTTTATCTTTAGTTACTACTATTGATTTCACGGTTGGTCTTTGATGGGTTGTTTTTAATTTCTGTAAAGGCATAGATTTATCACTTTTGAGACCAATGGCAGGGACTTGGTATCTTAGCAGGGTTAGTTATAATATAAAAATAGTTGCTTTATTCAACCATGCATTGTCTTTATGATTTGATAATTTATGTGTGATTGCTTTATTTGTAGGTATTGGAACCTAGGAAGAGGTTAGTGAAGAAGGATGGATCAATTGGGCTGGAGAAACTATTAGCGAAAGGATCGTTGCACAGTGTGTAAGGATGAGAAGGTTGTTCAAGAGAAAAAGGTATTGGAATCAGTAGTTGAGAAGGGTATGCTAATTCCCTAGAGAAACTGATGAAGTTGTAAGTGAATAATTCATTTTTAGTTTTTTTTTAGATTCTGTTTGATCTAAGAGAAAATTGACTACTAAGGAAAGAAAAATGGAACTTGGAGTTTTATGTTATTTTCCTTCTGTTTTTTAAGCAATGTTGATATGGCGGTTGAAAGATATGAGGTTTCAATTTTGCGAAATATGTTTTTGTCCTCCATAAATTTGAGGAATACAACTCAAGGAATATATATGTGCTAAAAATGTATATATTTTTTTCTCAAGTTTCTCAGCGTCCACATAGAGTTGAGAATTAACTTTTTTAGTAATTAATTATTTGATCTGTTTGATTGTAAACTAATTATTACATAATTTGCAGGAATATGTATACAATAGGCTCCAATTCAGGTATAATTTGCATATAAGTACTAATGTATTTGGTAACATTTTAATGATTTTCTTCAAGTATTTGTTAATTAGTGATATGAAATTTCAAGGATTAGTTTGTAAATTTTGATCAGTGGACACCTTTTGTTTTCCTAGTTACGGTTGTTCACATTTGCTCAAGGATTTTTCTATATCATTCTCATTTATCTTCAAGGTTTCACCACTAAAAAGATGATGAATCCATGGAAGACTGATGTGAAGCTCTCTCCAGTCTTAAGGGGTTCTCATGGACTTACCAAAGAGTCTTTGGCTTTCTTCACTATTGAGCACAACTCATGTTCAAATTGACAAAGGTAAATGTTTAACTCCATTACTTTTTTTAATTTCATGTTGAAAAAAAAAAATAACGATTTTCCTTACTAGACGTTTTGATAACTTCAGTTTTTGTTTGATAGTCAAATTGGGTCTCTTAATCTATAGTGGTGTAAATGATTCAAATTAGCTCATTGACTCTTGCAATGTGAATCAAGTAAACGGGATCAATTTGGCTATAATTGGAAAGTTATTTTGTCATCTCAGGTTTTGCTTGTAATGGTCATGGGCACATTCATACTAGGCCTCAAACGAAAATACCCGGTTCATGAATATGTATCTACAATACTTTTAGTTGTGGGGTTGATTCTTTTTACTCTAGCAGATGCACAAACTTCACCAAATTTCAGAATGATTGGTGATATAATGGTATTGGGTGCTCTAATCATGGATTCGTTTCTTGGTAATTTGCAAGAAGCAATCTTTACCATGAATCTTGAAGCCACCCAAGTGACTATCTTGTGCTACGATTTTGTGTTGTTTCTTAAATTGAAAATTTGTGACTTTATCTGGATATCATCTTACTTTGTGACTTCTATTAGTTTCAATCTTAATTGTTCTATTTCATTTATTTATTGTTCAATTGGTGACTGTAAAGAAGAGATTTACCATTTTCACAGCTATAGAAAACTGGATTTCTCAAATTTCCAGCTTCTGTGGTTTTATATTTCAGAATTAGATTAATTTGAGCTAGAAAGGCCTGATTTTTAGTCCATAGACTTAAGAAATTCAGTTCCAAGTCTTGCAAATATCACAGGTTAGGAGTGTTAAAATCCCATATAACTTGAATTTGATCTTTAAAGTTACTAGATCATTGGAAGCGAATTATCTGTTTGGTGTGCACAGATATTGTTGGAGTGTACTGAATTATTGAAGTCCGAGATTTTTTGAAATTTGGTTGCTGAAAGCTGTTTTAAAACCCGGACCGGACCGACTGGTCCAACCAGTTCGACGGGAGCTAACCTTTACTCCGGTCCAGGTTAATATAAAAACTAGGAATGTCATTAAACCCGCTTTAAACTAGAAATGGACTAGTGGAATAGTACAAAACCGTTAGTCCGACCGGCCTGGGGCTTAAAACGGTTTGCTATTTTTGGGTATCTGATCCTAAAAAATTCATATTCCTAATTCCTAAAACAGTTTGCAACATCCTTTCATTCTTCATTTCATTTGAATAAAAAAAACCAAATTGCATCTTCCATTTTCATATTCTATTCTTCTTTACTTACTCTAAAATCTACAGAGTAAAGAAAAAGAAGTAAGGGGAGGAAAAGGAAGAAGAAAGAGAAGAGGAGACAAGAGAAAGAGTAAGGAAGAGGATTAGAAGAAAGAAAAGAGGAGATGAAGAGAAAGAGAAGAGGAGAGAAAAATTACAATAGAGAGACGCAAATGTGTTTGAAAAAAAAAAGAAAGAAGAAGAGAGACGCGAACTTGTTAAAAGAAAGAAGAAAGAAGAAAGTGACGGGGAGTGATGGGGAGAGAGAGAGAAAAAAAAGGAGAAAGAAGAAAGTGGTGGGGAGAGAGAAAAAAAGGAGAAAGATGGAAGTGATGGGGAGAGAGAAAAAAATAATTAATCATAAAATCTACAGGATGCTTTTGCTTTATTTTAAACTTACAGGGATCTACAGGTAAATTTTAGGGATGTATTTGCTAGTTTTCATACTTATAACAATTAATGGAATTGTTTAAAGATGTGACTGCTCTATACTGGTCAGACTAACCGGTTCAATCGGTTGGACTGGTCAACCTACGAACCGGCCCCTCGATCGGGTCAACGACCAGTCTAGTTTTTAAAACAATGGCTGAAAGATGACAATTGCAAATAACTTACCAAAAGAGAAGAAATCCAGGAGGATCAAACAAAGTTTTATTGTACAACAAATTTTGTTGGGATAGTGTATAAACTTTACAGAAATTAAGATTAATTTTGGTATTACATAACACTGGAGAGAATAGTATAACAATGTTGCAGTTACTTTGATTGAAATCAAGAATTATTGTATTGCCATGGCACATTTTGCTTGGTCTCTACACCTATGAGTTGGTTGTGGCGACTGCAGAAATAGGTCTTCTAAAGAAACTGACTTTTTTACAAAGGAGAAGTGTATCTAAACGATGTCCAGAATCCATGGTTGTTAGTAGTTTAGTATTGGGGTTAGCCTTACTCAGTGGCATTATAATATTCGCGGCTAATTCACCCGAGTACCATGTTCACCATCCTAAACACAAGTACTCAAATTCCAGGGCTTCTCTTCTTAATAAAAGAGGAGAAAATGTTAGATCGAGACAATAAGATTGAATTGTAGAGGCTAGATTGATTTACATATGTTTTCTGTGCTAAAGTAAGAAAGTTGTTCATTTTTTTTGGATAGTTAAGTTGACAGATATACAGCTTAAATTTTTTGGTACTGGTAACTTTACTACAAAGAGTTAAATGATTTTGTGGTGCAATGCAATATTTGAAGACTTGGCCAGGAACTTCAATTTATTACTATTATTTTCAGAAAGAAAAAGATAAAGAAAGAAGGTCAAGAACAAAGAGTTTGTTTTATGTGTTAAATGGGTGGAGATACAACTACCAGAACGTGTCCAATATCTTTACACCAACATTAAATATATATTTAAATTTAATACTCATTATTTGGTATATAATATTTTTATTATTTATTTCTTTAATTATCAATTCAATAAAAAATTAACTTCAATACAAATAATTTAATGTTAGACAAACAATTAATTATAATGAAAAAAAATTCTATAAACATACCCACGCATTTCGTGGGCTTTCTATCTAGTTTTTTAATAAATCATAGCCGTCCGTCCCTATCACAATCAGTCCAGCTTTCCCTCTCTTCCACCATTGCTTCAAATAAACTACCAAGTGCCAACAACAAAAACTTCCCACTCTGTAATTTTTTTCCAATTTTTTAAAAAATTATTTTTCGTAGAATTCATCGCTACTCAATGTCCTTTCTTCATATAACATTCATTCATTTTTTTTCTCTTCTATGTGTAAAATCTCAATGGATCCTCCTCTCAACCCCAGCACCTTCTCTAACAACTTAAAGGTACATTTTTCTTCTCTTTTCTTTTCAGATTTCTTCTGTTGCATTAACATAAACCCACTTGTGTGTGACTTGATCTAGTAGTTTAAGTAAACTCAGTGGCTCTGGTGATGGGTGAAATGTTTAGAATGGACTCTAAAACATATGTACTCTAGGTGTATTTTATGGTAGTTTTTAAACTTTAAGGGTTTTATTGATTTTTGGATAACTACAGAGTGTTTATTTATTTACCTTTTGGATTAAGATCATGTGATTGTGATATAACTAGTTTGCTTCTTTCTACTGCATAAACCCACTTGTGTGTGTCGAACCAGTTATTTAACTAAATTTCGTCGCCTTGGTGTTAGCTGAATGAAATGTGAAATATTTGTACTTTTTGGGGTGGTTTGTGTTATTTTTTAGCTTTTAGGGTTTCATTGGTTTTTGAGATAATTTGAGGGCTTTTTCATTTGTGGAGTCTTTTGGATTTTAATCATATGATTTGATGGTGGTTATGGATAGATATATAAACCTCGTCAGTTTCAGAAACAAAAGAAATTACTCTTATGATATGTTTGTACTTTCAACTTTCTAGGGTGGATTTTGTTATTTTTAAAACTATGGGGATTACGTTTAGTTTAAATTATTTTGAGATAATACTTGAATCTTCTCCATCTTTTAGATGAGTTTTCTGAAGATACTAATCTCTCTAACATTTGATCTTTATTGTAACTTATAGACAAATTAAGCTGAATCTAGTTTTGTATTTGAGCATATATCAATCTGAAATGTTTGATAATTCAACTTTGCCAGTGTTATTTACTATTAAGACTGAAAAATAAGAGAAAGAACCTTGCCATAACGTTATATCAAATCTAAACTGTGTTGTATCTTGTGATCTTTTCAGTTTCTTAATAATTTTTTATGTGCTTGGATATAATGTTTACTACCTTTGTAATAATATAACGCTAACAATTCATTAAACTTTTTTACATTAAGAAATTCATCCTCAAATTTAGCTGACTTTGATGGTTCTGATTACTAACACAAACTATTTTATGCAAATACAAAACCCTTAAACACCTTCTTCTTCATTTAGGAAGGTCTATTGTCCTCTCACGAACTAATAGAAAACACAAAATCATTTTTCTAAACCTTACACAAATATATTGCATAAACAATACACTTTTCCTATGATACATTTGCAAATCCCATGAGTTAATCCTTCATATAATCAAAATGCTCATCTTGGAAACCCTTAAAACAAAAACATACCAAAAACAGAAAACAAATTTATACCTCAAATATTGCAGCAATTAATTTTCCACACAGTTGACTTCAGTTTCAGCTTCTCGTTCTGAAAGAGCCATGCAAATTTTGAATCCATTGCTGATCTCATGTTTCTATCTTCTTCCACACCAGACATGCAAATTTCAACAACAATTTTGCAGCCTGGTTCATGCGAAAGAGTTTGCAAATTGTACTCACTTCAGCCTAAAACGCTTCTTCTCCTCAATATATATCTCCTAGTCTCTTCACGACGATTGTCAATTCATCAACTAAAACACCTTGCTTAGATGATGCACACAGGAAATCGTATAAGCAAAGCTTCAGTAAAATTGAGATCAAATCCTTAGAAATCAACTCTTGGAACAGTAATCAGTAATTAGTTCTAGTGTTGCATTTTTCTTTTGATTGATGGATATTCTTGATAAACCTCTTTGACTCATCAATTCCAGCAACCCATTAGCTTCCTCCATTTTCCCCACCTTACAAAGCCCACTTATCATTATAGTGAACATCACTACATCAAGCTGCAAACCTCTTTGATTCATCAATTCAAACAACCCATTAGCTTCCTCGATCTTCCCCATCTAGCAAAGCCCACTTATCATTATAGTGAACGTCACCACATCAGGCTGCAAACCTCTTTGATTCATCAATTCAAACAACCCATTAGCTTCCTCCATCTTCCACACCTTGCAAAGCCCATTTATCATTGTATTAAAAGTCACCACATTAGGCTGCAAACCTCTTTGACTCGTTAATTCCATTAACCCATTCGCGTCCTCCATCTTCCCCTCTTTGCAAAGCCCATTAATCATTGAATTAAACATCACCAATTTCAACCCAAAATTTGCAGCCTGGTTCAAGTAAAAGATTTTCCAAATTGTACTCAATACTCACGTCAGCCTAAAAAGCTTCTTCTCTTCAATATATATCTCCTAGCCTCTACCCTTTCATCAACTAAAACACCATGCTTAGATGCTTCGCACCGGAATCATATAAGCAAAGCTTCAGTGAAATTGAGATCAAATCTTTAGAAATCAACTCTTGGAACAGTAATTAGTAATTAGTTCTAGTGTTGCTTTCTTTTGATTGATGGATATTCTTGATAATGTTAAACTTATCAAAACGCATTTACCTTTGGTTGGATCAAGAAAATTTCAATGCCTTGAGATCTTTGGCACGTCATTATCAAATTATCCTACCATACTGCTTCAAATATCTTCATTGGAGAATCCTGTAAATTTTATGGCATCAGAAATCTTAAACAGGCTCTGAATGCTTGGAACATAAATCAGCAATCGACTTTGAAAAATAAGAAAAGGATTAAAACGATAGAAGCCCTAAAATTATATAAAAAATTCTACCATATTCCAAGATACTGAAAGTCATACAAGAAAGAAGAATTCTCCTGATGTAAAACAAGACATGATGAGATTCCTATACTACGTTATCATACAAAGTGAGGAACGAATCCCTGAAATACATGATATGTGCAAATTTACATTCTTGATGATGAAAATCTGAAATACAACTTCGTTTGGGAAAGGAAAATTATACCTACGGAAGTATACATTCACCACTAAAGAACTTCAGTAAACTGAGTATGCCACAGATATATCTAACTTGTCAAGACATGCACTGTTGAAGAAAAATGATATAATAGTATTTGAGCAAAGAAAAATTCGGATAACTTCCATAAAAGCAAAAATAACCATTGGATGTAGGAGTTCTAGATTCATGCTTTGAGAGAACTTTGGTAAAACAGCATTTAAAAAAAGAAATAAAAAGTCTATTTCCTCAATGGCTATCTTAAAATTTTCCTTCACGGTTTAACACCTAGTGGCGGATATTTGCAAAAAGTATCAAGTTCCATCTTTGCCTCATGGTATATACTCCCAGAATATCCAGAACTCTTTGCAAAAAGAAGAGTTTAAATAATTAGAGTCAGAATTCAGGTGAGCAATAACAAATTGAATAAAGCAAAAAAAAAACTTAAAAATAATATGAAGGGTTATATATGTCAAGACTTCTGATAGAAGGATGCAACATATAAAGATACCAGATCAGCCTATGGGTCCTTATAAAGGTCAAGACTAGAAGATCAGATCATAGGCTGCAAACCTCTTTGACTCATCAATTCCAACAACCCATTAGCATCCTCCATCTTCCCGTCCTTGCAAAGCCCATTTATCATTGAAGTAAAAGACACCACATTAGGCATTAGGGGCTAATCCAATGGTAAGTAAGAACCTCTTTGACTCATCAATTCCAACAACCTATTAGCTTCCTCCATCTTCCCCTCCTTGCAAAGCCTACTTATCATTGTAGTAAAAGTCACCACATCAGGCTGCCAACCTCTTTGGATCATCAATTTCAAGTATGCATTAGCTTCCTCCATCTTCCCCTTCTTGCAAAGCCCATTTATCATTGTAGTAAATGTCACCAGATCAGGCTGCAAACCTCTATGACTCATCAATTCAAACAACCCATTAGCTTCCTTAATCTTCCCCTCCTTGCAAAGCCCATTTATCATTGTATTAAAAGTCACCACATCAGGGTGCAAACCTCTTTGAATCATCAATTCCATCATTCCATTAGCTTGCTCCATCTCCCCCTCCTTGCAAAACCCATTTATCATTGAATTAAAAGTCAACACATTAGGCTGCAGTCCTCTTTGAATCATCAATTCCACCATCCCATTAGCTTCCTCCATCTTTCCCTCCTTACAAAGCCCATTTATCATCGTATTAAAAGTCACCATATTAGGCTGCAAACCTCTTTGATTCATCAATTCCAACAACCTATTAGCTTCCTCCATCTTTCCCTCCTTGCAAAGCCCATCTATCATTGAATTAAAAGTCACCACATTAGGCTGCAATCCTCTTTGATTCATTAATTCCATCAACCCATTAGCTTCCTCGATCTTCCCCTCTTTGCAAAGCCCACTAATCATTGTATTAAACGTCACCAAATTAGGCTGCAAACCTCTTTGACTCATCAATTCCAACAAACCGTTCGCTTCCTCCACTTTCCCCTCCTTGCAAAGCCTATTTATCATTGAATTAAAAGTCACCACATCAGGCTGCAAACCTCTTTGATTCATATATTCCATCAACCCATTAGCTTCCACCATTTTCCCCTCCTTGCAAAGCCCACTTATCACTGTATTAAAAGTCACCACATTAGGCTGCAAACCTCGTTGACTCATCAATTCCAACAACCCATTAGCTTCTTCCATCTTCCCCTCCTTGCAAAGCCAATTTATCATTGTAGTAAATGTCACCACATTAGGCTCCAAACCTCTTTGACTCATCAATTCCAACAACCCATTAGCTTCCTCCATCTTCCCCTCCTTGCAAAACCCATTTATCAATGTATTAAAAGTCACCACATTGGGCTGCAAGCCTCTCTTACTCATTAATTCCAACAACTCATTAGCTTCCTCCGTCTTCCCCTTCTTGCAAAGCCCATTTATCATTGCTGTAAAAGTAACCACATTAGGCTGCAAACCTCTTTGAATCATCAAGACCAAAAACCCATTAGCTTCCTCCGTCTTCCCCTCCTTGCAAAACACACTTATCATCATAGTAAACGTAACCACATTAGGCTGCAAACCTCTTTGAATCATCAATTCCAACAACCCCTTGGCTTCCTCCATCTTCTCCTCCTTGCAAAGCCCATTTATCATTGAATTAAAAGTCACCACATTAGGCTGGAAACCTCTTTGAATCATCATTTCCATCAACCGATTAGCTTCCTCTATCTTCCCCTCCTTGCAAAACCCACTTATCATTGTATTATACGTCAGTAAATTAGGCTGCAAACCTTGATCCACCATCTCAAAAAACAAGCTTTTAGCCCCCTCCAAATTTCTCACAAAACAACAACCGTAAATTAGAGTGGTACAAACAACCACATTTGGCTTAATTCCTCCACTCTTCATTTCCAAAAACAATTCTTTCGCCTTATCTACCAACCCATCTTTGCAAAGACCATTGATAATACTACCATAAGAAACAATATCAGGCCTGACCCCAAACACAGCCATTTTCCTGAACAACTCCATAGCCTCCAAACTCCTATTCTCCAAACACAAACCTTTAATCAAAGAATTAAAAGTCGCAACGTCTGGGTTAAAACCCCACCTCAAAATCCTCCAAAAAACGGCAAAACCATCACAAACTCGACCCAGATTACAAAAACAATTAATCAAAATATTCAAAGTAATTAAATCAGGTAACAAACCCGTCGAACCCAGTCGTTTGTAAAGTAAAATAACGTCTTTATAAAACTTCTTCTTAGCAAGAGCTCCAAACAACCTGTTGAATGATGAAATCGGTGGTTTGGGTTGCATATGAATCATTAAACAAAAGAAATTGCGTGCTTCACCAAGAGTGATGTTACCTTCTTTACAATCTTTTTGAAGGAATTTCTGAAGCTGGGTTGCTTTAAGTACTAAATCTTGTGGTATAGTTGTAGTCACTTTACCTGCTTTTGTGAATGAAGAAGAAGAAGAAGAAAAACGACGAATCAAGCTTTTGAGCATCATTTCGGTAGCGCCGTTTGTGGATAATCTATCGAGGGTTCACACTGGCTTAAACTTTTGGGTGTTGAGGGTTAAATTATACATCTCACTGGAAATGAGAGTGGGATAAAACGTATTTATCTGAAACCTGTAGGGTTCAGATGTAATTATAATTTTGCTGAAAGTATTTAGAGGGTGTATTGTTTTTAACATGGAGGATAGCTATTTTTTGCAGAATAGTGGATAGATCATAATCGCAGACCTGGCTTCAAAGTTTGTTCATGTAGCTACTTGAATTGACATATCTCGAATTACTGGCAGAGAGTGTTCAAACTACTCACGAGCGGCTGGCCTTCCCTCGCCTCGCCTGACAGCTTCAGATAGATAGAATTGTATTAAATGCAATCCCACCTAATTATGGATTAGGTCAAATTCAATATTGAACTCAAATTGCCTTTATTCAAAAGGCAAAAACATTCATGAATTCAAAGTCCATATCCAAATTATGAAAGACTTTTGCTCAAATGCTTTTAACGAGGTTTTTCATTCTTTTTTGAAGAAATTTTGAAAATAAAAGAGAGTATACACGATACAATTAATCGCAGTACTACACTTATTAACTTACAGACTTTCTCACACAACTTTGACATAATTATTCATAATTGGTTCGCTCATAAATAAGTCTTGTTTACTTACAGTAGATCTCGCTTATCAAATCATGAGTTGATCAATTACGAACTATTACATCGGAATTGTGAGAGAAAGTTTGTAAATATAAGCTGTGAGCCGATCTTTATTAATTAATCAACACTACTTCTAAAAGAATATCTCGAGTGTGTTTGTTTTATTATTTTTAGTAGTATTTTTGAAAAAATTAAGTTAAGTTATTAGCATAAGGATGGGATTCGAATTTGAAAATGTGTTTGATAATATTATTTTTTAATCCCTTATATTTCTTAATTTTGTCAAACATCCCCTGTAATAAAAGTTTTAAATTAAGAACAACACTCCCACCCACCCATTAAATGATGGCAGTGGTGACCAACTCCGTCAAGAATATGTGGGTGGGTGAAGTATTTTTTTATAAATTTATTATTTTTTATTGTTAGGTATGTATAGTTAAATTAACAAATCTAAGGGACTAAAAAAATTAAAATATTTTGAATTGAATAGAATAGAATTAGATTTTGAGAACTGTAAAACAAACATGCATTTTATACATAATAAGATAGGAATAAAGAAAAGAAAAAAAGCTATGGAGCTCCATTTGTTACACTTTTTTAATATTATATGTTTTAACCAAATAAGAAATGATTATGATTATATTTGTTAGCTTAACTTAAAAACCTTCACAACAAAAGTTTATAAATTAATAAAAATACCCTTACTCCCCGATTGATTGTTGGCAGCCAGCCACGGTCGGACATTTCAACTTGGAAACCGCGTAAAACAACAGAGAACAGGCCCAGTACAAATACAAAGCTATTCGTTCGTGTAAATTAACTATATATATAGTGAGGAGCCCTCTGGCTCTTAGACTGCAAATACATGGAAGCTTTGATTGATTCTTTAAAGATTAAGTTATCCAGCCTTCTAACAAAAAACCACCAATACAGTCCCCCCAACCAATCAACCAATGCTACACGGCCACACATGCAGCTTGTCACCACCACCGTCAAACCCCCACATAGAGAAAATTTCAACAAAAATGTTGCAGCTTATTTCATGTAAAAGAGTTTGAAAATTGTACTCACTTCAATCTAAAATGCTTCCTCTCTTCAATACATATCTCCTAGACTATGCACAGCGACTGCCCTTTCATCAACTAAAACACCCTGCTTGGATGCTTCACACCAGAATCATATAAGCAAAGCTTCAGTGAAATTGAGATCATATCATTATAAATCTACTCTTGGAACAGTATTTAGTAATTGATTAGAACATAAATCAGCAATGGACTATGAGAAATAGGAAAAAGATTAAAAAGACAGAAGTTCTAAAATTATATAAAAAATTCTAATATAGTCAAAGATACTCAAAAGTATATTTCCTCGAACAAGAAAGAAGAATTCTCCTGATGTACAACAAGACTATAATGAGATTCCGATGCTACCTTATAAAACAAAGCGAGGAACGAATCCCTAAAATACATGATACGTGCAAATTTACATTCTTGATAATGGAAAACTGAAATACAACTATGTATGAGAAAGGAAAATCATACTTCATATGTCACCAACAACATGAATTTAATTTGAGCGAATACAGATTGTGTGAGCTGATATGGGTTGAAACTTCTAAGGCTATGATTGCCATGGGTGCTTCATCATAGCCTCAGAAGCAGAAAGGCATGTCCTAAGATTCACTTCAAGCAAATGAGCAACGAAGTCAATGAAGCCCTGGTCCCCCATCAGCAATCAGTGAAATAATAAACTCAATGCCACTATTCTTGAACAACTCGGAGACGAGCCTTCCTTTCGCAGTATTACGGATATGAAATTAAGGGAAAAATTAGATTCAATTATCAACTGCTCCTATAAATAGGATTGACTATGGATTCAAACCATAGCACATGCTTTCACAAAACCGTAGGATTCTCCCAATCTAAATCAAGCAGGCTTTACATGAAAAAGTTCTATCCCATACAGTTAGGAGAAGAAGTATACTTTAAAAAAAAATAGAGAAAGAAGAACCAAGTCATGATAATATAACAGTATTTGAGAACACACAAGGTTGGACAAGTTCCATAAAAGCAAAAATAACCATTGGATGTTGGAGTTCTGGCTTCATGCTTTTAGAGAACTTTGGTAAACGAGCATTTAAACAAAGAAAAAATGTCTATTTCCTAAATGGCTAAATGGCTGTCTTAAAATTTTCCTTCACGGTTAAACACCTAACGGCAGATATTTGAAAAAACTATCAAGTGCCATCTTTCCCTCACGGCATTATAATCTCAGAATATTCAGAACTCATTGCAAAAATAAGAGTTAATATAATTAGAGGAGTCAGAATTCAGGTGAGCAATAACAAATTGAAATAAGCTAAAAACTTAAAACATAATATAAAGGGTTATCTATGTCAAGACTTATGATCGAAGGTTGCAACATATAAAGATACCAAATCAGCCTATGGGTACTTATAAAGGTCAAGACTAGAAGATCAGATTATAGGCTGCAAACCTCTTTGACTCATCAATTCCAACAACCAATTGGCTTCCACCATCTTCCCACCCGTGCAAAGCCCACTTATCATTATAGTAAATGTCACCACATCAGGCTGCAAACCTCTCTGACTCATCAATTCCAACAACCCATTAGCTTCCTCCATCTTCCCCTCCTTGGAAAGCCCATTTATCATGGCATTAAAAGTCACCAAACCAGGCTGCAAACCTCTTTGATTCATCAATTCGAACAACCCATTAGCTTCCTCCGACTTCCCCGCCTTGCAAAGCCCATTTATCATCGCATTAAAAGTCACCTAATTAGGCTGCAAACCTCCTTCATTCATCAATTCCAACAACCCATTAGCTTCCTCTGTCTTTCCCTCCTTCCAAAGCCCATTAATCATTGAATTAAAAGTCACCACATCAGGCTGCAAACCTCTTTAAATCATCAATTCCAACAACCCACTAGCTTCCTCCATCTTCCCCTCCATGCAAAGCCCATTTATCATTGCATTAAAAGTAACCGTATTAGGCTGCAAACCTATTTGACTCATCAATTCCAACAACCCATTAGCTTCCTCCATCTTCCCCTCCTTACAAAGCCCATTTATCATTGTAGTAAATGTCACCACATCAGGCTGCAAACAACTTTGACTAATCAATTCCAACAACCCACTAGCTTCCTCTATCTTCCCCTCCTTGCAAAGCCTATTTATCATTGTAGTAAATGTCACCACATTAGGCTGCAAACATCTTTGAATCATCCATTCCAACAACTCATTAGCTTCCTCCATCTTCCCCTCCTTGCAAAGCCCACTTATCATTGTAGTGCACGTCACCACATCAGGCTGCATACCTCTTTGACTCATCAACTCCAACAACCCATTAGCTTCCTCCATCTTCCCCACCTTGCAAAGCCCGTTTATCATCGTAGTAAAAGTCACCACATCAGGCTGCAAACCTCTTTGACTCATCAATTCCAACAATCCATTAGCTTTATCCGTCTTCCTCTCCTTGCAAGGCCCATTTATCATTGTACTAAAAGTCACCAGATTAGGCAGCAAACCTCTTTGAGTCATCAGTTCCAACAACCCATTAGCTTCCTCGATATTCCCCTCCTTGCAATGCCCATTTGTCATTGAATTAAAAGTCACCACATCAGCCTGCAAACCTCTTTGAATCATCAATTCCATCAACCCGTTAGCTTCCTCCATCTTTCCCTCCTTGCAAAACCCACTTATCATTGTAATATATGTCAGTAAATTAGGCTGCAAACCTTGATCCACCATCTCATTAAACAATCTCTCAGCGTCCTCCAAATTTCCCACAAAACACCACCCGTAAATTAGAGAGGTACAAACAACCACATTTGGCTTAATTCCTCTACTCTACATTTCTGAAAACAATTCTTTTGCCAATCTACCAACCCATCTTTGCAAAGACCATTGATAATACTACCATAAGAAACAATATCTGGCCTGACCCAAAACACATCCATTTTCTTGAACAACTCAGTAGACTCCAAACTCCTATTCTCCAAACACAAACCTTTAATCAAAATTCTCCAAAAAACAACAAAACCATCAAAAACAATTAATCAAAATATTCAAAGTAATTAAATCTAGCAACAACCCAATTTAACCCAGTCGTTTGTGAAGTAAAATAACGTCTTTATAAAACTTCCGCTTACCAAGAGCTCCAAACAATCGGTTGAATGATGAAATCAGTGGTTTGGATTGCATATGAGTCATTAAACAAAAGAAATAGAGAAATAGTGTGCTTCACCCAGACTGATATTACCTTGTTTACAGTCTTTTAGAAGGAATATATCAAGCCTCGCTACATCTTCAACGTTATATACTGAATCTTGTGGTATAGTCGTAGTCACTTTACATGAATTTGTGAATAAAGATGAGATTTTGGTTTCAGAAGAAGAAGAACAATGACGAAGAAAGGTCTTGGAGGCCATTTGAGTAGCGGTGTTTGTGGATTATCTAGGGCTCTAACAGGCTGTCATTTGCGGTTAGATAATACAATCTCACGGGAAATGAGTGTGGGATGAAATGTATTTATCAGAAACTATTGCAGCTATTAATTTTCCACAAAGTTGACTTCAGTTTCAGCTTCTCATTCTGAAAGAGCCTTGACTTTTGGATCCATTGCTGGTCTCATGTTTCTATCTTCTTCCACACCAGACATGCAAATATCAACAACAGTTTTGCAGCATGGTTCATGTGAAAGAGCTTCCAAATTGTACTCACTTCAGCCTAAAACGCTTCTTCTCCTCGATATATATCTCCTAGTCTCTTCACGACAACCGCCATTTCATCAACTAAAACACCCTGCTTACATGCTTCACACCGGCAATCGTGTAAGTAAAGCTTCAGTGAAATTGAGATCAAATCCTCAAAAATCAACTCTTGGAACAGTAATTGGTAATTAGTTCTAGTGTTGCATTTTTCTTTTGATGGATGGATATTCTTGACAAACCTCTTTGACTCATCAATTCCAACAAATCATTAGCTTCCTCCATCCTCCCCACCTCACAAAGCCCACTTATCATTGTAGTGAACGTCACCACATCAGGCTGCAAACCTCTTTCACTCATCAATTCAAAAAACCCATTAGCTTCCTCCATCTTCCCCACCTTGCAAAGCCCATTAATCATTGTATTAAATGTCACCAAATCAGGCTGCAAACCTCTTTCACTCATCAATTCAAACAACCCATTAGCTTCCTCCATCTTCCCCACCTTGCAAAGCTCATTAATCATTGTAGTAAATGTCACCAAATCAGGCTGCAAACCTCTTTGACTCATCAATTCCAACAACCCATTAGCCTCCTCCATCTTCCCCACCTCGCAAAGCCCACTTATCATTGTAGTGAAAGTCACCACATCAGGCTGGAAACCTCTTTGACTCATCAATTCAAACAACCCATTAGCTTCCTCCATCTTCCCCACCTTGCAAAGCCCATTAATCATTGTAGTAAATGTCACCAAATCAGGCTGCAAACCTCTTTGACTCATCAATTCAAACAACCCGTTAGCTTCCTCCATCTTCCCCACCTTGCAAAGCCCATTAATCATTGTAGTAAATGTCAACACATTAGGCTGCAAACCTCTTTGACTCATCAATTCCAACAACCAATTAGCTTCCTCCATCTTCCCCTCCTTGCAAAGCCCATTAATCATTGTAGTAAATGTCACCACATTAGGCTGCAAACCTCTTTGACTCATCAATTCCAACAACCCAATAGCTTCCTCCATCTTCCCCTCCTTGCAAAGCCCATTAATCATTGTAGTAAATGTCACCACATTAGGCTGCAAACCTCTTTGACTCATCAATTCCAACAACCCATTAGCTTCCTCCATCTTCCCCTGCTTGCAAAGCCCATTAATCATTGTAGTAAATGTCACCACATTAGGCTGCAAACCTCTTTGAATCATCAATTCCATCAACCCATTAGCTTCCTCCATCTTCCCCTCTTTGCAAAACCCATTTATCATTGTATTAAACGTCACCACATTAGGTTGCAAACCTTGATCCGCCATCTCAATAAACAAGCCTTTAGCCTCCTCCAGATTTCCCACAAAACACCAACCATAAATTAGAGAGGTACAAACAACAACATTTGGCTTAATTCCTTTACTCTTCATTTCCAAAAAAATTTCTTTGGCCCTATCTACCAACCCATCTTTGCAAAGACCATCGATAATACTACCATAGGAAACAATACCAGGCTTGCAAATAAAACCCCGTTCACCATTACCAGCAACCATTTCTTCATGCAATCTAAGCGCATCACTCGTGTGCCCTGTCTGACACAACCCGTTAATCAAAGTCCCACACGTAATCTCGTTAGGCATAACCCCAAACACAGCCATTTTCTTGGACAACCTCGTAGCCTCCGAACTCCTATTCTCCAAACACAATCCTTTAATCAAAGAAGTCAAAGTCACAACACTGGGGCGAAAACCCCACCTCAAAATCCCTCCAAAAACAACAAAACCATCACATACTCTACCCATATTACAAAAACAATTAATTAAAATATTCAAAGTAATAAAATCCGGCAACAAACCAATTGAACCCACTCTCTTGTAAAGCAAAATAACGTCTTCATAAAACTTTTTCTTAGCAAGAGCTCCAAACAACCAGTTGAATGATGAAATCGGTGGTTTGGGTTGCATATGAATCATTAAACAAAAGAAATAGCGCGCTTCATCAAGAGTGATATTACCTTCTTTACAGTCTTTTTCAAGGAATTTATCAAGCCTCGCTACCTCTTCAACGTTATATACTGAATCTTGTGGTATAGTTGCCGTCACTTTACATGAATTTGTCAATAAAGATGAGATTTTGGTTTCAGAAGAAGAATAACAACGACGAAGAAAGATTTTGGACGCCATTTGAGTAGCGGCGTTTGTGGATTATCTGGGGTTCAAACTGGCTTAGTCTTTTGTGGGTTTAGGGTTAAAGAATACAATCTCAAGGGAAATGAGAGTGGGATAAAATGTATTTATCTGAAACCTGTTGGGTTCTCATGTAATTATCCAGACACCGAGGGCTCGTTAAACGAACCAAAATTATTGAGTCTTTCACTCCCTGGCTCATTCTCTCTGTGTAATGACATGTATTCATTATCCAACTACAAACAAATTAGATCAGCATAGATTTGGTTAATGTAAAAAATATTATTCTATTTTTAAAACATATTTGCTATATTATATTACAACATTACCATTTTCTCTCTTTTCTTTATGTTATTTGCGCATGTTTCAACCATTCAATATACTGTATTTGTTTTTTAGTTATCTATTTTTATTATTTATTAATTATATATTTGGTTCTTTTGGTTGTATAAACTGTAAATCAAGAAAAAAGTTAAATAAAATTTTATTGATGATTCTATGTACAATCAATTATGAGTAGAAATTTTTTTTTTGCTTTTCATTGGTTGATTGTATGTACAATTGAAATAACAAAGTTTTTCTTATTCTCCTAGTTTACTAGTATATATTTATGACACAATTTGATTCATAAAGTTGTAAACTAACACTCAAGATTTGACGTGACATCTTTTGATTAGTCAATTGTTTGTACAACCATTACATGGAATCTTTTTTCTTCTTTTAACAGTAATGTTAGATACCATTACCTGTTCTCACAACCTTCTCTCACAAGTCACAACCTTTTACATGAAAGTTCATAATTAGTCAGCCCACAAATAGACAGACAGAACCCATACTAAGTAGATGAGACCTATTTACGAACTGACAAGTTGCAAGCTATCGGGGATTGTGAGAGAAGATCGTGAGATTTGGTTTTATACCTCTTCCTTTAAAGGTGTGCAGGTACATATGCATGATCTACTCTAATTCATAAAGCCATAAATCTAGTTGCTCCTTGAAGTTCTTTCTTTCAACATTTGGCTGTCAAATTTGTTAGATGTTAATTTTATGAATAATACTTTGGGTACTAATGGATGGGTACTAATCTGTGTACTAACTAAAGTATAGTACGGGTACTATACGCATAGTACAGGTACTATGCTTTAGTTAGTACACAAAGTACCCATCCATTTGTACCCATAGCATCACTCTAATTTTATACCCTTATTTCTAGAGTGATGCTATGAGTACTCATCCATTAGTACCCAAAGTATTATTCTTATTTCTAATACCAAATTTTCAAGGTAGAACAAAAAAGTGGGGTTATTTGTAACTAAATTTACATTTTACACACTTATTTTGTTTTAAGTTTATATGCATAATATTTAAAATTATGCATATTTATTCATTATCAACATGCTTGCATAAGTACTGCGCAAACAACCTTGAATCAATTTTCAATAAAGTTTATGATTTTTTATGGTTGTGTTTAGTTTTTCGTATAATGATTCGTAACGTCCCAATCGGTTTATCTTTAGTTTCTGCTATTGATTTCACATTTGGTCTTTGATGGGTTGTCTTTAATTTTCGTAAAGGCATAGATTTATCACTTTTGAGACCAATGGTGAGGACTTGGTACCCTTACTGGGTCAGTTATAATGTAAAGATAGTAGCTTTATTCAACAAGGCATTGTCTTTATGATTTGTTAATTTATGTGTGATTGCTTTATTTATAGGTACTAGAACCTAGGAATAGGTTAGTGAAGAAGGATGGATCAATTGGGTTGGAGAAACTCTTAGCGACAAGGATCGTTGTACAGTGTGTAAGGATGAGAAGGTTGTTCAAGAGAAGAAAGTATTGGAATCAATAGTTGAGAAGGGTATGCATAATGGAATGAAGATTACATTCCCTGGAGAAATTGATGACGTTGTAAGTGAATAATTCATTTTTAGTTTTATTGGATTCTATTTGATCTCAAAGAAAATTGACAACCAAGGAAAGAAAAATGGAACTTGGAGTTTTATGTTATTTTTCCTTCTGTTTTTTAAACAATGTCGATATAGCAATTGAAAGATACGAGGTTTTAGTTTTGCGAAATATGTTTTTCTTGTTGAGAAATTTGAGGAATACAACTCAGGGAAAAGATATGTACTGAAAGTATTTATTTTTTTAATTTTTTTCTGAATTAACTTTTTCAGTAACTAATTATTTGATCCGCTTGATTGTAAACTGATTATTACATAATTTTCAGGAATATGAATACAACATGCTCTAATTCAGGTATAATTTGCATATAAGTACTGTTGTATTTGGTAACATTTTAATGATTTTCTTTAAGTATTCGTTAATTAGTGATCTGAAAATTTAAGGATTAGTTTGCAAATTTTGATCAATGGACACCTTTTGTTTTCCCATTTACGGTTGGTACTTTACATTTGTTCAAAGATTTGTCTATATCGTTCTCATTTATCTTCAAGGTTTCACCACTAAACAGATGGTGAATCCATGGAAGATTTATGTGAAGCTTTTTGCTGTCTTAATGGGTTCTCATGGACTTACCAAAGGGTCTTTGTCTTTCTTAACTATCTAGCACAACTTATGTTCAAACCCACAAAGGCAAATACTTAACTCCACTACCTTTTTTAATTTCATGTTTAAAAAATAACAATTTTCCTTACTAGACGTTTTGATAACTTCAGTTTTTGTTTGATAGTCAAATTGGGTCTCTTAATTTGTAATGGTGTAAATGACTCAATTTAAGCTCATTGACTCTTGCTATGTAAATCAAGTAAACATGATCAATTTGGCTATAACTGGAAATTTATTTTGTCATCTCAGGTTTTCCTATAATGGTCATGGGCGCATTCATACCAGGCCTTAGACAAAAATACCCAGTTCATGAATATGTATCTGCAATACTTTTAGTCGTGGGGTTGATTCTTTTTACCTTAGCAGATGCACAAACTTCACCAAATTTCAGTATGATTGGTGTTATAATAGCATCGAGTGCTCTAATCATGGATTCGATTCTTGGTAATTTGCAAGAAGCAATCTTTACTAAGAATCCTGAAACCACCTAGCTGACTATCCTATGCTATGCTTTTGTGTTGTTTCTTAAATTGAAAAATTTTGAGTTTATCTAGATATCATCTTACTCTGTGACTGATGTCAGTTTCAATCGCAATTGTTCTATTTCATTTATTTATTGTTCAATTAGTGACTCTAAAGAAGAGATCTACATTTTTACAACTATAGAGAACTGGATTTCTCAAGTTTCCAGCTTTTGTGATTTTAAATTTCATAATTAGTTTAATTTGAGCTCGAAAGGCCTGATTTTTAGTCCATAGACTCATCAAATTCACTTCCAAGTCTTGCAAATATCACAAGTTAGGAGTGTTAAAATCCCATATAACTTGAATTTGATCTTTAAAGTTACTGGATCATTGGAAGCTAATTATGCGTTTGGTGTGCATAGATATTATTGGAGTGTATTGAATAATTTAAGTCTGAGATTTTGTGAAATTTGGTTGTTGAAAGATGAAAATTGCAAATAACTTACCGAAGGAGAAGAAATCCAAGAGGAGCCAACAAAGTTTGATTGTACAACAAATTTTGTTGGGATGGTGTATAAACTTTACAGATATTGAGATTAATTTTGGTATTACATAACACTGGAGAGAATAGTATAACAATGTTACAGTTACTTTGATTGAAATCAAGAATTAGTGTATTGCCATGACATATTTTCCCTGGTCTCTACACATATGGGTTAGCAGTGGCGACTACAAAAACAGGTCTTCTAGATAAACTGACATTTTTACAAAGGAGGCATGTATCTAAACGATATCCAAAATCCATGGTTGATAATTTTTTAGGATTGGGGTTAGCCATGCTCAGTGGTATTATAATATTCGCGGCTATTTCACTCGAGTACCATGTTCACCAACCTAAACTCAAGTACTCAAATTCTAGGGCTTCTATTCTTAATAAAGAAGAGAAAACGATATACCGAGATAATAAGATCGAATTGTATTAGTTAGATTGATTTACATATGTTTTATGTGCTAAAGTAGGAAAGTTGTTCATTTATTTTTGGATAGTTAAGTTGATAGATATATAGCTTAAAATTTTTTGTTAGTAATTTTACTACAAAGATTTAAATGATTTTGTGGTGTAATTCAATATGACAAGACTTGCCCAGAAGCTTCAATTTATTACTATTATTTTCATAAAGAAAAAGATAGAAAAAGAAGGTCAAGAACAAGGAGTTTGTTTATGTGTTAAATGGGTGAAGATACAACTAGTAAAACCTGTCCAATACCTTTACACCAACATTAAATATATATTTACTCATTATTTGGTATATAATATTTTTATTATTTATTTCTTTAATTATCAATTCAATATAAAATTAACTTCAATACAAATAATTTAATGTCAGACAAACAATTAATAACAATGTAAAAAAAATTCTATAAACATACTCGCACAATACCTGAGCTTTCTATCTAGTTTTTTAATAAATCATAGCCATCCGTCCCTATCAAATCAATCCAGCTTTCCCTCTCTTCCACCATTGCTTCAAAAGAACTACCAAGTCCTTTCTTCAAATAACATTCATTCATTTTTTTCCCTTCTACTTGTAAAGTCTCAATGGATCCTCCTCTTAGCCCCAGCACCTTCTCTAACAGCTTAAAGGTAGATTTTTCTTCTCTTTTCTTTTCAGGTTTCTTCTGCTGCATTAACATAAATCCACTTGTGTGTGACTTAAATCATATGATTGATTTTTCCAACAACCCATTAGCTTCCTCCATCTTTCCTTCCTTGCAAAACCCACATATCTGAACGCTGTAGCGTTCACATGTAATTCTTCAGACACCGAGGGCATGTTAAAAGATACAAAATTATAATAAAATTTGAGCCTTTGACTCCCTCTCTCCTTCCTCTCTTTACACATTTGCTATATTATATTAAAATAAAAATAATTTTCAATTTTCAATAGATCCTGGCTGTCCATCCCTATCACAATCAGTCTAGCTTTCCCTCTCTTCAACTGTTGCTTCAAATAAACTACCAAGAAGTAAAACCAGTCAAGACACAACACAATATAACTTCCCACTTAGCTATTTTTTCTGATTTTTTTTCTATAGATTTCATTGCTACTGAGTGTCTTTTCTGTTTGTAAAGTCTCAATGGATCCTTCACTCAGCCCCAGCACCTTCGCAAGGTACAATTTTTCTTCTCTTTTGTTTTCTGGTTTCTTCTGCTGCTTGTGTGTGACTTGATCCAGTTGCTTAAGTGAAAATAGTGGCTCTGGTGGTGGGTGAAATGTTTAGAATGGACCTCTGAAACATTTGTACTCTAGGTGTAGTTTGTGTTAGTCCTGCAGGGGTTTTATTGATTTTTGGATACAGATCATATGATTGTGATATAACAAGTTTGCTTCTTTCTACTGCATAAACCCACTTGTGTGTGTTGAACCAGTTATTTAACTGAATTCCATGGCTTTGGTGGTAGCTGAATGAAATGTGAAATATTTTCTTTTTGGTGTGGTTTGTGTTAGTTTTTAACTTTTAAGGGTTTTATTAGAATTTAAGATAATTACGAGGGTTTTTTTTGGTATGATTTAATGGTAGTTAAGGATCATATGATTTAATGGTAGACAAATTAAGCTGAATCTGGTTTTGTATTTGAGCATATGTCAATCTGAAATGTTTGATAATCAACTTCGCCAGTGTTATTTATTATTAAGACTAAAAAATAAGAGAGAATTTTGCCATAATGTTATATCAAATCTATTAGTAACGCTCAAATCCTACATATGTCATGTGCCGCTGATTTGTTTTTGCTTCATTTGATCCATTTGGTCTATGTTACGCAAGAAATGGCCTGTTAGTAGGCTTAAATACTAATGTTAGAACTTAGAACTGACATGCATAATTGTAGTTCAAAATACCATTATGTGAATTTGTTTGACATTTGTAATGTACTTGGATATAATGTTCACTACCTTTGTAATAATATAATGTTTAAGGGTACGCTAACAGTTCATTAAACTTTTTGTACATTAAGAAATTCATCCTCATATTTAGCTGACTTTGATGGTTCTGATTACTAACACAAACTATTTTATGCAAATACAAAACAACCCTTAAACACCTTCTTCTTCATTTGGGAAGGTCTATTGTCCTCTCACAAACTAATAGAAAACACAAAATCATTTTTCTAAACCTTACACAAATATATTGCATAAACATTACACTCTTCCTATGATACATTTGCAAATCCCATGAGTTAATCCTTCATATAATCAAAATGTTCATCTTGGAAATCCTTAAAATAAAAACATACCAAAAACAGAAAACAAATTTATACCTCAAATATTGCAGCAATTAATTTTCCACACAGTTGACTTCAGTTTCAGCTTCTCATTCTGAAAGAGCCTGCACTTTTGAATCCATTGTTGGTCTCATGTTTCTATCTTCTTCCACACCAGACATGCAAATTTCAACAACAATTTTTCAGCCTGGATCATGTGAAAGAGTTTGCAAATTGTACTCACTTCAGCCTAAAACGCTTCTCCTCAATATATATCTCCTAGTCTCTTCATGACGACCGTCATTTCATCAACTAAAACACCCTGCTTAAATGCTGCACACCGGAAATCGTATAAGCAAAGCTTCAGTAAAATTGAGATCAAATCCTTAGAAATCAACTCTTGGAACAGTAACTAGTAATTAGTTCTAGTGTTGCATTTTTCGTTTGATTGATGGATGTTCTCCATAAACCTCTTTCACTTATCAATTCCAACAACGCATAAGCTTCCTCCATCTTCCCCACCTCGCAAAGCCCACTTATCAATTTAGTGAACGCCATCACATCAGGCTGCAAACCTCTTTGATTCATCAATTCAAACAACCCATTAGCGTCCTCCATCTTCCCCACCTTGCAAAGCCCACTTATCATTGTAGTGAACGTCACCACATTAGGCTGCAAACCTCTTTGACTCATCAATTCCATCAACCCATTAGCTTCCTCCATCTTCCCCACCTCGCAAAGCCCACTTATCATTGTAGTGAACGCCACCACATCAGCCGCAAACCTCTTTGATTCATCAATTCAAACAACCCATTAGCTTCCTCCATCTTCCCCACCTTGCAAAGCCCACTTATCATTGTAGTGAACGCCACCTCATTAGGTGCAAACCTCTTTGACTCATCAATTCCATCAACCCATTAGCTTCCTCCATCTTCCCTCCTTGCAAAGCCCACTTATCATTGTAGTAAACGCCACCACATTAGGCGCAACCCTCTTTGATTCATCAATTCAAACAACCCATTAGCTTCCTCCATCTTCCCCACCTTGCAAAGCCCACTTATCATTGTAGTGAACGTCACCACATTAGGCTGCAAACCTCTTTGACTCATCAATCCCATCAACCCATTAGCTTCCTCCATCTTCCCCTCCTTGCAAAGCCCACTTATCATTGTAGTAAACGTCACCACATCAGGCTGCAACCCTCTTTGATTCATCAATTCAAACAACCCATTAGCTTCCTCCATCTTCCCCACCTTGCAAAGCCCATTTATCATTATATTAAATGTCACCACATTAGGTTGCAAACCTCTTTGAATCATCAATCCCATCAACCCATTAGCTTCCTCTACCTTTCTTGTCTGACACAACCCGTTAATCAAAGTCACGTACGTATTCACGTTAGGCATAACCCCAAAAACAGCCATTTTCTTGTACAACCTCGTAGCCTCCGAACTCCTATTCTCCAAACATAACCCTTTAATCAAAGAAGTCAAAGTCACAACATTTGGGCTAAAACCCCAGCTCAAAATCCTCCCAAAAAAAACAAAACCATCACATACTCTACCCACATTACAAAAACAATTAATTAAAATATTCAAAGTAATCAAATCCGAACAACAACCCAATTGAACCCACTCTCTTGTACAAAGAAAATAACGTCTTCATAAAACTTTTTTCTTAGCAAGAGCTCCAAACAACTGGTTGAATGAAGAAATCGGTGGTTTCGGTTGCATATGAGTCATTAAACAAAAGAAATAGCGTGCTTCATCAAGAGTGATATTACCTTCTTTGCAGTCTTTTTGAAGGAATTTATCAAGCCTCGCTACCTCTTCAACGTTATGTACTGAATCTTTTGGTATAGTTGTAGTCACTTTACATGAATTTGTCAATAGAGATGAGATTTTGGTTTCAGTAACCGTTTCACAAGAAGGATAAAAACGACGAAGAAAGGTTTTGGAGGCCATTTGAGTAGCGGCGTTTGTGGATTATCTAGGGTTCAAACTGGCTTAGTCTTTTGTGGGTCTACATTTAAATAATACAACCTCACCGGAAATGAGAGTGGGATCAAATGTATTTATCTAAAACCTGTAGGGTTCGCATGTAATTATACAGACACATGAGCCTATCACTCCCTCTCATTGTATCTTTAATGTAATGACACGTGTTCGTCTTTACTCATAATCTTATTTTTAAAACCATATTTGTTATATTATATTACAACATTGCAATTTTCTCTCTTTTCTTTAATCTTTATGCTATTTGCTCATGCTTTCAACATACAGTATTTGTTTTTAGTTTTCAATTTTTATTATTTGTTAATTGTATATTTGGTTTCTTCGGTTGAATAAACTGTCAATCAAGAAAAAAGTTTAATAAAATTTATTGATGATTGTATGTACAATCAATTATGAATAATTTTTTTTTGTTTCTTTCAATTGGTTTACCGTATGTACAATTGAAATTACAAAGTTTTTCTTCTTTTCCTAATTTACTCCTATATGTCTATGACACGATCTGATTCATAAAGTTGTAAACTAGCACCCGAGCTTTGAAGTGACATCTTTTGATTAGTCAATTGTTTATACAACCATTATAAGGTAGAGTAATGCTACGCCAATAACATTTTTCTCACAAACTTCTGATACAACCCAATTAAATGAATGGTCATTCATAAATAAGGAACAGTCATCTGTAACCAAAGTTACATTTTACACACTTATTTTGCTTTAAGTTTATAGGCATAATATTTAAAACTCTGCATATTTGTCCATTATAAACATACTTAAAATAAGTACGGTGCAGACAACCCTTATTTCTAAATTTTAACATCAATTTTTTAAGGTAAAACAAAAGAGTAGGTTATTTGTAACTAAATTTACATTTTACACACTTATTTTGTTTTAAGTTTATACACATAATATTTAAAATTACGCATATTTATCCAATATCAACATGTTTGCATAGGTATGGTGTAGACAACCCTAATTTCTAATTTCTAACACCAAATTTTTAAGGTAAAACAAAAAATTGTGTTATTTGTAACTAAATTTACATTTTACACACTTTTTTTGTTTTAAGTTTATACGCAGAATATTTAAAATTATGCATATTTGTCCATTATCAACATGCTTGCATAGGTACGACGCAGACAACCCTGAATGTTGAAACAATGTTTTTTGATCAATTTTCAACAAAGTTTATGATTTTTATTACATATCCCACCAACTTATCCCCAACAAGTCAAGCCAAAATCCGAAATTTGCTCAAAAATGGACAAACCATGTAATACTGGACAACCTAAAATCAAGCCATGTGATATGAATTGTGATCCATGACAAATACTGTAAAGAGAGAACTGGCACATAAATTTATTTAATATTTTTTTTGGTGATCAGACTGTCCGTGCCACTTGCGCGCTCCTCAACTAATCACTTGGCATCCTGAAGTTGACAATCAGATAGATCCCCTTAGTGGTCACCCCTATTAGGAACACATAAATTACTATCTTATTTGGCCGATAGTTTTGTCTCTCGAGTTCAAGTATCTAAGATTGTTAATATTGGTGGCTACTAAAACTCTTATTCAGCTGATAATTTTCAAAATCTCTAAAAAATAGTTGAGATGTGTACAAATTTTCTGAACGCTCCAATCATTAAAAAAAAAAAAAATCAATATTGATATGGATCTATATTCCGAACCCGCAAATGCAATGTGCATCCCCACATGAAGGGAACAATTTATAATTTACTAGTGACCATCTATTTTCCGGAAGATCACAATCAAATAATAATTCCTATTAAATAAAATTTAATTATCAATTTATATATATATAATCCTAAGCTCACCCTCTCTATTGATCGCCATTTGAAATCCACGTAGGATGCCACATAGGATCTTAGGAGCTTTATTAATATATGATTGCTATGTAGGAAGACTCATGTTAGTCCCTTAACATATTAAATAGTAGCATCCCAAAAGTCTCAAGAAAACTTTGTTTATATGTAAATTGCTATTTATTATATTAATAGCACATATTTGGTATCTAAATGTCTAATTAAAAGATGTATAGACTCATGTTAGTCCCTTCATATTCACCTAAATATTAATAACAATTAAATCGTGACATTCCAAAGGTCTCAAGAAAACTTTGTTTTATATGAAATTATTTTTTATTAGTAATAATAGCACACATTAGTCCCTTCACATTCACCTTGTGCCGGAATTATGCCAAGAAGTTGTTTACTTTTATGGTTGTGTTTACTTTTTTTGTATAATGATTTTTATGGTCCTGATGGGGTTATCTTTAGTTTCTACTATTGATTAATGTTCCAAAAACCAGATTGGACTATGACCCGTACAAGGGTCCGGTTTATCTTTAGTTTCTACCATTGATCAATTAGTTTTAGTCCCTAAAAGTTTGAAATTCATCAAAAACACCCTTATAATACTGTTTTAAGGTTTGAAATCTGTCCAAACACCCCTGTCGCGCAAAGAGACTGATGACGATGGTGGCAGCGATGATCGACAGCCAATCGAGGTTTGGAATCATGGGGCTTTTGATGTATAGGTGCCGGCAAATCTGATGGTGGTGTTAGGGAGTTCTGGCGGCGCCGGAACTCGCCAGAATCAACAAAAGAAGTCTGATAGTTGCATGAACTTTAGGTGGACGGCGAGTGACGAAGGCGATTGAAAATGGCTGGGTTTTGTCGTGGAGATGCTATCAAGTCTAATGGTGGTGTTTTCTCCCTCGAACAATGTCGGAATCCGACAGGATTGAGTTGCGATTGGACCTTGATTCAGCGCTATTCTGATGATCCAATTGCGGTCCAATCCGGTTTGAATGCAATTAACGGTTTTTTAATGATACCGAACCGAATATGCTGTTGGTTACTGGTCGAACCGGTTCAATTGGACGGTCTGGTCCGATATTCAGAACATTGCTATTGATTTCACATTTGGTCTTTGATGGGTTGTCTTAACTTTTGTAAAGGCATAGATTTATCACTTTTGAGACCACTGGTGGGGACTTGGTACCTTTACGGGGTCAGTTATAATATAAAAATAGTAGCTTTATTCAACCAAGCATTGTCTTTATGATTCGTTAATTTATGAGTGATTGATTTATTTGTAGATACTAGAACCTAGGAAGAGGTTAGTGAAGAAGGATGAATCAATTGGGCTAGATAAACTATTAGCAACAAGGATCGTTGCACAGTGTGTAAGGATGAGAAGGTTGTTCAAGAGAAGAAGGTATTAGAATCAGTAGTTGAGAAGGCTATGCAAAATGGACAGAAGATTACATTCCCTGGAGAAACTGATGAAGCTATAAGTGAATAATTCATTTTTAGTTTTTTTAGATGCTGTTTGATCTCAAAGAAAATTGACTACCAAGGAAAGAAAAATGGAACTTGGAATTTTATGTTATTTTTTCTTTCGTTTTTTAAGCAATGTTGATATGGCGGTTGAAAGATATGACGTTTTAGTTTTGTGAAATATGTTTTTGTCGTCGAGAAATTTGAGGAATACAACTCAAGGAAAATATATGTACTGAAAATATATATTTTTTTTTTCTCAAGTCTCATAGCCTCGACATAGAGTTAAGAATTAACCTTTTTAGTAACTAATTATTTGATCCGCTTGTTTGTAAACTAATTATTACGTAATTTGCAGTATGTATAGAATAGGCTCCAATTCGGGTACAATTTGCATATAAGTACTGTTGTAGTTGGTAACATTTTAATGATTTTCTTTAAGTATTTGTTAATTAGTGACATGAAATTTCAAGGATTAGTTTGTAAATTTTTATCAATGGACACCTTTCGTTTTCCCAGTTACGGTTGGTACTTCACATTTGTTCAAGGATTTGTCTATATTGTTCTCATTTATCTTCAAGGTTTCACCACTAAACAGATGATGAATCCATGGAAGACATATGTGAAGCTCTCTCCAATCTTAAGGGGTTCTCATGGACTTACCAAAGAGTCTTTGGCTTTCTTAACTGTCCAGCACAACTCACGTTCAAATCCACAAAGGTAAATATTTAACTCCATTACTTTTTTAATTTTCATGTTGAAAAAAATAACGATTTTCCTTACTAGACGTTTTGATAACTTCAGTTTTTGTTTGATAGTAAATTGGGTCTCTTAATCTATAATGGTGTAAATGATTCAAATTAGCTCATTGACTCTTGCAATGTGAATCAAGTAAACAAGATCAATTTGGCTATAATTAGAAATTTATTTTGCAGTCTCAAGTTTTGCCTGTGATGGTCATGGGCACATTCATACCAGGCCTCAAACGAAAATACCCGGTTCATGAATATGTATCTGCAATACTTTTAGTTGTGGGGTTGATTCTTTTTACCTTAGCATATGCACAAACTTCACCAAATTTTGGTATGATTGGTGATATAATGGTATTGGGTGCTCTAATCATGGATTCGTTTCTTGATAATTTGCAAGAAACAATCTTTACCATGAATCTTAAAACCACCCAAGATAGTATCTTGTGTTATGCTTTTGTGTTGTTTCTTAAATTGAAAATTTGTGACTTTATTTGGATATCATCTAACTCGGTGACTTCTGGTACTTTCAATCTTAATTGTTTTATTTCATTTATTTATTGTTGAATTGGTGACTATAAAGAAGAGATCTACCATTTTCATAGCTATAGAAAACTGGATTTCTCATAGTTATGTGATTTTAAATTTCAGAATTAGATTAATTTGAGCTAGAAAGGCCTGATTTTTAGTCCATAAACTCAACAAATTCAGTTCCAAGTCTTGCAAATATCGCAGGTTAGGAGTGTTAAAATCCTATATAACTTGAATTTGATCTTTAAAGTTACTGGATCATTGGCAGCTAATTATGTGTTTGGTGTGCACAAATATTGTTGAGTGTACTGAATAATTTAAGTTTCTTCTTAATAATTTTTTATGTACTTGGATATGGTGTTTACTACCTTTGTAATGATACGATGTTTAAGGGTACGCTAACAATTCATTACAACCCTTAAACACCTTCTTCTTCATTTAGGAAGGTCTATTGTCCTCTCACAAACTAATGGAAAACACAAAATCATTTTTCTAAACCTTACACAAATATATTGCATAAACATTACACTCTTCCTATGATACATATGCAAATCCCATGAGTTAATCCTTCATATAATCAAAATGTTCATCTTGGAAATCCTTAAAACAAAAACATACCAAAAACAGAAAACAAATTTACACCTCAAATATTGCAGCAATTAATTTTCCACACAGTTGACCTAAGTTTCAGCTTCTCGTTCTGAAAGAGCCGTGCAAATTTTGAATCCATTGCTGATCTCATGTTTCTATCTTCTTCCACACCAGACATGCAAATTTCAACAACAATTTTGCAGCCTGGTTCATGTGAAAGAGTTTGCAAATTGTACTCACTTCAGCTTAAAACGCTTCTTCTCCTCAATATATATCTCCTAGTCTCTTCACGACGACCGTCATTTCATCAACTAAAACACCTTGCTTAGATGATGCACACCGGAAATTGTATAAGCAAAGCTTCAGCAAAATTGAGATCAAATCCTTAGAAATCAACTCTTGGAACAGTAATCAGTAATTAGTTCTAGTGTTGCATTTTTCTTTTGATTGATGGATATTCTTGATAAACCTCTTTGACTCATCAATTCCAACAACCCATTAGCTTCCTCCATTTTCCCCACCTCACAAAGCCCACTTATCATTATAGTGAACGTCACTACATCAGGCTGCAAACCTCTTTGATTCATCAATTCAAACAACCCATTAGCTTCCTCCATCTTCCCCACCTTGCAAAGCCCATTTATCATTGTATTAAAAGTCACCACATTAGGCTGCAAGCCTCTTTGACTCATTAATTCCAGCAACTCATTAGCTTCCTCCGTCTTCCCCTTCTTGCAAAGACCATTTATCGTTGTTGTAAGCGTAACCAAATTTGGCTGCAAACCTCTTTGAATCATCGATTCCAAAAACCCATTAGCTTCCTCTGTCTTCCCCTCCTTGCAAACACACTTATCATTGTAGTAAACGTAACCACATTAGGCTGCAAACCACTTTGAATCATCAATTCCCACAACCCATCAGCTTCCTCTATCTTCCCCTCCTTGCAAAGCCCTATATTTAAACTCCTAGAAAACGGTAATCCTAGAAAATTTTAACAAAAATGTTGCAGCTTATTTCATGTAAAAGAGTTTGAAAATTGTACTCACTACAGTCTAAAATGCTTCTTCTCTTCAATATATATCTCCTAGACTATGCACGACGACTGCCCTTTCATCAACTAAAACACCCTGCTTAGATGCTTCACACCAAAATCATATAAGCAAAGCTTTAGTGAAATTGAGATCATATCATTATAAATCAACTCTCGGAACAGTATTTAGTAATTGATTAGAACATAAATCAGCAATGGACTGTGAGAAATAGGAAAAAGATTAAAAAGATAGAAGTTCTAAAATTATATAAAAAATTCTAATATAGTCAAAGATACTGAAAGTATATTTCCTCAAACAAGAGAGAAGAATTCTCCTGATGTACAACAAGACTGTAATGAGATTCCGATACTACCTTATAAAACAAAGCGAGAAATGAATCCTTGAAATACATGATACGTGCAAATTTAAATTCTTGATAATTGAAAACTGAAATACAACTATGTATGAGAAAGGAAAATCATACTTCATATGTCACCAACAACATGAATTTAATTTGAGTGAAAACAGATTGTGTGAGCTGATATGGGTTGAAACTTCTAAGGCTATGATTGCCATGGGTGCTTCAGAGCCTCAGCTGCAGAAAGGCATGTCCTAAGATTCACTTCAAGCAAATGAACAACGAAGTCAATGAAGCCTTGGTCCCCCATCAGCAATCAGTGAAATAATAAACTCAACGCCACTATTCTTGAACAACTCGGAGACAAGCCTTCCTTTCGCACTATTACGGATACGAAATTAATGGAAAAATTGGATTCAATTGTCAACTGCTCCTATAAATAGGATTGAGTACGGATTCAAACCATAGCACATGCTTTCATAAAACCATAGGATTCTCCCAATCTAAATCAAGCAGGTTTTACATGAAGAATTTCTATTCCATACGGTTAGGAGAAGCAGTATACTTAAAAAAATAGAGAAAGAAGAACCAAGTCATGATAATATAACAGTATTTGAGAAAACAAAAGGTTGGACAAGTTCCTTAAAAGCAAAAATAACCATTGGATGTTGGAGTTCTAGCTTCATGCTTTTAGAGAACTTTGGTAAACTAGCATTTAAACAAAGAAAAAATGTCTATTTCCTAAGGGGCTATCTTAAAATTTTCCCTCACCGTTAAACACCTAGCGGTAGATATTTGAAAAAAACTATCAACTGCCATCTTTCCCTCATGGCATTATACTCTCAGAATATTCAGAACTCATTGCAAAAATAAGAGTTAATATAATTAGAGGAGTCAGAATTCAGGTGAGCAATAAGAAATTGAAATAAGCTAAAAACTTAAAACATAATATAAAGGGTTATATATGTCAAGACTTATGATCAAAGGTTGCAACATATAAAGATACCAAATCAGCGTCTGGGTACTTATAAAGGTCGAGACTAGTAGATCAGACTATAGGCTGCAAACCTCTTTGACTCATCAATTCCAACAACCCATTAGCTTCCACCATCTTCCTGCCCTTGCAAAGCCCACTTATCATTGTAGTAAATGCCACCGCATCAGGCTGCAAACCTCTCTGACTCATCAATTCCAACAACCCATTAGCTTCCTCCATCTTCCCCTCCTTGCAAAGCCCACTTATCATTGTATTAAAAGTCACAACATTAGGCTGCAAACCTCTTTGATTCATCAATTCGAACAACCCATTAGCTTCCTCCATCTTCCCCTCCTAGCAAACCATTTATCATTGTATTAAAAGTCACCAAATTAGGCTGCAAACCTCCTTCATTCATCAATTCCAACAACCCATTAGCTTCCTCCATCTTTCCCTCCTCGCAAAGCCCATTAATCATTGAATTAAAAGTCACCACATCAGGCTGCAAACCTCTTTGAATCATCAATTCCATCAACCAGTTAGCTTCCTCCATCTTCCCCTCCTTGCAAAACCCACTTATCATTGTATTATAAGTCAGTAAATGAGTCTGCAAACCTTGATCCACCATCTCATTAAACAATCTCTCAGCCTCCAAATTTCCCATAAAACACCACATTTGGCTTAATTCCTCTACTCTTCATTTCCGAAAACAATTCTTTAGCCATATCTACCAACCCATCTTTGCAAAGACCATTGATAATACTAACATAAGAAACAATATCTGGCCTGACCCCAAACACATCCATTTTCTTGAACAACTCCGTAGCCTCTAAACTCCTATTCTCCAAACACAAACCTTTAATCAAAGAATTAAAAGTTACAGCATCTGGGTTAAAACCCCACCTCAAAATCCTCCCAAAAACAACAAAACCATCAAAAACAATTAATCAAAATATTCAAAGTAATTAAATCTGGCAACAACCCAATTGGACCCAGTCGCTTGTAAAGTAAAATAACGTCTACATAAAACTTCTTCTTAGCAAGAGCTCAAACAATCGGTTGAATGATGAAATCGGTGGTTTGGGTTGCATATGAGTCATTAAACAAAAGAAATAGCGGGCTTCACCAAGACTGATATTACCTTATTTACAGTCTTTTAGAAGGAATATATCGAGCCTCGCTACAATTTCAACGTTATATACTGAATCTTGTGGTATAGTTGTAGTCACTTTACTTGAATTTGTGAATAAAGATGAGATTTTGGTTTCAGAAGAAGAAGAACAACGACGAAGAAAGGTTTTGGAGGCCATTTCAGTAGCGGCGTCTGAGGATTATCTAGGGTTCTAACAGGCTGTCATTTGTGGTTAAATAATACAATGTCACGGGAAATGAGTGTGGGATGAAATGTATTTATCTGAAACCTGTAGGGTTTAAATGTAATTATCCAGAAACTGAGGGCACGTTAAACGAAGCAAAATTATTGAGCCTTTCACTCCCTCTCTCATTCTCTCTTTAATGTAATGACACGTATTCGTCTTAACACTTCGTCTTATTTTTAATCCATATTTTCTATATTATATTACAACATTGCCATTCTTTCTTTTTTCTTTATGTCATTTGCTCATGTTTCAACAATCAACATTCGGTATTGTATATTTGGTTCCTTTGTTTGCACAAACTATCGATCAAGAAAAAAGTTAAATAAAATTTTATCGATGATTCTATCTCTATGTACAATCAATTATAAATAAGTTTTTTTTCTTTTTTTATTGGTTGATTATATATACAACTGAAATAACAAAGTTTTTCTTATTCTCCTAGTTTACTAGTATATATCTATGACATGGTTTGATTCATAAAGTTGTAAACTAACACTCGAGAGGTTCGATGTGACATCTTTTGATTAGTTAATTGTTTGTACAACTATTACATGAAATCTTTTTCTTTCTTTTAACAGTAATGTTAGGTCCACAACCCGATTTTACAACCTTCTCTCACAACCCTTTATATGTAGTTTATAATAAGTCAACTTACAAATGGGTAGACAGAACCCATAACAAGCAGGTAAGACCAATTTGTGAGCTGATAAATTATGAGTTATCGAGGATTGTGAGAGAAGGTTGTAGATTATGTTTTATACCTCTTCTTTTAAAGGTTTGCAGGTACATATGCATGATCTACTCTAATTCATAAAGCCATAAATCTAGTTGCTCCCTGAAGTTTTTTATTTAATCACTTGGATGTCAAATTTGTTAGATATTAATTTTATACCCTTATTTCCAACATCAAATTTTTAAGGTAAAACAAAAAAGTGGGGTTTTTTGTAACTAAATTTACATTTTAAACACTTATTTTGTTTTAAGTTTATACACATAATATTTAAAACTATGCATATTTATCCATTATCAACATGCTTGCATAGGTACCACGCAGACAATCCTTAATCAATTTTCAATAAAGTTGATGATTTTTATTATATATCCCATCGACTTATTCCCAACAAGTCAAGCCAAAACCAGAAATTTGCTGAAAAATGGACAAACCATGTAATACCCGACAACCTAAAATCAGGCCATGTGATATGAATTGTGATCTATAACAAGTACTGTAAAGAGAGAAATGGCACATAAATTTATTTAATATTTTTTTGGTGATCGGACTATCCGGACTAGCTTGTGCGCTCCTCAACTAATCATTCAGGGCTCTGAAATTGACAATCGGATAAATCCCCTTTGTAGTCACCCCTATTAGGAACACATAAATTGCTACCTTATTTGGTTGATAGTTTTGTCTCTCAAGTTCGAGTCTCTAAGGTTGTTAATATTGGTGGCTATTAGAACTCTTATTCAGCCGATAATTTTCAAAATCTCTAAAAAATAGTTGAGATATGCACAAATTTACCGAACGCTCCAATCATTATAAAAAAAAAAAAAAAATCAATATTTATATGGATCTAAATTCCGAACCTGCAAATGCCATGTTCATCCCCACGTGAAGGGATTAATTTATAATTTACTAGTGACTATTTATTTTCTAGAAGATCACAATCAAATAATAATTCCCATTAAATAAAATGTTATTATCAATTTCTACAATCTATATATCTATATAATCTTGAAGCCCACCCACTCTATTGATCGCCATTTGGACTCCACGCAGGATGCCACATAAGATCTTAGGAGCTCTATTAATATATGATTGCTATGTAGGAAAATTTATGTTAATCCCTTCACATTCACCTAAATATTAATAACAATTAAATAATGGCATCCCAAAGGTCTCAAGAAAACTTTGTTAATATGTAAATTGTTTTTTATTAATAATAATAGCACACACTAGTCCCTTCACATTCACCTTGTGTCGAAATCATGCCAAGAAGTTGTTTATTTTTTATGGTTGTGTTTAGTTTTACTGTATAATGATTTGTATGGTCTTGATGGGTTTATCTTTAGTTTCCGCTATTGATTTCACATTTGGTCTTTGATGGGTTGTCTTTAATTTTTGTAAAGGCATAGATTTATGGTACCCTTACTGGGTCAGTTATAATGTAAAGATAGTAGCTTTATTCAACTAGGCATTGTCTTTATAATTTGTTAATTTACGTGTGATGACAGCCCTCTCGCTCTTTGACAGCAAATATATGGAAGCCTTGATTGGTTCTTTAAAGAGAACAGGCCCAGTACAAATACAAAGCTATTCGTGCAGACGACCTGTTTGTGTAAATTAACTATATACATAGTGATGAGAGCCCTCTCGCTCTTAGACTGCAAATATATGGAAGCTTGGATTGATTCTTTAAAGATTAAGTTATCCAGCCTCCTAACAAGAAACCACCAATACAGTCCCCCCTACCAATCAACCAATGCTACACGGCCACACATGTAGCTTGTCATCACCACCGTCAAACCCCCACATAGAGAAAATTTCAACAAAAATGTTGTAGCTTATTTCATGTAAAAGAGATTGAAAATTGTACTCACTTTAGTCTAAAATGCTTCTTCTCTTCAATATATATCTCCTAGACTATGCACAGCGACAACCCTTTCATCAACGGGCGCTTAGATGCTTCACACCAGAATCATATAAGCAAGGCTTCAGTGAATTTGAGATCGTATCATCATAAATCTACTCTTGGAACAATATTTAGTAACTGATTAGAACATAAATAAGCAATGGACTATGAGAAATAGGAAAAAGATTAAAAGGATAGATGTTCTAAAATTATATAAAAAATTCTAATATAGTCAAAAATACTGAAAGTATATTTCCTCAAACAAGAAAGAAGATTTCTCCTGATGTACAACACGACTGTAATGAGATTCTGATACTACCTTATAAAACAAAGCGAGGAACGAATCCTTGAAATACATGATAATTCTTGATAATGAAAAACTGAAATACAACTATGTATGAGAAAGGAGAATCGTACTTCATATGTCACCAATAACATGAATTTAGTTGGAGCGAATACAGATTGTGTGAGCTATTATGGGTTCAAACTTCTAAGGCTATGATTGCCATGGATGCTTCAGAGCCTTAGATGCAGAGAGGCATGTCCAAAGATTCACTTCAAACAAATGAGCAACGAAGTCCCTGGTCCCCCATCAGCAATCAGTGAAATAATAAACTCAACACCACTATTCTTGAACAACTTGGAGATGAGCCTTCCTTTTGTACTATTACGGATACAAAATTAATGGAAAAATTGGATTCAATTGTCAACTACTCCTATAAATAGGGTTGACTACAGATTCGAACCATAGCACATGCTTCCATAAAACCGTTAGATTCTCCCAATCTAAATCAAACAGGTTTTACATGAAGAAGTTCTATACAATACGGTTAGGAAAAGCAGTAAACATTACACTCTTCCTATAATACATTTCTAAATTGTACTCACTTCAGCCTGAAAGACTTCTTCTCAATATATATCTCTTAGTCTCTTCACGACGACCGCCATTCCATCAACTAAAACACCCTGCTTAGATGCTTCACACCGGAAATCGTATAAACAAAGCTACAGTGAAATAGAGATCAAATCCTTAGAAATCAACTCTTGGAACCGTAATTAGCAATTAGTTCCAGTGTTGCATTTTTCGTTTGATTGATGGGTATTCTTGATAAACCTCTTTGATTCATCAATTCCAACAACCCATTAGCTTCCTGCATCTTTCCCACCTCGCAAAGCCCACCTATCATTGTAGTGAACGCCACCACATCAGGCTGCAAACCTCTTTGATTCATCAATTCAAACAACCCATTAGCTTCCTCCATCTTCCTCACCTTGCAAAGCCCACTTATCATTGCAGAGAACGCCACCACATCAGGCCGCAAACCTCTTTGATTCATCAATTCAAACAACCCATTAGCTTCCTCCATCTTCCCCACCTTGCAAAGCCCACTTATCATTGTAGTGTACGCCACCACATCAGGCTATAAACCTCTTTGACTCATCAATTCCATCAAGCCATTAGCTGCCTCCATCTTCCCTACCTTGCAAAGACCACCTATCATTGTAGTGAACACCACGACATTAGGCTGCAAACCTCTTTGATTCATCAATTCAAACAACCCATTAGCTTCCTCCATCTTCCCCACCTTGCAAAGCCCACTTATTATTGTAGCGAACGTCACCACATTAGGCTGCAAACCTCTTTGACTCATCAATTCCATCAAACCATTAGCTTTCTCAATCTTCCCTTCCTTGCAAAGCCCACTTATCATTGTATTAAACGTTATCACGTTAGGCTGCAAACCTCTTTGACTCATCAACTCCAAAAACCCATTAGCTTCCTCTATCTTCCCCACCTTGCAAAGCCCATTTATCATTGTAGTAAAAGTCACCGCATCAAGCTGCAAACCTCTTTGACTCATCAATTCCATCAACCCATTAGCTTCCTCCATCTTCCCCTCCTTGCAAAGCCCACTTATCATTCTATTAATCGTCACCACGTTAGGCTGCAAACCTCTTTGACTCATCAACTCCAAAAACACATTAGCTTCCTCCATCTTCCCCTCCTTGCAAAGCCCATTTATCATTGTAGTAAAAGTCACCGCATCAGCTGCAAACCTCTTTGACTCATCAATTCGATCACCCCATTAGCTTCCTCCATCTTCCCCTCCTTGCAAAGCCCACTTATCAGTGTATTAATCGTCACCATATCAGGCTGCAAACCTCTTTGACTTATCAACTCCAAAAACACATTAGCTTCCTCCATCTTCCCTTCCTTGCAAAGCCCATTTATCATTGTAGTAAAAGTCACCACATCAAGCTGCAAACCTCTTTGACTCATCAATTCCATCAAGCCATTAGCTTTCTCCATCTTCCCCTCCTTGCAAAGCCCACTTATCATTGTATTAAACGTCACCACATCAGGCTACAAACCTCTTTGACTAATCAATTCCATCAAGCCATTAGCTTCCTCCATCTTCCCCACCTTGCAAAGCCCACTTATCATTGTGATTAGCGTCCCCACCTTACATCAGAGTACCCACCCATCTTCCCTTGACTCATCACCGTCGGGGCTTCCCACAAACCTCTTTGACTAATCGAATTCCATCGAAGCCATTGCTTCCTCCATCTTCCCCACCTTGCAAAGCCCACTTATCATTGTATTAAACGTCACCACATCAGGCTGCAAACCTCTTTGACTCATCAATTCCAGCAACTATTAGCTTCTTCCATCTTCCCCGCCCTGCAAAGCCACTTTATCATTGTATTAAATGTCACCACATTAGGCTGCAAACCTCTTTGAATCATCAATTCCATCAACCCATTAGCTTCCTCTACCTTACCTGTCTGACACAACCCGTTAATCAAAGTCACAAACGTAATCACGTTAGGCATAACCCCAAACACATCCATTTTCTTGCACAACCTCCTAGCCTCCGAACTCCTATTCTCCAAACACAATCCTTTAATCAAAGAAGTCAAAGCCGCAACATTTGGGCTAAAACCCCACCTAAAAATCCTCCCCAAAACAACAAAACCATCACATACTCTACCCACACTACAAAAAAAATTAATTAAAATATTCTAATAAAATCCGGCAACAACCCAATTAAACCCACTCTCTTGTACAACAAAATAACGTCTTCATAAAACTTTTTCTTTGCAAGAGCTCCAAACAACTGGTTGAATGAAGAAATCGGTGGTTTCGGTTGTACATGAGTCATTAAACAAAAGAAATGGCGTGCTTCATCAAGAGTGATAGTACCTTCTTTACAATCTTTTTGAAGGAATTTATCAAGCCTCGCTACCTCTTCAACGTTATGTACTGAATATTTTGGTATAGTTGTAGTCACTTTACATGAATTTGTCAATAAAGATGAGAATTTGGTTTCAAAAGAAGAATAGCAACGACGAAGAAAGGTTTTAGAGGCCATTTGAGTAGCGCGTTTGTGGATTATCTAGGGTTCAAACTGGCTTACTCGTTTGTAGGTTTACATTTAAATAACACAATCTCACCAGAAATGAGAGTGGGATGAAATGTATTTATCTGAAACCTGTAGGGTTCGCATGTAATTGTACAGACACTTGAGCTCATTGTATCTTTAATGTAATGACACGTGTTCATCTTTACTCTTCATCTTATTTTTAAGGCCGAACGACAGGTTCCCACCCAAACTTTGCTTTAAGGACAAGTTAGTACCCAAAAAGTTTCAAAACGACAAATACCCACTTTCTGTTTACATATGTTAGTGAATTCCATCTATAGTAACTGAAAATACTAAAAAGCCCTTATTATTTTCTTCTTTCTCCTCTTTTCTTTCTTCCCTTTTTTTTCCCTTTTTTTTCTTCCACCGCTTTAAACACATCTCCTTCTCCAAGATTTCAGCTTTTCATTTGCAACAACAAAAGTACCCCACCAACAACCACCATCACCACCACACCGGCAATAACCACCACAAAAACAATCGTCCCGACAACAACCACCACATCAACAACCGCCCCAATAGCAGCCACCACAACATTAACCACCCCTGAAGTTTTCTTAGCAGTTCAATTCAGTCATGATCCCTATATAAAATATTGAAATATCACCCTTTTTCTTTGAAATTTGATCTTTAACTCTTTAATAATGCGATGAATTTAATGATATTAGCTTAAGTGATTGTTAAATTGTTTGCCAAACAGTGGACGCTCTTTCTGCTTTGAAATACGCCTTGGTTGATCCAAACGGTGGGTTTCAAAGCGGGATGCAACATTTGTTGATCCATGCACCTGGCTTCACGTTACAGGCAATGATGATAACAAAGTCACCAGGCTATATGTATATTCCACCTTTCATTAGTTTATTTAAAGATTATTGAGTTTAGATTTGGCTGTTTGAGAACTCAATTTTTTTTAACTTGAAAGTGGAATTTCAATTTGCTTCTTGAAGGGATCTTGGCAATTATGGACTCCAATGATCTCTTGTCCCTGAGCTTGGATCTTTGGCTAATCTTCTATATATGTAAGAACATTTTGCTATTGTCGAGGTGGTTAATGTTGTGGTGGCTACGGTCGGGGCAATTGTTGATGTGGTGGTTGTTGGCAGGACGATTGTTGTTGTGGTGGTTACTGTCGGGGTGGTGGTGGTGGTGGTTGTTGGTGGGGCACTTTTGTTGTTGCAAATGAAAAGACGAAATCTTGGAGAGGGAGATGTGTTTAAAGCGGTGGAGAAGAAAAGGGAGGAAGAAGAAGAAAATAATAAGTGTGTTTTAATATTTTCAGTTACTATAGACGGAATTCACTAACTGATGTGGACGAAAAGTGGGTATTTGTCGTTTTGAAACTTTTTGGGTACTAATTTGTCTTTAAGATAACGTTTGGGTGGGAACATGTCGTTCGGCCTATTTTTAAACCATATTTGCTATATTATATTACAACATTGCCATTTTCTCTCTTTTCTTTATGCTAGTTGCTCATGTTTTCAACATACAGTATATTTGGTTTCTTCAGTTGTATCAACTGCAATCAAGTTTATTGATGATTGTATGTACAATAAATTATGAATAATTTTTTTTCGATTGGTTTACTGTATGTACAATTGAAATTACAAAGTTTTTCTTCTTCTCCTGGTTTACTCTTAAATATTTATGACACGGTTTGATTCATAAAGTTGTAAATTAACACCTGAGTTTTAATGTGACATCTTTTGATTAGTCGATTGTTTATACAACCATTATAAGGTACAGTAATGCTACGCCAATAACTTTTTTCTCACAAACTTCTCTTACAACCTAATTAGGTGGTAGCTGAGTTAGCGTTGTTACGTCAAAATAACTTTAACTAGACCAAAGAAAGGGTCGTTCATTCATAAGTAACAACCGTTCTTTATGAAGGAATGATTGTTGCTAACGGAAGGAATTGTCGTTTTTTATGAAGGAACGACTAAATGAATGGTCATTCATAAATAAGGAACATTCATTTGTAACTAAATTTAGATTTTACACACTTATTTTGTTTTAAGTTTAGAAATATAATATTTAAAATTCTGCATATTTGTCCATTATCAACATGCTTACATAGGTACAGTGCAAACAACCCTTATTTCTAAATTCTAACACCAAATTTTTAAGGTAAAACAAAAGAGTGTGTTATTTGTAACTAAATTTACATTTTTCACACTTATTTTGTCATAAGTTTATACACATAATATTTAAAATTATGCATATTTGTCCATTATCAACGTGCTTGCATAGGTACGACGTAGACAACCCTGAAAGTTGAAACAGTGTTTTTTAATCAATTTTCAACAAAATGTATGATTTTATTACATATCTCATCAACTTATCCCCAACAAGTCAAGCCAAAATCCGAAATTTGCTCAAAAATGGACAAACCATGTAATACCCAACAACCTAAAATCAAGCCATGTGATATGAATTGTGATCCATGACAAAAATTGTAAAGAGAGAACTGGCACATAAATTTATTTACTATTATTATTATTTTTTTTTTTTTGGTGATCAGAATGTCCGGGCCAGCTTGCGCGCCTCAACTAATCACTTAGGCCCCTGAAGTTGATAATCGGATAAATCCCCTCAGTGGTCACCCATATTAGCAACACATAAATTACTACCTTATTCGGCTGATAGTTTTGTCTCTCAAGCAACACATAAATTACTACCTTATTTGGCCGATAGTTTTGTCTCTCCAGTTTGAGTCTCTAAGGTTGTTAATACCGTTGGCTACTAGAACTCTTATTCGGTTGATAATTGTCAAAATACCTAAAAAATAGTTGAGATGTGCATAAATTATCGAAACGCTCCAATCATTAGAAAACAAAAAAATCAATATTGATATGGATATAAATTTCGAACACGCAAATGCCATGTTCATCCCACGTGAATGGGATTAATTTATAATTTACTAATGACCATTTATTTTCTCAAAGATCAAATCAAATAATAATTCCCATTAAGTAAAATTTAATTACCAATTTCTACAATCTATATATCTATATAATCCTGAAGCCCACCCTCTCTATTGATCGCCATTTGGAATCCATGTAGGATGCGACATAGGAATCTTAGGAGCTCTATTAATATATGATAGCTATGTAGGAAGATTCATGTTAATCCCTTCACATTCACTTAAATATTAATAACAATTAAATAGTGGCATCCCAAAAGTCTCAAGAAAACTTTGTTTATATGTAAATTGCTATTTATTAGTATTAATAGCACATATTTGGTATCCAAATGTCTAATTAAAAGCTATATAGATTCATGTTAGTCCTTTCACATTCACCTAAATATTAATAACAATTAAATAGTGGCATTCCAAAGGTCTCAGGAGAACTTTGTTTGTATGAAATTGTTTTTTATTAGTAATAATAGCACACATTAGTCCCTTCACATTCACCTTGTGTCGGAATCATGCCAAGAAGTTGTTTACTTTTATGGTTGTGTTTAGTTTTTTTGTATAATGATTTGTATGGTCTTGATGGGTTTATCTTTAGTTTTTACTATTGATTTCACAGTTGGTCTTTGATGGGTTGTTTTTAATTTTTATAAAGGCATATATTTATCACTTTTGAGACCAATGGTAGGGACTTGGTACCCTTGCAGGGTTAGTTATAATATAAAAATAGTTGCTTTATTCAACCAGGCATTGTCTTTATGATTTGATAATTTATGTGTGATTGCTTTATTTGTAGGTATTGGAACCTAGGAAGAGGTTAGTGAAGAAGGATGGATCAATTGGGCTGGAGAAACTATTAGCGAAAGGATCGCTGCACAGTGTGTAAGGATGAGAAGGTTGTTCAAGTGAAGAAGGTATTGGAATAAGTAGTTGAGAAGGGTATACAAAATGGACAAAAGATTACATTCCAGGGAGAAACTAATGAAGTTGTAAGTGAATAATTCATTTTTAGTTTTTTTTAGATTCTGTTTGATCTTAGAGAAAATTGACTACTAAGGAAAGAAAAATGGAACTTGGAGTTTTATGTTATTTTTCCTTCCGTTTTTTAAGCAATGTTGATATGCGGTTGAAAGATATGAGGTTTCAGTTTTGCGAAATATGTTTTTGTCATCGATAAATTTGAGGAATACAGCTCAAGGAATATATATGTGCTAAAAATGTATGTTTTTTTTCTCAAGTTTCTCAGCCTCCACATAGAGTTGAGAATTAACTTTTTCAGTAATTAATTATTTGATCTGTTTGATTGTCAACTAATTATTACGTAATTTGTAGGAATTTGTATACAATAGGCTCTAATTCAGGTATAATTTGCATATAAGTACTAATGTATTTGGTAACATTTTAATGATTTTCTTTAAGTATTTGTTAATTAGTGATATGAAATTTCAAGGATTAGTTTGTAAATTTTGATCAGTGGACACCTTTTGTTTTCCTAGTTACGGTTGGTATTTCACATTTGCTTAAGGATTTTTCTATATCATTCTCATTTATCTTCAAGGTTTCACCACTAAAAAGATGATGAATCCATGGAAGACTAACGTGAAGCTCTCTCCAGTCTTAAGGGGTTCTCATGGACTTACCAAAGAGTCTTTGGCTTTCTTAACTATTGAGCACAACTCATGTTCAAATTGAGAAAGGTAAATGTTTAACTCCATTACTTTTTTTAATTTCATGTTAAAAAAAAAATAACGATTTTCCTTACTAGACATTTTGATAACTTCAGTTTTTGTTTGATAGTCAAATTGGGTCTCTTAATCTATAATGGTGTAAATGATTCAAATTAGCTCATTGACTCTTGCAATGTGAATCAAGTAAACGGGATCAATTTGGCTATAATTGGAAATTTATTTTGTCATCTCAGGGTTTTGCCTGTAATGGTCATGGGCACATTCATACTAGGCCTCAAACGAAAATACCCGATTCATGAATATGTATCTGCAATACTTTTAGTTGTGGGGTTGATTCTTTTTCTTTAGCAGATGCACAAACTTCACCAAATTTCAGAATGATTGGTGATATAATGGTATTGGGTGCTCTAATCATGGATTCGTTTCTTGGTAATTTGCAGGAATCAATCTTTACCATGAATCTTGAAACCACCCAATGACTATCTTGTGCTACGATTTTGTGTTGTTTCTTAAATTGAAAATTTGTGACTTTATTTGGATATCATCTTACTTTGTGACTTCTATTAGTTTAAATCTTAATTGTTCTATTTGATTTATTTATTGTTCAATTGGTGACTGTAAAGAAGAGATTTACCATTTTTATAGCTATACAAAACTAGATTTCTCATATTTCCAGCTTCTGTGGTTTTAAATTTCAGAATTAGATTAATTTGAGCTAGAAAGGCCTGATTTTTAGTCCATAACTCAAGAAATTCAATTCCAAGTCTTGGAAATATCACAGGTTAGGAGTGTTAAAATCCCATACAACTTGAATTTGATCTTTAAAGTTACTATATCATTGGAAGCTAATCATATGTTTGGTGTGGACAGATATTGTTGGAGTGTACTGAATTATTGAAGTCCGAGATTTTGTGAAATTTGGTTGCTAAAAGCTCTATTTTAAAACCCAGACCGGACCAGCCGGTCCAAGTGGTTTGACCAGGAGCCAGCCTTTACTTGGTTCGGGTTAATATAAAAACTAGGAATGTCATTAAACCCGCTTTAGATCGGCAATGGACTAGTGGAACTTAATATTCCTACCCTAAAACATTTTGCAACACGGTTTCATTCTTCATTTTATTTGAATAAAAAAACCAAATTGTATCTTCCCTTTTCATATTCTATTCTTCTTCACTTACTCTAAAATCTACAGTGTAAAGAAGAAAAAGTAAGGACAGGGGAAGGAAGAAGAAAGAGAAGAGGAGACAAGAGAAAGAGTAAGGAAGAAGATTAGAAGAAAGAAAAGAGGAGATGAAGAGAAAGAGAAGAGGAGAGAAAAATTACAATAGAGAGACAAAAATGTGTTAGAAGAAAAAAGAAAGAAGAAGAGAGACACAAACTTGTTAGAAGAAAGATGAAAGTGACGGGGAGTGATGGGGAGAGAGAGAGAAAAAAGGAGAAAGAAGAAAGTGATGGGGAGAGAGAAAAAGGAGAAAGATGGAAGTGATGGGGAGAGAGAAAAAAATAATTAATCATAAAATTTGCAGGATGCATTTGCTTTATTTTAAATTTACGGGGGTTTATAGGTAAGTTTTAGGGATGTATTTACTAGTTTTCATACTTATAACAATTAGTGGAATTGTTTAAAGATGTGACTGCTCTATATCGGTCAGACCAACCGGTTCATTAGGTTGGACCGGTCAACCTGCGAACCGGCCTCTCGACCGAGTCAACGACCAATCCGGTTTTTAAAACAATGGTTGAAAGATGACAATTGCAAATAACTTACTGAAAGAGAAGAGATCCAAGAGGATCAAGCAAAGTTTTATTGTACAACAAATTTTGTTGGGATGGTGTATAAGCTTTAAAGAAATTAAGATTAATTTTGATATTACATAACACTGGAGAGAATAGTATAACAATGTTGTAGTTACTTTGATTGAAATCAAGAATTATTGTATTGCCATGGCACATTTTTCTTGGTCTCTACACATATGGGTTGGCTGTGGCGAATGTAGAAACATGTCTTATAAAGAAACTGACTTTTTTACAAAGGAGAAGTGTATCTAAACGACGACCAGAATCCATGGTTGTTAGTAGTTTAGGATTGGGGTTAGCCTTGCTCAGTGGCATTATAATATTTGCGGCTATTTCACCTGAGTACCATGTTCACCAACCTAAACTCAAGTACTCAAATTCCAAGGCTTGTCTTCTTAATAAAAGAAGAGAAAATGTTAGATCAAGATAATAAGATTGAATTGTAGAGGTTAGATTGATTTACATATGTTTTCTGTGCTAAAGTAAGAAAGTTGTTCATTTGTTTTTGGATAGTTAAGTTGATAGATATACAGCTTAAAATTTTTGGTACTGGTAACTTTACTACAAAGAGTTAAATGATTTTGTGGTGCAATGCAATATGAGAAGACTTGGCCAGGAACTTCAATTTATTACTATTATTTTCAAAAAGAAAAAGATAAAGAAAGAAGATCAAGAACAAAGAGTTTGTTTTATGTCTTAAATGGGTAGAGATACAACTACTAGAACATGTCAAGTATCTTCACACCAACATTAAATATATATTTTTTAATACTCATTATTTGGTATATAACATTTTTATTATTTATTCCTTTAATTGTCAATTCAATAAAAAATTAACTTCAATACAAATAATTTAATGTCAGACAAACAATTGATAATAATGAAAAAAAATTCTATAAACATACCCACGCATTGTGCGGGCTTTCTATCTAGTTTTTTAATAAATCATAGCCGTCCGTCCCTATCACAATCAGTCCAGCTTTCTCTCTCTTCCACCATTGCTTCAAATAAACTACCAAGTACCAAAAACAGAAACATCCCACTCTGTTATTTTTTTCTAATTTAAAAAAAAAAAAAATTTCGTAGAATTCATCGCTACTCAGTGTCCTTTCTTCATATAACATTCATTCATTTTTTTTCTCTTATATGTGTAAAATCTCAATGGATCCTCCTCTCAACCCCAACACCTTCTCTAACAACTTAAAGGTACATTTTTCTTCTCTTTTCTTTTCAGGTTTCTTCTACTGCATTAACATAAACCCACTTGTGTGTGACTTGATCCAGTTGTTTAAGTAAACTCAGTGGCTCTGGTGATGGGTGAAATGTTTAGAATGGACTCTAAAACATTTGTACTCTAGGTGTATTTTATGGTAGTTTTTAAACTTTAAGGGTTTTCTTGATTTGTGGATAACTATAGAGTGTTTATTTATTTACCGTTTGGATTAAGATCATGTGATTGTGATACTAGTTTGCTTCTTTCTACTGCATAAACCCACTTGTGTGTTGAACCAGTTGTTTAACTGAATTCCGTAGCCTTGGTGTTAGCTGAATGAAGTGTGAAATATTTGTACTTTTTGGGGTGGTTTGTGTTATTTTTTAACTTTTAGGGTTTTATTGGTTTTTGAGACAATTTGAGGGCTTTTTCATTTGTGGAGTCTTTTGGATTTTAATCATATGATTTGATGGTGGTTATGGATAGTTATATTAACCTCGTCAGTTTCAGAAACAAGAGAAATTACTCTTATGATATGTTTGTACTTTCAACTTTCTAGGGTGGATTTTGTTATTTTTAAAACTATGGGGATTATATTTAGTTTAAATTATTTTCAGATAATACTTGAATTGTAATAACTGCTTCATGCTAGGATACTCATAGAAATACATCAAGTACATATATTTATATTAGCAAAAGCAAATGGGCCCAAAATTTTATTTTAATACATTTAATCTTTCTTTATACAAAGTAAGGCATCATTAGTAAAAGTTATCAAAAACAGTGGACAGTGTAGCTATTACTCCTCGCTTGCCGACGCCCATCCGACCGCGTCCTCACCTAGATCCTGCAAACACAAAGAAAAACAATGGGGTGAGCACAAAATAATGCTCAGTAAGTAAATCCTCTACTTGTCTATCCCCGTAACTCTTTCTCTTAATTCTTTCCTTACACTCTTCTCATATTATTTATTTTCTCTTTCTATTTCTCTTTCACATAGCTCTTTTCTATCAACTTTCTATTGCATGTCACGGCCCCATCTTACCAGAGGCACAGATGAGTGGAGATCACAAAGCACCCACCCACTCTTCGTGACTTCTACTCATTCTCTTCCTCTATTCTTTCTCATATTTTCTCATTCTTTCTCACTTGAATGTCACGGCCTCATCTTATCGGAAGCACGGCCGGGTAGAGTTCACAAAGCACCAACCCACTCTTCGTGACTTCCGGGTGGAGTTCACTAAGCACCAACCCATTCTTCATAACTTCCGGGTAGAGTTCACAAAGCACCAACCCGTTCTTAGATTTTTCTCATTCTCTTTACTTATAGAGTAGCCCATTCACAAAGTTCTCTACTCTTTCTCAAACTACTTCTCAATGCACAATTAATGCATAAGGATGGTTCATGCTTAAAGTTTCTTACTTAATGCACTTATGAAATGCACAAATGCAATATTGCATCAAAACAGTCATTCTATGCAGTCACACTCAAGAAGGCATAACTTGAGTTATACATCTCGGATTGCTATGATTTTGGTCTCCTTTTAAAGCTTAGAGACAGGGCTACAATTTTTTGTTTTGGTCTTAACTCAGTTCAATCTGTAAGATGCCCAAAAATCACACAAAAAGTCACGGCTGTGACAAGGCAGTTTTTCACTTAGGCATTTCATCAAACAACTAATGTGCATACACAAACTCTACTTTATCTATAACTCTACTCCTCTCTTCCACCATCCAAAATGAGAGGAAACTCCCTCACATAGCTATAATTTCTGTCATAAAAGAATACTTCCAAAGAAATTACTCAATCTCCTCCAACTTCATCTCAAACTACATACTCTCATCACATCTCAAAAACACTTCTCATAATTTACGCATGTCCAACAACTATGATTAAGCACACATCTCATCTAAATTTCTCAGTATGTATAACATATATATACATAATTAAAATAAATCTCTACTCATTTACTTTTCTTAAATCTCAACTTGGTTGGATTTACTTACCTTGTAATGGAGAGATTTCACTAACACTTTTCCTTTCCTTCGATAGCTTGTCTCTTCTCTACACCTTTAAACAATAAAACCCTAAGACTTCAATATATAATATAAGCAAAACTTCACACCTAAAGCAAAAATCCTTACCTTAGGGTGCTTTAGATTAAGTTTCTATCCCCAACTACTCAAAAAACTCTCTAAAATTCTTGAAATATTGAAAAAAAGAGTTAAGAGGAAGTGGTGAGAAGAAGTTGGCGGTGGAGAAGAAGAGTGAAGGGTTTTCTAGACCCAAACCCTTATTAACTCACAATTAACACATGTCTTCCCATTTTGCCCCTGCTCTTTCTTAGAAATTCCATCTATGTCCCTTAGTCAATTACAATAATGCCCTTATTTTAATGCATTCTCTATGAAATTCTATCTCTTTTCACTCTCCACAATTTCAACTAATTTTGAGTGAAAAGACCATTTTACCCCTAATGAAAGTTTAAGGGATTTTCTTCATATTTTTCTCAAAATAACTCTAACGAAAATTCAACTAAGGGCCAACTAACCAATATTAACAATATATCAACCCAAATAAAAGCAAAACAATAAACATTTAGCAATACACCATAACTTAGCAACGTACCTCAAGTGGGGCGTTACATGAATCTTCTCCAACTTTTAGATGAGTTTTTTTAAGGTACTAATCTCTCTAACATTTTATCTTTATTGTAACTTATAGACAAATTAAGCTGAATCTGGTTTCGTATTTGAGAATATATCAATCTGAAATGTTTGATAATTCAACTTTGCCAATGTTATTTACGATTAAGATTGAAAAATAAGTGAAAGAATCTTGCCATAACGTTATATCAAATCTATTAGTCATCATTTCATAATCTAAATTGTGTTGTATCTTGTGATCTTTTCAGTTTCTTAATAATTTTTTATGTGCTTGGATATAATGTTTACGACCTTTGTAATAATATTATGCTAACAATTCATTAAACTTTTTTACATTAAGAAATTCATCCTCAAATTTAGCTGACTTTGATGGTTCTGATTACTAACACAAACTATTTTATGCAAATATAAAACAACCCTTAAACACCTTCTTCTTCATTTAGGAAGGTCTATTGTCCTCTCACAAACTAATAGAAAACACAAAATCTTTTTTCTAAACCTTACACAAATATATTGCATAAACATTACACTCTTCCTATGATACATTTGCAAATCCCATGAGTTAATCCTTCATATAATCAAAATGTTCATCTTGGAAATCCTTAAAACAAAAACATACCAAAAACAAAAAACAAATTTATACCTCAAATATTGCAGCAATTAATTTTCCACACAGTTGACTTCAGTTTCAGCTTTTTGTTCTGAAAGAGCCGTGCAAATTTTGAATCCATTGCTGATCTCATGTTTCTATCTTCTTCCACAATAGACATGCAAATTTCAACAACAATTTTGCAGCATGGTTCATGTGAAAGAGTTTGCAAATTGTACTCACTTCAGCCTAAAACTTTTCTTCTCCTCAATATATATCTCTTAGTCTCTTCACGATGACTGTCATTTCATCAACTAAGACACCTTGCTTAGATGATGCACACCGGAAATCGTATAAGCAAAGCTTCAATAAAAGTGAGATCAAATCCTTAGAAATCAACTCTTGGAACAGTAATTAGTTCTAGTGTTGCATTTTTCTTTTGATTGATGGATATTCTTGATAAACCTCTTTGACTCATCAATTCCAACAACCCATTAGCTTCCTCCATTTTCCCCACCTCATAAAGCCCACTTATCATTATAGTGAACGTCACTACATCAGGCTACAAACCTCTTTGATTCATCAATTCAAACAACCCATTAGCTTCCTCCATCTTCCTCACCTCGCAAAGCCCACTTATCATTATAGAGAATGTCACCACATCAGGCTGCAAACCTCTTTGATTCATCAATTCAAACAACCCATTAGCTTCGTCCATCTTCCCCACCTTGCAAAGCCCATTTATCATTGTATTAAAAGTCACCACATTAGGCTGCAAACCTCTTTGACTCGTCAGTTCCATTAACCCATAAGCGTCCTCCATCTTCCCCTCTTTGCAAAGCCCATTAATCATTGAATTAAACGTCACCAATTTCAACCCAAAATTTGCAGCCTACTTCAAGTAAAAGATTTTCCAAATTGTGCTCAATACTCACTTCAGCCTAAAATGCTTCTTTGCTTCAATATATATCTCCTAGCCTCTGCCCTTTCATAAACTAAAACACCATGCTTAGATGCTTCGCATCGGAATCATATAAGCAAAGCTTCAGTGAAATTGAGATCAAATCTTTAGAAATCAACCCTTAGAATAGTAATTAGTAATTAGTTCTAGTGTTGCTTTCTTTTGATTGATGGATATTCTTGATAATGTTAAACTTATCAAAACGCATTTACCTTTGGTTGGATCAAGAAAATTTCAATGCCTTGAGATCTTTGGCACGTCATTATCAAATTATCCTACCATACTGCTTCAAATATCTTCATTGGAGAATCCTGTAAATTTTATGGCATCGTAAATCTTAAACAGCTCAATGCTTGGGAACATAAATCAAGAATCGACTTTGAAAAATAAGAAACGGATTAAAACGATAGAAGCCCTAAAATTATATAAAAAATTCTACCATATTCCAAGATACTGAAAGTCATACAAGAAAGAAGAATTCTCCTGATGTAAGACAAGACGTGATTAGATTCCTATACTACCTTATCATACAAAGCGAGGAACAAATCCCTGAAATACATGATATGTGCAAATTTATATTCTTGATGATGAAAATCTGAAACACCACTTCGTTTGGGAAAGGAAAATTATACCAACGGAAGTATACATTCACCACTAAAGAACTTCAGTAAACTGAGTATGCCACAGATATATCTAACTTGTCAAGACATGCACTGTTGAAGAAAAATGATATAACAGTATTTGAGCAAAGAAAAATTCGGACAACTTCCATAAAAGCAAAAATAACCATTGGATGTTGGAGTTCTGGCTTCATGCTTTTAGAGAACTTTGGTAAACGAGCATTTAAACAAAGAAAAAAAGTCTATTTCCTAAATGGCTCTCTTAAAATTTTCCTTTAGGGTTAAACACCTAACGGCATATATTTGAAAAAACTATCAAGTGCCATCTTTCCCTCACGGCATTATACTCTCAGAATATTCAGAACTCATTGCAAAAATAAGAGTTAATATAATTAGAGGAGTCAGAATTCAGGTGAGCAATAACAAATTGAAATAAGCTAAAAACTTAAAACATAACATAAAGGGTTATATATGTCAAGACTTATGAAACATATAAAGATACCAAATCAGCCTATGGGTACTTATAATGGTCAAGACTAGAAGATCAGATTATAGGCTGCAAACCTCCTCGACTCATCAATTCCAACAACCAATTGCCTTCCACCATCTTCCCACCCGTGCAAAGCCCACTTATCATTGTAGTAAATGTCACCACATCAGGCTGCAAACCTCTCTAACTCATCAATTCCAACAACCCATTAGCTTCCTCCATCTTCCCCTCCTTGGAAAGCCCATTTATCATGGCATTAAAAGTCACCAAACAAGGCTGCAAACCTCTTTGATTCATCAATTCAAACAACCCATTAGCTTCCTCCGTCTTCCCTGCCTTGCAAAGCCCATTTATCATCGTATTAAAAGTAACCTAATTAGGCTGCAAACCTTCTTCATTCATCAATTCCAACAACCTATTAGCTTCCTCCGTCATTCCCTCCTTGCAAAGCCCATTAATCATTGAATTAAAAGTCACCACAACAAGTGCAAACCTCTTTAAATCATCAATTCCAATAGCGCATTAGCTTCCTCCATCTTCCCCTCCATGGAAAGCCCATTTATCATTGCATTAAAAGTAACCATATTAGGCTGCAAACCTATTTGACTCATCAATTCCAATAACCCATTAGCTTCCTCCATCTTCCCCTCCTTACAATGCCCATTTATCATTGTAGTAAATGTCACCACATCAGGCTGCAAACGACTTTGACTAATCAATTCCAACAACCCACTAGCGTCCTCTATCTTCCTCTCCTTGCAAGGCCTATTTATCATTGTTGTAAATGTCACCACATTAGGTTGCAAACCTCTTTGAATCATCCATTCCAACAACTCATTAGCTTCCTCCATCTTCCCCTCCTTGAAAAGCCCACTTATCATTGTAGTGCATGTCACCACATCAGGCTGCAAACCTCTTTGACTCATCAACTCCAACAACCCATTAGCTTCCTCCATCTTCCCCGCCTTGCAAAGCCTATTGATCACCGTAGTAAAAGTCACCACATCAGGCTGCAAACCTCTTTGACTTATCAATTCCAACAATCCATTGGCTTTATCCGTCTTCCTCTCCTTGCAAGGCCCATTTATCATTGTACTAAAAGCCACCAGATTAGGCCACAAACCTCTTTGAGTCATCAGTTCCAACAACTCATTAGCTTCCTTGATATTCCTCTCCTTGCAATGCCCATTTGTCATTGAATTAAAAGTCACCACATTAGCCTGCAAACCTCTTTGAATCATAAATTCCATCAAACTGTTGGCTTCCTCCGTCTTCCCTTCCTTGCAAAACCCACTTATCATTGTAATATATGTCAGTAAATTAGGCTGCAAACCTTGATCCACCATCTCATTAAACAATCTCTCAGCGTCCTCCAAATTTCCCACAAAACACCAACCATAAATTGGAGAGGTACAAACAACCACATTTGGCTTAGTTCCTCTACTCTACATTTCTGAAAACAATTCTTTTGCCAATCTACCAACCCATCTTTGCAAAGACCATTGATAATACTACCATAAGAAACAATATCTGGCCTGACCCAAAACACATCCATTTTCATGAACAACTCTGTAGACTCCAAACTCTTATTCTCCAAACACAAACCATTAATCAAAATTCTCCAAAAAACAACAAAACCATAAAAAACAATTAATCAAAATATTCAAAGTAATTAAATCTAGCAACAACCCAATTTAACCCAGTCATTTGTGAAGTAAAATAACGTCTTTATAAAACTTCTTCTTAGCAAGAGCTCCAAACAATCAGTTGAATGATGAAATCAGTGGTTTAGGGTTGCATATGAGTCATTAAACAAAAGAAATAGAGAAATAGTGTGCTTCACCCAGACCGATATTACCTTGTTTACGAGCTTTTAGAAGGAATATATCAAGCCTCACTACATCTTCAACGTTATATACAGAATCTTGTGGTATAGTCGTAGTCAGTTTACATGAATTTGTGAATAAAGATGAGATTTTGGTTTTAGAAGAAGAAGAACAACGATGAAGAAAGGTTTTGGAGCCCATTTGAGTAGCGGTGTTTGTGGATTGTCTAGGGTTCTAACAGGCTGTCTTTTGCGGTTAGGTAATACCATCTCACGGGAAATGAGTGTGGGACAAAATATATTTATCAGAAACTATCGCAGCTATTAATTTTCCACAAGGTTGACTTCAGTTTCAGCTTCTCATTCTGAAAGAGCCTTGATTTTTGAATCCATTGCTGGTCTCATGTTTCTATCTTCTTCCACACCAGACATGCAAATTTCAACAACAGTTTTGCAGCCTAGTTCATGTGAAAGAGCTTCCATATTGTACTCACTTCAGCCTAAAACGCTTCTTCTCCTCGATATATATCTCCTAGTCTTTTCACGACAACCGCCATTTCATCAACTAAAACACCCTGCTTACATGCTTCACACTGGCAATCGTGTAAGCAAAGCGTTAGTGAAATTGAGATCAAATCCTCAGAAATCAACTCTTGGAATAGTAATTGGTAATTAGTTCTAGTGTTGCATTTTTCTTTTGATGGATGGATATTCTTAACAAACCTCTTTGACTCATCAATTCCAATAACTCATTAGCTTCCTCCATCCTCCCAACCTCGCAAAGCCCACTTATCATTGTAGTGAACGTCACCACATCAGTCTGCAAACCTCTTTCACTCATCAATTCAAAAAACCCATTAGCTTCCTCCATCTTCCCCACCTTGCAAAGCCCATTAATCATTGTATTAAATGTCACCAAATCAGGCTGCAAACCTCTATGACTCATCAATTCAAACAACCCATTAGCTTCCTCCAACTTCCCCACCTTGCAAAGCCCATTAATCATTGTAGTAAATGTCACCAAATCAGGCTGCAAACCTATTTAGCTCATCAATTCCAACGACCCATTAGCTTCCTCCATCTTCCCCACCTCGCAAAGCCCACTTATTATCGTAGTGAAAGTCACCACATCAGGCTGCAAACCTTTTTGACTCATCAATTCAAACAACCCATTAGCTTCCTCCATCTTCCCCACCTTGCAAAGCCCATTAATCATTGTAGTAAATGTCACCAACTCAGGCTGTAAACCTCTTTGACTCATCAATTCAAATAACATGTTAGCTTCCTCCATCTTCCCCACCTTGCAAAGCCCATTAATCATTGTAGTAAATGTCACCACATTAGGCTGCAAACCTCTTTGACTCATCAATTCCAACAACCTATTAGCTTCCTCCATCTTCCCTTCCTTGCAAAGCCCATTAATCATTGTAGTAAATGTCACCATTGTCACCTCATCAATTGGCCCAATGCCTCCATCTTCCCCTACCACAAAGCCCATTAATCATTGTCACCACATTAGGTGCAAACCTCTTTGACTCATCAATTAATTTTCCCAAGTTAGCTTCCTCCATCTTCCCCTCCTTGCAAAGCCCATTAATCATTGTAGTAAATGTCACCACATTAGGCTGCAAACCTCTTTGACTCATCAATTCCAACAACCCTATTAGCTTCCTTCCATCTTCCCCTCCTTGCAAAGCCCATTAATCATTGTAGTAAATGTCACCACATTAGGTGCAAACCTCTTTGACTCATCAATTCCAAAACCCAAAACCCATTAGCTTCCTCCATCTTCCCCTGCTTGCAAAGCCTATTAATCATTGTAGTAAATGTCACCACATTAGGCTGCAAACCTCTTTGAATCAACAATTCCATCAACCCATTAGCTTCCTCCATCTTCCCCTCCATGCAAAACCCATTTATCACTGTATTAAACATCACCACATTAGGTTGCAAACCTTGATCCGCCATCTCAATAAACAAGCCTTTATCCTTGTTCCAGATTTCCCACAAAACACCAACCATAAATTAGAGAGGTACAAACAACAACATTTGGCTTAATTCCTTTACTCTTCATTTCCAAAAAAAATTCTTTGGCCCTATCTACCAACCCATCTTTGCAAAGACCATCGATAATACTACCTTAGGAAAAAATGCCAGGCTTACAAATAAAACCATGTTCACCATTACCAGTAACCATTTCTTCATGCAATCTAAGCGCATCACTCGTGTTCCCTGTCTGACACAACCCGTTAATCAAAGTCCCATAAGTAATCTCGTTAGGCATAACCCCAAACACAGCCATTTTCTTGTACAACCTCGTAGCCTCTGAACTCCTATTCTCCAAACACAATCCTTTAATCAAAAAAGTCAAAGTCACAACATTGGGGCGAAAACCCCACCTCAAAATCCCTCCAAAAACAACAAAACCATCACATACTCTACCCATATTGCAAAAACAATTAATTAAAATATTCAAAGTAATAAAATCCGGGAACAACCCAATTGAAACCACTCTCTTGTACAGCAAAATAACGTCTTCATAAAACGTTTTCTTAGCAAGAGCTCCAAACAACCAGTTGAATGATGAAATCGGTGGTTTGGGTTGCATAAGAATCATTAAAAAAAAAAAAAAAAATAGCACACTTCATCAAGAGTGATATTACCTTCTTTACAGTCTTTTTGAAGGAATTTATCAAGCCTCGCTACCTCTTCAATGTTATATACTGAATCTTGTGGTGTAGTTGTAGTCACTTTACATGAATTTGTCAATAAAGATGAGATTTTGGTTTCAGAAGATGAATAACAACGACGAAGAACGGTTTTGGACGCCATTTGAGTAGTGGCATTTGTGGATTATATGGGGTTCAAACTAGCTTAGTCTTTTGTGGGTTTAGGGTTAAAGAATACAATCTCAAGGGAAATGAGGGGGCAGTTTATTATAAGGCCATTTCAAGTTTGCATTTAATTAAAAGGCTATCAAGTTTTAAAGTGTTAACTAAATAGCCATGTTATTGATTAAGGGTAATTAGTGCTTAATTAGGATTTATGAAGTATTATGTAATCTTTTCAAAATTATACTATATTCCCACAAACCCAAAATTGTTGCAAACAAACCCAAACACCTTCTCGCCATTAACGCATCTTTACCTCTGCATCTTCTTCTTAGCTTCGTCTACATCTTCTTCTTCCTCCTCCTTTCTCTACATCTTCTTCTTCCTCATTCCTCTATAACTTATTGTTCCTCCGCCATTAACACTTTATTCTTCCTCCACCATTAACATCTTCTCCGCCAAAGATCCCCTTCCTCCTCCTCCTCCTGACATTTCCTCTAAGTATGTTTATCTCCTTTTTACATTTCATATTTAGATTTAAAAAGATTTAATAATGGCTGCGGTTTGGGTTATGATTTTGCTTTAGTTGTTTAGGTTGTTGGGTTGTGTTTGATGTAATGCAAGTTGAAATGAGTGAAATTTGTTGAAAATTTGTTCTGGGTATGTGTTATAGGTATGATGAAATCGATTGTAGGTGGAGATGACTGAAAATATGTTCTGGGTATGATGGATCACTTAAGCGATCCGGTGTATCACTTAAGCGATCTCTTAGGTCTAGTAATGCAGATGATAGATCGCTCAAACAATCAGGTATATAGCAGATAGATCGCTTAAGCGATCTGGTAAAAATCTGGTGTATAGGAGCAGATCACATAAGTAATCAATAAATGACATAAGATCGCTTAAGCAATCATGGTTATTTATACTGGATCGCTTAAGCGATCAAGTGTATCGCTTAAGCGATCCAGTGTATCGCTTAAGTGATCCAGTATAAATAACCATGATCACTTAAGCGATATAACAGACCATATAAGCAACTATGCAGATTCTTTTTAAAATATTTGAACCCTTAGTATAGCATTTAAGAAAATTTTTTTCTTGCATTATAGGTAATTGGCTATTATTACACATGGGACAAGTTGTTTTGGGTGTTGAATATTTTGGTAAGTGGTGGAGGAAGGACGTAGCTGACAGTGGATTGGGAAGAGCAAATAAGCTATACCAATTGTTGTGAGCACAGAGGTTAGTTTTGATGAGTTGATTGATGAAATAATTAGAAAAGGTAATTTGAGTTGCTCGCGTAGTGATATAGTTGTGAAGTATGTTTTAAGCAGAGTTCCTGAACATTATAAGGTACCTCCTGTTATATTAAAGTCAGATGAAAGTGTGAAGTTATATATGATTGATGTGGTCGATAATGGTTCGAGGCCGATTTTAAGGGTTTCTCTTGTAGAAAAACCGTTTGAAGTTGGTTCAAAGGAAGGGGATAACGAGGGAGTAGGCTGAGATTTGCCTGGTTTTAATTTGAACTACGAGGCCATTGATTTGTTAGTTGAAAAATCAAGAGTAGATGGTGAATTGGGTGGTGAGGAAGACACTGTAGAAGAGGTTGGTGATGGGGGGCAGAATGAAAATGTTGAGGAGGAGGACCCCATAGATGTTCCCACAGATGTAGAGATTCCTTTAAATGCAGATTATGCAAAAGGCGTAGATTGTGAGGAAGAGAACACCATGGTCGTTTATGCAGGTTCAAAGAAGGCAATTGGAGGTAGTAGTGAATCAGCTCATGTTTTTACGGATGGATCAAATTTGCACATAGGGTATTTATTTGACAACAAAGAGGAAGTGATGAGAAAGCTAAAACTTGTTGCCGTGAGAGGTAATTTTGAGTTCATCACCAAAAAGTCAAATTCATTCGGTGTGACGGTTGCATGTCATGACCGAAAGTGTAAGTGGCGGATTTATTGTAGAAGGTTGGCAGAGTCGAAAAAATTTATGTTTAGCACATATACCCATGAGCACACTTGTGGTTTGGGACATATTTCAGGTGAGCATCGACAAGCGTCCGCTGATGTTATTGGACAATTTGTCAAAAGTCAGTTCGTTGAAGGGAAATGTCCATCTCCTCAAGACATTCAGAGACTTGTGCGCACTGAGTTAGGGATATGCTATTAGTTACTGGAAATGCTAGAAAGGGAGACAACATGCACAAGATTTTGTGAGGGGCACGTCAGAGCACGGGTATGCAGTATTAGAAGCGTAGCGTTATATGCTTGAGTTGACAAACCAAGGTAGCAAGAGGGCTTTGAAGTGGGATAGGAATATGATATTTAAATATATTTTTTTGTTGCTTACGGTTCTACTATAAGGGGTTTTGTAAACATGAGAAAGGTGTTGGCTGTTGATGGTTGCTTTCTGACGGGAAATTATGGAGGTACATTATTGGTGGCCACTGTACAGGACAGTAAGAATCACACATATCCTGTTGCATGAAATGTGGTTGACTCTGAGAATGACGAGTCATGGACTTGGTTTTTTCAGCAGTCACGTACGATAATGCCTGACACTGACGAGTTGTGCATAATATCTGATAGGCACAACTCTATAAAGAAGGGGATTGCCACTATTTACCGTCAAGCACATCAAGGATTCTGTATAAGGCACCCTAGTGAGAACATAAAACAAAAGTTTAAGTGTGCTGGCCTCCTTCAGACATACTACATGGTAGCAAAAGCTTATTGGGTTGATGCGTTCGAGGAGCAGTTCCAGCAAATCCAAATCAAGGTTAATAGAGTTGCTAAGTGTCTTGAGCATGACGTTGGTTTCGAGCGATGGAGTAGAGCTTACTTTCCTGGAAGAAGGTTTGATGTCATGACCACGAACATAGCTGAGTCCATAAATTCGAAGTTGTTAATATAAAGAGAGTTTCCAATAGTTGCACTTTTTGATGCAATCCAAAGGACACTATCGTGGTGGTTCCATGAGCGTCGTACGGAGTCAGATAATTTTACTACAACCTTTGTTCTGTCAGCTAAAAAATTATTGCGAGAACGTATGGAACTATCAAATGCGTTATTTGCCTATCCTCTTAATGCTCAAGAGTTCACTATGTGTGGCTATGGTCCGGATGCTCTAGACCTTGTTAGAAAAACTTGCAACTGTAAAGTATTTGACATTCAACGTTTACCTTGTCCTCATGCATTTGCAGCACTGCAACATCAACGGAAGCCGGATTTTGGTTCAAGAATTTACATGGAACTTTGCTCCTCTCTCTATATGACAGATCACTACATGCTAGCTTATTCAGAAACGATATATCCAATGCCTCCAGAAGAGCAGTGGGTAGTGCCGCCAGAAGTGGCTAACATTATCATCCACCCGCCATTCAAGAAGACAGCAAAGGGGAGAAAAAGAGTTAAGCGTATTCCATTAGCCTTTGAGGTTCCCTGGAAGATGAACAAGTGCTCAATTTGCAACCAACCTGGCCACAAGAAAAGCAGTTGCCAAAAGCAATCACATGCAGATCCAGAAAATTAGGTTTGAAAAAGGATGAAATTCAGGGAGTTGTCCAAAGGCAACCGTTGATGAGTTAGTGTTTTCAATTATTGATGTTATAAATTTTATTGTTACCTTTAATAAATCATTCTTTATATTTCTTGTTACATGGCCTAAATATTTGTTGTTGATTTTAGTTTGGAATTAGGTTGTCAAATTGAGGAGAAAGTATGGAATTAATACGTGTTGGCAATTTTAGTTTGTCAAAATTCAAGAGAAAAGCAGGAAAAGTATCTATTGCCAATGATCGCTTAAGCGACTAAGTATATCGCTTAAGCGACAAAGGGTTTTTCAAACAGGATTGATTAGGCGATATCACGGATCGCCTAAGCGATTCGTGATATCGCTTAAGCGACCAAGACAAAAAGACAAGAATCACTTAAGCGATATCTCGGATCGCTTAAGCGATTCACGATTGCTTAATCGACCAAGACAAAAAGAGAAGAATCGCTTAAGTGATATCTAGGATCGCTTAAGCGATCATGCACCTGGGCCGATTTGATTTTGCCAATCAGATGATTGCTTAAGCGATCTACGATCACTTAATCGACCAAGTGAAAAAGAAAAGAATTGCTTAAGCGATATATACAATTGCTTAAGCGACCCTGTGTAAACAAAGTTCCTTTTATTACGATTGCTTAATAGACCACCGAAAGATTTGAAAATTTGACAAATATACCCCCACCTACCCAACTTCCCAGATTCTGGCCACCACCGTCGGAAACCTACCGGGAAAGGGTGTTACGATGCATTGCGGTCAGATCAGGCTGATAGGGCATCGATATGGCCTTTTCTAGCCAGATCGACCATGGATGTGGCCGGAAAAGACCAGATCACAGCCATATCTAGTCGTTGACGGATGAAAAAGGCGACATCTGGCATTTGGCCGTCATTTTCGATCAACAATGCCCAAGATTTGGTCGTCGTTGACCGTCAACGTCAACCATTTCATTTGAAAGTTGATGACGGCCCTCCCGATGTGGCCTTTTCCGGCCAAATCCACAGCGGATCTAACCGAAAAATGTCACATCTGTGAATTACCGGCCATTTTCGATCATTTGTAGCCATCGGTGGCGTCGAAATCTGGGAAGTTTAGTGGGTGGGGATGTTTTTGTTAATTTTGAAACTTTTTTAGGCGGTATTAATGAAATTAATTCAGTTAATGGGTCTAAAATTTATTAAAAAAATACTAATATTTGCTAAATAATTAAACAAAGAAATATTATGGGAATAGGATTTATAATATTTATACAAATATTCAACCAAACGCACCCTTTATGTTCTGAACAAAGACGAATCGTAAACCCTATATGTTTAGCATAGATGTAAACATTCTACACTTTATATGTTTCATACTGACGTAAAAGAACTATATGTTTAATATAAATATAATAACGGTCATAGTCCACAAAGACGGATCGTAAACCCTATATGTTTAGCATAGACATATTATACACTTTATATGTTTCATACTGGCGTAAATGAACTATATGTTTAATATAAATATAATAACAGTCGTAGTCCACAAAGACGAATCTTAAACCTTATATGTTTAGCATAGACGTAAACATTCTACACTTTATATGTTTCATACTGACGTAAAAGAACTATATGTTTAATATAAATATAATAACGGTCATAGTCCACAAAGACGAATCGCAAACCCTATATGTTTAGTATAAACGTAAACATTCTACACTTTATATGTTTCATACTGACGTAAAAGAACTATATGTTTAATATAAATATAATAACGGTCATTGACTACAAAGACAAATCGCAAACCCTATATGTTTAGCATAGACGTAAACATTCTACACTTTATATGTTTCATACTGGCGTAAAAGAACTATATGTTTAATATAAATATAATAACGGTCATAGTCTACTGAACGAATTGTAAACCCTATATGTTTAGCATAGACGTAAACATTCTACACTTTATATGTTTCATACTGACGTAAAAGAACTATATGTTTAATATAAATATAATAATGGTCATAGTCCACAAAGACGAATCGTAAACCCTATATGTTTAGTATAGACGTAAACATTCTACACTTTATATGTTTCATACTGGCGTAAAAGAACTATATGTTTAATATAAATATAATAACAGTCATAGTCCACTAAACGAATCATAAACCCTATATGTTTAGCATAACGTTAATCGCTAAACCAATGCTCTGAAATACAATAAATAATATCCGAATACATAGGAACACTTAAGCGATTCGTTGCTTTTACTCCTGCTCGCTTAAGCGATCGGTAATCACTTAAGAGATCTAGCTCGTGGCAGATGCCTAGATCGAAAATCACTTAAGCGATTTTCATAAAACACTCTTGATCGCTTAAGCGATCTCAAATTGCTTAAGCGATCGTGGCGGCCAAGGCAGAATGAATCTGGCCCGATCTATGATCGCTTAAGCAATTCATTGCTTTTACTCTTGGTCGCTTAAGCTATCCATTTGTATCGCTTAAGCAATTTTCGTAAAACACTCTTGATCGCTTAAGCAATCTTAAATCTCTTAAGCGATCTTGTCCAAGCAGAATGAATCTGGCCAGATCTATGATCGCTTAAGCGATCTCATGTATCATTTAAGCGATCTTGTCCTGGACAGAATGAATAACTGCCCAGATCTATAATCGCTTAAGTGATCTTATGTATTGCTTAAACTATTCATGGCTTTTACTCCTGGTCGCTTAAGATATCCTTTTGTATCGCTTATGCGATTTTCGTAAAACACTCTTGATTGCTTAAGCGATCTCAAATCTCTTAAGCGATCTTGTCCAAGGCAGAATGAATTTGCCCAGATGTATGATCGCTTAAGCGAGCTCATGTATCGCTTAAGCGATTTTGTCCTGGGCAGAATGAATAACTGCCCAGATCTATGATCGCTTAAGCGATCTTATGTATCGCTTAAGCGATTCATGGCTTTTACTCCTGGTCGCTCACGCTATCCATTTGTATCGCTTATGCGATTTTCGTAAAACACTCTTGATCGCTTAAGCCATCTCAAATCACTTAAGCGATCTTGGCCAAGGCAGAAAGAATCTACCCAGATCTAAGGTCGCTTAAGCGATCTAAGGTCGCTTAAGCAATCTTGTCCTGGGCAGAATGAATAGCTGCCCAAATCTATGATCGCTTAAGCGATCTTATGTATCGCTTAGCGATGCTTCCTAAACGAGTCTCTGTCGCTTAAGCGATTTAGGATCGCTTAAGCGATCTTTGTCAAGGCAGAAAGAACATCTGCCCAGATGGGTAATCGCTTAAGCGATCTGACGTATCGCTTAAGTGATGCTTCGTAATAGACTCTTGGTCACTTAAGCGATTTTAGATCGCTTAAGCGATCATATCTGAGAAAGTCTTAGTCATTTGGGAAACATTTGTACATCACTCATTTCCCTCCCAAATCCGAAAAGAATTTGTATCAATCAAATTTATCACAAATCAAAATATGTGAGACATCAATGTAATCGAAAGAGAAAATAAAAAATAGGCATGGGATGCGACAAATATCGAAATATATGGACAAGCTAACCATTACCCATAACTTGGGTGAATCAAATAATCACACCAGTATATCACACGTTGTAGTGATACACAAAATGAAACAAAATGCTAAAAAACCATTATCCGCCTTGGGTGAAGCCAATGATCACACCATACATAGTAAATTCAACCTGCTAATGAGATATCTTATATGGACAAAAAAAATTATCTCCCAAATGTCAGATCCAATTCTTTACAAAAATTTCCTTATACACTGCCAGCAACCTCTCTGAGATCATTGTTTTGTACCATGCTTTCCCAGCAACCTTTATTGCAGATGCCTCCTCTCCTCTTGCCAACCAACCTTTGTTTGAGAAGTTTCATACCATTTTATTGGGTTCTGCTCACTCAAAATGGATCCATCTGCCCATGGAAGCAGTCGACAGCCCAGCCCTCCCAACAGTCTCTCATTGTTTCATCATTCAATCCATCTATCGGGGTGTTAGTCATGTCGAACTCAATAAATTTCAGGGCATATACCCCACATTCAGCACTACAATAGGAAGAGACATTAGAATTAAAATAAACTTATAGAACAATTATATTATATAAGTTAGTTTTATATAGAAGTTACCTTGACTCATTTATTGGACCGGTAGAACGCTTAATTGCCCACTTTTCGGTTAGTACTTCATCACCCAAGTGCCCAAACATCCTGCTGTCATACAACTGCCATAGGAACAACCTGGATAGTGGCTCCAACTCCACCTGCAACTACTTGTCTCGACAAATAGTGGGGTTGCAGTCAAGGATCTTCAGTAACCCCTCTTCTAGATGCGTAATGACTGTTATACAGTGCATCTCTTTGACGAGGATGATGCAGTACACTCTTTTAACAAAGGCCCAACTATGGCCATATTTGGGCTGATCCCCCCGTATATACTGCATATTTCTATCATCAAAATAAAAATCATTAGGGATGCAGTCCAACTGTACCGGGGCCAATTTTTTTCGCTTCGTCCTTTTACTACACCACTAGCAACGACATTTTTAAGTAAAATGCGATATGCCGAAATAAGCCTTTGGCCAAACGCCACATCAGTGATGGCACAATCGAGATACAACAGATCACCATTAGTAGTCTGTCGTAGCCTCATCAGTGCCAATATCTCATCGATGTGTTGCATCAAATAAAAACAACAAGATAAGTATGGAAAACATAGGCAAAAATAAGGAAAAATAACTCACCGAGTCCTCAAGCCACGTGCCCATCGTCAATAGCTTCCTAAACCATTCTCGGGGATAATCCCCTATCTTACATTTTATATGGCCATTACTTCCTGATCTATTGTAATAGGCATAGAAGAGTTTTTTCTTTTCCTCTATTGGCCTATACAAATCGACATTTGACTGCAATTTCCCTTGCCCACTTCCTCCCGCTTCCTCCATTTTTACATCCTCGCTTGCTTTGCCTCCCACCTCGCCCTCCTCCATTATCACCGCCCCCCTTCCTCCACCAACCTCCTCAACCTCTTCTATTTCTGGTTCTTCCTCCATTTGTTTCTTAATTTTCTTCTTCTTTCCCTGTGTCATTACCATGTAAGGTGATTTCACAAACTTGCTCTTCCAGCTCTCACTTTTCAAGCCAGTTTGCACTTTAACCACCTTTAATTCTCCACCAACTTCCTCATCCACTGTACCAACCTTCTCTCCCAGCTTATCCACTTTCTCCTCCCCCCTTTTCATGCACTCTTCCATCTTGTCAAACCTTGCATAAACGACTGTTGTAAAACTCTCAAACAAGCCGTTTATGAGGTCAACAACCTCATTCTCCCGATGCCGATGTCTCGACAAAGTGGTACTTGTTGTACCAGTTTGCTGAGGCATACAAATCTCTTCCTCCCTCTTCTCCTCCTCCTCCTCGGACCTCTGATCAATTGGAGCTTCATCCTCCTCGGCATCAACCACGTTGTGAAGCAGTGACCCCGCAACTACCATCACATGCGTGACCCCTTCTAGGTCCCGCATCAAGTAGTCTATCCCTTCATCCCTTGCATCCTCCAGTGCGTTGAAAGATTTGGCATAGTCCTCTTTTGCTTTAGCCCTAGTAGCGGTGAGAAAGGGATGGACGAGTCCTTACAATAAGAAACAAAATCAATCAGATTAAAGCGACATTTTAAAGCAACTGCATATGCAAAAGCTTAGTCCTTTAATCTTACCCCAGCCGCTTGAATCTCAACATCCATTTACTCGTAATCCGAATGGTTGTACCTCTGGACATGCCACCGCAACATCCTAGGAAATTGCTGTTACACATCCAAAGCGTTGCTCCTCCCCCTCCCCCATTTTTTTAGTGAAAAGAGGGACCTCATACATCCAAGCCTACATTGTAAAAAAAAAATAGTCCATATCATAATTCAAACACATATGTTACAAAAACATAATAAAAAGCTATTAATATTTACCAGCATTGCCCATGGGAAGGCCAAACAAATCGTACATGCTTGGTTTATCCTTCCCATCCCATTGGGACTGCTTTAACTTCATGTCTACTTTTTTTAGGCTGCTGATGGTTCACTCATATGATTTCAGTCCCCATGGATAAGAATTAAAGAACTTCAAGTTGCTTGCAAACAACAACCAATCTTTCTCAACAGCCTTTGTTAAGTCACCAGCTAATAATATCGAATGTAAAAACAAAACCAAGCACACTTTTATCTTCTCTTTATCAGTATATTCAACTGTTTCTAGACTTTTCTCTAAACCCTGTGCTATAATAGACTTAGCCCCCTGCAAAACCTTATTACAAAACTGTATGGCTCCCCGACTATTCTTTACTGCCTCTGCCTTCTTATCTGGCACTTCCCCACATCCTAAGCCTGTCACCAGGACATATTCCATCATGCCAAAACGTAGTGGCTTTCTGCCCACCACAAACTACATTTTTTTTTTATTACATCTTACTAAGTGCAGCAACATTTAATGCACTCCCTGCCCCTAAAATGCTTTTTTCCAATGATTTTCAAGTCCTAAAAACTTACCGAAACAAGTGCGACTGAAATCTCTGTTACCATTCCTAATTCCATCTAAAATGTCCTATATTTTGTCAAAAACTTCCCAACTTGACCTGACTGTCACCCTTGCAGGGAAGTAGGGCACCTTATCGCTTATAAGGTCTAACTAGTAGTCTGTGATGTTTACGGTCTGCACAATCTGCACAATCGATATAAACAAAATGTCAGCAACAAAAATAAACCAAAACAACTAATAAACAAAATTATCAAGAACAAAAAATTACGACGTGGTCAAGCGATTTAGACGCTTAAGAGATCTTGACTCTGCCTCGTGCAAGATCGCTTAAGCGATTTCAAATCGCTTAAGTGACCAAGAGTAAACTGAAAGAATCTCTTAAGCGACATAAACGATCACTTAAGTGATCTTACATCTATGATTCTACCTCAAAAAGATCGCTTAAGCGATCTGAAATCACTTAAGCGACCAAGAGTCAACTTAATCAATCGATTAAGCGATATAAAGGATCGCTTAAGCGATCTTAGATCTAGGTAGATAGAGTAAAAGAGGTTAATCGCTTAAGCGATACAAATGATCGCTTCAGTGACAGTTCAGGACATACCCTTGCTTCGGCGGCTTGCTCGTTATCGCTGGCCTCCTCCTTGTCGCTTGAATCCTCGGAAGATTCCTTTTGCCCTGAATTCTCGTCGGAATCCTCCTCCTGGCCTGAATTATCACGTGACTCCTTGTCTTTAGAACCGTTTGATGATTCTTCCTCTGTTCTTGTGCTGCCGACGTCTACTCTCCCTGTCGGTCACATTCACTGATCGGATGATCCACTAGAGCAACCATTGAACTGCTTGTGCCACCGAAATCTAGGATTCGAAATGGCATTGGGTTGTCGTCGTCATTGTGAGTGTCAGCCATGGTTTTGGATTGAATTTGGTGTGAAAATTTATAGTTTGGATTGGAAATGTGGGCTGTATCGTCGAAAATCGCGCAGATTTTAGGGTTCAAGAAATCGATAGAAAATTATGACTTATCACCGGAAATCGTGACTATATTTCCGTTTAGGGTTCAAGAAATTGAGTTTACGATTGAATATGGTATGAAAATTTACGGGTTGGATAAAAAATGCCTGTCTCCCTTTGGTTCAAGAAATCGATTTTTGCCCTAATGAATTTCGATTAAGTGAGGTGAATAGTTAGTGGGGCTTGTTTTGAGAAATTTCAAATTTTAAAAAATTTTATTATGTCTATTCGGCCCAAATATGTTTTAATCCTTTTATTTTAATTCATTTTACGTGTTTAGTTAGTAGGACTTGGTCGGTTAAGTGATTTCTTCCAAGGCAGAATAAAATTTGCCCAGATAGATGATCGCTTAAGCGATCCTCTGGTATCGCTTAAGCGATTTCTCGCTTTTACTCTTGGTCGCTTAAGCGATTTAAGATCGTTTAAGCGATCTCTTTCGAGGAGAGTAAAATCTGCCTAGATCTATGATTGCTTAAGTGATCCTCTTGTATCGCTTAAGCGATTCCTCGCTTTTACTCTTGGTTGCTTAAGCGATCTCTTCCGAGGCCGAATAAAATCTGCCTAGGTTTATGATCGCTTAAGCGATCCTCTTGTATCACTTAAGCAATTCCTCGCTTTTACTTTTAGTTGCTTAAGCGATTTTTGATCACTTAAGCGATCTCTTCCGAGGCAGAATAAAATTTGCCCAGATAGATGATCGCTTAAGCGATCCTGTGGTATCGCTTAAGCGATTCTTCACTTTTACTCTTGGTCGCTTTAGCGATTTGAGATCGCTTAGGCAATCTCTTCTGAGGCAGAATAAAATCTGCCCAGATCTATGATCGCTTAAGCGGTCCTCTGGTATCTCTTATGCAATTCTTCGCTTTCACTTTTGGTAGCTTAAGCGATTTCAGATCGCTTAAGCGATCATTTGAGAAAAAATCTTGGTCACTTAAGAGATATATGTGGTCGCTCATATATCGCTTAAGCGATCATGATGACAAAAAGAGAAGAATCCTACATTTCTCCTGTATTTTGTAATAATCTATCATTTATAACTCATTTTCCTACCAAATACAAAAAGAATAAGCAGCAAAATGAAGTCATTTATATCAATCTAATCCATCACAGATAAAAATATAAGAGACATCAATGTAATTGAAAGTTTAAACTTAAAATCATTCATAATAGTGCCAAAAATGAATAAATCCTAAGTCACTTTGACAAGTTTTGGAATTCGGTATAATCATTGTCTGAGATCATTCTTTGGTACCATGCCTTGCCAGCAGCCTTGATTGCAGATGCTGCAACTTTGAGAAGTTTTCAAATTTGGGATAATCACTATCTGAGATCATTTCATGGTACCATGGCTTGCCAGCAGCCTTGATTGCATATGCCTCCTCTTGGCCACCAGCCTTGATTGCAGATGCCTTGCCGGCAGCCAACTCTGATAACCCATGCCAGTTTGAGGAGTTTCCTCTCATTGTTTGTCAGTAACCTGCAAAATTATTTGGCACACCTATAGCCACGTCAGCTTTTCTAAATAAAACACAAAAAAAAAAAAAAAGTTTTTCAGGGCCAATTTGTTAAATGGAAAGTTGGGATGTCCGGGGAGTAAAATTTTCTCTCTTCACGAACCCAAGGTATAGAGTGCAAGATTGAAAAGTTCACTGAGTCCGTCTATTTTGGTAAAGCTGTGTATCAGCATGACACCTGCAGCATCAACACCACAACCCAAGTATAAATATAAACATCACATAAACTACAAAAAATTAAAAGTACAAGTTCCAAACCTTTTCATTGGGTTGTGGTCACTCAAAACAGATCCATTTCCCCATGGAAGCACTCAACAGCCCAACGCTCCCGAAAAATGGTCATTGTTTCGTCATTCAATCCGTCCATTGGGTTGTTGGTCATGTCGAACTGAATAAATTTCAGGGCATATTCCCCACAATCAGCACTACAATAGGAAGATGACATTAGCATTAGAATCAGCTTATAGAACAATTTTATTATGTAAGTTAGTTTTATACAAAATTTACCTTGACTCATTGGACGGGACGTGCTTGAGTGGCCACTTTCCCGTCAATGCTTCATCACCGAGGTGCTCAAACATCCTGCTCTCGCATAACAGCCGTGGGAACAACAAAGACAGTGGCTCCAACTCGGCCTCCAACTGCTTGTCTTGACAAATTATTGGGTTGTAGTCAAGGATCTTCAGCAACCTCTCCTCTAAGAGTGCGACAACTGCTATCCAGTGCATTTCCTTGACCAAGATGATGCAATAGACACTTTTAAACTTTGCCCAACTGTGGCCATATTTGGGCCTGTCCCCCATTACATACTACATCATCCTGTCATCAAACTTAAAACCATTAGGGACACAATCCAAGTCTTCTGTGCCTAATCATTTTCGCTTGGCTCCTTTTGCTATAGATGTACCAGTGGCCTTTTTCAATAAATTGCGATATGTCGATACCAGTGTTTAGCCAAAGGCCACATCAGTGATGGCATAATTAGGATACAGTAGATCACCATTGCTGGTTTGTCGCAGCCTCATCAATGCCAATAACTCATCGATATGTTGTATCAAATAAAAACAACATGATAAGTATACAATACCTCATGGAAAACATAAGCAAAAATAAGGAAAATTAAGCGAAAATAACTCACCGAGTCGTGAAGTCAGCTGCCCATCGTTAAAATCTTTTCAAACCAATCCCAAGAATAATCCCCGGTCTTACACTTTACAAGGGCATCACTTCCCAATTCGTTGTAAATAGACATAGAAGGGTTTTTTTCTTTTCCTCCTCTATTGGCCTATACAAATCGACAGTGGACTCCATTTTTGCTTGCCCGCTTCCTCCTTCCTCCATTTGTACATCCGGCTTCCTTCACCTCCTGCCTCAACTTCTTCCATTATAATTACCCCACTTCCTCCAGAAACCTCTTTAACCCCCTCAATTTTGGCTTCTTCCTCAATTTGTTTCTTTGTTTTCCTCTTAATTCCACGTGTTAGTACGGTGTAAGGTGATTTCACAAACCTGCGCTTTCGGCTCTCTCTTTTCAGCCTAGGTTGCACTTTAACCGCCTTCAATACTCCACCAACTTCCTTCTGCACCCTACCAACTTCCTCCTCCACCCTAACAACTTTCTCTACCACCTTATCCACTTTCTCCTCCACCCTTTTCAACTGCTCTTCCAACTTATCAAACAAACTCTTATGAGGTCAACCACCTCACTCTCCCGACCCCGACGCCTCAGCAAAGCGGTACTTGTTGTACCGATTTGCTGAGGCATACGAATCTCCTTCCTTCCTTCCTCCTCCTCCTCCTCCTCCTCCTCCTCCCTCCCACCGATTACGGCTTCATCCACCTCAGCGTTAACCATATTCTCAAGCAGTGGCCTTGCAACTGCCCTCACATGTGTGACCCCTTGTAGGTCCCGTGTCAGGCAGTCTATCCCTTCATCCCTTTGATCCTCTACTGCTCGAAAAGATGTGACATAGTGTTGTTGCACTTCATCCCCAGTAGCGGTGAGGAAGAGACGGGCAACCCCCTGCAATAAGAAACAAAATCAATCAGATTTAATCGATATTTTAAAGCAAGTGCATGTTCAAGCTCAATCCTTTAATCTTACCCGAGCTAATTGAATTTCAATCTCTATTTGCTCATAATTCGAATGGGTACACTTCTGGTCGTGCCACCGAAACATCCTAGGAAATGTCTATTGCACAACCAAAGCCCTAATCCTCCCCCTTGCCTTAGCCAGGACAGGGATGGCCTCATACATCCAAGCCTACATTGTAAAAAAACAGTCCATATCATAATTTAAAAACATATATTAAAAAAAATATAACAAAAAGCTATTAATATTTACCTGCATTGCCAATGGGAAGCCAAACAAATTGTACGTCGCCAGTCTATTCTTCTCGGTCCATTGGGAGTGCTTTAACGCCATGTCTTTTACTTGCAGGGACTCCATGGTTCGTTTAAATGATACCCGTCCCCACGGATAAGCATTAAAGAAGTTCAAGGTGCTTACAAACTTCACCCAATCAATATCAATGGCTTTTGTTGAGTCACTAGCCATTAGGATTGAATGTAAGAACAATACCAAGCACAGTTTGAACGTCTCTGAATTGTTAAACTCACTATCTTTTAACCTGTCCTTTAATTCTTGTGCCTTAATAGACTTGTTCCCGCTAAAACCTTGTTAGCCAACCTTTTGGCTCCCGTACTGTCCATTATTCTTTTTTCCTCAACCTCACCTGGCAATTCCCCACATCTTAAGCCAGTCACCAACACATATTCCATCATCCCGAAACGTACTAGCTTTCCATCCACCATGAACCACATTTTGTGCTTTTTGTTGCTTTTTATTGAGTGCAGCAACATATAAAACACTCCCGACCCCTAGAATGTCTTTTTTCCATTTTGTGTCCATATCCCAAAAATGATTGAAACAAGTCTCTTTGAATCTCCTTTCACCATTCCTCACTGTCCCTAAAATCCCCGTTATTCTCGTTAAAACATCCCAACTTGACCTCACTGTCACCCTCACAGGGAAGTACGGTACCTTATAGCTTACAACCTCCAATTTGTACTCTCTATAGTTTACGCTCTAGAAAATCTGCATAATCGATATAAACAAAATATCAGCAAAAAAATTAAACCAAATCAAATATAAACAAAATACGCTCTGGAAGAATCGCTTAAGCGATGGGCAGATGATTCTGCCTCATACAAGATCTCTTAAGCGATCTGAAATTGCTTAAGCGATACAAAAAGATCGCTTAAGAGATTATAGATCTGGGCAGATTTGGTTCTGCCTCAGAAGAGATCGCTTAAGAGATCTTGTATAAGGCAGAATTAACATCTGACAGATCTAAGATCGCTTAAGCGATCGTTTATATCGCTTAAGCGATTCATCGCTTTTACTCTTAAGCAATCCAAAATAGCTTAAGAGACCAAGAGGAAAAGCCATCAATCGCTTAAGCGACACAAAGGATCGCTTAAGTGATCTTAGGTCTTGGCAAGTACAAATACCTTTTCTTCGGTGGCCTCCTCCTCTTTGGTGGCCTCTTCCTCCTCCACTGAACTCTTGCTGGACTCCCCTTCCTGGCCTGAATTTTGCCCGGCCTTCTCTTCCTCTTCAAAACTGTTTTGCTCATGTTCTCTCTCTTGTTGTGCCACCGTCGTCTCCGCTGCTGGAACACCTTCACTGATCGGAGGATCAACCGGAGCAGCCATTGAACTGCTTGCGCGGTCGGACTCTACGATTCGAAGAGGCGTTGGGTTTTCCTCCTTATTGTTAATGTCAGCCGTAGTTTTAAGAAAGGAAGAAGCTTTAGGATTGAATTTAGGTGTGAAAATTTGCCAGAATGTGGATTGTTATCGTCGGAAATTGCACAGATGCGTTTAGGGATTGAAGATATCGATTTTTGCCTTAATTGGTTTCGATTAAGCGATTTGAATATTTGGGGCTCTTTTTCAATTTTTAAATTTTAAAAACTTTCATTAATTATGATTTTGACCTTATATGTTTTAATCTTTTCATTTTAACCCATTTTACATGTTTAATGGATCCTAACTGTGCCACATCAGCTTCTCTAAATAAAAAAAAAAAGGGTAAACAGTTTCAAGGCCATTTTTTTAAATCCGAACTTGGGATGGCCGGTCAGCTAAATTTTCTCGGGAAATGAGAGTGGGATAAAATGTATTTATCTGAAACCTGTTGAGTTCTCATGTAATTATCCAAACACTGAGGGCTTGTTAAACGAATTGAGTCTTTCACTCCCTTTCTCATTCTCTCTATGTAATGGCACGTATTCATTATCTAACCACTAACAAATTAGATTAGTACATATTTGGTTAGTGTAAATAATATTATTCTATTTTTAAACCATATTTGCTATATTATATTACAACATTACCATTTTCTCTCTTTCCTTTATGTTATTTGCGCATGTTTCAACCAATCGATATACAGTATTTGTCTTTTAGTTATCAATTTTTATTATTTATTAATTGTATATTTGGTTCCTTTGGTTGTATAAACTGTCAATCAAGAAAAAAGTTAAATAAAATTTTATTGATGATTCTATGTACAATCAATTATGAGTAGAATTTTTTTTTTTTTTTTTTTTTTTTTTTTTTTGATTGGTTGATTGTATGTACAATTGAAATAACAAAGTTTTTCTTATTCTCCTAGTTTACTAGTATATATCTATGACACGGTTTGATTCATAAAGTTGTAAACTAACACCCGAGATTTGACGTGACATCTTTTGATTAGTCAATTGTTTGTACAACCATTACATGGAATCTTTTTCCTTCTTTTAATAGTAATGTTAGGTCCACTACCCATTCTCACAACATTCTCTCACAACCTTTCACATGAAAGTTCGTAATTAGTCAGCCCGCAAATGGACAGACAGAACGCATAATAAACAGGTGAGACCTATTTACGAGTTGACAAGTTGCGAGCTATCGGGGATTGTGAGAAGGTTGTGAGATTAGGTTTTATACCTCTTCTTTTAAAGGTTTGCAGGTACATATGCATGATCTACTCTAATTCATAAAGCCATAAATCTAGTTGCTCCTTGAAGTTTTTTCTTTCAATCACTTGGCTGCCAAATTTGTTAGATGTTAATTTTATACCCTTATTTCTAACACCGAATTTTCAAGGTAGAACAAAAAAGTGGGGTTATTTGTAACTAAATCTACATTTTGCACACTTATTTTGTTTTAAGTTTATATGTATAATATTTAAAATTATGCATATTTATCCATTATAAACATGTTTGCATAAGTACCGCGCAAACAACCTTGAATCAATTTTCAATAAAGTTTATGATTTTTATTATATATTCCGTCAACTTATCCCCAACAAGTCAAGCCAAAATTCAAAATTTGCTCAAAAATGGACAAACCATGTAATATCGGACAACCTAAAATCAGGCCATGTGATATGAATTGTGATCCATGACAAATACTGTAAAGGGAGAACTGGCACATAAATTTATTTAATATGTTTTTTGGTGATTGGACTGTCTGGGCTAGCTTACGCGCTCCTCAACTAATCACTCGATGCCCTGAAGTTGACAATCAGATAGATTCCCTCAGTGGTCACCTCTATTAGGAACACATAAATTACTACCTTATTTGGTCGATAGTTTTGTCTCTCGAGTTCGATTCTCTAAGATTTTTAATATTGGTGGCTACTAAAACTCTTATTCGGTTCATAATTTTCAAAATCTCTAAAAAATAGTTGAGATGTGCACAAATTTTCCGAACACTCCAATCATTCAAAAAAAAAAAAATCAATATTGATATGGATCTATATTCCGAACCCGCAAATGCAATGTTCATCCCCACATGAAAGGAATAATTTATAATTTACTAGTGACCATCTATTTTCTAGAAGATCACAATCAAATAATAATTCCGATTAAATAAAATTTAATTATCAATTTCTACAGTCTATATATCTATATAATCTTGAAGCCCACCCTCTCTATTGATCGCCATTTGGACTCCACGTAGGATGCCACATAAGATCTTAGGAGCTCTGTTAATATACGATCGCTATGTAGAAAGATCATGTTAATCCCTTCACATTCACCAAAATATTAATAATAATTAAATAGTGACATCCCAAAGGTCTCAAGAAAACTTTATTTATATGTAAATTGTTTTTTATTAGTAATAATAGCACACACTAGTCCCTTCACATTCACCTTGTGTCGGAATCATGCCAAGAAGTTGTTTATTTTTTATGGTTGTGTTTAGTTTTTTTGTATAATGATTTATATCGTCCTAATCGGTTTATCTTCAGTTTCTGCTATTGATTTCACATTTGGTCTTTGATGGGTTTTTTTTTTAATTTTTGTAAAGGCATAGATCACTTTTGAGACCAATAGTGAGGACTTGGTACCGTTACTGGGTCAGTTATAATGTAAAGATAGTAGCTTTATTCAACGAGGCATTGTCTTTATGATTTGTTAATTTATATGTGATGGCTTTATTTGTAGGTACTGGAACCTAGGAATAGGTTAGTGAAGAAGAATGGATCAATTGGGTTGGAGAAACTCCTAGTGACAAGGATCGTTGCACAGTGTGTAAGGATGAGAAGGTTGTTCAAGAGAAGAAAGTATTGAAATCAATAGTTGAGAAGGGTAAGCATAATAGGATGAAGATTACATTCCCTAGAGAAATTGATGAAGTTGTAAGTGAATAATTCATTTTTAGTTTTATTAGATTCTATTTGATCTCAAAGAAAATTGACAACCAAGGAAAGCAAAATGGAACTTGGAGTTTTATGTTATTTTTCCTTCCGTTTTTTAAACAATATTGATATAGCAATTGAAAGATATGAGGTTTTAGTTTTGTGAAAGATGTTTTTGTTGTCGAGAAATTTGAGGAATACAACTCAGGAAAAAGATATGTACTGAAAGTATTTTTTTTTTTTTCTCAAGTTTCTCAGCCTCCAAATAGAGTTGAGAATTAACTTTTTTAGTAGCTAATTATTTGATCTACTTGATTGTAAACTGATTATTACATAATTTTCAGGAATATATATACAACAGGCTCCAATTCAGGTATAATTTGCATATAAGTACTGTTGTATTTGGTAACATTTTAATGGTTTTCTTTAAGTATTCGTTAATTAGTGATCCGAAATTTTAAGGATTAGTTTGCAAATTTTGATCAATGGACACCTTTTATTTTCTCATTTACAGTTGGTACTTCACATTTGTTCAAAGATTTGTCTACATCGTTCTCATTTATCTTCAAGGTTTCACCACTAAACAGATGGTGAATCCATGGAAGACTTATGTGAAGCTTTTTGCGGTATTAATGGGTTCTCATGGACTTACCAAAGGGTCTTTGTCTTTCTTAACTATCTAGCACAACTTACATTCAAACCCACAAAGGCAAATATTTAACTCCACTACTTTTTTTAATTTCATGTTTAAAAAATAATAATTTTCCTTACTATACGTTTTAATAACTTCAGTTTTTGTTTGATAGTCAAATTGGGTCTCTTAATCTGTAATGGTGTAAATGACTCAATTTAAGCTCATTGACTCTTGCTATGTAAATCAAGTAAACAGGATCAATTTGGCTATAACTGGAAATTTATTTTGTCATCTCAGGTTTTCCTATAATGGTCATGGGCGCATTCATACAAGGCCTTAGACAAAAATGCCCAGTTCATGAATATGTATCAGTGGGGTTGATTCTTTTTACCTTAGCAGATGCACAAACTTCACCAAATTTCAGTATGATTGGCATTATAATAGTATCGAGTGCTCTAATCATGGATTCGATTCTCGGTAATTTGCAAGAAGCAATCTTTACTAAGAATCCTGAAACCACCTAGGTGACTATCCTATGCTATGCTTTTGTGTTGTTTCTTAAATTGAAAAATTGTGACTTTATCTAGATATCATGTTACTCTGTGACTGATGTTAGTTTCAATCGCAATTGTTCTATTTCATTTATTTATTGTTCAATTGGTGACTCTAAAGAAGATATCTATGTTTTTACAACTATATAGAACTGGATTTCTCAAGTTTCTAACTTTTGTGATTTTAAATTTCATAATTAGATTAATTTGAGCTAGAAAGGCCTGATTTTCAATCCATAGACTCATCAAATTCACTTCCAAGTCTTGCACATATCACAGGTTAGGAGTGTTAAAATCCCATATAACTTGAATTTGATCTTTAAGGTTACTGGATCATTGGAAACTAATTATGTGTTTGGTGTGCACAAATATTGTTGGAGTGTATTGAATAATTTAAGTCTGAGATTTTGTGAAATTTAGTTGTTGAAAGATGAAAATTGCAAATAACTTACCGAAAGAGAAGAAATCCAAGAGGAGCCAACAAAGTTTTATTGTACAACAAATTTTGTTGGGATTGGTGTATAAACTTTACAGATATTAAGATTAATTTTGGTATTACATGACATTGGAGAGAATAGTATAACAACGTTGCAGTTACTTTGATTGAAATCAAGAATTAGTGTATTGCCATGACACATTTTCCTTGGTCTCTACACATATGGGTTGACAATGGCGACTACAAAAACAAGTCTTCTAGAGAAACTGACATTTTTACAAAGAAGACATGTATCTAAACGATATCCAAAATCCATGGTTGATAATTGTTTAGGATTGGGGTTAGCCATGCTCAATGGTATTATAATATTTGCAGCTATTTCACCCAAGTACCATGTTCACCAGCCTAAACTCAAGTACTCAAATTCCACGGATTCTATTCTTAATAAAGAAGAGAAAATGATAGATCAAGATAATAAGATTGAATTGTATTAGTTAGACTGATTTACATTATGTTTTATGTGTTAAAGTAGGAAAATTGTTCATTTATTTTTGGATAGTTAAGTTGATATATATATAGTTTAAAAATTTTTGTACTAGTAATTTTACTACAAAAATTTCAATGATTTTGTGGTGTAATTCAATATGACAAGACTTGCCCAGGAAATTCAATTTATTACTATTATTTTCATAAAGAAAAAGATAAAAAAAGAAGGTCAAGAACAAGGAATTTGTTTATGTGTTAAATGGGTGAAGATACAACTAGTAGAACCTATCTAGTATCTTTACACCAACATTAAATATATACTTAAATTTAATACTCATTATTTGGTACATAATATTTTTATTATTTATTTCTTTAATTATCAATTTAATATAAAATTAACTTCAATACAAATAATTTAATGTCAGACAAACAATTAATAATAATATAAAAAAAAATTCTATAAATATACCCGTGCAATATGCGGGCTTTCTATCTAGTTTTTTAATAAATCATAGCCATCTGTCTCTATCAAATCAATCCAGCTTTCCCTCTCTTCCACCATTGCTTCAAAAGAATTACCCAGTATCAACAGCATAAACTTCCCACTTTGTTATTTTTTTTCTAATTTAAAAAAAAAATTATTTTTCATAGAATTCATCGCTAATCAGTGTCCTTTCTTCATATAACATTCATTCATTTTTTGCCCTTCTACTTGTAAAGTCTCTCAGCCCAACACCTTCCTTAACAGCTTAAAGGTAGATTTTTCTTCTCTTTTCTTTTCAGGTTTCTTCTGCTGCATTAACATAAACCCACTTGTGTGTATTAAATCATATGATTGATTTTTCCAACAACCCATTAGCTTCCTCCATCTTTCCTTCCTTGCAAAACCACATATCTGAAGGCTGTAGCGTTCACATGTAATTCTTCAGACACCGAGGGTATGTTAAAAGATACAAAATTATAATAAAATTTGAGCCTTTGACTCCCTTGGTCCTTCTCTCTTTACACATTTGCTATTATATTAAAATAAAAATAATTTTCAATTTTCAATTTTCAATAGATCCTGGCTGTCCATCCCTATCACAATCAGTGCAGCTTTCCCTCTCTTCAACTGTTGCTTCAAATAAACTACCAAGAAGTAAAACCAATCAAGACACAACACAACATAACTTCCCACTTAGCTATTTTTTCTGATTTTTTTTCTATAGATTTCATCGCTACTGAGTGTCCTTTCTGTTTGTAAAGTCTCAATGGATCCTTCACTCAGCCCCAGCACCTTCTCAAGGTACAATTTTTCTTCTTTTTTGTTTTCTAGTTTTTTCTGCTGCATTAACATAAACTCACTTGTGTGTGACTTGATCCAGTTGCTTAAGTAAAAATAGTGGCTCTGGTGGTGGGTGAAATGTTTAGAATGGACCTCTGAAACATTTGTACTCTAGTTGTAGTTTGTGTTAGTCCTCTAGGGGTTTTATTGATTTTTGGATACAGATCATATGATTGTGATATAACAAGTTTGCTTCTTTCTACTGCATAAACCCACTTGTGTGTGTTGAACCAGTTATTTAACTGAATTCCATGGCTTTGGTTGTAACTGAGTGAAATGTGAAATATTTTCTTTTTGGGGTGGTTTGTGTTAGTTTTTAACTTTTAAGGGTTTTATTCGAATTTGAGATAATTATGGGGGTTTTTTTTGGTACGATTTAATGGTAGTTAAGGATCATATGATTTAATGGTAGACAAATTAAGCTGAATCTGGTTTTGTGTTTGAGCATATGTCAATCTGAAATGTTTGATAATCAACTTCGCCAGTGTTATTTATTAGTTAAGACTAAAAAATAAGAGAAAGAATTTTGCCATAATGTTATATCAAATCTATTGATAACGCTCAAATCCTACATATGTCATGTGCCGCTCATTTGTTTTTGCTTCATTTGATCCATTTGGTCTATGTTACACAAGAAATGGCCTGTTAGTAGGCTTAAATACTAATGTTAGAACTGACATGCATAATTGTAGTTCAAAATACCATTATGTGAATTTGTTTGAACTTTTTAATGTACTTGGATATAATGTTTGCTACCTTTGTAATAATATAATGTTTAAGGGTAACAGTTCATTAAACTTTTTTAACATTAAGAAATTCATCCTCAAATTTAGCTGACTTTGATGGTTATGATTACTAACACAAACTATTTTATGCAAATACAAAACAACCCTTAAACACCTTCTTCTTCATTTAGGAAGGTCTATTGTCCTCTCACAAACTAATAGAAAACACAAAATCATTTTTCTAAACCTTACACAAATATATTGCATAAACATTACACTTTTCCAATGATACATTTGCAAATCCCATGAGTTAATCCTTCATATAATCAAAATGCTCATCTTGGAAATCCTTAAAACAAAAACATACCAAAAACAGAAAACAAATTTATACCTCAAATATTGCAGCAATTAATTTTCCACGCAGTTGACTTCAGTTTCAGCTTCTTGTTCTGAAAGAGCCACGCAAATTTTGAATCCATTGCTGATCTCATGTTTCTATCTTCTTCCACACCAGACATGCAAATTTCAACAACAATTTTGCAGCCTGGATCATGTGAAAGAGTTCGCAAATTGTACTCACTTCAGGCCTAAAACGCTTCTCCTCAATATATATCTCTTAGTCTCTTCACGACAACCGTCATTTCATCAACTAAAACACCCTGCTTAAATGCTGCACACCAGAAATCGTATAACCAAAGCTTCAGTAAAATTGAGATCAAATCCTTAGAAATCAACTCTTGGAACAGTAACTAGTAATTAGTTCTAGTGTTGCATTTTTCGTTTGATTGATGGTTGTTCTCCATAAACCTCTTTCACTTATCAATTCCAACAACCCATAAGCTTCCTCCATCTTCCCCACCTCGCAAAGCCCACTTATCAATTTAGTGAACGTCATCACATCAGGCTGCAAACCTCTTTGATTCATCAATTCAAACAACCCATTAGCTTCCTCCATCTTCCCCACCTTGCAAAGCCCACTTATCATTGTAGTGAACGTCACCACATTAGGCTGCAAACCTCTTTGACTCATCAATTCCATCAACCCATTAGCTTCCTCCATCTTCCCCACCTCGCAAAGCCCACTTATCATTGTAGTGAACGCCACCACATCAGGCTGCAAACCTCTTTGATTCATCAATTCAAACAACCCATTAGCTTCCTCCATCTTCCCCACCTTGCAAAGCCCACTTATCATTGTAGTGAACGTCACTTCATTAGGCTGCAAACCTCTTTGACTCATCAATTCCATCAACCCATTAGCTTCCTCCATCTTCCCCTCCTTGCAAAGCCCACTTATCATTGTAGTAAACGTCACCACATCAGGCTGCAACCCTCTTTGATTCATCAATTCAAACAACCCATTAGCTTCCTCCATCTTCCCCACCTTGCAAAGCCCACTTATCATTGTAGTGAACGTCACCACATTAGGCTGCAAACCTCTTTGACTCATCAATTCCATCAACCCATTAGCTTCCTCCATCTTCCCCTCCTTGCAAAGCCCACTTATCATTGTATTAAACGTCACCACATCAGGGTGCAAACCTCTTTGACTCATCAATTCCAGCAACCTGTAAGCTTCCTCCATCTTCCCCTCCCTGCAAAGCCCATTTATCATTATATTAAATGTCACCACATTAGGCTGCAAACCTCTTTGAATCATCAATCCCATCAACCCATTAGCTTCCTCTACCTTTCTTGTCTGACACAACCCGTTAATCAAAGTCACGTACGTAATCACGTTAGGCATAACCCCAAACACAGCCATTTTCTTGTACAGCCTCGTAGCCTCCGAACTCCTATTCTCCAAACACAACCCTTTAATCAAAGAAGTCAAAGTCACAACATTTGGGCTAAAACCCCAGCTCAAAATCCTCCCAAAAACAACAAAACCATCACATACTCTACCCACATTACAAAAACAATTAATTAAAATATTCAAAGTAATCAAATCCGGCAACAACCCAATTGAACCCACTCTCTTGTACAGCAAAATAACGTCTTCATAAAACTTTTTCTTAGCAAGAGCTCCAAACAACTGGTTGAATGAAGAAATCGGTGGTTTGGGTTGCATATGAGTCATTAAACAAAAGAAATAGCGTGCTTCATCCAGAGTGATATTACCTTCTTTACAGTCTTTTTGAAGGAATTTATCAAGCCTCGCTACCTCTTCAACGTTATGTACTGAATCTTTTGGTATAGTTGTAGTCACTTTACATGAATTTGTCAATAGAGATGAGATTTTGGTTTCAGTAACCCTTTCACAAGAAGAATAGCAACGACGAAGAAAGGTTTTGGAGGCCATTTGAGTAGTGGCGTTTGTGGATTATCTAGGGTTCAAACTGGCTTAGTGTTTTGTGGGTTTACATTTAAATAATACAACCTCACCGAGTCACCGGAAATGAGAGTGGGATAAAATGTGTTTATCTAAAACCTGTAGGATTCGCATGTAATTATACAGACACATGAGCCTACCACCGCCTCTCATTGTCTCTTTAATGTAATGACACGTGTTTGTCTTTACTCATAATCTTATTTTTAAACCATATTTGCTATATTATATTACAACATTGCCATTTTTCTCTTTTCTTTAATCTTTATGGGTGCGTTTGGTTTATTATTTTGGATAGGATTTTGGGGATAGTATTGGGTTGTTGGATAGGAGAGTATTACTAGGTAAACTTTAAAAATTTATGAAAAAACCCTTAGGTTTACTAATTTAATTAAAGACCCTAATATATAAAATGACAAAAACACCCCCACCACTTGTAGTGCTAGATTTTGTTACGACACAAACCGATCGGATCTATGTTGTAACGCGTCGTTATGGCTTTTTCCGGCCAGATCCACCACGGATTTGGCTAAAAAAGGCCAGATCTACAAACTCCTGTGGCTGCGTGACTATTGTGATAGATTCCGGCTACCACCGCCAGTGGTTGTTGGAATCTGACAAGTATTGGTGGGTGGGGGTGTTTTTGTTAGTTTTTAAACTTTTTTCTGGGGGGGTATTTAATGAAGTTAATAAACTTATAGGGTCTCAACGTAATTAAAAAAAATAGACTAATATTTTGGGAATAATGTGCCAAACAACATTTGAAAAATAGAATTGAGAATATGGATAAAAACAATAAGCCAAACGCACCCTATGCTATTTGCTCATGTTTTCAACCTACAGTATTTGTTTTTAGTTTTCAACTTTTATTATTTATTAATTGTAAATTTGGTTTCTTCGGTGGTATAAACTGTCAATCAAGAAAAAAGTTTAATAAAATTTATTGATGATTGTACGTACAATCAATTATGAATAATTTTTTTTTTCTTTCAATTGGTTTACTGTATGTACAATTGAAATTACAAAGTTTTTCTTCTTTTACTGGTTTACTCCTATATGTCTATGACACGGTCTGATTCATAAAATTGTAAACTAGCACCCGAGCTTTGAAGTGACATCTTTTGATTAGTCAATTGTTTATACAACCATTATAAGGTAGAGTAATGCTACGCCAATAACATTTTTCTCACAAACTTCTATTATAACCCAATTAAATGAATGGTCATTCATAAATAAGGAACAGTCATCTGTAACCAAAGTTACATTTTACACACTTATTTTGCTTTAAGTTTATAGGCATAATATTTAAAACTCTGAATATTTGTCCATTATAAACATACTTACATAAGTACGATGCAGACAACCCTTATTTCTAAATTTTAACATCAAATTTTTAAGGTAAAACAAAAGAGTGGGTTATTTGTAACTAAATTTACATTTTACACACTTATTTTGTTTTAAGTTTATACACATAATATTTAAAATTACGCATATTTGTCCAATATCAACATGTTTGCATAGGTATGGTGTAGACAACCCTAATTTCTAATTTCTAACACCAAATTTTTAAGGTAAAACAAAAGACTGGGTTATTTGTAACTAAATTTATATTTTACACACTTTTTTTGTTATAAGTTTATACGCATAATATTTAAAATTATGCATATTTGTCCATTATCAACATGCTTGCATAGGTACGACGCAGACAACCCTGAATGTTGAAACAGTGTTTTCTGATCAATTTTCAACAAAGTTTATGATTTTTATTACATATCCCACCAACTTATCCCCAACAAGTCAAGCCAAAATTCGAAATTTGCTCAAAAATGGACAAACCATGTAATACCCAGCAACCTAAAAGCAAGCCATGTGATATGAATTGTGATCCATGACAAAAACTGTAAAGAGAGAACTGGCACATAAATTTATTTATTTATTTTGGGTGATCGGAATGTTCGGGTCAGCTTGCGTGCACCTCAACTAATTACTTGGGCCCCTAAAGTTGACAATCGGATAAATCCCCTCAGTGGTAACCCCTATAAACAACACATAAATTATAACCTTATTTGCAGATAGTTTTGTCTCTCGAGTTCGAGTCTCTAAGGTTTTTAATACTTGTGGCTGATAGAATTCTTATTCGGCCGATAATTTTCAAAATACCTAAGAAATAGTTGAGATGTGCACAAATTGTCGAAACGCTCCAATCATTAGAAAAAAAAATCAATATTTATATGGATATAAATTCCGAACCCGCAAATGCCATGTTCGTCCCACGTGAATGGGATTAATTTATAATTTATAATGAACCATTTATTTTCTCAAAGATCAAATCAAATAATAATTCCCATTAAGTAAAATTTAATTATATATATATATAATCCTAAGCTCACCCTCTCTATTGATCGCCATTTGGAATCCACGTAGGATGTCACATAGGATCTTAGGAGCTCTATTAATATATGATTGCTATGTAGGAAGATTCATGTTAGTACCTTTACATTCACCTAAATATTAATAATAATTAAATAGTAGCATCCCAACAGTCTCAAGAAAACTTTGTTTATATGTAGATTGCTATTTATTATATTAATAGCACATATTTGGCATCTAAATGTCTCATTAAAAGATATATAGACTCATGTTAGTCCCTTCATATTCACCTAAATATTAATAACAATTAAATCGTGGCATTCCAAAGGTCTCAAGAAAACTTTGTTTTATATGAAATTGTTTTTTATTAGTAATAATAGCACACATTAATCCCTTCACATTCACCTTGTGCCAGAATTATGCCAAGAAGTTGTTTACTTTTATAGTTGTGTTTACTTTTTTTGTATAATGATTTGTATGGTCTTGATGGGGTTATCTTTAGTTTCTACTATTGATCAATGTTCCAAAAACCAGATTAGACTATGACCCGTACAAGGGTCCGATTTATCTTTAGTTTCTACCATTGATCAATTATTTTTTAGTCCCTAAAAGTTTGAAATTCATCAAAAACACCCTTATAATACTGTTTTAAGGTTTGAAATCTGTCCAAACACCCCTATCGCGCGAAGAGACTGGTGACGATGGTGGCAGCGACGATCGACGGCCAATCGAGGTTTGGAATCATGGGGCTTTTGATGTATAGGTGCCGACAAATCTGATGGTGGTGCTAGGGAGTTCCGTCGGTGCCGGAACTCGCCAGAATCAACAAAAGAAGTCTGATAGTCGCATGAACTTTAGGTGGATGGTGAGCAACGAAGGCGATTGGAAATGGCTGGGTTTTGTCGTGGAGATGCTATCAAGTCTAATGGTGGTGTTTTCTCCCTCGAACAATGTCGGAATCCGATGGGATTGAGTTGCGATTGGACCGCGATTCAGCACTATTCTGATGGTCCAACTGCAGTCCAATCCGGTTTGAATGCAATTAATGGTTTTTTAATGATACCGAACCGAATATGCCGCTGGTTACCGGTCGAACCGGTTCGACCGGATGGTCTGGTCCGATATTCAGAACATTGCTATTGATTTCACATTTGGTCTTTGATGGGTTGTCTTTAACTTTTGTAAAGGCATAGATTTATCACTTTTGAGACCACTGGCGGAGACTTGGTACCTTTACGAGGTCAGTTATAATATAAAAATAGTAGCTTTATTCAACCAGGCATTGTCTTTATGATTCGTTAATTTATGAGTGATTGCTTTATTTGTAGATACTAGAACCTAGGAAGAGGTTAGTTAAGAAGGATGAATCAATTGGGCTAGATAAACTATTAGCAACAAGGATCGTTGCACAGTGTGTAAGGATGAGAAGGTTGTTCAAGAGAAGAAGGTATTAGAATCAGTAGTTGAGAAGGGTATGCAAAATGGACAGAAGATTACATTCCCTGGAGAAACTGATGAAGCTATAAGTGAATAATTCATTTTTAGTTTTTTAAGCTGCTGTTTGATCTCAAAGAAAATTGACTACCAAGGAAAGAAAAATGGAACTTGGAATTTTATGTTATTTTTCCTTCCGTTTTTTAAGCAATGTTGATATGGCGGTTGAAAGATATGAGGTTTCAGTTTTGTGAAATATGTTTTTGTCGTCGAGAAATTTGAGGAATACAACTCAAGGAAAATATATGTACTGAAAATATATATATTTTTTTTCTCAAGTCTCTCAGCCTCCACATAGAGTTAAGAATTAACTTTTTTAGTAACTAATTATTTGATCCGCTTGTTTGTAAACTAATTATTACGTAATTTGCAGGAATATGTATAGAATAGGCTCCAATTCAGGTACAATTTGCATATAAGTATTGTTGTATTTGGTAACATTTTAATGATTTTCTTTAAGTATTTGTTAATTAGTGATATGAAATTTCAAGGATTAGTTTGTAAATTTTTATCAATGGACACCTTTCATTTTCCCAGTTACGGTTGGTACTTCACATTTGTTCAAGGATTTGTCTATATCGTTCCCATTTATCTTCAAGGTTTCACCACTAAACAGATGATGAATCCATGGAAGACATATGTGAAGCTCTCTCCAATCTTAAGGGGTTCTCATGGACTTACCAAAGAGTCTTTGGCTTTCTTAACTGTCCAGCACAACTCACGTTCAAATCCACAAAGGTAAATATTTAACTCCATTACTTTTTTAATTTTCATGTTGAAAAAAATAACGATTTTCCTTACTAGACGTTTTGATAACTTCAGTTTTTGTTTGATAGTAAATTGGGTCTCTTAATCTATAATGGTGTAAATGATTCAAATTAGCTCATTGACTCTTGCAATGTGAATCAAGTAAACAAGATCAATTTGGCTATAATTAGAAATTTATTTTGCAGTCTCAAGTTTTGCCTGTGATGGTCATGGGCACATTCATACTAGGCCTCAAACGAAAATACCCGGTTCATGAATATGTATCTGCAATACTTTTAGTTGTGGGGTTGATTCTTTTTACCTTAGCATATGCACAAACTTCACCAAATTTTGGTATGATTGGTGATATAATGGTATTGGGTGCTCTAATCATGGATTCGTTTCTTGATAATTTGCAAGAAACAATCTTTACCATGAATCTTAAAACCACCCAAGATACTATCTTGTGTTATGCTTTTGTGTTGTTTCTTAAATTGAAAATTTGTGACTTTATTTGGATATCATCTAACTCGGTGACTTCTGGTAGTTTCAATCTTAATTGTTTTATTTCATTTATTTATTGTTGAATTGGTGACTATAAAGAAGAGATCTACCATTTTCATAGCTATAGAAAACTGGATTTCTCATAGTTATGTGATTTTAAATTTCAGAATTAGATTAATTTGAGCTAGAAAGGCCTGATTTTTAGTCCATAAACTCAACAAATTCAGTTCCAAGTCTTGCAAATATCGCAGGTTAGGAGTGTTAAAATCCTATATAACTTGAATTTGATCTTTAAAGTTACTGGATCATTGGCAGCTAATTATGTGTTTGGTGTGCACAAATATTGTTGAGTGTACTGAATAATTTAAGTTTCTTCTTAATAATTTTTTATGTACTTGGATATGGTGTTTACTACCTTTGTAATGATACGATGTTTAAGGGTACGCTTAACAATTCATTACAACCCTTAAACACCTTCTTCTTCATTTAGGAAGGTCTATTGTCCTCTCACAAACTAATGGAAAACACAAAATCATTTTTCTAAACCTTACACAAATATATTGCATAAACATTACACTCTTCCTATGATACATATGCAAATCCCATGAGTTAATCCTTCATATAATCAAAATGTTCATCTTGGAAATCCTTAAAACAAAAACATACCAAAAACAGAAAACAAATTTATACCTCAAATATTGCAGCAATTAATTTTCCACACAGTTGACCTAAGCTTCAGCTTCTCGTTCTGAAAGAGCCGTGCAAATTTTGAATCCATTGCTGATCTCATGTTTCTATCTTCTTCCACACCAGACATGCAAATTTCAACAACAATTTTGCAGCCTGGTTCATGTGAAAGAGTTTGCAAATTGTACTCACTTCAGCTTAAAACGCTTCTTCTCCTCAATATATATCTCCTAGTCTCTTCACGACGACCGTCATTTCATCAACTAAAACACCTTGCTTAGATGATGCACACCGGAAATTGTATAAGCAAAGCTTCAGCAAAATTGAGATCAAATCCTTAGAAATCAACTCTTGGAACAGTAATCAGTAATTAGTTCTAGTGTTGCATTTTTTCTTTTGATTGATGGATATTCTTGATAAACCTCTTTGACTCATCAATTCCAACAACCCATTAGCTTCCTCCATTTTCCCCACCTCACAAAGCCCACTTATCATTATAGTGAACGTCCACTACATCAGGCTGCAAACCTCTTTGATTCATCAATTCAAACAACCCATTAGATTCCTCCATCTTCCCCACCTTGCAAAGCCCATTTATCATTGTATTAAAAGTCACCACATTAGGCTGCAAGCCTCTTTGACTCATTAATTCCAGCAACTCATTAGCTTCCTCCGTCTTCCCCTTCTTGCAAAGACCATTTATCGTTGTTACAAGAACTAAAAGCGTAACCAAATTTGGCTGCAAACCTCTTTGAATCATCGATTCCAAAAACCCATTAGCTTCCTCTGTCTTCCCCTCCTTGCAAACACACTTATCATTGTAGTAAACGTAACCACATTAGGCTGCAAACCACTTTGAATCATCAATTCCCACAACCCATCAGCTTCCTCTATCTTCCCCTCCTTGCAAAGCCCTATATTTAAACTCCTAGAAAACGGTAATCCTAGAAAATTTTAACAAAAATGTTGCAGCTTATTTCATGTAAAAGAGTTTGAAAATTGTACTCACTACAGTCTAAAATGCTTCTTCTCTTCAATATATATCTCCTAGACTATGCACAACGACTGCCCTTTCATCAACTAAAACACCCTGCTTAGATGCTTCACACCAAAATCATATAAGCAAAGCTTTAGTGAAATTGAGATCATATCATTATAAATCAACTCTCGGAACAGTATTTAGTAATTGATTAGAACATAAATCAGCAATGGACTGTGAGAAATAGGAAAAAGATTAAAAAGATAGAAGTTCTAAAATTATATAAAAAATTCTAATACAGTCAAAGATACTGAAAGTATATTTCCTCAAACAAGAGAGAAGAATTCTCCTAATGTACAACAAGACTGTAATGAGATTCCGATACTACCTTATAAAACAAAGCGAGGAATGAATCCTTGAAATACATGATACGTGCAAATTTAAATTCTTGATAATTGAAAAGTGAAATACAACTATGTATGAGAAAGGAAAATCATACTTCATATGTCACCAACAACATGAATTTAATTTGAGTGAAAACGAATTGTGTGAGCTGGTTGAAACTTCTAAGGCTATGATTGCCACGGGTGCTTCAGAGCCTCAGCTGCAGAAAGGCATGTCCTAAGATTCAGTTCAAGCAAATGAGCAACGAAGTCAATGAAGCCTTGGTCCCCCATCAGCAATCAGTGAAATAATAAACTCAATGCCACTATTCTTGAACAACTCAGAGACAAGCCTTCCTTTCGCACTATTACGGATACAAAATTAATGGAAAAATTGGATTCAATTGTCAACTGCTCCTATAAATAGGATTGAGTACGGATTCGAACCATAGCACATGCTTTCATAAAACCATAGGATTCTCCCAATCTAAATCAAGCAGGTTTTACATGAAGAATTTCTATTCCATACGGTTAGGAGAAGCAGTATACTTAAAAAAATAGAGAAAGAAGAACCAAGTCATGATAATATAACAGTATTTGAGAAAACAAAAGGTTGGACAAGTTCCTTAAAAGCAAAAATAACCATTGGATGTTGGAGTTCTAGCTTCATGCTTTAGAGAACTTTGGTAAACAAGCATTTAAACAAAGAAAAAATGTCTATTTCCTAAGGGGCTATCTTAAAATTTTCCCTCACCGTTAAACACCTAGCGGTAGATATTTGAAAAAAAACTATCAACTGCCATCTTTCCCTCATGGCATTATACTCTCAGAATATTCAGAACTCATTGCAAAAATAAGAGTTAATATAATTAGAGGAGTCAGAATTCAGGTGAGCAATAAGAAATTGAAATAAGCTAAAAACTTAAAACATAATATAAAGGGTTATATATGTCAAGACTTATGATCGAAGGTTGCAACATATAAAGATACCAAATCAGCCTCTGGGTACTTATAAAGGTCGAGACTAGTAGATCAGACTATAGGCTGCAAACCTCTTTGACTCATCAATTCCAACAACCCATTAGCTTCCACCATCTTCCCGCCCTTGCGAAGCCCACTTATCATTGTAGTAAATGTCACCGCATCAGGCTGCAAACCTCTCTGACTTATCAATTCCAACAACCCATTAGCTTCCTCCATCTTCCCCTCCTTGCAAAGCCCAGTTATCATTGTATTAAAAGTCACAACATTAGGCTGCAAACCTCTTTGATTCATCAATTCGAACAACCCATTAGCTTCCTCCATCTTCCCCTCCTAGCAAACCATTTATCATTGTATTAAAAGTCACCAAATTAGCCTGCAAACCTCCTTCATTCATCAATTCCAACAACCCATTAGCTTCCTCCGTCTTTCCCTCCTCACAAAGCCCATTAATCATTGAATTAAAAGTCACCACATCAGGCTGCAAACCTCTTTGAATCATCAATTCCATCAACCAGTTAGCTTCCTCCATCTTCCCCTCCTTGCAAAACCCACTTATCATTGTATTATAAGTCAGTAAATGAGTCTGCAAACCTTGATCCACCATCTCATTAAACAATCTCTCAGCCTCCAAATTTCCCATAAAACACCACATTTGGCTTAATTCCTCTACTCTTCATTTCCGAAAACAATTCTTTAGCCATATCTACCAACCCATCTTTGCAAAGACCATTGATAATACTACCATAAGAAACAATATCTGGCCTGACCCCAAACACATCCATTTTCTTGAACAACTCCGTAGCCTCCAAACTCCTATTCTCCAAACACAAACCTTTAATCAAAGAATTAAAAGTTACAGCATCTGGGTTAAAACCCCACCTCAAAATCCTCCCAAAAACAACAAAACCATCAAAAACAATTAATCAAAATATTCAAAGTAATTAAATCTGGCAACAACCCAATTGGACCCAGTCGCTTGTAAAGTAAAATAACGTCTCCATAAAACTTCTTCTTAGCAAGAGCTCAAACAATCGGTTGAATGATGAAATCGGTGGTTTGGGTTGCATATGAGTCATTAAACAAAAGAAATAGCGTGCTTCACCAAGACTGATATTACCTTGTTTACAGTCTTTTAGAAGGAATATATCGAGCCTCGCTACAATTTCAACGTTATATACTGAATCTTGTGGTATAGTTGTAGTCACTTTACTTGAATTTGTGAATAAAGATGAGATTTTGGTTTCAGAAGAAGAAGAACAACGACGAAGAAAGGTTTTGGAGGCCATTTGAGTAGCGGCGTCTGAGGATTATCTAGGGTTCTAACAGGCTGTCATTTGTGGTTAAATAATACAATGTCACGGGAAAGGAGTGTGGGATGAAATGTATTTATCTGAAACCTGTAGGATTTATGTTATTATCCAGACACCGAGGGCACGTTAAACGGAGCAAAATTATTGAGCTTTCACTCTCTCTCTCATTCTCTCTTTAATGTAATGACACGTATTCGTCTTCACACTTAGTCTTATTTTTAATCCATATTTGCTATATTATATTCTAACATTGCCATTTTTTCTTTTTTTGTTTACAATCAACATTCAGTATTGTATATTTCGTTCCTTTGGTTGCACAAATTGTGATCAAGAAAAAAGTTAAATAAAATTTTATTGATGATTATATGTACAATCAATTATGAATAAGTTTTTTTTCTTTTTTTATTGGTTGATTATACGTACAACTAAAATAACAAAGTTTTTCTTGTTCTCCTAGTTTACTAATATATATCTATGACACGGTTTGATTCATAAAGTTGTAAACTAACAACCGAGGTTCGATGTGACATCTTTTGATTAGTCAATTGTTTATACAACCATTACATGAAATCTTTTTCTTTCTTTTAACAGTAATGTTAGGTCCACAGCCCGATCTTACAACCTTCTTTCACAACCCTTTACATGCAATTCATAATTAGTCAGCCCGTAAATGGGCAGGCAGAACCCATAACAAGAAGATAAGACCTATTTGTGAACTGATAAATTACGAGCTGTCAGGGATTGTGAGAGAAGCTTGTGAGATTATGTTTTATACCTCTTCTTTTAAAGGTTTGCAGGTACATATGCATGATCTACTCTAATTCATAAAACCATAAATCTAGTTGCTCCCTGAAGTTTTTTCTTTAATCACTTGGATGTCAAATTTGTTAGATATTAATTTTATACGCTTATTTCTAACATCAAATTTTTAAGGTAAAACAAAAAAGTGGGGTTATTTGTAACTAAATTTACATTTTAAACACCTATTTTGTTTTAAGTTTATACACATAATATTTAAAATTATGCATATTTATCCATTATCAACATGCTTGCATAGGTATTGCACAGACAACCCTTAATCAGTTTTCAATAAAGTTCATGATTTTTATTATAAATCCCATCAACTTATCCCCAACAAGTCAAGCCAAAACCCGAAATTTGCTCAAAAATGGACAAACCATGTAATACCCGACAAACTAAAATCAGGCCATGTGATATGAATTGTGATCCATAACAAGTACTGTAAAGAGAGAAATGACACATAAATTTATTTAATATTTTTTTGGTGATCGGACTGTCCGGGCCAGCTTGTGCGCTCCTCAACTAATCACTCAGGAACCTGAAATTGATAATCGGATAAATCCCCTTTGTGGTCACCCCTATTAGGAACACATAAATTGCTAACTTATTTGGCTGATAGTTTTGTCTCTCAAGTTCGAGTCTCTAAGATTGTTAATATTGGTAGCTACTAGAACTCTTATTCGGCTGATAATTTTCAAAATCTCTAAAAAATAGTTGAGATATGCACAAATTTGCCGAACGCTCCAATCATTATAAAAAAAATCAATATTTATATGGATCTAAATTCCGAACCCGCAAATGTCATGTTCATCCCCACGTGAAGGGATTTATCTTATAATTTACTAATGACTATTTATTTTCTAGAAGATCACAATCAAATAATAATTCCCATTAAATACAATGTTATTATCAATTTCTACAATCTATATATCTATATAATCCTGAAGCCCACCCTCTCTATTGATCGTCATTTGGACTCCACGCAGGATGCCACATAAGATCTTAGGAGCTCTATTAATATACGATTGCTATGTAGGAAGATTCATGTTAATCTCTTCACATTCACCTAAATATTAATAACAATTAAATAATGGCATCCCAAAGGTCTCAAGAAAACTTTGTTTATATGTAAATTGTTTTTTATTAGTAATAATAGCACACACTAGTCCCTTCACATTCACCTTGTGTCGAAATCATGCCAAGAAGTTTTTTTTTTTTTTTTTTTTTATATGGTTGTGTTTAGTTTTTCTATATAATGATTTGTATGGTCCTGATGGGTTTATCTTTAATTTCCGCTATGGATTTCACATTTGGTCTTTAATGGGTTGTCTTTAATTTTTGTAAAGGCATAGATTTATGGTACCCTTACTGGGTCAGTTATAATGTAAAGATAGTAGCTTTATTCAACTAGGCATTGTCTTTATGATTTGTTAATTTACGTGTGCTTGCTTTATTTGTATGTACTGGAACCTAGGAATAGGTTAGTGAAGAAGGATGGATCAATTGGGCTGGAGAAACTATTAGCAACAAAGATCGTTGCACAATGTGTAAGGATAAGAAGGTTTTTCAAGAGAAGAAAGTATTGGAATCAATACTTGAGAAGGGTATGCATAATGGAATGAAGATTACATTCCCTGGAGAAACTGATGAAGCTGGAAGTGAATAATTCCTTTTTAGTTTTATTTGATTCTATTTGGAACCTAGGAATAGGTTAGTGAAGAATGATGGATCAATTGGGCTGGAGAAACTATTAGCGACAAGGATCGTTGCACAATGTGTAAGGATGAAAAGGTTGTTCAAGAGAAGAAAGTATTGGAATCAGTAGTTAAGAACGGTTTGCATAATGGAATGAAGATTACATTCCTTGGAGAAACTGATGAAGCTGTAAGTGAATAATTCATTTTTAGTTTTATTAGATTTTATTTGATCTCAGAGAAAATTGACAACCAAGGAAAGAAAAATGGAACTTGGAGTTTTACGTTGTTTTTCCTTTCGGTTTTTAAGCGATGTCGATATGGCAGTTGAAAGATATGAGTTTCAGTTTGGCAAAATATGTTTTTGTTGTCGAGAAATTTGAGGAATACAACTCAAGAAAAAGATATGTATTGAATTTTTTTTTTTCCTCAAGTTTCTCAGCCTCCAAATAGAGTTGAGAATTAACTTTTTCAGTAATTAATTATTTGATCCGCTTGATTGTAAACTGATTATTACATAATTTGTAAGAATATGTATACAATAGGCTCTAATTCATGTATAATTTGCATATAAGTACTGTTATATTTGGTAACATTTTAATGATTTTCTTTAAGTATTTGTTCATTAGTGATTATTTTGAGTAGTATTTTTGAAAAAGAATATCTAGCGTGTGTTCGTTTTATTATTTTGAGTAGTATTTTTGAAAAAGTTAAGTTGAGTTATTATTATGAGGATAGGATTCGAATTTGAAAATGTGTTTGATAAGATAATTTTTTAATCCCCTATATTTGTTAATTTAATTAAACATTATCTACAATCAAAGTTTTAAAATTAAGAAAAATACTCCCACCCACCCATTAAATGCTGGCGATGGTGGCAGACACGGTCAAGAATATGTGAGTGGGTGGAGGTGTTTTGTCAATTTATAATTTTTTATTATTGGAGTGTTTAGTTAAATTTACAAATCTAAGGAGTTAAAAAAATTTAAATCTTTTGAGTTGAATAGAATATGATTGGATTTTGGGAATAGTGAAACAAACATGCATTTTAAATATGATATGATAGGAATAAGAAAACAAACACAACTATGGGACTCTATTTGTTATACTTTTTTTAATATCATTTTATTCTAAATATGATAGGATATACTTTAATCAAATAAGATATGATTATTATTATATTTGTTAATTTAGCTAAACACTTTCACAATAAAAGTTTATAAATTAAAAAAACACCCGCACTCACCCAAATAATTGTTGGCAGCCGGCTGCCACCTCCGGACATTTCAACTTAGAAACCCCATAAAACAACAGACAACAGGCCCAGTACAAATACAAAGCTATTCGTGCAGACGACCTGTTCATGTAAATTAACTATATATACATACTGATGACGGCCCTCTCGCTCTTTGACTGCAAATATATGGACGCCTTGATTGGTTCTTTAAAGAGAACAGGCCCAGTACAAATACAAAGGTATTCGTGCAGACGACCTGTTTGTGTAAATTAACTATATACATAGTGATGAAAGCCTTCTCGCTCTTAGACTGCAAATATATGGAAGCTTGGATTGATTCTTTAAAGATTAAGTTATCCAGCCTTCTAACAACAAACCACCAATACAGTCCCCCCAACCAATCAACCAATGCTACACGGCCACACATGTAGCTTGTCATCACCACCGTCAAACCCCCACATAGAGAAAATTTCAAAACAAATGTTGCAGCTTATTTCATGTAAAAGAGATTGAAAATTGTACTCACTTTAGTCTAAAATGCTTCTTCTCTTCAATATATATCTCCTAGACTATGCACAGCGACAGCCCTTTCATCAACAGCCTGCTTAGATGCTTCACACCAGAATCATATAAGCAAAGCTTCAGTGAAATTGAGATCGTATCATTATAAATCTACTCTTGGAACAGTATTTAGTAATTGATTAGAACATAAATAAGCAATGGACTATGAGAAATAGGAAAAAGATTAAAAAGATAGATGTTCTAAAAATATATAAAAAATTCTAATATAGTCAAAGATACTGAAAGTATATTTCCTCAAACAAGAAAGAAGAATTCCCCTAATGTACAACACGACTGTAATGAGATTCCGATACTACCTTATAAAACAAAGCGAGGAACAAATCCTTGAAATACATGATACGTGCGAATTTACATTCTTGATAATGGAAAACTGAAATACAACCATGTATGAGAAAGGAGAATCGTACTTCATATGTCACCAACAACATGAATTTAGTTTGAGCGAATACAGATTGTGTGAGCTATTATGGGTTCAAACTTCTAAGGCCATGATTGCCATGGATGCTTCAGAGCCTCAGATGCAGAGAGGCATGTCCAAAGATTCACTTCAAACAAATGAGCAACGAAGTCAATGAAGCCCTGGTCCCCCATCAGCAATCAGTGAAATAATAAACTCAACGCCACTATTCTTGAACAACTCGGAGATGAGCCTTCCTTTTGTACTATTACGGATACGAAATTAATGGAAAAATTGGATTCAATTGTCAACTGCTCCTATAAATAGGATTGACTACAGATTCGAACCATAGCACATGCTTTCATAAAACCGTAGGATTCTCCCAATCTAAATCAAGCAGGTTTTACATGAAGAAGTTCTATAAGATACGGTTAGGAAAAGCAGTAAACATTGCACTCTTCCTATAATACATTTCTAAATTGTACTCACTTCAGCCTGAAAGACTTCTTCTCAATATATATCTCCTAGTCTCTTCACGAAGACCGCCATTCCATCAGCTAAAACACCCTGCTTAGATGCTTCACACCGGAAATCGTATAAACAAAGCTTCAGTGAAATTGAGATCAAATCCTTAGAAATCAACTCTTGGAACCGTAATTAGCAATTAGTTCCAGTGTTGCATTTTTTGTTTGATTGATGGATATTCTTGATAAACCTCTTTGACTCATCAATTCCAACAACCCATTAGCTTCCTGCATCTTTCCCACCTCGCAAAGCCCACCTATCATTGTAGTGAACGCCACCACATCAGGCTGCAAACCTCTTTGATTCATCAATTCAAACAACCCATTAGCTTCCTCCATCTTCCTCACCTTGCAAAGCCCACTTATCATTGCAGTGAACGCCACCACATCAGGCTGCAAACCTCTTTGATTCATCAATTCAAACAACCCATTAGCTTCCTCCATCTTCCCCACCTTGCAAAGCCCACTTATCATTGTAGTGAATGTCACCACATCAGGTTGCAAACCTCTTTGACTCATCAATTCCATCAAGCCATTAGCTTCCTCCATCTTCCCCTCCTTGCAAAGCCCACTTATCATTGTAGTGAATGTCACCACATCAGGTTGCAAACCTCTTTGACTCATCAATTCCATCAAGCCATTAGCTTCCTCCATCTTCCCCTCCTTGCAAAGCCCACTTATCATTGTATTAAATGTCACCACATCAGGCTGTAAACCTCTTTGACTCATCAATTCCATCAAGCCATTAGCTGCCTCCATCTTCCCCACCTTGCAAAGACCACCTATCATTGTAGTGAACGCCACCACATTAGGCTGCAAGCCTCTTTGATTCATCAATTCAAACAACCCATTAGCTTCCTCCATCTTCTCCACCTTGCAAAGCCCACTTATCATTGTAGCGAACGTCACCACATTAGGCTGCAAACCTCTTTGACTCATCAATTCCATCAACCCATTAGCTTCCTCAATCTTCCCCTCCTTGCAAAGCCCACTTATCATTGTATTAAACGTCACCACATCAGGCTGCAAACCTCTTTGACTCATCAATTCCAGCAACCTATTAGCTTCTTCTATCTTCCCCTCCCTGCAAAGCCCCTTTATCATTGTATTAAATGTCACCACATTAGGCTGCAAACCTCTTTGAATCATCAATTCCATCAACCCATTAGCTTCCTCCATCTTCCCCTCCTTGCAAAGCCCACTTATCAGTGTATTAATCGTCACCACATCAGGCTGCAAACCTCTTTGACTCATCAACTCCAAAAACACATTAGCTTCCTCCATCTTCCCCTCCTTGCAAAGCCCATTTATCATTGTAGTAAAAGTCACCACATCAGGCTGCAAACCTCTTTGACTCATCAATTCCATCAAACCATTAGCTTTCTCCATCTTCCCCTCCTTGCAAAGCCCACTTATCATTGTATTAAACGTCACCACATCAGGCTGCAAACCTCTTTGACTAATCAATTCCATCAAGCCATTAGCTTCCTCCATCTTCCCCACCTTGCAAAGCCCACTTATCATTGTATTAAACGTCACCACATCAGGCTGCAAACCTCTTTGACTCATCAATTCCAAAGCAACCTATTAGCTTCTTCCATCTTCCCCTCCCTGCAAAGCCCCTTTATCATTGTATTAAATGTCACCACATTAGGCTGCAAACCTCTTTGAATCATCAATTCCATCAACCCATTAGCTTCCTCTACCTTACCTGTCTGACACAACCCGTTAATCAAAGTCACATACGTAATCACGTTAGGCATAACCCCAAACACAGCCATTTTCTTGCACAACCTCCTAGCCTCCGAACTCCTATTCTCCAAACACAATCCTTTAATCAAAGAAGTCAAAGTCACAACATTTGGGCTAAAACCCCACCTAAAAATCCTCCCAAAAACAACAAAACCATCACATACTCTACCCACACTACAAAAACAATTAATTAAAATATTCAAAGTAATAAAATCCGGCAACAACCCAATTAAACCCACTCTCTTGTACAGCAAAATAACGTCTTCATAAAACTTTTTCTTAGCAAGAGCTCCAAACAACTGGTTGAATGAAGAAATCGGTGGTTTGGGTTGCACATGAGTCATTAAACAAAAGAAATGGCGTGCTTCATCAAGAGTGATAGTACCTTCTTTACAATCTTTTTGAAGGAATTTATCAAGCCTGGCTACCTCTTCAACGTTATGTACTGAATCTTTTGGTATAGTTGTAGTCACTTTTACATGAATTTGTCAATAAAGATGAGAATTTGGTTTCAGAAGAAGAATAGCAACGACGAAGAAAGGTTTTGGAGGCCATTTGAGTAGCGGCATTTGTGGGTTATCAGGGTTCAAACTGGCTTAGTCTTTTGTAGGTTTACATTTAAATAACACAATCTCACCGAAAATGAGAGTGGGATAAAATGTATTTATCAGAAACCTGTAGGGTTCGCATGTCATTATACAGACACTTGAGCACATCACTCCCCCTCATTGTATCTTTAATGTAATGACACGTGTTTATCTTTACTCTTCATCTTATTTTTAAACCATATTTGCTATATTATATTACAACATTGCCATTTTCTCTCTGCTGTTTTCAATTATATTACAGTATTTGCTTTTAGTTTTCAATTTTTACTATTTATTAATTGCATATTTGGTTTCTTCGTTTGTATAAACTATCAATCAAGAAAAAAGTTAAATAAAAATTATTGATGATTGTATGTACAATCAATTATGAATTTTTTTCTTCTTTTGATTGGTTTACTGTATGTACAATTGAAATTACAAAGTTTTTCTTCTTCTCTTGGTTTACTTCTATATAACTATGACACAGTCCGATTCATAAAGTTGTAAACTAGCACCTGAGCTTTGACGTGACATTTTTTGATTAGTCGATTGTTTATATAACCATTATAAGGTAGAGTAATGCTACACCAATAACATTTTTCTCACAAAATTTTTCTTACAACCCATTTACGTGGCAACTGAGTTAGTATTGTTACGTCAAAATAATTTTAACTAGACCAAAAAAATGGTCGTTCCTTGATAGGTAACAACTGTTCTTTATGACGGAATGGTCAAAGGAATGACTGTTCCTTATGAAGGAACAACCAAAAGAATAGTCATTTATAAATAAGGAACAGTCATTTGTAACTAAATTTACATTTTACGCACTTATTTTGATTTAAGTTTATACACATAATATTTAAAATTTTGCATATTTGTCTATTATCAACATGCTTACATAGGTTCGGCGCAGACAACCCTCATTTCTAAATTCTAACACCAAATTTGTTATACTGAGCCAACAAACACAAACATAAGCTAGATTTCAACTCCATTCCACACAGATTACACAAAACATCCACACAAGAAATGCAAGATTTTTACTGTGGTTCGATTATCCTATTTGGATAATCTACGTCCACGTTGAGCTCCGGAAATGGAGAGCTCACAGCACTACTAATCTGAATAATATCAATACAGTACAAGATCCAACACAACCAAATCAAATCCTCTCTATTTCTACCCAAGAATCAACCCGTAACTCACCCAAGAACTCTCACCTGGAATCCTCAAGCCACAAGAGTAAAACTACCCTTAGATTAACTATCATTCACTAATCAATCTACCTAGTTACAATGATTCTAAAAATGCAGAAAAACTAAGAAGAACTGATAACGCAAACTGCAGAAAAACGCAAAAAAATTCAGATATGATGTACAGAGAACAATTCCCTCTTTTATATTGTTGACTCGTGAAATGCCTCACCGTTGGATTTCGCAGATTGGATGGACAGGATGCACACATGACTCAGGCCAAAACTCTACGTTTCATTTAACTGTAAAGCGGCAGCGTTTTCAGTCTTCACTCCAACAATCTCCACCTTGAAGACTTGAAAACTAATCAGTAGTGCAGTAGGCTCTAACCATATCCCTCATAGCTCCAGTTGGTATTGAATTACTCCATGGACAGCAACTTCAAGCAGTGCTTGAATTTTGCTCGTGTGATGATCTTGGTCCCCATATCGGCTGGATTTTCTTCAGTGGGGACTTTCTTTAGCTCAATTAATCCTTGGGCTACCATATCTCTTACAAAGTGAAATCTTACGTCAACATGTTTGGTCCTCTCATGATAAACTAGGTTCTTACTCAGATGTATAGCATTCTGGCTATCTGAGTAAATTGTGACCTTCCCTTCAGTAAGATTTGCTTCTGTCAGTAACCCCTGTAACTACACAACCTCCTTAATCACATCAGCAATGACTATGTACTCTGCCTCAGTTGATGATAGTGCAACTATAGGCTGCAACTAAGATTTCCAAGATATGCGTTTCCTTCCTCCAGTGTAAAGCGATGGGGCAAGATTTTGTGGATTTTCTGGTGTCTTTATCACCTGCAAAATCTGAATCTACAAACCCAACAAGATCAAGCACATTATTGTTCTTACTATACTTTAAACCAACATTCAGAGAACTGTTAATGTATCTTAGAACCCATTTAAGGGCAGTCCAATGTTCACTGCCAGGGTTAGATATGAATCTACTAAGAAGTGATATAGCAAATGACAGATCAGGTCTAGTGCTTATCATAGCATACATTAAGGAGCCAATCACATTTGAGTAGTGGATATCATTCATTTTTATCAACTCAGCTTCAGATTTAGGACACCGTTCTTTACTAAGTATGAAATGATTGGCAAGGGCATTGTGACAGGTTTTGAGTCATTCATACCAAATTTGTTTATTACTTTCTGCAAATAAGCACTCTATCCTAGTTTTAAGCAGTTGTTCCTCATATCTCTAGATATTACCATCCCTAATATTTTCTTAGCATTTCCCAAATCTTTCATGTCAAATTCTAAATTTAATTTCTTTTTCAGATCTTGTATCCTAGGCTTGGATCTACTAATTAACAGCATATCATCAACATACAACAAAAGATAAATGGGCAGATTTTTATCAAGGTCAAAGTAGAAGCAGATGTCATACTTGCTTCTCCTAAATCCCATGCTTGTTATAAAGGTGTCAAACCTTTTGTACCACTGCCTGGGGGCCTGTTTAAGGCCATATAGGGACTTGTGGAGAAAGCATACATGGTCAGGGGCCCTAACATCAATGAATCTTATAGGTTGGCTCATATAAATTTTCTCATCCAAATTTCCATGCAAAAAAGCAGTAGTCACATCTAGTTGTTCTAATTCTAGATTATGGTGAGCAGCAATAGCTAACATTAATCTGATGGTTTTATATTTCACTACTGGGGAAAAGACTTCATTAAAGTCTATTCCCTCTCTTTGGTTGTAGCGTTTGGCAACTAGCCTGGCTTTATACCTAGGTGGGTTAGAAATTGAAATACCATCCTTAAGTTTATAGAGCCACTTACATTGGATCAGCTTTTGATCTTTGGGTTTGGGTACCAAAGTCCAGGTTCTATTTACCTCCAGAGAGTGCATCTCTGCCCTCATGGCTGCTTCCCATTTTTCTTTATCCTTGGACTTCATAGCTTTATCATAAGTATCTGGTTTTGTTCTCTGGACCTCTATACCTGCAAGCAAAGCAGAAAAAATCAGTTCTGCATAAGAATAATGAGTTGTGGCCTTACCTCTCTTCTGGCTCTGTCCCTGGCCAGTTGGTACTGTTGGAGGTCAGTTGGTTGGTGTTCAAATGTCTCTTCAGTGGTTTCTTCTACTGGTTGTTCAAGTTCAGTGTCAGATTCTGTTTGGGTTTCAGTTTTAGGTTGGGTGGAGTGAGGCTGATGTGTGAGTTGCTCCACCTCAATTGATGTACTTCCAGTTGGGTTAGGGTCAAGATTAGTGTTTTTAATGCTTCCTTGATCAGTGGCAGATCCTTTGCAAGGGAATTCACATTCATTAAACACAACATCTCTGCTTACAATAATCTTTACCCTTGGAGTCTCCTTATCCCATAATCTATACCCTTTTGTGCCTTCTTGGTAACCTAGAAATATGCACTTGGTAGACCTAGGTTCAAGTTTTCCTCCTACAGTGTGTGCGTAGGCAGAACACCCAAAAATCCTCAAATGGCTTAAGTCTGGTCTTCTACCAGACCAGATTTCTTCGGGACACTTTCCATTAATAGCAGTAGAAGGGCTCCTATTCACAAGATAGGCTGTGGTGGCTAGGGCTTCCCCCCAAAAAATGTTTGGTAACCCTGAAGTAAACAAAAGACACCTAACCTTTTTCTAGTAAGGTACGGTTCATCCTTTTTGCCACACCATTCTGTTGGGGTGTTCTAGCTACAGTTCTATGTCTCAAAATACCATGTTCTTTACAAAAGTTGTCAAATTCAGAATTGTAGAATTCTAGACCATTGTCTGTGCGAAATGCCTTAACTTTCTTTCCTGATTGGTTTTCTACCAATGTTTTTCAATCCCTAAACTTGGTCAAAGCCTGATCTTTGGTCTTTAGGAGGAAGGTCCAGACCTTTCTACTGTGGTCATCTACAATGGATAAGAAATAGCTGTTCCCACCATGGGATTTAATTTTTTCATATCCCCAGAGGTCAGAGTGTAAGTACTCTAAGCAGTTCTTGGCTAGGTGAGTTCCTTTTGAAAAATAAGTCTATGTTGTTTTCCTAACACACAAGTTTCATAGAATTCCAGGTTACTGATGGTGTCCTTTCCAAAACCTCCCTGATTACTAAGGATGTGCATGCCCTTTTGACTAATGTGTCCTAGCCCAAGGTGCCATTTTTCAGTTATAGTAAGTTTGGTGGGTGACTGAACTGTGCTAAAGCATTCAGGGTCAGAATCACAACATAAAATGTAAAGACCATTCCTCTTTTCTCCTTTAAGAACCAAGTTCTGGTTTTTGTACACATATAAACAACCATTGTTAGCCTCATAGGAACACCCAGCCTCATCAAGAGTTCCTAAAGAAATAAAATTCCTTTTTAATTCAGGGATATACCTAACATTAGTCAACTTTACAATTTTTCCATTAGTAAGCTTAAGGGTTATACTGCCTATACCCTTCACCCTACATGCTTGGTTATTCCCCATATAAACAGTTTCAGTTTCCTGAGATTCTAGGTTCTGGAACCAGTTTTTGTGTGGACTCATATTGAAGGAACAAGCCTGAGTCTAGGACCCATTCCTTAGTAGTATCAGATGTTGATATTGTCAAGACCTCAGGCTCCCCCCATTGGTTATCACTAGCAGCAAGATTACTCTCAGTATTACTCTATTTATTTTTCTTCAACCATTCAAAACAGTTTTTCTTTGATATGACCAGGTTTATTGCAAAAGAAGCACTTCCTAGTGTCTGATTTTTTATTACTGTTTCCTTTCCATTTTTTCTTGTTTTTAGACCCATGTTGGTTTTGAATTGACTTTCCTGTTTGACTAGATTCTGCCCTACCCTTTACAAACAGGTTACTCCCAGATCTTTTCTAAACCTTAAGCTCCAATTCCCTAGCTTTAAGACCAACAACTATTAAATCCAGACTAGCTACGGTTCCTGAATACTAAAGGGCATTCTTTACAACTATGTAGTCTTCAGTTAAGGAATTTAATAGGATCATTGCTAAACTAGTGTCACCTAGTTCCTGATCAGTACCTTTAAGAATTAAAGTCATCTTAAGGAATTCATCTAAATTATCCTCAACTGATTTAGAACCATCCATTTTGTACGAAAATAAAGCACCCTTTAAAAATGCAAGGTTAGGTGCTTACTGTAAAGAATACAAAGTTTCGAGTTTACCTCCCCATAGGGCTAGAGGTGTTTCTAGCCCATCTACCTTCCGCAGGATGTTGTCTGACAGATTCATCACTATGAGGTTGTACGCTCTTCAGCTTCTCTTCTGGCCATTTGGTTTCGTCTTTCTCCAGGGCAATTCCCACCTTGTTGTGGGACAGCAGTGCCTTCATTTTCTTTTTTCCAACTCCCAAAATCTATCTTGCCATCATACTGAGTGATTTCTAATCGTGTAGTTGACATCTTTGTGTTTGAACAATTTGATACTAACTCAAGAAACCCTAGATCGAACTGACAATGTAAATCTTGAACGAATTACTAAGACTCAGACCTGAATCTTCACCAAGATTTCCTCAATCAGTGAATTTACCACTCGAATCTGTAAACTAGGACTCAAGATTGCTAAGGGAAGCCTTAATTTGAAAAACCCCCAAATTTTAGACAAACCCTAATTTTTCAGAAACCCTAAATCACCGAACGGTCTCCAAATCGATCAAGCCTATTGTCTAATATCTCTGATACCACTATTATACTGAGCAAACAAACACAAACATAAACCAGATTTCAACTCCACACAGATTACAGAAAACATCCACACAAGAAACGCAAGATTTTTACCGTGGTTCGATTGTCCTATTTGGATAATCTACGTCCACGTTGAGCTCCGAAAATGGAGAGCTCACAACACTACTAATCTGAATAATATCAATACAGTACAAGATCCAACACAACCAAATCAAATCCTCTCTATTTCTACCCAAGAATCAACCCATAACTCACCCAAGAACTCTCACCTGGAATCCTCAAGCCATAAGAGTAAAACTACCCTCAGATTAACTATCATTCACTAATCAATCTACCTAGTTACAATGATTCTAAAAATGCAGAAAAACCCAAGAAGAACTGATAACGCAAACTGTAAAAAAACGCAAAAAAATTCAGATCTGATGTACAGAGAACAATTCCCTCTTTTATACTATTGACTCGTGGAAATGCCTCACCGCTTGGATTTCTGCAGATTGGATGGACAGGATGCACACATGACTCAGGCCAAAACTCTACGTTTCATTTAACTGTAAAGCGGCAACGTTTTCACTCTTCACTCCAAAATTTTTTTAAGGTAAAACAAAAGGGTGGGGTTATTTGTAACTAAATTCACATTTTGCACACTTATTTTGTTTTAAGTTTATACACATAATATTAAAAATTATGCATATTTGTCCATTATTTACATGCTTCCGTAGCTACGACACATACAACCTTGAATGTTGAAACAGTGTTTTTTAATCAATTTTCAACAAAGTTTTTGATTTTTATTATATATCTCATCAACTTATCCCCAACAAGTCAAGCCAAAATCCAAAATTTACTCACAAATGGACAAACCATCTAATGCCCGACAACCTAAAATCAGGCCATGTGATATGAATTGTGATCCATGGCAAGTATTATAAAGAGAGAACAGGCACATAAATTTATTTATTATTTTTTTTTGGTGAGCAGAGTGTCCGGGCTAGCTTGCACGCACCTTAACTAATCACTTGGGCCCCTGAAGTTGACAATCGAATAAATCCCCTCAGTGGTCACCCCTATTAGCAAGACATAAATTACTACCTTATTTGGCTGATAGTTTTGTCTCTCGAGTTCAAGTCTCTAAGGTTGTTAGTACTGGTGGCTACTAGAACTCTTATTCCGTCGATAATTTTCAAAATCCCTAACAAATAGTTGAGATGTGCACAAATTGTCCAAACGCTTCAATCATTAGAAAACAAAAAATCAATATTGATATGGATATAAATTCTGAACCCGCAAATGACATGTTCATCCCCACGTGAATGGGATTAATTTATATTTTACTAATGACCATTTATTTTCTCAAAGATCAAATCAAATAATAATTCCCATTAAATAAAATTTACTTATAAATTTCTACAATCTATATATCTATATAATCCTGAAGCTCACCCTCTCTATTGATCACCATTTGGAATCCACATATGACTTCACCTAGGATGCCATATAGGATCTTAAGAGCTCTATTAATATATGATTGCCATGTAGGAAGATTTATGTTAGTCCCTTCACATTCACCTAAATATTAATAAAAATTAAATAGTGGCATCCCAAAGGTCTCAAGAAAACTTTGTTTATATGTAAATTGCTATTTATTTGTATTAATAGCACATATTGGGCATCAGGTCTAACTAAAAGAAATATACATTCATGTTAGTCCCTTCACATTCACCCAAATATTAATAACAATTAAATAGTGGCATCCCAAAGGTCTCAAGAAAACTTTTTTTTATATGAAATTGTTTTTTATTAGTAATAATAACACACATTAGTCCCTTCACATTCACCTTGTGTCGGAATCATGCCAAGAAGTTGTTTATTTTTTATGGTTGTGTTTATTTTTTCTGTATCATGATGTGTATGGTCCTGATGAGTTTATCTTTAGTTTCTGCTATTGATTTCACATTTGGTCTTTGATGGGTTGTCTTTAATTTTTGTAAAGACATAGATTTATCACTTTTGAGACCACTGGTGGGGACTTGGTACCCTTACATGGTCAGTTATAATATAAAGATAGTAACTTTATCCAACCAAGCATTGTCTTTATGATTTGTTAATTTCTGTGTGATTGCTTTATTTGTAGGTATTGGAACCTAGGAAGAGGTTAGTGAAGAAGGATGGATCAGTTGGGATGGAGAAACTATTAGCGACAAGGATCGTTGCACAGTGTGTAAGGATTAGAAGGTTGTTCAAGAGAAGAAGGTATTGGAATAAGTATTTGAGAAGGGTATGCAAAATGGACAGAAGATTACATTCCCTAGAGAAACTGATGAAGCTGTAAGTGAATAATTCATTTTTAGTTTTCAGATTCTGTTTGATCTAGAGAAAATTGACTACCAAGGAAAGAAAAATCGAACTTGGAGTTTTATGTTATTTTTCCTTCCTCTTTTTAAGCAATGTCGATATGGCGGTTGAAAGATATGAGGTTTCAGTTTTGCAAAATATATTTTTGTTGTTGAGAAATTTAAGGAATACAACTCAAGGAAAAGATATGTACTGATATATATATATATATATATATATATATATATATATATATATATATATATATATATATATATATATATATATATATATATATATATATATATATATATAAGTTTCAGTTTTGCAAAATATATTTTTGTTGTTGAGAAATTTAAGGAATACAGCTCAAGGAAAAGGTATGTACTGAATATATATATATTTTCTCAGCCTCCAAATAAGGTTGAGAATTAACATTTTCAGTAATTAATGATTTGTTCACTTGATTATAAATTGATTATTACGTAATTTGCAGGAGTATATATACAATAGGCTCCAATTCAGGTATAATTTGCATATAAGTGTTGTTGTATTTGGTAACATTTTAATGATTTTCTTAAGTATTTGTTAATCAGTGATATGAAATTTCTAGGATTAGTTTTTAAATTTTGATCAATGGACACCTTTTGTTTTCCCAGTTACGGTTGGTACTTCACATTTGTTCAAGGATTTGTCTATATTGTTCTCATTTATCTTCAAGGTTTCACCACTAAACAGATGATGAATCCATGAAAGATGTGGAAGCTCTCTCTAGTCTTAATGGGTTCTCATGGACTTACCAAAGAGCCTTTGGCTTTCTTAACTATCCGGCACAACTCACGTTCAAATCCACAAAGGTATATATTTAACTCCATCACTTTTTTTAATTTCATGTTGAAAAAAATAATGACTTTCCTTACTAAACGTTTTGATAACTTCAGTTTTTGTTTGATAGTCAAATTGGATTTCTTAATCTATAATGGTGTAAATGATTCAAATTAGCTCATTGACTCTTGCAATGTGAATCAAGTAAACAAGATCAATTTGGCTATAATTGGAAATTTATTTTGTCGTCTCAGGTTTTGCCTGTAATGGTCATGGGTGCATTCATATCGGGTCTCAGACGAAAATACCTGGTTCATGAATATGTATCTGCAATACTTTTAGTTGTGGGGTTGATTCTTTTTACCTTAGCAGATGCACAAACTTCACCAAATTTCAGTATGATTGGTGTTGTAATGGTATTGGGTGCTCTAATCATGGATTCGTTTCTTGGTAATTTGCAAGAAGCAATCTTTACCATGAATCTTGAAACCACCCAAGTGACTATCCTGTGCTATGCTTTTGTGTTGTTTCTTAACTTGAAAATTTGTGACTTTATCTGGATATCATCTTACTCTGTGACTTCTATTAGTTTCAATCTTAATTGATCTATTTCATTTATTTATTGTTCAATTGGTGACTGTAAAGAAGAGATCTACCGTTTTTATAGCTATAGAGAACTTGATTTCTCAAATTTCCAGCTTCTGTGGTTTTAAATTTCAGAATTAGATTAAATTTGAGCTGGAAAGGTCTGATTTTTAGTCCATAGACTCATCAAATTTAGTTCCAAGTCTTGCAAATATCACAGGTTAGTAGTGTTAAAATCACATATAACTGGAATTTGATCTTTAAAGTTATTGGATCATTGGAAGCTAATTATGTGTTTGGTGTGCACATATATTGTTGGAGTGTACTGAATAATTTAAGTCTGAGATTTTGTGAAATTTGGTTGTTGAAAGATGATAATTGCAAATAACTTACCGAAAGAGAAGAAATCCAGGAGGAGCAAACAAAGTTTTATTGTACAACAAATTTTGTTGGGATGGTGTATAAACTCTACAGAAATTAAGATTAATTTTGGTATTACATACCACTGAAGAGAATAATAAAACAATGTTGCAGTTACTTTGATTGAAATTATGAATTAGTATATTGCCATGGCACATTTTCCTTAGTCTCTACACATATGGGTTGGTTATGGCAACTACAGAATTAGGTCTTCTAAAGAAACTAACATTTTTACAAAGGAGAAGTGTATCTAAATCCATGGTTATTAATAGTTTAGAATTGTTGTTAGCCTTGCTCGGTGGTATTATAATATTCGCAGCTATTTCACCCAAGTACCATGTTTACCAACCTAAACTCAAGTACTCAAATTCCAAGGCTTCTCTTCTTAAAAAAAGAAGAGAAAATGATAGATTGAGATAATAAGACTGAATTGTAGAAGTTAGATTGATTTACATATGTTTTCTATGCGAAAGAAAGTTGTTCATTTGTTTTTGGATAGTTAAGTTGATAGATATATATAGCTTAAAATTTTTGGTACTAGTAATTTCACTACAAAGCATTAAACGATTTTGTGGAGCAATGCAATATGAGAAGACTTGGCCAAGAACTTCAATTTATTGCTATTATTTTCACGAATCCCTGAAATACATGATATGTGCAAATTTACATTCTTGATAATGAAAAGCTGAAATACAACTTCGTTTGGGAAAGGAAAATCATACCTACGGAAGTATACATTCATCACTAAAGAACTTCAGTAAACAGAGTATACCGTAAAAGCAAGATATGCACTGTGGAAGAAAAATGATATCATAGTATTTGAGCAAACAAAAAGTTGGACAACTTCCATAAAAGCAAAAATAACCATTGGATGTTGGAGTTCTAGCTTCATGCTTTGAGAGAACTTTGGTAAAACAGCATTTACAAAAAGAAAAAAAGGTCTATTTCCTCAATGGCTATCTTAAAATTTTCCTTCACGGTTAAACACCTAGTGGCAGATATTTACAAAAAGTATCAAGTTCCATCCACCTTTGCCTCATGGAATATACTCTCAGAACATCCTAGAACTCATTGCAAAAAGAAAAGTTAAAATAATTAAGAGTCGGAATTCAGGTGAGCAATAACAAATTGAAATAAGCAAAAAAAACTTAAAAATAATATAAAGGGTTATATATGTCAAGACTTCTGATCGATGGAAGCAACATATAAAGATACCAAATCAGCCTATGGGTCCTTATAAAGGTCAAGACTAGAAGATCAGATAATAGGCTGCAAACCTCTTTGACTCATCAATTCCAACAACCCATTAGCTTCCTCCATCTTCCCGTCCTTGCAAAGCCCATTTATCATTGAAGTAAAAGACACCACATTAGGCTCCAAACCTATTTGACTCATCAATTCCAACAACCTATTAGCGTCCTCCATCTTCTCCTCCTTGCAAAGCCTACTTATCATTGTAGTAAAAGTCACCACATCAGGCTGCCAACCTCCTTGGATCATCAATTTCAAGTATGCATTAGCTTCCTCCATCTTCCCCTTCTTGCAAAGCACATTTATCATTGTAGTAAATGTCACCACATCAGGCTGCACACTTCTCTGACTCATCAATTCAAACAACCCATTAGCTTCCTCAATCTTCCCCTCCTTGCAAAGCCCATTTATCATTGTATTAAAAGTCACCACATTAGGCTGCAAACCTCTTTGAATCATCAATTCCATCATCTCATTAGCTTCCTCCATCTCCCTCGCCTTGCAAAACCCATTTATCATTGAATTAAAAGTCAACACATTAGGCTGCAGTCCTATTTGAATCATCAATTCCATCATCCCATTAGCTTCCTCCATCTTTCCCTCCTTGCAAAGCCCATTTATCATTGTATTAAAAGTCACCATATTAGGCTGCAAACCTCTTTGATTCATCAATTCCAACAACCAATTAGCTTCCTCCATCTTCCCTCCTCGCAAAGCCCATCTATCATTGAATTAAAAGTCACCATATTAGGCTGCAATCCTCTTTGATTCATCAATTCCATCAACCCATTAGCTTCCTCGACCTTCCCCTCTTTGCAAAGCCCACTAATCATTGTATTAAACGTCACCAAATTAGGCTGCAAACCTCTTTAACTCATCAATTCCAACAAACCGTTAGATTCCTCCACTTTCCCCTCCTTGCAAAGCCCATTTATCATTGAATTAAAAGTCACCACATCAAGCTGCAAACCTTTTTGATTCATATATTCCATCAACGCATTAGCTTCCACTATTTTCCCCTCCTTGCAAAGCCCACTTATCACTGTATTAAAAGTCACCAAATTAGGCTTCAAACCTCGTTGACTCATCAATTCCAACAACCCATTAGCTTCCTCCATCTTCCCCTCCTTGCTAAGCCAATTTATCATTGTAGTAAATGTCACCACATTAGGCTCCAAACCTCTTTGACTCATCAATTCCAACAACCCATTAGCTTCCTCCATCTTCCCTTCCTTGCAAAACCCATTTATCATTGTATTAAAAGTCACCACATTAGGTTGCAAGCCTCTCTTACTCATTAATTCCAACAACTCATTAGCTTCCTCCGTCTTACCCTTCTTGCAAAGCCCAGTTATCATTGTTGTAAAAGTAACCACATTAGGCTGCAAACCTCTTTGAATCATCAATTCCAAAAACCCATTAGCTTCCTCCGTCTTCCCCTCCTGGCAAAACACACTTAGCATCGTAGTAAACGTAACCACATTAGGCTGCAAACCTCTTTGAATCATCAATTCCAACAACCCATTGGCTTCCTCCATCTTCCCCTCCTTGCAAAGCCCATTTATCATTGAATTAAAAGTCACCACATTAGGCTGCAAACCTCTTTGAATCATCATTTCCATCAACCCATTAGCTTCCGCTATCTCCCCCTCCTTGCAAAACCCATTTATCATTGTATTATACGTCAGTAAATTAGGCTGCAAACCTTGATCCACCATCTCAAAAAACAAGCCTTTAGCCCCCTCCAAATTTCTCACAAAACAACACTCGTAAATTAGAGTGGTACAAACAACCACATTTGGCTTAATTCCTCCACTCTTCATTTCCAAAAACAATTCTTTCGCCTTATCTACCAACCCATCTTTGCAAAGACCATTGATAATACTACCATAAGAAACAATATCGACCCGGCCCCAAACCCCAAACACAGCCATTTTCCTGAACAACTCCATAGCCTCCAAACTCTTATTCTCCAAACACAAGCCTTTAATCAAAGAATTAAAAGTCGCAATGTCTGGGTTAAAACCCCGCCTCAAAATCCTCCAAAAAATGGCAAAACCATCACAAACTCGACCCACACTACAAAAACAATTAATCAAAATATTCTAAGTAATTAAATCAGGTAACAACCCCATCGAACCCAGTCGTTTGTAAAGCAAAATAACATCTTTATAAAACTTCTTCTTAGCAAGAGCTCCAAACAACCTGTTGAATGATGAAATTGGTGGTTTGGGTTGCATATGAATCATTAAACAAAAGAAATTGCGTGCTTCACCAAGAGTGATGTTACCTTCTTTACAATCTTTTTGAAGGAATTTCTGAAGCTGTGTTACTTTAAGTACTAAATCTTGTGGTATAGTTGTAGTCACTTTACCTGCTTTTGTGAATGAAGAAGGAGAAGAAGAAAAACAATGAATCAAGCTTTTGAGCATCATTTCGGTAGCGCCGTTTGTGGATAATCTATCAAGGGTTCAAACCGGCTTAAACTTTTAGGTGTTGAGGGTTAAATTATACATCTCACTGGAAATGAGAGTGGGATAAAACGTATTTATCTGAAACCTGTAGGGTTCAGATGAAATTATATTTTTGCTGAAATTATTTAGAGGGTGTATTGTTTTTAACATGGAGGGTAGCTATTTTTTGCATAATAGTGGATAGATCATATGATTATGATATGTTGCAGACCTGGCTTCAAATTTGTTCATGTAGCTACTTGAATTGACATATCTCGAATTACTGGCAGAGAGTGTTCAAACTACTCACGGGCGGCTGGCCTTCCCTCGCCTCGCCTAACAGCTTCAAATAGATAAAATTGTATTAAATGCAATCCAACCTAATTATGGATTAGGTCAAATTCAATATTGAACTCAAATATGCCTTTATTCAAAAGGCAAAAACATTCATGATTTCAAATGATATAGTATTTTATATATCCATTTATAAATTCATAATCCATATCCAAGGGTGCGTTTGGTTTATTATTTTGGGTAGGATTTTGGGGATAGTATTGGATAGTTGGATAGGGGAGTATTACGAGATAAAATTTAAAAATTTATAAAAAAGCCCCCAAGGTTTGCTAATTTAATAAACACCCCAATATATTAAAATATTGTAAAATGATAAAGACACCCCAACCACCCACAGTGCCAAATTCCGGCCACCACCGTCGTAATCTAGTTGGAAAATTGGATAACCACACATACCGGTCGGATCTGGCGGGTATTTGATCGATATGGCCTTTTCCGGCTATATCCACCACGGATCTGGTCAGAAAAGGCCAGATCTAAGGCCGGATGTGGCCTTTGACGGCCGAAAAAGGCCATCTTTGGCCATCAACGACGACCATTTCTTTGGCCGTTGCTGACGGCCAGATCTCGCCATTACCGGCCATTTTCGGTGGTGGTGTGACTATTGTGACAGATTTCGGCTACCATCGGTGGTGGTTGCCGGAATCTAGCAAGTATTGGTGGGTGGGGGTATTTTTGTTAGTTTTTAAACTTTTTTTCTGGGGGGTATTTAATGAAATTAATAAACTTATGGGGTTTAAAAGTAATTAAAAATAGACTAATATTTTTCGAATAATGTGCTAAACAACATTTGAAGAATAGGATTGGGAATATGGATAAAAACAATAAGCCAAACGCACCCCAAATTATGAAAGGACTTTTGCTCAAATGATTTTAATCGAAGTTTTTCATTCTTTTTTGAAGAAATTTTGAAATTACAAAAGAATATACATGATACAATTAATTAGGCAATACTACATTACAACCCAATCTCTCAGACTTTCTCTCACAACCCCGACGTAGTAGCTCTTAATTGATCCGCTCGCAAATGGGTCCGGCCTGCTTGCAGTGGATCTCGCCTACCCAATTATGAGTTGATCAATTAATAACTACTACATCGGGGTTGTGAGAGAAAGTTTGTAAGTATGAGTAGTTAACCGGTCTTTACTAAATTAATCAACTTTGATCCTAAAAGAATATCTAGAGTGTGTTTGTTTTATTATTTTGAGTAGTTTTTTTTGAAAAAGTTAAGTTGAGTTATTATTACGAGAATAAGATTCGAATTTGAAAATGTGTTTGGTAAGATTATTTTTTAATCCCCTATATTTGTTAATTTAGTTAAACATCCCCTATAATAAAAGTTTTAAAATTAAGAAAGACACTCCCACCCACCCATTAAATGCTGGTGGTGGTGGCCGACTCTGTCAGGAATATGTGGGTGGGTGAAGGTGTTTTTGTAAATTTATAATTTTTAATTGTTGGGGGTGTTTAGTTAGATTGACAAACCTAAGGGGTTAAAAAATTTAAATATTTTGAGTTGAATAAAATAAGATTGGATTTTGGGAACAGTGAAACAAACATGCATTTTGAATAGGATATGATAGGAATAAGGAAACAAACACAGCTATGTTTACTTGTCAAACTAACAATAAGTTCGAGCATACGTAACATGGCACCTTGAAAATATATATACATTTTTGCAACGTTTATCCATTCAATCGAAAACGTCAACATTAACACATGTGACATATAGACTCTCAATAATTAATTGAATGAACATACATCACACAAATGGCTCCATTTGTTACACTTTTTTTAATGTTATTCTACTCTAAATAGGATAGGATATGCTTTAATCAAATAAGATATGATTATAATTATATTTGTTAATTTCGCTAAACGCTTTCACAATAAAAGTTTATAAATTAACAAAAACACCTCCACTCACCCAATTGATTGTTGATAGCCGGCACTCAGCTAACTGACTATTGGCAGCTGGCCACCACCACCGAACATTTCAACTTGGAAACCGCGTAAAACAACAGAGAACAGGCCTAGTACAAATACAAAGCTATTCGTGCAGACGACCTGTTTGTGTAAATTAACTATATATACAGTGATGAGAGCCCTCTTGCTCTTAGACTGCAAATATATGGAAGCTTTGATTGATTCTTTAAAGATTAGTTATCCAGCCTTCTAACAACAAACCACCAATACAGTCCCCCCAACCAATCAACCAATGCTACACGACCACACATGTAGCTTGTCACCACCACCGTCAAACCCCCACATAGAGAAAATTTCAACAAAAATGTTGTAGCTTATTTCATGTAAAAGAGATTGAAAATTGTACTCACTTTAGTCTAAAATGCTTCTTCTCTTCAATATATATCTCCTAGACTATGTACAATGACTGCCCTTTCATCAACTAAAACACCCTGCTTAGATGCTTCACACCAGAATCATATAAGCAAAGCTTCAGTGAAATTGAGATCATATCATTATAAATCTACTCTTGGAATAGTATTTAGTAATTGATTAGAACATAAGTCAATAATGGACTATGAGAAATAGGAAAAAGATAGAAGTTCTAAAATTATACAAAAAATTCTAATATAGTCAAAGATACTGAAAGTATATTTCCTCAAGCAAGAAAGAAGAATTCTCCTGATGTACAACAAGACTGTAATGAGATTCTGATACTACCTTATAAAACAAAGCGATGAATGAATCCCTAAAATACATGATATGTGCAAATTTTCATTCTTGATAATGGAAAACTGAAATACAACTATGTACGAGAAAGGAAAATCATACTTCATATCTCACCAACAACATGAATTTAATTTGATAAAACCATAGGATTCTCCCAATCTAAATCAAGTAGGTTTTACAAGAAGAAGTTCTATTCAATACTGTTAAGAGAAGCAATAAACATTACACTCTTCCTATAATACATTTCTAAATTGTACTCACTTCAGCCTAAAACACTTCTTCTCCTCAAGATATATCTCCTAGCTCTTCCGACGACCGCCATTTCATCAACTAAAACACCCTGCTTAGATGCTTCACACCGGAAATCGTATAAACAAAGCTTCAGTGAAATTGAGATCAAATCCTTAGAAATCAATTCTTGGAACAGTAATTAGTAATTACTTCTAGGCTGCAAACCTCTTTCATTCATCAATTCAAACAACCCATTAGCTTCCTCCATCTTCCCCACCTTGCAAAGCCCACTTATCATTGTAGTGAACGTCACCACATTAGGCTGCAAACCTCTTTGACTCATCAATTCCATTAAGCCATTAGCATCCTCCATCTTCCCCTCCTTGCAAAGCCCACTTATCATTGTAGTAAACGTCACACATCAGGCTGTAAACCTTTTTGATTCATCAATTCAAACAACCCATTAGCTTCCTCCATCTTCCCCTCCTTGCAAAGCCCATTTATCATTGAATTAACAGTCACCACATCAGGCTGCAAACCTCTTTGAATCATCAATTCCATCAACACATTAGCTTCCTCCATCTTCCCCTCGTTGCAAAGCCCATTTATCAATGTATTAAAAGTCACCAAATTAGGCTGCAAACCTCTTTGATTCATCAACACAAAGGTAATCCCAAAGGAGAGCCCCTCTGAAACATGAGTAACCCTGCAAGTGACCTCTTGAAGAGAGGAATGAAGGCTATCTACAGAGTAAAGAGAAGGATCCCAGCATATCAGAATTTGGTAGGCAATAGAGTCCGTCACATTTGACAAAAACTGCCACGAAAGATAAACTGCCGAGACCACCGACTGTAAATAAGACTACTGAACCTTAGTCTCCAACAAACCAGTCAAACCCAAAGACGAATCAGAAATCCAATTCCTCACCATGCGTTGTTTCGAGAAGCTGTTAAGGTCTCTAATATTCCAACTCCCTATCATTGGTACTGGGATAGAAACAAGCTATACAATCACTTGGGCCTAGGCCCCCGTTTTCCCCGGCTCTTCCCCTTTTTCAAGGGTGGTAGGGGAACTGATCTAGATAAGGTGGCATCTGGAGATCATCACTATGCAGAACAAGCGAGGCAAACGTGTTGGAGGAAGTAGATTGCCTGCTCCTAGAACTCATAAAGGAAGCCTGGGTGTTTGTGTTTTTCATGCAGTTTGTGAAGCCCATAATGCGGTCCTACTCAACTTCGATAGGAAAAGGCGTATCAGGATCCGACCTAGAATCAAAGTTGGAGAATTTACCTCTACTGGCACGAACAGTCTGCCGATATGGGATCAAATCCAAAGAAACATACCCAACTATAGTTGCACTAGAATGCATGGCAATAGCCTCATCCGAAATCAAACCCTCCCTAGCCTGCCGAAACATCCTCTCGCTCCCTCTCCCTAATGGGATCAGTAGTAGCTGACTGTCTCAAAGGCTCGTGGTCCTCAGATCGCACTGCAATAGCACTCCCTGATGCCTTTTGGAAGCTAATAATTGTCTTACCCTTATCCTGAGCCATAGGTCCAGTAGGTACCTCTGGTTGGTGACGAACATGGCCAAAAACATAGCATTTGGGGCATCTCTTGGGAGTCCACTTATATTCCACTGTAATCTGAATGGGTTCAGTAGATAACCAGCATTGAAATTCAAATTGGCGCTTGAGAGGCTTGGCTGCATCTATCTCAACACATACCCGTGCATAATCTCACTACAAGAAAATCGCATTCTCTGAAGTCAAGTAAAATTCGATGCTCAGAAAGCGGCATTGCGTCTAGCAAAATTAGCGTGAGAAAGTCACATTTAGACGCTAAGCCATTTTTAGCGTCTAAATTTGGTTGTCGCCCCCTTAATTGCAGTAAGCTGGTCGCAAATTCATAGCACGTCTATATTATGGTTTAGACGCAAAAAGTTTTTTTTTTTTGCGACTAGCAAAATAGTCGGTAAATGCTGGTCAAAATAGTCCCCCAACTTAGACGCTAAAAGTTCAAGGGAAATTCGGTAAAATTGTATAGCGACTAATCAATTAGTTGCAAAATGTACATTTTAGTGTCTAATAATTTGTCGCGAATCCCACACAAATTAGACACCAAAGGTGTAAGGGTAATTTCATAAAAGACTTTCGTAACTATTTTATTAGTCGACGAATGTATCTTTTGTGACCAAAATTTAGTGGCTAATTGTAATACTTTTAGACGCTGAATGTAGAATCCAAATGGTTTTCGCGACTATTTTGTTAGTGACCGAACGTATCTTTTAGTGACCAAAATTTAGTAGTTAATTATAGTCATTTTAGACGCTGAATGTGGAATCCAATAAGTTTTCGCAACTATTTTATTAGTGGCCGAATATATCTTTTAGTGACCAAAATTTAGTAGTTAATTATAGTCATTTTAGTTGTTGAATGTGAAATCCATTAGGTTTTCGTGACTATTTTATTAGTGGACGTATGTATCTTTTGGTGACCAAAATTTAGTGGTTAATTCTAATCATTTTAGATGCTGAACAAGTCAATCTGGAAATAACTTTCACAAGTAAACAAAGAACTAAATCATAGAATATATAAGAAAATAACACTATAAAAGGCTTTCATATTTACTCAATTACATTAGCAGAGAACAATGGATTGAAATTTCTGAATTTCATAAGAGACCTTATTAGTTACTATGTATCATCAAAATGTCAAGAATAATATACAATTGAATAGGATTTAATAGAATATAGATAAAAAGAAAAGGCTTATGCCATCTTACAGCTTGCTCAGAAGCACCAATGTATTTGTTCAACAGCTCAGGCCCTTTCACCGATATAAATCGTAAAGAACAAGCAGCAGCAGCAGCAACACCAACAATGTGAGTTTTGCCGCAACCGGGAGGACCATATAAGAGAACATTTGACCTTAAACGTAAAGGAGCTTTGGCGAAGTTATTTGGAAACTTTGAAGGCAATTCAATCATCTGACAATTAAATATAGAATTAGCAACAGATATATGATACAAATAGACAAATGGATTTTGTTTTTTCCTTTTTATAATCCAAAAACCCCTCGGCATGAGCACCAAGTTCAGAACCCAAACTATTTACAACAACCTTTAGTTGTTAGAAAACCTAACAGATATAATATCTTAAATATGTGGTTCCAAGAGGATTTAAACCAATGACATCTTATAGATAAAAAGTAGGACTATTGAACCAACCCTTCGGTCTAGCAAAACTTTTCAGAATAGTTGCTCATTCAACTTGGAAGCTAGAAGCATCTAGCTCTTGACATTTTGTACATTACACAGGACACACTAAAAAATTAACTCCAAAAACAGGAACTTTTATTAGTTAAACTGTTAGATGTTAGAAGAAACTGAATACACTGCTTATCATCAAAGATTTTTCAATGAGTATTCAACTTTGATGAACTGATTTTTCAAGCTTAAAATCTAAAGCGTACAAATGTACACTCCAATAGGGTTCATACTTCAAAAGGTCCAATAAGCTATCAACTTAAGGAAGCAATAAAATATCAAAATGTTATGAGTTCAAAGGAGTTCTATTAGCCTTGCATTTCTAAGAAGATGAGAAGTAAAAGAAATAATACCTCTTTAATCGCATTCCGAATGTCATTAAGACCACCAACATCATCCCAACCAGAGCGACCACCTTCAGGAGAAGGTTTACTAATGTCTCGCATAGCAACTGGAAGGAAATCATGCATAGCTTGAGTAAAGTCATCCCTAACTAATGTGGGATGAATGTTCTTTTCACCACCAGAATCGGAAGGCAAAAAACGGCCAACAACAAGATGAACAAATTTATCAACCAATATTTCCTAAACATTGTTATTCCTTTATCTTAAAAATGCAAGAGAAAACAAAGGTCAAGAAATTCATTAAAGAAGAGGGCAACAGTAACATGTAATCTCTTATCTTTAACCATGATAACAACTAATTTAAACAATCAGGGGTAACACCAAAGACAGTTGCATCACTAAAACAAAGTGACTATGGTAGAAGAATTATGTATTGAAATTTAAAAAGGATTTTGAGTAGAACTTCTAAATAACACAGATAGGATTTTGAGTAGGTTTGCATCATTATCAAGAGAGTTGATCGGTATTGGTAAAAAGAGACATATCAAAATCCATTATTGATATATTTCAATCACCATTAAAAACAATTTAACAAGTTACCTGATTGGAGTTCCTGGTGTATACAAAGGATTCTTGAAAACATATTCAACAATAAGTTGTAAATGTACTTTACAGATTCACGTAGATCACTAGGGAGTCTATTCTATATCAAGACAAAAGTTTAGCATATAGTTTAAATTGTAGCTATAAGAAAAATTACCTTTTGAAGAACATAACCATCATGTACTACGGCCACTATAGTTGATCCTCCACTACTGAAAAAGTTTGTGATTATGAAAATTAACATTCATCATGTTAAAATAAATGTAGTTGTAAGAGGAAAAATAAAAGATGGCAAGTAGATGAAATACTGCAAAGTTAAAGCATACCTTGCGGCTGTATCATGTAAATGAAACTATTTTAAAAGCAACATTCAAAGTACAATGAATTCATGGAATTTTGCAAACCAAATATTGGATACTGCTTAGCAGAAGCAGCCCTATAAAGAAACTGAATCTTTATCCCTATAAATAGTAAAATAATTTTAAACTTCCTAAAAGAATCATCAACATTTTAAACAGCCGCTGAATACAATAAACAGGTAAATAACAAAAGAAAAAAGTTTTTCGATCAGTTTGCAAGGATTGAGTGAGGTGGACATCAAAATAGTGAAATAGATAAGTAGGACATTCTTTTTAAATAAGATATATACCCTATAACTAAAACTTGGCTAAATCAACTTTTCAATCCTTTTTTTTTTCCCCCACAAATCCAGGTATAGGACAAATGAGAATACTTGTAATCTACCAAAGAATGTAAGTACAAAAAAGGCCTAACTGAAGGCTTGAAATCTAATTCCAAAAGCAGCCCCCAAACAACAATCCTCGAAGAAACGAACACTACCATTATCTGAGTCACTTCAAATTATTTGCCGTTAAAAACTATAAAATACAACATATAAAGAAAAACTAAAAACTACTATTAATAGAGTAGCATAAGCTGCCAAGAAGGTAGCATCTCTATCTATAAATTTGGCTACATCTCTAACACATGAATCCATATAGTGCCATCATAGACAACTTGTGAGCCATATAGGTAACAATTTTGGCAAACATGCAAGGATGTTGAAATAGTAGAAAATTATGCTTTTACCATAAACCAGTAACAGAAAACTTCAGAGTGGCATATCACCTTTCCCTCTGTTGTTAAGTGTTTGAAGATGGTTCGGCAAGTAGCATTGGATGCTTTTTGGGAACAACTAACAAACATTCACTAAAACAGTTATAACAATTCAGCATTAGTGAATACCAAAATAATTGACAGGAAATATAATGACACCCACAGACCACCAATCCGTTGTTGTGTCTGAAATAATTTTATAACACAAAAACTCCTTAACATTATTTACAAGTAAGCATCACATGATGAAAAAAGTATCAGCTAATTAGATATATCCTCAAAATGCAGTAGTCAGGTGCCACTATGTTTTTAAAATTGCAAGAAATTTCATTGTTCGCAATAATGTACTAGCTAAATTGAAAAACATTTTAACCCACGATTAAATCATATGCAATATAACACACAATGAGGATTAAATCATATGCGCGAGTAACAGTGCAAGAATATTTCTTGGCATCCTTGGCCAATGAACGAAGAAAAGCTTCACAAGCCAGCATTCGTTCCTATTTATATCATCCTGAAAAAGAAAGAAGTTGCAGAATTAATAAAGGAAGAAGTAAAAGATAAGAAGTATGGTAAAAATTCACAGAAGAATTTCCGCAAACACGTAATAGGCAAAAAGGAGAAGCATGGCAAAAGGACTTTTGCTTTTAGTATATTATTATATAAAGGACCGCAAATCGCAAAATGGCAAAAGGCTATTAAAGAAAGGAATTCATCAAACTAAAGTATAACAAATACACATTAAAAAATCATATCATCAAGACATCAACAGTCAAATAGTAAAAAACCAACATGATGCAGGAAGGCACATCAAACAATCCAAATGAAAGAAATAAACAAGAGGAAAAATCAGCAAATATGAAGAAAATTCGAACCAAAAAACACTACGGTATTGTTCCGATAACGTTACCAATCAGCCACCCTAAAAATGAAGAAAAAAAGTATACCTTCTCTACAAGTGCTCAACCCAAAATGCAAGATAATCCTCCACAAATTACACCCCAAACCAGTCTTGTCGGGACAGTTAACTATGATAACAATGGAGTCACCTGGCTTCTCAGCTTGACTTATTACTACAACATCTTCATACAATATCCCCATTTCTTGAACTCTGTTTTTTCACCTTCATAATAAAAAAAAGATATAAAAACTTACTGCAAACCTAGACGGGTATCTTGGCTTTCTCTTTCTTTTGTGGCATTGATTCCTTCTTGTTGTTTAGTTGAATCGCAAGTTGGAGATTCTGTTGAAAGAAAAGTGGACAGAAACAAACATTTAAGTGAGAAAGAAAGAGTTAAGGGCAGAGAGAATGAAAAATGGTTGGGAAATTTTGTCTAAGCGAAAATTTTGATGGGTGGGAAACTTTTGTCTTAGTAAAAAAGTCAGGTTCTACAGTTCAGAAATTCGGGCATTCAGTGATTAAGATGAAGGCGCATCCGATCAAAGAGATGAAGATGCGTGGGGAAAAGATGAACGTAGCTGATCGCACGAAGATGCGCTGGGGAAAAGATGAAGTTCGCAGTTCGGAAATTCGGGCAACAGCGAGGGCAAACATGCATGGAGAAGAGATGAAATTTGGGTTGTGCGTTTGAGAAATTTGGGGAAAAAGCTAGGGCAAACATGTGTGGAGAAGAGATGAAATTGACAAAAATGCTTGCTTTATATAGGTTAGGTATTATGTAAATAACTTAAAAAAGTAAGGTTTCTAATTAGTTATTTAATTTTGAAATATAAGTCAATTTGTAACTAAAAATTTAGTCAACAAAGAATTAGTGTTAGTTGCCCATAATTGAGGTCTAGCAGGAACAAATAATTTTGGGGGGAATATGAATTTTTTAAGTTAAATTAGCAACTAAATCAAATTTAGTTGCTGTATATACTTTGGGGCCTTGTAATTACTGTCCAAAAATGGGATATTTTGGTAATTTTATTTTTTTACAACTAATCATAATAGTTACTAATAAATCCCTAATTATTCGCAACTAATTTAGCAACTAAATTAGTAGTTGCAAAAAATTGTTTTTTGTAACCAAAAATTTAGATGCAAATTATCAAATTTTGGAGGGAAAAATCACCCGGAAAAAATTGCAACTAAATTTATTAGTCACTAAAGCAACTAGTTTTGTAACTAACAAAATAGTCGCAAAAAATTAACTTTAGATGCCAAATGTTGGAACATGGGGGCCCCAAAATTTTAATCCTCTTTGCTCGACTAATGTCAATTTAGTTGGTAAATGTAGCCTTTTTGCAACTAATTCTGGTTAGTTGCTAAAAAATTGGTTGCAAAATGTCAATTTTCTTGTAGTGTCTAAATGGGTCCATTCAGAAGTAGTCTTATCACTCGACAACGGTCGACCCAACATAGAAGAAACCATGCAAAGTCCTTTGTGAGACCATAAAGGATTTGGCAACCCATGCAAACGAGCCCATACCGGAACCTTGGAGATGCGACTTTTATCAAAGGAAAACTGAGCATGCCATTGTTGCAGAACAATCGACTTGCCCCCAAACATCCATGACCCTCTCTCTAGGATTGAATGCACTGCATCCTCGTCCCTAAATCTGAAGATAAAGAAACCAGTACCAATGGACATAACATCCTCCAAACCCGCAGCTTCCCATTCACAGAAAGCAATTGAGCGGGCAGCATGAAAAGGCATAGAATACCTCGAGAAATAACCCACAATACAGTGAAGCCACTCAACATCATTGTCATCAATAACATAATCCGGGATATGTAAGATATCATCCTTAATATCAAGGTCCACAGCTTCAAGGGTAAAATGGGACCCGACCTCTGTCACTCTAACCTTATCCACCCAAGAGGAGGACACTTCTGATGTGCTCTTACCCACACTTTTCTTTTCTAAAACTGGCATAGAAACTGACTTTTTTTCCTAGGGCTCTGAAGGCGCCCAATTGAGCTTGAAAGGCTTCTTAGACTTTGGCATTTTTAACCATTAAAAGATAGCAATGACACACCTGCATTATCATTAGATTCAAACTCAAGAAAACCAAAGGAAGAGTTTTTGTAATGAAAAACCTTGGCTCCTTGAATCGCCACATTTGAAAAAGCGGATAACAAATACTCATCATCCATCCATGGCTCCAAATCTCCAATCCATAAGGATTTCCCCAAATTTCCGGAGGTTTGCAGTTGCTGGGAGGTGGTGGAGGTAGTGTTTATAGTTTTGGCTTGGGTTGGATGCGGTATAGTGTTATTTAGGAGTAAGGGATTTGGTTTGGGCATTTTCTCTAACACTTGGTGGTAGGAAAAAAATGTGTGATTTAGGTGAGTTGAAAGGTTCCAAACAGCGGGGATTTGTGAAAAAATGCCAAGGGTGAAGGGGTTTTGGTGTTGGAAAGGGAAAGGTGGTTGGGAGGGCCAAAAAGTGGCGAGGCAAAGCAACAGGCACGGGCGCCAGCCCTGCGCACATGCAGCAAGCTTGCGTGCAAGGCCTATAGAAAAAAGGGGACTTTTATCGAGCAGTTGGAGTGCACGATAAAAGCTTTCTCCAAAGTCGACCAAATTCAAACCACCCTTTCCAAGAATATGCAGCAAACAAAAACAGCAAGAAACCATTAAAAAACTAGTGAAAAAACACACCAAAATCACGTCCACAAATGGGCAAAAAAAAACCCAACCAAACCAGCACGTTCCCAGAAGAAAACAAAGGGCTTTTCTGGGAACCAGAGATCAACAAGGTGCAAAGAGCTGTGGGGATTGAAGACCAAGCCCAGAGGAGTCAATCATCGCCCTCCATTGCAGTTCCCGATCGAGAAAGCCACCGAAAAAGGAACTCCAGTTCTACAATTTTCGTGAAATTTCACGAAAAAATCTCGACGAACTGAGCACTGAACATAGGCGATGACAAAACGACAAGATAGATCATTTCACGATCTTTCCAATAGTGGGTGGATGGACTGATTCCGACACCGGACGCGCCCGGAGCAAGCCGACAAAGTTCCAGCAGTGGGAAAGAGTTGAGAGCTTAACACGTGACTAGCATGTTTGACTGTCATAGTTTCTCACATGCATAAACTCCAAAATCTTTTGGCACCATCTCTGAGGTATAGTAACCATATATATATCAACAAAGTTACGGACACCAATTATTTTGCACCGAAAATGTGTATCGTCCATAAGTAAAATGGAATATATTTTTTTTATAAAAATTAGGGATGGCCGTTCATCCGTTATGGACGATCGTCCCTTCATTTTGGATGGGCACCTGCAAATAAGGGATGCCCATCCTTAACCAAAATATGAAAAAAAAAAAAAAAAACCCTTTAAACGCCCGTCCAATCGTACTTTAAAAAAAAAAATTCTAAACACCTCTTCTTCTTCGTCTTCATTCCCCTCTCTTTTTCCTCGTCTTCATTCCTCATCTCCTCTCTTCTTCTTGTCCAATGTTATTCTAAGAGTAGTGCAGATAGTAACCTGACCAGGATCAAGGGGAAAGAAGAAGAGGAGATGGTTACGTTTATATATAGATGTAACATTTGGTACACCTGGTTAACCCTTCCACAACTCAATAGAGATTTCCGTGGCTCCCTAGTATCATCCATCAAAGCAGGAATATGATTTCCAGGATTAGAAAATTAAAATTGAGAATACATAAATGCACATGCAACTATCTCCTGCTCGTTATCTTTGGCTTGCTTAGATCTGCAAGGTCCTCAATAAGCTTTCTCTCTTTGTTGCTCAATCTTTTTGGGATTTCAACTTGCACGCGTACCAACTGATCTCCTCTCATGTTGCTTTTATTTAGTACTGGTTCCAATTTCCTTGCCACTACAAGTGTTGTGTTCAGCTGCGTCCCAGCTGGGATCTTCAAATCAACCATGCCATCCACTGTCGGTTGGCATTTTTGGATGGGCATCAAAGTTGTGTGGTAAAAGGTTAGCTTTTAGTTTTGGGTCCTAGCTAGATTGTCCAAGAAATTGTTCTTCAATCTTCCTTGCAAACATGTCTAAAATTTGTATGAAACAAGTTGTACTTTTCACACATTAGATTTCCTTTATGATTGGGTTAATTTTTTGCCACCTCAGCACACATATTTCTGTTATTATTGGTCTTTAGTTGGCTTAGGGACTAAGGCTTGGCAATTAGGAATGGAGAAGTGGTTGCAAACTTGGCACGGATTTTTTTAGAGAATCTGTTTTCACATAAGTCCACTCTGTATGTATTGAAGAGTTTTAAGTGGATTCAGTGGCGGATCCAAGAATTTCACTCGATAGCGGCAAAAAATAAACGAAAAAAATTAAAACCAATCATATTCATACTTTTTTTTCATTATGATGAGCTGCAACAAAAAGTTACAAAATACAAATAAATATCTTCAAAAAACACAATTTTTGTAAAAATAAAATAATTTTTCTATAATTGTCCTCGACAAGTTTTCATATTCTGAAAACATTAGATAATTATCTCATAATCAGCTGTATCAAATACATCTTTCTCAATATAGGTGACCAAGCAATCATTCATTCATTGATTTCCCATTCCATTGCGTAACCAACTTTTCACAAGATTCATTGTAGAAAAAGTCCTTTCAACGATCACAGACGCAACTAGTAAAACCAATGCAAGTTTCACAAGCTTATACACCAACGGATACAAAATGTCTTTTTTAAGCTGAACTAAAATCTTAACCAAATCACCAATTCCTTCTAACTCAGCAAATTCATCACAAGAATGCTTGTCAATAACATAAGTCCTTGTATGGTTCTCAAGTACCATCAACTTAAGTACAGAAAAAGCAGTTGGATAAAACTGGGCAAAACGGATCAACTTATGCTTGTCAAAAGCAGAGAATGAAATACTTGGATCTAAACATGTCATACAAAGAAGCAGCTTAGTAATAACCTTAGTGAAATGAGTGTTAAGTTTTTGAAGTTGCATATCTATCACTATATAAAACAATTCAACTCGATAGTGATGCAAATTTTTCATGTGCTCAACTCTTTGTCATGGCCGCCTTTGAATTGCAAACATATCATCCATATTCAAAATGGAAATATCATGTTTTTGGAAAAATGAAGAAATTTCACTCAACAAAGATTTCCATCCTTCATCTCTCAATAATTGTAACCGTTGTTTTGGAGACTTTGACTAGGCCATAGTATTTACAATGTCTTGATCTTTTCTCTGCAATGCTTGTGACAACTCATTAGTAATTGCCAATATATTTTTCATCATATGCAAGCTAAATACAAAATCAAAGGAATAGATTACATCTAATAGATTTAGGGGTGAAATTGAATCAAGTCGAGTATTTGGTAAATCGAACTCAACTCGATCTCTATAGTACTGAGTTCCAGTTCAAGCCTGATCGAACCTAAGAAATCAAGTTCAAACTCGAACTCGATACTTGCAATGCTTATGACAACTCAGTAGTAATTGCCAATATGCTTTTCATCATATGCAAGCTAAATGCAAAATCAAGGAATAGATTATGTCTAATAGATTTAGGGGTGAAATTGAATCAAGCCGAGTATTTGGTAAATCCAACTCAATTTGATCTCTATAGTACCAAGTTCGAGTTCAAGCTTGATCGAACCTGAGAAATCAAGTTCAAACTCGAACTCGGTATTTGAAATTGGAAATCGAGTTCGAATTTAAGTTCGTATAATCGAGCTTTTTTCGAGTTTTAGTCTAGTTTTAATCAAGTTCAAGTTCGAACTCGATCTCAAGCAAGCTCATCTAACAGGGGTGGATTTACAAATTTTATAACTTTTAAATTACATATGACCCCTATTACTTTAAAAACTGTCAGCTTAATCATCGAGCTTGGAAATACTTGCGAATATATTGAGTCGAGTTTTACTCGATTAACTACTCGAACTCGACTCAACTAATGTAGAGTTGAGTTCAAGCCAACATCAATTATAGTTTGAGTGGCTCGCGAGTGGCTCGACTTGATTTTCACCCCTAAATAGATTACATGCTTCACCCCTTGCATAAAAATAAAAATCACAAAGAATATGTAATAAATATATTAGTATTAAAAACAGGGTTTTACAAAAACAAAATCCAAACTTACCGTGGTAGCCGGCTATTCCGTTCTTAAAATCTCAAAGATTTATAAGGATAAAATTTAAATAAATAGAAATAAAAATAGAAAATCTGAAATTTTTAAAAAATTGAGTGGGGGCCGTGGTCCCCACTCATCATTCATTAAATCCGCCCGAGTGGATTATAAGAAAATTTTGTTGTTTGTTTCTATTCTTGAGTGAAGAAAATAAAATTTCCTTACAAATTGCTTACTGGAGATTTTGAGGGTCAGAAGACGTCCTGTAACAGTGTAGAAGAAGAGTGATTAGCAAAGGCAAGAACTTTAATAGTTGGAGCAGGATAAGGAAAGGAGAAGAGGAATTGTTAAGGAAGAGTTTCCTTTGGACTAGGCATGAAAACATTATACAGTTGGTATGATAGCTATAACTTTTTGGCTCAATTTTATACTGTAATATAAAGTTCAGCAAAGTGAGTAAAGTTTGGCCATTTGGGGCACTCAATGAAAGGAAAAAGATAAAAGAAATAGAATGGTATTGTCTTGGAAAATACTTCTTTGGCTGTAATATGAAGGAGCTGTCCTGTGGACCAATAATTTTCAGTTACAGTTAATAGATTTTTACTTGTATAATGGGAATGAAGAAACATTTTTTTGACATAATGCAGTCATTTGGGCTGTACTAATAGCAACCCTCGTGGAGTATTCTTTGTTTTGTTTCCCATTGTCATGAATAAAATGTAATTTTACCTTAAGGCTTAAGAAGCACTTAACTTCCAAAGACATATTTATGTCTATGCCGCCATTCCCTTTCTTAGGCAGATTGCCTTTATGACTGACCGATATGTTTTGCATTTTGCTTTACTAGTGCCAAACTTGAAGACAAACTAGTTCCTTTATTCTTGCTAAGGTCAACTTGGGTTGGGTCAAGGGTTTTTTAGAGTGATCCTAATTAAGTCAGTTTTGAAAATTTTGATGTTAAACAAACCAAATCTGATAGAAAGATTGGTTTCCTTATGCTCAATTGATTATGTAAGTTTTCAAAAAAAGAATTGAATTTTATATTTATAATTTGATTTATGCATGCCTATCATGTAAGCATCTTGTGTACATGTCTACTATAATCAAATAAATAGGTTCAAACCTGTCAAAAAAATTTCAGAATAGTATATCAAAAATACTTTTTATACCTTTGGTGACCAAGTACATGAATACCTCTGTCGGTAGTTACATGGTTTTTGTCTTTGACATGGGTACATGTTGACAAAAATGAATATTTCTTGTATCCTGCCTCATGTTACCCAACAATGGGACCCCTTAGAGTGATAAATAGAGTGATATACTATATTGTGACGGGAATTCAACCAACTAGTTTTGAGAATGATAAATTAGCCTAAGTAATCAGGTTATGTTTTAAGGATAAATTTGCATCATTTCATATCTACCCATGAGATGCTGGATGTGTGCAGGCATTTTTTGCTTTCTCGTTATGATGTTCAGGAAATATTATGATTTTTAATTGATGAACTTGACATTGTATCACTGCAGGCAATAATTTGAATGTCCTTGTTTCAGAGAAAAAATGGCTAATTATCCCCTAAATCAGATGGCAACAGAGAGCCCTATGAGGCTGGTGGAAAGCGGTGGAGCTAGAAACTGGCCCTCTTCCAAAAACTCTGCAATGTGTGGTTCCCAATTGAAGAATATGGCAGCCAAGGAATTGGGATTGGTTTTGAAGGGGCACAGGTTTCATGGAGACCAAACAGACATGATTCTGGATCGAAGTGGCAGTGCACCACCAAGTATGGAAGGGTAATTTGCAGCTATTAGAAACCTTTCAGCTAAACAGAACTCTGGTTTGAATTTACGCTTGGAAAGTTTAAGCGATGATCTTGGACATTTTGAATCCGAGGGGCAACTGCGTTCTGATTTTGCGTATTACTGCTCTAACGTGAACTTGAATCCACGACTTTCTCCACCTCTTATTTCACGAGAGAATTGGCGTTTGGTACGCCATATTGGTGTGTCTGGCAATAATTGGAGGTCTACTGCATTAGATGATAATGGCAAGGGAGCCTTGCATCTGTCTTGAAGTTCTCTTTCTATTCATAAGGAGGAACCAGAGGATGACAGGTCTCCCAGACAAGCTTCAGACAACTGGGCAGAAAACAGTCCTGCATTCATGTCCGGATAGAAAACAGCTTTGGTTGGGCAGCACAAAAGTTTGGTTGATCTATGTTAGGATCCCACATTGGAAGGGAAAGGGGTGGACATGTGGGTTATAAAGGCTTCGCACCCTCTCTTGGGGTGGACATGTGGGTTATAAAGGCTTGGGCACCCTTTCTTGGTAGGTTGATTTTTCAATGAGAGTTCTATCCAAACCCATAAAAGATCCATGGCCTAGCCCATTTGTTTGAGTTGTTGATGTGGGTTCCTATCAATCTGATACAGGTAATTTTTTGATAATTATTAAATGCTAGTTAGTTACCAGGAAAGTTCTGAACCAATTGAGGCTTAACTATTGGTATAAATTGTGTCTACATGACAATAGAATATAAAGCAAATTCTCTAGGGCATTTTGTTAGTGAGTTGGAAAAAAAATTTAAAGCTTAGAAAACTTTTAGATATCATATGACAAGGAACATCCAAAAAAAAAGTTTATTTATAGATTTTAAAGTAGTTCTTAAGATTGTATCATGGGAGAATTATGCTGCAACAGTATCTGTCTGTACAACAAGGCACCCCATATTAGGTTTAGGGTCAAACATCATCACCAGGAATGAATCATATCCAAAGTGGCATGGAAAAACTCTCCCATGGTCATGCTAAGTTCTCTTCTGTCGAGGTACAACCATCAATGCATTCCCTTGGTCTAACTACTCCCTTATATGTGATAGTGGGAACCTATATGCCATCAGGTAATCCATTTAACCCAAATTTTTAGCCATCTGGTGTGTATGCTCCACAATACCTGATATGCTCTGAATTCTGCATTTCTCCCCCCATTTGTTGCTGGATACCCTCATGTGGTCCTGTTCCTGTGCCATTTGATGCTTCTTTAGGTCCAAGCTTTAATATTCAAACTACTGGCGTTTCAATAGCAGAAAGTGTTAGACTTTTTACATTATGGTCCTACACTTTTAATATAATTGCATTATGGTCCTACACTTTTATACTAATGTGGCTGATGTGGATTGATGTGGTACGGTTGTGTCTCTTCCCTTGAGCAGTTGTCTTTGATGGAAAGACAACTGCATAAAAGGAGACTTTACAGGTCCCCATTTGACGCAGTTTTTATTTTTTGTTTCAAAACCATCACTCCAAAAATTGCAGTTAGTGGAAGATCTTGTAATTTATAAAGGAGCAAGAAGAACAAACAACAATTGCTATGGCCGGAGGTTTGTCATTTACTTTCGCATATATTCCATGGAGATTTTATATTGAAATTGATTGTATTATCACTTTTATATGAATATTGGAATATGAATGTATTTTACATTTGGCATCAGAGCCATTATTTGAATCTCTGCCTAGCATGAAGTTGTTTGTTGCAAATATGAAAAATATTGCATAAAATTTGGGATTTTTCCATTAAAACCCGTACTGTAAATCAAGCATAACTTTTATTATAAATAGAATCTGTCTTCAATTTTGGTGTCATTGGAATCCTTGTTGAAAAAGCTTTCCAACGGTATATTATTTGTAAAAAACGGAGTTCTGGATGCAAAGTTATGCTAGTTTAAAGTTTTGGTTAGAAATTATTGTTTGGGTGGTTTTCGGAAGCCATTTATGGCACCGATTTAGGACAAAATTGTCATTTGGGATGTCACTGATATAGGTCATATGTCCACATTTAAGTTTCCCCTTTAAAATGCCGGAAAAATGGCCGGAAACGGGCTATTGAAAATCTGAAAAAACCGGGTAAAAGTTGCAGAAAAACGGGTCAAGAAGAACCGACCCAATAGGATAAACGGGTCAAACTGACCCGGTCAAAGTCAAAAGCCAAAACGGGTCAAACGACCCGATCAACCTAGCCCAAAACCAGTTAGGTCAACTTGACCCGGTCAACAGTCCAGACCGATCAATGAACCGGTCAAGCGGAGGGTCGACGTCCAATGAATCGATCAATGGTCCAGACCAGTCAATGAACTGGTCCAATGGGCCAAAGGGCCAAGGTCAACCCGACCACGTCAAGCCAGGGTCAAAGCCGACCCGCATTCAGACCCGATGTGTGCTGGCGCATGAGGAAGCTATGCTTGCATCAGGCACGTGAGGATGCGTGCTCAGGCGCGTGTGAGAGTGTGACGGCGCGTGGAGAGAGCTTGTGCTTGCATCAGGCGCATGGGAATGTGTCCTAGGCGCGTGAAGGCGAGTGACGGTGCGTGGTGGTGCCATGTAGGCGCGTGGGAGTGTGTGCTGCCTTCTGGCGGCACGTGAAAAGCGCGTGGGGGCATGTCCTTTAGTCACAGTGGTGCGTGGAAGTCAGTGACAGCTTGTATGATGGTTTTTTATGTTATATATTACTTTGCTATGCATAAATAATGTGTTATTTTTGTATTGATTTGTGTTATATTATATAATTCATGTTATAAATTATTTGATGTTTTATGATCGTATGTATTTGATTAATTTAGAGTAGCCGCAACATCTAAATTATGATAATATATGTATTAATTAATATTATTTATGATCATATTAAGGTTAATAACATCGTTTTGTAGTTAATCATATTAATATAATCATTTTACCCACAGGGAATGTTATATTTTCATGATTAATTAGGGATGAAATAGAAATTATTCTTATTTCTTAATTAGCCCACAGGTATTATGAAATATTAATAATTTATAGTTTCATCATTAAAGGATAATGAATCATAATATGTAATGTCTTTACCCACAGGGAGATTTTATGATATGTCGATTCATTTATGGTTTATTATTTGTTTTACATTGGTAAACTTATAATTGTTTTTGATGGTTTGTGCCTCATAATTTATTTAGTAAGCATGTCTATTGATATACCTACAGTTGATCAAACTTTGATGATGGTTAAGGATAAGGTTCCTAATTTAAATGGTGATAACTACAAATCCTGGAGAGAGGCTGTCCTTCTTTATTTAGGGTGCATAGATCTTGACTATGCTCTTCGTAAGGAAGAGCCACCTACACCTATAGATACTAGTTCTCAAGCTGAGATTGCTTTGTATGAACGGTGGGAGCGATCTAACCGTTTAAGCATGATGTTTATCAAATCTCACATTACGACTAGTATCTGTGGGTCGATACCGGAGTGTGAAAATGTCAAGGATCTGATGGATACAATTCATGCACAGTTTGAAACATCAGACAAGGCATTAGGAAGTATCCTAATGAGTAGATTGACATCCATGAAGTTCACTGGAATTAAAGGAGTCCGTGAGCATATTATGAAAATGCGGGACATCGCTGCTCAGTTGAAATCCCTTCAAATGGTGATTAATGATGATTTCCTGGTGCATTATATCCTGAACTCTCTCTCGTCTCATTATACTCCTTTCAAGATATTTATAACACATAGAAGGATAAATGGTCAATCAATGAGCTTTTGACCATGTGTGTTCAGGAGGAGGAGAGACTGCTTCAAGAAGTGAATGAAACTGCACATCTGGTGACAGGAAATGTCAAGTACACTTCAAATAAGAATAAGAAGTGGAAGGGAAAAGGCAAGCTGCACGAGGTTGTGAGCAAAGGTAATAAGGACAATATCAAGTGTTTCTTCTGTAAAAAGACAGGACACATGAAGAAGGATTGTCCTAAAAGGAAGGCCTGGCTTGACAAGAAAGGTAACCTCTTATCTCTTGTGTGTTATGAATCTAATATGATTTGTATTTCACATAATGATTGGTGGATTGATTCTGGTTCTACAATCCATGTTTCTAATACCATACAGGGTTTTCTGGATCAAAGGAAGCCATTGGGAAGTGAATGCAACATCTATTCAGGAAACAGGATGCCTTCACGTGTTGAAGCTGTTGGAACGTTTAGACTTATTTTAAGTACTAATTATGTTTTGGATTTGGAACGAACCTTTTATATTCCTAGTTTTTCTAGGAATTTAATTTCAGTTTCTAAATTTGTACCTTGTGGATACTCTTTCAACTTTTATGGTAGTTCTTTTAATTTAATTAAGAACTCATCTATTGTTGGAAATGGTACTTTGGTTGATGGTTTGTTTAAAATTCATTTAAGTGATAATGTTCATTATAGTCTTGTGACTTCACATGCTAACACTGGTATGAAACGTACTATTATGTATGAAAACTCTTCTTTTTTGTGGCATAAGAGATTAGGACACATCTCCATAGATAGAATTAAAAGGTTGGTAAATGCCGGAAGTTCTTGAAACTCTTGACTTTACTGACTTTGATACTTGTGTAGATTGCATTAAGGGAAAGCAGACTAACAAATCCAAGAAGGGTGCCAAAAAGAGTTCTGAACTTTTAAAAATCATACACACAGATATTTGTTGCCCTGACATGAGCTCTAGTGGTCAGAAATATTTCATCACCTTTATTGATGATTACTCACGATATATGTATCTCTATTTGCTTTATCACAAAGATGAAGCATTGGATGCTTTCAAAATATATAAAGCAGAAGTAGAGAAACAATATGGAAAACAAATTAAGATCGTGAGATCTGATAGAGGCGGTGAATATTATGGTAGATACACTGGTACAGGACAAGCACTTGGTCCATTTGCTAAATTTCTTCAAGAGTAAGGTATTGTGGCTCAGTACACCTTGCCTGGCACACCATCTCAGAATGGGGTAGCAGAATGGAGAAATATAACATTAATGGATATGGTACGGAGTATGCTGAGTAACTCCAAACTTCCTCATTCTTTGTGGATTGAAGCTCTCAAAACTGCAACGTATATATTAAACTGAGTTCCAACTAAGGCGGTTCCCAAAATGCCATTTGAATTATGGAAAGGTTGGAAACCAAGTTTAAGTCATTTACGCATCTGGGGTTGCTCAGTTGAGGTTAGAGTTTATAATCCACAAGAACGGAAGTTAGATCCTAGGACTATCAGTGCATATTTTATTAGATATGCAGAAAAATCCAAAGGATATAAGTTTTATTGTCCGAACCATTCCAGTAGAATTGTTGAATCAAGAAATGCCAAATTTCTTGAAAATGATGTGGTCAGTGGGAGTGATCAAATTAGAGACTCAATCTTTGAGAAAATTGATGTCTCAGACAATGCTCCTACATCAAGTAAAAGATTGGTTGTTCATCCAAACAGGGTGAATAATGAGGAACCACTTAATCAAAATCCACATTCTGATGAGATTGTTTTAGAAGATCATTTTGAACAACCTCCATTACAAGTGGAACAACCAGTTGTGCAACAGTCTCAAGAGACTGCTGATACAACATTAAGGAGATCTACTAGAACAAAGAAATCAGCAATTCCTACTGATTATGAAGTGTATATGCAAGAGTCTGACTGTGACATAGGTATTTAGGATGATCCAGACACGTTTTTACAAGCTGTGAACAGTAGCAAATCGAATTGTGGTATAATGCCATGATTGACGAGATGAATTCTATGGCAGATAATAAAGTTTGGGACCTTGTTGAGTTATCTACTGGAAAGAAACCTATTGGTTGTAAATGGGTATTTAAAATCAAAAGGGATTCATTAGGCAACATTGAGAGATACAAGGCTAGACTTGTTGCCAAGGGGTTTATGCAAAAGGAAGGAATAGATTATAAAGAAACATTTTCTCCAGTTTCTAAAAAGGATTCCTTCCGTATCATAATGGAATTAGTTGCCCATTTCAATTTAGATTTACATCAAATGGATGTTAAAACAACTTTTCTCAATGGAGATTTGGAGGAAGAGGTTTATATGAAACAACCTGATGGGTTCATTTCAAGTGATGGTGAGCATTTGTTTTGCAAGCTTAAGAAGTCCATTTATGGACTTAAACAAGCCTCCCGACAGTGGTATTTAAGATTTCACACTGTTATCTCTTCATTTGGTTTTGTAGAGAATTTCATGGATCAATGTATATACCACAAGGTCAGTGGGAGTAAAATCATTTTTCTTGTGTTATATGTAGTCATGTAGATGATATTCTCCTTGCAACCAATGATTTGGATTTGCTACATGAGGTGAAACAATTTCTCTCTCAACATTTTAGTATGAAAGATATGGGTGAGGCATCTTATGTCATTGGCATTAAGATTCATAAGGATAAGTCTTAACATATTTTGGGACTATCTCAGGAAGCCTATATTAATAAAATTCTTGAGAGATTTAGGATGAAAGATTGTTCACCCAGTGTTGCACCCATTGTTAAGGGTGATAGGTTCAATCTGAACCAATGTTCCTACACTTGAGATTGAAAAGGAACAAATGAAAACTATTCCTTATGCTTCACTGTTGGAAGCCTAATGTATGCTCAAGTCTGTACTAAACCTGACATTGCTTTTGCAGTTGGCATGTTAGGACGATATCAAAGTAATCCAAGTTTGGATCATTGGAGAGCTGCAAAGAAGGTCATGAGGTATCTTCAAGGAACTAAAGGTTTCATGCTTACTTATAGACGGTCCAACATTTTAGAAGTCATCGGATATTCAGATTCAGACTTTGCTGGTTGTGTTGATTCTCGCAAATCAACATCCGGATATGTTTTTATGCTCGACGGAGGTGCTGTATCTTGGAGAAGTGCCAAACAATCTTTAGTTGCCACTTCTACTATGGAAGCTGAGTTTGTTTCCTGTTTTGAGGCCACTACAAAAATATTTGGTTGAGGTCATTTAACCGAGAAGTTTCATTTATGGGCTTGGAGTTGTTGAGTCTATCTCTAGGCCAATAAAGTTGTATTGTGACAATTCAGCTGCTGTATTCTTTGCTAAGAATAATAAGAGTGGAAGTCAAAGTAAACACATCGACATTAAGTACTTAGCAATAAGGGAGCATGTTAAAGCCAAAGAAGTGCTCATTGAACACATACATACCGAGCAGATGATTGCTGATCCTCTAACAAAAGGCATGCCACCAAAGACATTCAAGGATCATGTTGTTCAAATGGGAATATGTCCCGCTTTGTCACTATGAGAGGTAATACTTTCATTGTCTGAAACTTTGTAATTTAGTTTGTTTTCTCTTTAAGTTGTATACATTTTGGTTGGAGACAAACAAACATTCTAGAGGACCTAGAACAAACATTTGAGGTTTGTTCATAAAGTGCTATTCCACATTTAAGCGTTTATTTAGAAAGAGAAAAATTGCATTGTAATACATGGAAGGTAATACTTGTTTAAAAGGACTTACCGCTAAGATTCATGTAATTTTTCCTCTTTCTAAATTGAACATACAGCATATACAGCTCTTGTGTTCTGGATTATATTATAAAAGTTTGGACCAAGTGGGAGAATGTTAGACTTTTTACATTATGGTCCTACACTTTTAATATAATTGCATTATGGTCCTACACTTTTATACTGATGTGGCTGATGTGGACTAATGTGGTACGGTTGTGTCTCTTCCCTTGAGCAGTTGTCTTTGATGGAAAGACAACTGCATAAAAGAAGACTTTACAGGTCCCATTTGACGCAGTTTTTATTTTTAGTTTCAAAATCATCACTCCAAAAATTGCAGTCAGTGGAAGATCTTGTAATTTATAAAGGAGCAAGAAGAACAAACAACAATTGCTACGTCCGGAGGTTTGTCATTTACTTCCGCATATATTCCATGGAGCTTTTATATTGAAATTGATTGTATTATCACTTTTATATGAATATTGGAATATGAATGTATTTTACAGAAAGCATACCGCATATTGGTGATTTGCAATATCAGAAGTTCTATGGACACCATGTAATGATGTTGCAACCGTCTTTTGTGAATCCTCCTCATATGCAATACTTCCGACACCCTTTTGGGGATGCATACAGTGCTTCAGTTCAGTATGTTAGGTCTCCATCAAGTAAGGGTACTGGGGCTCAGGTTGATTCTTCTATACAGAAAGAGCCACCTTCTGTTGCTTGTATGGGTGATCAGAAACTTCTATCTCCACCAAAAGGGAGTCTGGCTATTCCAAATCCTAAAAACTGGGAATCAGTGTTGGTGGTTATTATGGGGGTCCTCCAGACATGGGTGTCATGGCACAATTTCCAGTATTGCCTATTTCTAGTCCAGTGCTGCCATCATTACCAGTTGGTGGAACAAGTCATCTAGGTCGGCGTAATGATCTAAGGTATCCTCAGGTTTCACATAGAAATACAGGTATCTGTCCTGGATGGCAAGGGCAGAGAGGAGTAAACATCTTTGATGACCCCAAGAGGCATTCATTTCTTCAAGAACTGAAATCCAGCAATGCACAAAAGTTTGAGCTCTCAGACACAGTGGGGCGTATAGTAGAATTCAGGCAGTGTTCTTTACTGAGTTTGTTATCCTAAAGCCTTACATCATGAGATTGTTGTCCTATCTCCTATATGAAGATTAATTTGCATGCATATCTCACTTCAATGTGGATCAACATGGGAGTCGATTTATTCAGCTGAAGCTGGAGCACTGCAGTGTTGAAGATAAGGTGTCTGTTTCGAAGAAGTTCTTCCACATGCTTCAAAATTAATGACTGATGTTTTTGGAATTATGTTATTCAAAAGGTATACTTTTCAACAATATTTGGTCCTAAATGCATAATTATTTTAAGCAAATTATCTTGCTGGACTTTTGAACTCTGTAGTTAGTATGCTATTGATTGTTTCTTGTTGAATTCTGATTTATTACAGTTTTTCGAGCATGGAAGTCCTGAGCAGATGAAGGAGCTTGCAGAGAAACTTGTTGGCCAGATGCTGCCTTTAATTTTGCAGATGTATGGTTGCCGTGTGATACAAAAGGTTGGGTAAGTTTTCTTAAATACATATCTTTAAATTTAGTGGTACATTGGCTTCTTCTATAGCATTTGTTTTGTGGTTATTGTGAGCCTTCAAGTGCGAGAGGTGTGAGCTGTTCATGATATTCAGCTGATTGGTGCTGGCTTTAAAAGCTTTTAGCCTTCTTTTATAGGCCCCACAGGCCTCATAAATGATTAAAGGGCGTTTAAGCCATGGTTTAGTCATTTAGAAATGTTTGACTGGAATGTGAGACAATCAACAGATACAACATCACCCTTTTTAGGAGTAGGATGGGCAATCAGAGAAAGCAAAGTAAATTCCAAAGGGAAGGCTTTCAGTGCGGAAGAAAGATACCAAATTAAATAAGAACTTTTGCCAGGAATATTGTGGGGAGGGGGGGCGGAACTGGACTCTCTCTTTGAAGGAAGATTTGTCCTGTATATAAAGAAGAGGGATCCTTAAGGTAGTGACGGCATGGTGAGGGCTATACCCCTCATTGTGGATTCATTATAACTTATTTATCTGATTTTGTCTACTAAAGATGGTTATGCCCACAGCCAAAAACTATTTATTACCACACTTGATTTTGTGAGACAGTGAAGCTTTCTTTTTTCCCTTCCCCTGAATTGCTTGAGTCTGTCTTTCCCTCACAGTGCTACACTTAGTCCTTTGATTTTGATCAAATGTTTAATTCATCCATCTGTATAAATTGACATTTTGATTTTTCAATAAGCGGGGGAACCATGTAGCCATTTGTATGTTATATGCAAATGGTTTTGTACATTTCTCATAATGGCCTCAAAATTTGTCCAAATTTCTGAAATTATTGAAAGATGCTTTGTAGCAATAGGTTGTTACATTATAGATTTTGTAGGGTAGGCAACTTGTCCAGAATTTTGTGTGTTAGATGTAATAAAGCTATCTGAGTTTTCATCATAGCTTTGTATGTATATTCTTGCTTTTAGTTAATCTTGTCATTCCTTTTGTATTACATATTATCTTATGACCTTTTCTTTTTCTTGGTGTTTGTGTGTGTGTGGGCGGGTGGTCTTTTGAGTTCTAAGGGCGTGCAAATTTATTTTTCTCATAAAGAATGCTTCAATTTTTGCTTGAATGAGTTCCAAGTATAACCATATATTCTTCAGTTTGAAATTTTAATATCATTTTCTTTTAATCTTGATTTATTTATTTATTTATCTAGGCCCTTGAAGCCATTGAGCTTGATCAGAAAACTCAGTTAGTCCTTGAGCTTGATCAGAAAACGCAGTTAGTCCTTGAGCTTGATGGGCATGTCATGACATGTATATGTGATCAGAATGGGAATCGTGTGATACAGAGTGTATAGAATGTGTACCAACAGAAAAAAATTGGATTTTTAGTTGCCACACTTTCTACACATCCATATGGTTGTCGTGTTATTCAGGTAATAGAACTCAATTTCTTGGTTCTGCAGACTTCTTTTATTTATTTGAGATCCCATTTTGTTTGTTGAAACTATTATTTGTTTATCTTTTATTTTTTTTATTTTTCTTTTCAATAGAGAGTTTTGGAGCATTGTTCAGATGAACAACAAGGTCAATGTATAGTGGATGAAATTTTGGAATCTGCTTATGTTCTTGCTCAGGACCAGTATGGGAACTATGTTACCCGGGTAGGTATTGTGTGCTTTGTGCTGTTTACTTAATTCTTTAATTGTTGTTGGATAGCATCAACTGTCTATCAAATGCTTAGAAACAATCAAATTCTCATAAAATGTTGTGTTTTTGCCTCTTTATTCCATCGACAAATAGTTTATTCTTGTATATGCCTCAAACTGACTTCTTTGAACTAGTTGATTACCAAGCTTATTTGTCTTGATTAGACTTGTCATTCTCTTCAGCTTTCAGCACCAAGTTCATATACTTTGTTAAATAGTTTAGATATTGATGGCCTTCATTCAACAATGGTTTCATGATCTCACCAGTTGGTGATGTAGATGATTCTTCATTATTTGTTTGGCAGTTAGCTGTCAAGATGGTATGTATATCTAATTTGTACTAGACAGATTAATAGATGGGCTAAAAGCATCATACAAATCTAATTTTAATACCAACTTTGTTTCTTGAACAAGTATGTATTTCAGTGAGAAGTTATTTATTACTCTTCTGCTGCCTCATATATATGAAGAAAAACAAAATTGTATCAATGCTCAACTTATAATGCTATGGTGTGGAACCTAAGTTGTTAGCTTCCTTTAAAGTTCATGGTTGTATTCTTAATCAAGACACAAATATTGCGAATATTTAGTATAAAAAATAGAGTAATATAATTGACTTATTCCTTCTGTTCCCTGAAGTTTAAAAAGTGGTTTTTAGAAAATCCGTGGACAAAGTGTAGATCAATGCCTACTTGAAGGAGTACATTAAGATTACTGCAATCTCCATAATATAGCCTTAAATGTTGCTTAGATTCACTTAAGTAAACCTAAGGGCTCGGTCAAACTGATAGTAAAAAATATCTAACATTGTGAATGTGATTAGCTCCATTTATATGCATTGACATTGCTTATTCCATTGCACAAAGTGAATTTTGATTTTAGGGAAGTTCAAGCCCCCTTAATTGGTATTAGACGTATGCCTATATAAGGACCTGCATATGAAGTGTCTTTTACTCACCATGATGTATATTATTCCTCTTTTCCTTTTTTTTTTTTTTTTTTTTTTTTGTGAATTAGGGATTTATTGCTTTTTGGGTTTTGCTTCGTGCATTTTTTTCTTCTCTGATGTTGGAATGAGAATTTCATGCCCCTTGCAAAAGGAGTTTTTCCATAGCTTTTATTCCTACTTCCATATGTGGTGTTATTTTGTTTCCTAGTGACAAAGATGAAGGAAAAGGATTACTCTTCTTGTGAACTAAGGCTAAAGCACCCTTCAGAAAGTCTGCCTGTAGTCATCCCCTTTTAGTATATGTAGTCCTTGACCTATGAGTAGTATGAATTCTGATGTTACATTGATTAGCTTGCTTTGTGATTTAGGTGCATGTTTGCAATATTATGCTTTCATCTTTAGTGCTTTGTGAGGTTTCTGTTTTTTAGTTGGTCGAAGTCATTGTTTGTCTGAGCTTTTTACTGCCTAAAATTACCCACCTTTTCTGTTTTATTTGTAAGATCGTTCTGATCTCTCTGATGGTTTTATCATATTAACTCTCTGATGGTTTTATCAACTTTAATATGTATTGGTTATACTGCTGACCGCATGTTCTGGAGAGGGGAAAATCCAATGAAAGAAGCCAAATTATCAGCAAGTTGGCTGGAAAAATTGTGCATCAAATGTTGTTGAGAAGTGTTTGGAGTATGGTGATGCTGCAGAGTGGGAGCTTTTGATTGAGGAGATTGTTGGGCAATCTGAAGACAATGGCAATTTATTGGTGAAGACAAATTGAAATCGTAATTTACAAATTCTACTTCATTAGCCTTTTTTGAGGTGATGTCTTTTTTTCTCTTTGCTGACTCTTGAGGTCTTGAATTTCCATGTATCAGATAATGATAAAGGATCAACTTGCTATGTGGTAGTATTGATCAATTGCATAAAGGTTCATTGTCAAACTCTGAAAAAATACACTTATGGGAAGCACATAGTTGCTTGGTTTGAGCAACTTTATGGTGAAGGTACATAAATCTCCTGTTATGTTATGTTATTTTTCATGTTTATATGCTTGGGAATGATTGTTTGCTCATGTAAGCATACTATGCATGGCTAATTGAAAGAAGCAAAAATCTCTATGGGACAAAATATTGGCATTTAGATAGATCATTTTGGAGGAAGACTGTTAGTTTTCTAAGAAATGGCCTTAGTCTTCGTCAATTCATCAACTTTTTTCTTTTCTTTTCGTTTTTGTATTTTCTGTTCAACTTACATAATCGACAGACTTCTATCATACATTCTTTTATCAAGATTTCAATCTACAATTCACTACAGCCGTTAATGGATACTGTTGTTGACAATCATCAACACATTGCCGTTTCTATGATATCACCAGGGTCACATGCATTTGATATCATTATGTATATGTAACTTCAAAAGTAGACACTGCACACTTTATCATGGACATTTACAGAAGGTCCATGCGTACTAGCGTGGATTTTTGTATACAATTTTATTACTTCATCCTTTATCCTCTGTTGCATCATGATAATTCTTCAACCAGAGTATTTTGTCCATTCCTGAATTTATGTGATAATTCTTCAACCAGAGTATTTTGCATCATGTTCCTTAATATAGTCACAATAATGTTAAAAAGAATGTTGATGTTGATCTCTCATGTGCAGAAAGCCAAGCCTCAGAAACTTCGGATGGATAGAATGGGGTAGCATTTTCATTGGAAATTCTGGAGGATTCGGTGGCAAATCCCAGTTAATTGTTTGGAAAAGTATGCCACTTTAGTATCTGATTCTAATACTTGCCAGTTTGATAAAAGCTAATTAGTAAATATATGTGAATATGTATGTTCGAACTGTGTATAGAAGTAATTAATGGTGATTGCTCATATTAATAGTATTGCTTGGAGTTAACTTTTTCTGTTTTCATATTTGAAGAGAGGGGCTTTCTTAGACTGCCACATACCAATTTTTATATTAATAGCATTTGAAGTTTATTTTCAAATTCCCATATTTCTTTAATGGAGTTTGGTTTTTAATAAAATAATCTTTTTGATAAAACTATACACTTTTTTCCGCCCAATTGGAGCAAACCAAGTAACAATGCAGGATGGGGCAATATCTGTATTTGTAATAACTGTAAATATACTATTGATTTAATTTCATATTTCTTGAGATTAATTTTTTATAAACTTGAAAGCAAAAATATTTACTAAAGTTTCTAAAGTAAACAGAAAAAAAAATACCCTTGAAATGTGTAAACAAATTAAAGCACATAGACCTTCAACATATAAACCCCATTATAGTTGTAACATATGATCCAACAAAACTCCAACAGAATGCTACCATGTCAATAGTAGATTCATTATCATCTTCTTCTTCAATGGATGCTAGAGGTGGTGGTATTGGCGCATTAGTGCAACTCTTATTAATTAATTGACCACAGAGATAGGGATTACCTTCGTAAGCCCTTTCATTAAAAACTTCCAAACTGAGCTTGATTAGGAATGGATCTAGATAGGTTGTTGTATGCCACATTGATGAAGACCTCCAAATTATATAATTGAATTAATTGTGGAGGAATCTGGCCACTTGACTTATTGTGGGAAAGGTCTAGGCTCTCTATCTCTTTCAAATGGGAAAAACTCTTTGATATAGATCCTGATAACAAACTGTGAGACAAATTCAATACAAAGATTCCTTGGAGGTCTCCAATTTTTGACGGGATTTCACCAATTAATTCATTTTTTGACAAATCCAATCTAGTAACCTTTCCAAGAGTATAACCCTTGTAAGACTCAAATCTATTTTTCATTGTAAATTCCAATCGGAAGATTACTTTTGGATTTGATGATCCACCGAATCCTTCCTCCTTTGTAAATGAAATAGATGAATCATAGTAGTAAACACCTAGTGCATCACTAGCGAAATCCTCAGAAATCTCCAAAGCGAAATCTTCCCAATCAATCTCTTTAACCATACTCCAAAGTTTCAAATTAGTAAAGCAAGAAGGTATTTATCCATTGAATCTGTTATTTGACATAATTGGTTAGGCATATGGCCTTGTAGGTGATTGCCTGACAAAAGAAGAAAATGAAAAGCTGAACGATCATTATATAGTGTGATAACCTTGGTACTAGATCTTTTGCTGCGAATCATTTAAGAATGGTATTGGTAACTTCTATTCCAACTGCTATTGACACTTTAGTACCTTTTGGCACTTACATTCTAATCTTCTTCAGAAAAAATATTTTCTTCTGCCACAGATCAAGCTACGATTCCCTTGTCACAATCTAGTTGTAAAGCTTCTATAGCTTCTTCAAAATCTTTTACTGTAGATTTTCCTGCTATGCAGTTGGAAGTGGTAATTCCTATAAAGCAAAAAGAAGTCTCACATGCTGAGCCAAAATCAATATTCCATGATCACCAAGTCTAAGACTTAGGCTCAAGCTTATCTTTCCTCTCTGCTTATTCATGCTGAGCCAAAATCAATACAAGAAGTGGAAAGCTTCCATGGACCCGTAATATCAAGCTTTACTCAGATATCAAACTTGGGAAGTTACTTATTCACCTAAAATGAACATGGTGGGAAATAAATGGGTGTTCAAAGCTTAAGTTGAATGCAGATGGCACTCATCGGAGATACAAAGCAGCATTAATGGCCAAAGGTTTTCAACAAACACCATGTTTGGATTATTTTGAGACTTGTTGGAGATTTGTTGACTTTATTATGACTTAGATACAATCTAATTTTAATTCCAATTCTGTTTCCTGAACAAGTATGTATTTCATTGAGAAGTTATTTATTACTCTTCTGCTGCCTCATATGAAGAAAAACAAAATTGTATTAATGGTCAGCTTAAAATGCTAAGCTATGGAACCTAAGTTTTTAGCTTCCTTTAAAGTTCATGGTTGTGTTCTTAATCAAGACACGAATATTGCGAATGTTGAGTATAAAAAAATAGAGTAATATAATTGACTTATTCCTTCTATTCCCTAAAGATTACTGCAGTCTCCATAATATAGCCTTAAATGTTGCTTTACATTCACTTAAGTAAACCTAAGGGCTCGGTCAAACTGATAGTAAATAATATCTAACATTGTTCTTAACATCGTGAATGTGATTAGCTCCATTTATATGCATCAACTTTGCTTATCCATGGCATGAAGTGAATTTTGATTTTAGGGAAGTTCAAGCCCCCTTAATTGGTATTATACGTATGCCTATATGAAAGGATTTTGCTATTTCAAGAAAAACAAGAATAGAGAAGAAGAACACGCAACTGTGAAATGGGTAAAAAACTGTTAATCTCAATTAACACGCCTAACTGTTTTTATACAGCACCAACAATCTAAAACGCACCGTATTGGTAAACAATATGACAAATTACAAAAGTAACCCTCACATCTATTCAAACAAAATTTTCAAGTCTTAGTCTAATATCCCCACTTAAGCTCATCTTGGTCTAATATCCTTTGTTAAACTGAACCTTCTTTCTGTTCCTTAGTTCAATACCACATGAAAAACCAAACTCCATTCCACAATAGCTTTGAGCACTATTCATTTTTCACACCACATTCTTCAGTTTGCAGAACTAACTTTAACCTGTAAATCACCTTACTATGAGTAGCAGTAAGCAAACCACCATTTGCACAGCATTTTAGCCTCATGGCCAAGACACCATTAGCAGCAACAAATAGCATATGAAACAATAACATTCACCAATATCCATCATGGCCAAGACACCATTAGCAGTAGCAAAGAGCATATCAAGCAATAACATTCACCAATTTCCAACAAGATCAGTACCAGTGGTAAGAAAAGCATCACCACAGTATTCATCACCTTATCACACCATGTTGAGCAACATCAAACATATCAATCAATTTAGAGTAGAAAACAGTACCAAATCAGTTCAAGTGAGGAAAGCCCAGATTAGTAACAACACTAACGAGCATAAACTAGTAAACAGTAGTAATTAGCTCAGATCAGTAAACAACACCAAGAAGCTCAGACCAATACTTTGTCAAGTAAAATGGCAGATACATTGACCTTTTCTTGCAACATAGCAAATTTTTACTTGCAACAAGCTCTCTAACATAATGTACGTCTATTTCGATATGTTTAGTGCGGGCATGAAAAAGGGGATTGGATGATAAAGCTCCAACACTCATATTATCACACCATATAATAGGGACATGTGGAAGATCAATACCAAGCTCTTTAAAAAGATGCTGAATCCATAAAACTTCAGTAGCTACTTGACTTAATGCCCTATATTCATCTTCAATAGATGACAGGGAAACTACCTTCTGCTTCTTCGAACTCCACTACACCAAAGTATCACCAAGAAACACAGCATATCCACTGGTTGATCTGCGGTCATTAATGTCACTAGCCCAATCGGTCGGCATCAGCATAGGCTTCTAAATGAAGAAACTTATGTTGTTTAAACACCAAGCCATATTGTAAGTGTCTTTAATTAATATACCGCAAGACTCTCTTACAAGCAGCCCAATGGAGGACAGTAGGATTTTGTAAAAATTGACTCAATTTATTAACTGTAATAGACATAATGGTCTGGATAAGGTAAGGTACTGTAAGCCACCAACAATGCTTCTATATAAAGTTAGTTGATCAAACAAATCACCAGTTTCTTTCCCAAGTTTTGTACCAGTGGCCATAAGAGTAACAAATGGTTTAGAATCTGCCATTTTTGCTATTTCTAACAAGTCATATGCATACTTTGTTTGAGTAAAAAGGAGGCCTAAACCATTTCTCTTAACTTCAAACCTGAGAAAGTAACTTATTACACCCATTGTTTTGAGAGCAAATTGGCTATTCAAATCCTTGATTACTTGGTCTATAAGCTGAGAATTATTGCCAGTAACTAGAATCTCATCGACATACACTAGTAAATAAACAACTTGAGAATCATTCTTATAGTAAAATAAACTCGCATCAGAAGTGAATTAAGAAAAGAGTAATACTAGCCTTACAAAGAGGCATACAAAGAGACAAATACAGCTCTTAAAATTCATGATTGCCTCTCTCTCTCTCTCTTTCCCTTCTTTTAAGGGTTGGATTTGTCTCTTTGTATGCCTCTTTGTAAGGCTAGTATTACTCTTAAGAAAACCCCAAGTGAGTTAAGTAGTCCTTAGTTTATCAAACCAAGCTCTTGGAGCTTGTTTGAGTCTATATATGGCTTTACTAAGCTTGCAAACTTGTGGCTTAGCAGAGGATGAAACAAATCCCTTAGGCTCCATCATGAACATTGTTTCAGTCAACTCTCCATTCAAGAATGCGTTGTTAACAATCAAGTTGTTGAATCTCCCAATGATGATGAACTGCCAAAGAGAGCACAATTCTGATAGTGGTAATTTTCACTACTAGAGAGAAGGTATCAAAGTAATCTAAGCCGAGGGTTTGCTGGAACCCCTTAGCCACCAGCCCGACCTTATATTTTTCTAAGGAACCATCTGAGTGCAGTTTAGTTTTATAAACCTATTTATAACCCACTACATGCATGCCTTTTGAATAAGGGACAATATCCCAAATGTAATTGTTCAAGAGCGCTTGATATTCGCTTCCATAGCATTTTTTCATTCTAGAATGGTTAAGGCCTCCTTAACATATTTGGGCTCCTTAAGTATAATAGTAGTGGAAAGATAAGCATGAGCGGAGGAGGAAGGAGCACAAGATTTTGTTTTTAACCTTGTAAGCATAAGATGTATGTTGGCAGAAGGTATAGACAAGGGAAGAACTACTTTGAGATGAATATCAAGAGGACTTTGCTCTTGTGGAGAATTAAGAGAAGAAGCACTATTAGTAATGAAGGAATTTGCAGAATCAAAGGCAGTAGTTGGTGTTGAAAACTAATCTAGTTGAGAACTAGTAGGATTAGCTTCTCTAATACAACCAGATGAATGAGCAAAACTAGCTGGAAACTTAGACTGAGCTCTAGGTGCTCTATTGTGCACTAATATGTAGTGAGACTAATAGGAACACTAGTCAGCTGAGCTCCAATTGTACTACTAGGCACTTGTGAAGCTGTAGGGAAATTGATAGGAACACTAGCAAGCTGAGCATAAAGACTAGCAGAATTAGATAATTCCCCCAAAACTTTTCTATTGTCTTGAGGATTCTCATTCTCAATTGATTTTGGAACCTTGTTAAATACGAGGTCATTGTTTCATCTTTTTCTTGACGAATATTGCTTAGATTGTTGAGCAACATTGCAAATTGTCTCCTTGCTTGGAATTGATGTACGTATAGCAAGGAGAATTATTGCCAAGACTGAATTGAGTTTGCCTTGACCCTCTTGTACCACCTCTTGGCATCCCCTACTAACATGACTGCGAAACAGCGACACTTTGCTAAGTCATAGACCTGACGCAACTTCATTAGGTCGTTAAAAGAGTCAAGGTGGTTTTTGTGATCCCCTTTCCCGTTGAACTTGCTCTCTGGCACCCTGAATCCCTAAGGAGCGGGGCCTAACAAACTTCCTCCGTGAACGGAGAACTCACTATCTCTTCTGCCACATTGTTCTGGTGGGCTCTTAGGTCGTCAAGCATTTTTTGCACTTGATCTAAATCTTCATTATGAGTACTCTGGTTGCGGGCTCTATTCAACCTTACCTTGAGCAAGTGAGTTTGGAGATCAATTGCTTGTGAGCCTCCTCTGTTGTGCGCATTGATACACGAAGTTGAGTCATGATAGTTGGGTTGATATGTATTACCCACATTCAAAAATATGGTAGGGATTATTTTATAGCCATAGTGAATATATTTAACTAGTTTTATAGTGGAATTTCATAAAAGTTTCAATAGGGGCAAAATGGTCATTTCACATATAATCACATGTTCAAGTGAAAACTGAGTATGATAAATATAATGTATTAAGTGTGCTAGCCATGAAATAGATTGGTAGAAAGGTTATGGACAATACACGTGATGTAATGCCGAGATAAATACGTGTTTGTAAAGAATAGGGAGAAATTAAAGAATAAGGGTAAAATGATCTTTTCACCCATAATTAGAGTTTATGATGGGAAGTGAAAATGACCAAGAACATGTGTTAAATCCATTGAAAGTGAGGCTATATCGGTAAATGCACGTATGACATAATTGAAATTATCATAAAAGTGCAAGGGCAAAATAGGAATATATATTTATTTAATTATAAGACTTCAATTGACAAAACCCTAACCATTTGCACACCAAAAAGCCCAGCCACCTTCTTCCTCCATTTCTCCTCCATTTCTTCAAAGTTTTCCAAGAGAATTACATGAGAATTCATGCCTAAGTGAATATATGTTCATTTTATGGCTTTCTAAGGTAAGAAGCAAAAGTTTGTGATTTGTGTTTTATAAGTATGAGTTCTCATGAATTTATGTGTTTTAGCATGAATCAATGGAGAAAGTGAGCAAAGGAAGCAAAGAAATGGATTCTTGCAAGAAAAAATTAAGTGAATCAAACTTAAGCCTTGTTTTGAGTCATAATTGTAATCGTTGATTATTGTATGGTTGTATATGATGTATGGTGAGAATTGTTGACCATTTAAATGCTTGAATGATGTGTAAAAGTTCAGCCATGAAGAGTAGTTCATGTGTATGTGATGATTTGGCGAATTATAGATGAAATATGGATGAAGTATTGATGAAATGTAGGAATTATGATTTTGCCCAGATTAGGAGTTGAGTTTTTGGTGAGTTTTGTTTCAATTTTGAGGTATTTGGAGAGATGTGAAACTGTGGCCAACCAAGTACTTGTATGTGCATATAAATTGTTTGATGAAAATTAAAAAAGAAATGCATGCATAAATTTGTTAAATATTGTTTGAGAAATGAAAGAATTGATGTTAAAAGGTGGTATTAGACTTGACCAAGTATAAGTTTAAGTGTTTAAGAGTGCATTTTGTTATGCCAAAATTTAGAATAACACTTGATTATGCTAGTTCAATGAAATGAATGACCTTTAGTGCATGGTTCAAGTTGCTTGAACTTTTAGCATTAGTTTGAATGTCATATTGTATTTAGTCATTGAATTATGAGTTTTGAAACTTATGACTTTAGAAAAGTGATGGTAAGAATTGCATATTAAATTGTTGCAATAGTGTAGTATTGATGATAGTAAAAGATGGGTGATTATATTATAATATTACAATATACCACAATAAGTTGCCAAGCTTGTATGCTTGAAATTAGAAAGATCATCCAAAGGATGGCTTGGCCTAATGAGTATATTGTTGTTTCTTGTTTTGAGATTAATTATAAACAATATATAATAAGTGATTTTATTGTATAAAGAATAGAAAAGCTTTCCCAAGTATAGATATCAAAAGAAACATCAAAGAAATAGAAGTTTGGTTTTTGTATTAAATACATGACCATTTTAGAAATTGATTGGTATAAGTATAGTTTTCATGCCTTATTATATGTTACAAGCCATAGAATTGTGCTAGAAGATCTTGAGAATATTTTGTATTGACCAAAAGTCTAGCTAAGAATGTTAAAAAGAAATTAGAATTTAGCTAAAGTATATATGTTATGCCATATGTTAATTGAATTTACAATGATTAATATGGCAACATAGATTAATGTATAGAATGTAGCCAAAAGAAAAGAAGAAAGAAGGGCATGTATAACAATTGAAGTTGATGGTCATATTAAGAGAATGCAAATTTATGGCATTAAGATTTGTATTTAGAAAGTTGTACAAGGCATGTTTGTTACATTAGAAAAATATTAGAGAGTTGTTTAATGACATGGTTATGTGATATATAAATTTGAGAAATCTAGTAGCATAATTGAGCAAGTTAGTAGACTTAATACCTAAGTTGTGGCATAGATTTTTATAGAAGAAATTAGATTGCCCAAAATGTAGAATTCATTCCCTAGTTGAATTGTGCTGTTTTAATATCCCACTAATAGAATTATAGAAAAGTAGAATTTTTAGAGATAATATAATTATGTACGTGTACATTTTACATAGCATGATAGAATTGAAGAATTACAGAATTATGTAGAAATTATAGAATCGCGTACGTACACATGGTGCATAGAATCTAGAAATAAAGAATAAAATAGAAAATGTTTAAGTTAAGCGTATTATTAGAATAGAACTTTGGGCTTTCCAGAAAAGTATAGAAATAAAAGCCTTAGAATTAATAGAATACATGTCAGAGTCAGACTAGCTAGTCAGTGAGCCAGAGAGGGTAGGAGTCTTCTTCAGCCTTTTTGGGGGAGAGTTGTTTCTGAATGAAGCCATTGCCTTGTTTGCCTTAATGATGGCCTTTATGATCCTCTTCTTCTTAAAATTCCGAATTTTATCATACAAAGCTTAGGTTTTCAAAGAGCTGGCCATGTTAGAATCCTAGGGCACCCGTATTTTGGGATCATGCATAGACAACACATAAATACATGACATAGCATAGCATATATCTCAGGAATTTTAAAATTATTGGAAAATGTCTAGCTAGTTATTTTTCAGATTTACTGAGCATGTTTTGAGAGGACTGTTGCGATGGGAAACCTGTGAGCTTTTGCTGTATTAGCTAGTGGTGACAGAGATGCAGAAGCTTCCCACATGCACGTCGCCATCAGTGAGCGGCCCTAGAATAGAAAACAAAATTGTACAGCCCACTAGAAGTGCATGTGGATGAGGACTGTACCCAGAAAGAATTTCAGCATATGTTCACATGGCCAGGGTTCCAAATCCATGCCTCAGCGTAGTCCGATCAACAAACCAGAGCAGAATACGGAAAGAGAAAAAGAAAGAAAATAAGAATAAGAAATAGAAGAAAAAAAAAAAGAATTTCAAAGAAAGAATTAGAAATTTTTTTTTTTCCGAAAGAATACAAACATGATCAATTGCATATGCATCAGACATTTTGTGTGCATTGCATCTTATGCATTTATGCATAGACTAAAGAGTTTATTTTATTATTGTGTGTCTGACTAGCCAAGAAAAGAAAATAGAAGCCCATGAGAATAGCTAAGAAAAGAAAATAGAAGCCGACGAGAATAGAAAAGAAATTAGAGATATACAAGAAAATGATAGAAATTAGATACATGCTAGAAAAGAATAGAAATTAGAAACATGACAAATGGCAAGGAGACTTAGCGATTTGTTGAGTAGAGAAGGAAATAGAAAGATGTAATCTAGTAGAGAAGAGAAATAAAATGATAAAGAATAGCACAACACTAGAAAGATTTGAGAAAAAAAAAATAGAAGACTGCTAAGTAGTACGCCTGAGAATAAAGAGAGAAAGCAAGCAGAAATTTAGAAGCAGTACAGCAAAAATGGGGACAACGAAGTAAGAGCATAGTTAGATTTAATTTACTTACTGATCATTTATAGCTCATCCCGATGCTATCTTTATTTTTGCAGGTATTAGATTGTAGCAGTCGGGAGACGTTAAGCTGGCAATATGATAGCACACACTGTCTCAGTGAAGGAATTAATATGGATTTATGAATATATTTTTGGTAGTAATAATATTTAGAAAAATATCTTCACGCTTTTTGATTCATTAGAAAATAATTCTTATTATTTTTATAAATGTGAGAAATGGTCATTGTGTAAGAGTATTTTATAACTGGATTAAGGATAAAAAAAAAAAATTAGACGAACACCCATTTTTAAGCTAGCAATTCTTTGGATTATCTCTATAAGATACTCAGTGAATACTTGCCTAGTGAGAGATTACATTTTTGGTATCAGAGCAAGATTTTAGAGACCTTAAGATGTTTTCTGAAAGAAAGTTAGATCAGAAGCTAGTTATGGAAAGTGACAGTGTGCCTCTCAAGCCACGATGACATGCTCCGTAAGCTGACCGCTGTAAGTAATTTTCTTTTTACTTGTGTGGGTTGATTGTTATTGATGATTAATAGTAGTTGTGTTATTTTATCTGATAGTAAGAATCAATAGAGAATGTGGGTGAGATGCCTAATCCTGCTAGCGTTTGTACACACAGGTTTAGATGAAGCAGGGGTTGCAGTCTCATATATTTAGTAGTGGGAGAGTGAGCCTCTAAGTTAGCAAGATTAGTTTTGGATCCAATGACTGCAAACCTATTGCGAAGTTATCTCTAGAAAGAAAAATGGGCGCAAGGCCTGCATAGTGGTTTAGAGAGAATGGTAGCCTATTAGAGATGTGGTACAGTAAGAGACTCACATTTGAGAATGGTACTGTGCCAACCACTGACATTAGTTACAAATCCGTGGGGTTCTAGGGAACCATGGTTAGCTAACCAATCTGGATAAAGTTGTTAAAGCGAGGAGAGGTAAGTATGAATCTAGTTAGATTAAATATCCCTAATTAAAAGGATTATTTTGAGTATAAATTTCCTAGGGAGACATGAAGTAGAGAATGAGTATCGTTAGAGAAGAGTGAGATTCAATTTAGATGATTGTGATAAGTTTAGTTTTAGAAAGGGCTATCAATTAGTCTCTGTTTTAAAACCCGGACCGACCGATTCGACCGGGAGCCGGCCTTTACTCCAGTCCGGGTTAACATAAAAGCCGGGAATGTCATTAAACCTGCTTTGGACTGGAAATGGAGTGACGGAACAATACAAAACCGCCGAGGCTTAAAACTGTTCGCTATTTTTGGGTATTTGATCCTAAAAAATTCATATTCCTAACTCCTAAACCAATTTGCAACACCGTTTCATTCTCCATTTCATTTGAATAAAAAAACCAAATTGCATCTTCCATTTTCATCTTCTACTCTTTTTCACTTACTCTAAAATCTAAAGTGTAAAGAAGAAGAAGTAAGGGGAGGAGAAGGAAGAAGAAAGAGAAGAGGAGACAAGAGAAAGAGTAAGGAAGAAGATTAGAAGAAAGAAAAGAGGAGATGAAGCGAAAGAGAAAAGGAGAGAAATTACAGTGGAGAGACGCGAATGTGTTAGAAGAAAGAAGAAAGTGACGGGGAGTGATGGGGAGAGAGAGAAAAAAAAGTGATGGGGAGTGAGAAAAAAGGAGAAAGATGGAAGTGATGGGGAAAGAGAAAAAAATAATTAATAATAAAATCTGCAAGGTGTATTTGCTTTATTTTAAACTTACAAGTGCTTATAGGTAAATTTTAGGGATGTATTTACTGGTTTTTAAACTTACAACAATTAATGGAATTGTTTAAAGATGTGTCTGCTATATACCGGTCAGACCGACTAGTCCAATCGGTTGGACTAGTCAACCCACGAACCGGCCCCTTAACCGAGTCAACGAGTGGTCTGGTTTTTAAAACAATGCAGTTAGAGTGATGATCAGTAATATGAGGGCCAAAAAGCAATTGAGAAAAAAAGATGTATGGAGTATTTTTGCCCAAATGGTGTATAGCAGGGTGGTTCCCAATCTAGAGTTCAAAGATGTGTTAGTAGTCCGAGAGTTTTCATACATGTTCCCGGATAAGTTATCGAGGTTGGTTCCCAGAGGGAGAGAGATATAGAGTTTAGCAGTAAATTGGCACTTGGGATAGCTCCAATTCCTAAGGCTTCGTATTGAGTGGCCCTAGTAGAATTCCAAAAATTGAAGGAGTATTTCTAATAATTTTCTAAGCAAGGTTTCCTCTAACCCAACCAGTCTCCTAAGAGTGCACCAATTTTATTTAGTGGAAAAATAAAATAAATAATAATGTATCACTCTAGATGTGTATAATTAATTAATTAGATAATAAATACTAATTTAAATTCAATTTAAGTATTCTTTTATAATGAATATCCACAAAATCTAAATAAATGTTTTAATTTTTGATAAATAATTAATTATTTACTTTAATATTATGCTAATGTAATAAAGTGGTTTTTGTTATGTCATGAAACATAAGGAGATTATCAAATGGATATAGTTAAATCTCGATAAATTAACACTCAATAAATTAATAACCTTGATTAAATAATATTTTTCGTCAGTCCCGACTTGGGACCAATGTGATAAATTGATAATTTGTTAAATTTATATAATAACACATTAAGAAAAACACATAGATACCACTTGATATATAAATTAATAATCTCCTTATATATTAAAATCATATATATACATCACTAAATTTGAAAACCTTTAAGTTATTCTCTATACCACATTAACCCTTAGCTATAAAATAGGCTAATGATGTTATTTCCAACCTTTATTCTCTATACCACATTAATTGTACATAATATATACATAAATTAAATTAAATATTTTAAAAAAAGAAAATAAAGAATGCTTCCTTAAATTAATAATTTATTAATTTATACAGATTAATTAATAAATTTTCATAGTATATCGAGGTTTAACTGTATATAAGATTATCATTTTAAAATATTATATTAAAGATACATAATTAAAAGCTTGTCCAAAAGTGTGGCGTTCACAAACAAGAGGTTCGGCCACTGAAATAAATTAGGTCATTCTCTCCAAAAACGACCCAAAACTAATTTCTACACAACTGAATTTTGAGTACAGCCCCACGCAGCTATGCACGTCAATGTTTCTGGAGGTAAATACTCAGACGTCTCTCAGCTATGCATTTTTTGATGGACATCAAGGTTGTGCGGTAAAAGGTAAGCTTTTAGTTTTGGGTCCTAGATAGATCGTCCAAGAAATTGTTCTTCAATCTTCCTTGCAAATATGTCTAAAATTTGTATGAAACAAGTTGTACTTTTCACACATTAGATTCCCTTTATTTGTACTTGATGATTGGGTTAATTTTTTGCCACCTCAGCACATATATTTCTGTTATTATTGGTCTTTGGTTGGCTAAGGGACTAAGGATTGGCAAGTAGGATTGGAGAAGTGGTTTCAAACTTGGCATGGATTTTTTTAGAGAATCTGTTTTCACATAAGTCCACTCTGTATGTAGTGAAGGGTTCTAAGTGGATTACAAGAAAATTATGTTGTTTGTTTTTATTCTTGAGTGAAGAAAATTAAATTTCCTTACAAATTGCTTAGTGGAGATTTTGAGGGTCGGAAGACCACCTATAACAGTGTAGAAGGAGAGTGATTAGCAAAGGGAAGACCTTTAATAGTTGGAGCAGGATAAGGAAAGGAGAAGAGGAATCGTTAAGGAAGAGTTTCCTTTTGAATAGGCATGAAAACATTATGCAGTTGGTATGATAGCTATAGCTTTTTGGCTCAATTTTATACTGTAATATAAAGTTCAGCAAAGTGAGTAAAGTTTGGCCATTTGGCGCATTCAATGAAAGGAAGAAAAAAGAAGATAAAAGAAATAGAATGGCATTGTCTAGGACAAAACTTCTTTGGCTGTAATACGAAGGAGCTGTCCTTTGGACCAATATTTTCAGTTACAGTTAATAGATTTTTACCTGTATAATGGGAATGGAGAAACATTTTTTGACATAATGCAGTCACTTGGGCTGTACTAATAGCAACCCTCATGGAGTATTCTTTGTCTTGTATCCCATTGTCATGAATAAAATGTAATTTTACCTTGAGGCTTAGGAAGCACTTAACTTCCAAAGACATATTTATGGCTATGCCCCCGTCCTCTTTCTTAGGCAGATTGCCTTTATGACTGACTGATATGTTTTGCATTTTGCCTTACTGGTGCCAAACTTGAAGACAAACTAGTTCCTTTATTTTGCTAAGGCCAACTTGGGTTGGGTTAAGGCATTTCTAGAGTGATCCTAATTAAGTCAGTTTTGAAAAATTGACGTTAAGCAGACCAAATCTGATAGAAAGACTGTTTTCCTTATGCTCAATTGATTATGTAAGTTTTCAAAAAAAGAATTGAATTCTTATATTAATAATTTGATTTATGCATGCCTATCATGTAAGCATCTCGTGTACATGTCTATTTAATCGAATAAATAAGTCAAAACCTGTCAAAACTGTTCAGAGTAGTATATAAAAAATACTTTTTATACCTTAGGTGACCAAGTACATGAACACTTGTGCCTCTGTCGGTGGTCACATGGTTTTTGACATGGGTACATGTTGACAAAGATGAATATTTCTTGTATCCTGCCTCATGTTACCCAACAATGGGACCCCTTTGAGTGATAAATATAGTGATATACTATATTTTGATGGGAATTAAACCAACCATTTTTGAGAATGATAAATAAGCCGAATTAATCGGGTTATATTTAAGGATAAATTTGCATCACCTCATATCTAACCATGAGATGCTGGATTTGTACAGGCATTTTTTGCATTCTCGTTGTCATGTTCAGGAAATATTATGATTTTTAATTGATGAACTTGACATTGTATCACTGCAGGCAATTATTTGAATGTCCTTGTTTCAGAGAAAAAAAAGTGGCTAATTATCCCCTAAATCAGATGGCAACAGAGAGCCCTATGAGGATGGTGGAAAGCGGTAGAGCTAGAAACTGGCCCTCTTCCAAAGATTCTGCAATGTGTGGTTCCCAATTGAGGAATATGGTAACAGAGGAATTGGGATTGCTTTTGAAGAGGCACAGATTTCATGGAGACCAAGCACACATTATTCCGAATCGAAGTGGTAGTGCACCACCAAGTTGGGAAGGGTATGGAAACCTTTTAGCTAAACAAAACTCTGGTCTGAATTTAGGCTTGGAAAGTTTAAGCGACAATCTTGGACATTTTGAATCTGAGGAGCAACTGCGTTCTGATCCAGCCTATTTTGCGTATTACTGCTCTAACGTGAACTTGAATCCACGACTTCCTCCACCTCTTATTTCACAAGAGAATCGGCGCTTGGTACGCCATATTGGTGTGTCTGGCAATAATTGGAGGTCTACTGCATTAGATGACAATGGCAGTGGAGCCTTGCATCTGTCTTGAAGTTCTCTTTCTATTCATAAGGAGGAACTAGAGGATGATAGGTCTCCCAGACAAGCTTCAGACAACTGGGCAGAAAACAGTCCTGCATTCATGTCAGGACAGAAAACAGCTGTCGTTGGGCAGCACAAAAGTTTGGTTGATCTGATACAGGTAATTTTTTTGGTAATTATTAAATGCTAGTGAGTTTCCAGGAAAGTTCTGAACCAATTGAGGCTTGATAATTGGTATAAGTGGTGTTTACATAACAATACAATATAAAACAAATTCTCTAGGGCATTTTGTTAGTGAGTTGGAAACAATTTTTAAAGCTTAGACAGCTTTTGGATATCATATGACAAGGAACATCGACAAAAAGTTTATTTATAGATTTTAAAGTAGTTCTTAAGACTGTATCCTAAAACTTTTGAAAACTCCCAAAGACACTTTCTTAAGATTTCTCAATATTTTTTTTTCATAAACAGAAAATGTATTGGGATTTCATACTAAATGTTTCCTTTGTTTCTTAATCATGTCAGTCTGAATTAACGACCATCATGCTTGCTGATACTCTTGAATCTTCTTGGGCATTTTCACTTTTGTTGTGACCTGGGATTTGGATGTTTTGTACCACAAACAATTGGAATCTTCTTTATATTTTGCAATACCAGTGTTGAGTTGTGTGACATTTTATCCTTTTAGGCTCTGCTCTCCATTAAGCTAAAATCTTGAGTTGACAAAATAATGTTGTCTTTTTTATTTGTGTTGTTGATTTTTTGCTTCATTTTTTGGTGTGTTTGTAGGAAGATTTCCCTTGTACCCCTTCTTCTGTCTATGATCAGTCTCGCTCCTCAAGCCATGCAACGACAGATGAACCAACTGATCACGATGTCCATGCAGTTACTTTGGATGTTTCTGCTATTAACCTTTCAGAAGTACCAGGATCAAGTGGCTCTGCTGATGTTTGGGTGGATAAATCTGCCTTAGATTCACATGATACTGCATTAATATCCAAAAATGATTCTCTAGCTATGTCTTTTTCTAGTTTAACAGCTCCTGATGGAGCAGGGTCTTCTCAGAACTGACAAATTGATGATACCAACACTAAAACTGCTGGATTGGGGGATGATGTGTCAGTTATTTTTGCCCCTCAAGCAGAGAGAATTAGGAAGAAACAATAAGAGCAGCAGTATCATGGGAGAATTATGCTGCAACAGTATCCATCGGCACAACAAGGAACCCCATATCAGGTTCAGGGTCAAACAGCATCAGGAATGAATCATATCGAAAGTGGCATGGAAAACACTCCGATGGACATGCTAAGTTCTCTTCTATCGAGGTGCAACTATCAATGCAATCCCCTGTTCTAACTACTCCCTTGTGTGCAACAGTGGGAACCTATATGCCATCAGGTAATCCATTTTACCCAAATTTTCAGCCATCTGGTGTGTATGCTCTGCACTACAATGCAGGTGGATATGCTCTGAATTCTGCATTTCTCCCAGAATTTGTTGCTGGATACCCTCCCCATGGTCCTGTTCCTATGCCATTTGATGCTACTTCAGGTCCAAGCATTAATATTCAAACTACTGGCATTTCAACAGCAGAAAACATACCACGTATGAGTGATTTGCGACATCAGAAGTTCTATGGACACCATGTAATGATGCTGCAACCTTCTTTTGTGAATCCTCTTCAAACGCAATACTTCCAACACCCTTTTGGGGATGCATACGGTGCTTCAGTTCAGTATGTTAGGTTGCCCTCAAGTAATGGTACTGGGGCTCAGGTTGATTCTTCTATACTGAAAGAGCCACCTTCTGCTGCTTATTTGGGTGATCAGAAACTTCTGTCTCCACCAAATGGGAGTCTGGGTATTCCAAATCCTAGAAAACTGGGAATTGCATTGGTGGTAATTATGGGGGTCCTCCAGGCATGGGTGTCATGGCACAATTTCCAGTATCGCCTATTTCTAGTCCACTGTTGCCATCATTACCAGTTGGTGGAACAAGTCATCTAGGTTGGCGAAATGATTAAGGTATCCTCAGGGTTAACAAAGAAATATAGGTATCTATCCTGGATGGCAAGGGCAAAGAGGAGTAAACATCTTTGATGACCCCAAGAGGCATTCATTTCTTGAAGAACTGAAATCCAGCAATGTGCAAAAGCTTGAGCTCTCGGACATAGTAGGGCGTATAGTAGAATTCAGGCAGTGTTCTTTACTGAGTTTGTTTGCCTAAAGCCTTACATCATGAGATTGTTGTACTGTCTCCTATATGAAAATCAATTTGCATGCATATCTCACTTCAATGTGGATCAACATGGGAGTCAATTTATTCAGCAGAAGCTGGAGCACTGCAGTATTGAAGACAAGGTGTCTGTTTTCAAAGAAGTTCTTCCACATGCTTCAAAATTAATGACTGATATTTTTGGGAATTATTTTATTCAAAAGGTATGCTTTTCAACAATATTTGGTCCTAAATGCATATTATTTTAAGCAAATTATCTTACTGGACTTTTGAACTCTGTAATTATTATGCTATTGATTATTTCTTGTTGAATTCTGATTTATTACAGTTTTTTGAGCATGGAAGTCCTGAGCAGAGGAAGGAGCTTGCAGAGAAACTTGTTGGCCAGATGCTGCCTTTAAGTTTGCAGATGTATGGCTGCCGTGTGATACAGAAGGTGGGCTAAGTTATCTCGAATATATCTCTTTAAATTTAGTGGTACATTGGCTTCTTCTAGAGCATTTGTTTTGTGGTTATTGTGAGCCTTCAAGTGCGAGAGGTTTGAGCTGTTCGTGATATTCAGCTGATTGGTGCTGGCTTTAAACGCTTTTAGCCTTCTTTTATAGGCCCCACAGGCCTCATAAAGGATTAAAGGGCCTTTAAGGTAATTTAGTCATTTAGAGATGTTTGACTGGAAAGTGAGACAATCAACAGATACAGCACCACCCTTTTTAGGAGTAGATTGGGCAATCTGAGAAAGCATAGTAAATTCCAAAGGGAAGGCTTTCAGTGCGGAAGAAAGATACCAAATTAAATAAGAACTTTTGCAGGGAATATTGTGGGGGAGGGGGGCAGAACTGGACTCTCTCTTTGAAGGAAGATCTGTCTTGTATATAAAGAAGAGGGATCCTTAAGGTAGTGACAGCAAAGTGAGGGCTTTACTCCTCATTGTGGATTCATTTTAACTTGTTTATCTGATTTTGTCTACTATGGTTATGTCCAAAGTCGAAAACTATTTATTGCCACACCTGATTTTGTGAGACAGTGAAGCTTGCTTTTTTTCCTTCCCCTGAATTGCTTGAGTCTTTCTTTCCCTCACAGTGCTATACTTAGTCCATTGATTTTGATCAAATCTTTAATTCATCCCATTTGTTTAAGTTGACTTTTGATTTTTCAATAAGTGGGGGAACCATTGAACCATTTGGATGTTATATGCTTTCGTAGCAACAGGTTGTTGCATTATAGATTTTGTAGGGTAGGCAACTTGTCTAGAATTTTGTGTGTTTGATGTAATAAAACTCTCTGAGTTTTCATCATAGCTTTGTATGTATATTCTTGCTTTTAGTTAATCTTGTTATTCCTTTTATATCACATATTATCTTATGACCTTTTCCTTTTCTTGGTGTTTATATCTGTGTGGGTGGGTGGGTGGGTGGGGGTTCTTTTCAGTTCTAAGGGCGTGTGAATTTATTTTTCTTAAAACAATGCATCAATTTTTGCTTGAATGAGTTCCAAGTATAACCATATATTCTTCAGTTTGAAATTTTAATATCATTTTTTTTTTTTTTTAAATTTTTAATCTAGGCCCTTGAAGTCATTGAGCTTGATCCGAAAACATAATTAGTCCTTGAGCTTGATGGGCATGTGATGAGATGTGTACGTGATAGAATGGGAATCATGTGATACAGAAGTGTACAGAAAGTGTTCCTACAGAAAAAATTGGATTTATTATTTCTGCTTTTCGAGGTCAGGTTGCCATGCTTTCTACATATCCATATGGTTGTCTTGTTTTTCAGGTAATAGAACACAATTTCTTGGCTGTGCAGACTTCTTTTATTTATTTATTTGAATCCCATTTTGTTTGTTGAAACTATTATTTATTTTTCTTTTCAATAGAGTTTTGGAGCATTGTTCAGATGAACAACAAGGTCAATGTATAGTGGATGAAACTTTGGAATCTGCTTATGTTCTTGCTCAGGAGCAGTATGGGAACTATGTTACCCGGGTAGGTATTGTGTGCTTTGTGCTGTTTACTTAATTCTTTAATTGTTGTTGGATAGCATCAACTGTCTATTAAGTGCTTAGAAACAAGTCAATTTCTCATAAAATGGTTTGTTTTTGCTTCTTTATTCCAACCACAAATAGTTTATTGTTGTATATGCCTCAAACTGACTTCTTTGAACTAGTTGATCACCAATCTTATTTGCCTTGATTAGACTTGTAGTTGTCTTTAGCTTTTACCACCGAGTTCATATACTTTGTCAAATAGTTTAGCATTGTTGGCCTTCATTCACCAATGGTCTTATGATCTCACCAGTTGGTGATGTAGATGATTCTTCATTATTTATTTGGTAGTTATCTGTCAAGATGGTTTGCATAACTAATTTGTACTAGACAGATTAATTGATGGGCTAACAGCATCATACAAATCTAATTTTAATACTGACTTTGGTGGAGCAAACATATGGTGACAAATTTGCTCTAGAATCGAGAATTTTTTGGACTTTTCTACTCACCATGATGTATGTTTTTTCCATTTTTTTTTTTTTTTTATGAATTATGGATTTATTGATTCTTGGATTTTTGAGTTTTGCTTTGTTGCATTTTTTTTTTCTTCTCTGATGTTGGATTGAGAATTTCATGCCCTTGCAAAAGGAGTTTTTATTCCTACTTCCATATCTGATATTATTTTGTTTCCTAGTGACAGAGATGAAGGGAAAGGGTTTCTCTTCTTGTGAACTAAGGCTAAAGCACCCTCTAGAAAGTCTGCCTGTGGTCATCCCCCTTTTACTTTAGTATATGTAGTCCTTGACCTATGAATAGTATGAATTCTAATGTTACATTTATTAGCTTGCTTTGTGAATTAGGTGTGTGTTTGCAATATTATTCTTCCGTCTTTAGTGCTTTATGAGGTTTCTATTTTTTAGTTGGTCAAAGTCATTGTTTGTCTGAGTTTTTTACTGCCTAAAATTACCCACCTTTTCTGTTTTGTTTGTAAGATAGTTCTGATCTCTCTGATGGTTTCATCAACTTTAATATGAATTGGTTATACTGCTCGTAGCATGTTCTGGAGAGGGGTAAATCCAATGAAAGAAGCCAAATTATCAGCAAGGTGGCTGGAAAAATTGTACAGTTGAGTCAGCATAAATATGCATCAAATGTTGTTGAGAAGTGTTTGGAGTATGGTGATGCTGCTGAGCGGGAGCTATTGATTGAGGAGATTATTGGGCAATCTGAAGAAAATGACAATTTATTGGTGAGACAAATTTAAATCGTAATTTACAAATTCTACTATTATCATTTCTACGTCATTAGCCTTTTTTGAGGATATGTCTTTTTTTCTCTTTGCTGACTCTTGAGTTCTTGAATTTCCATGTATCAGATAATGATGAAGGACCAATTTTCTATGTGGTAAAGAAGATTCTTGAAAAATGTAATGATATACAACGGGCAGCATTGATCAATCGGATAAAGGTTCATTGTCAGGCTCTGAAGAAATACACTTATGGGAAGCACATAGTTGCTCGGTTTGAACAGCTTTATGGTGAAGGTACATAAATCTCCTATTGGTGCTTGTTTGCTTGGGAATGTTTGTTTGCTCATGTAAGCACACTATGCATGGCTAAATGAAAGAAGCAAAAGTCTCTGGGCGGGACAAAATATTTGCATTTAGATAAATCATTTTGGAGGAAATGTGAGCTTTCAAAGCAATGGCCTTAGTCTTCGTCAATTCATCAACTTTTTTTTTTTTTTTCCTTCAACTTCCTTAATCAACACACTTCTATCATACATTCTTTTATCAAAATTTCAATCTAAAATTCACTACAGCCATTAATTAATACTGTTGTTGACCATCATCGGCACATTGCCGTTTCTATGATATCACCAGGGTCACATGCATTTGGTATCATTATGTATATATAACATCAAATGTAGACACTGTACGCGTTATCGTGGACATTTACAGAAGGTCCCTGCCTACCAGTGTGGATTTGTGTATGCAATTTTATTACTTCATATTTTATCCTCTGTGGCATGATGATTATTCTAGCGTCAACCAGATTATTTTGTCCATTCTTGAATTTATATGACAAATTTTTTTATTAAACCTCACTCAGACATTTGGTTACACTGCTGACCATCCTAGTTACAAAATTATCAAAAACCTCCTTGTAGGAGAGGTGTGTATTTAAGTAGGACGCCATAATTAGCCAAGCTTCAAGTTGAATGAAATTTATCCTTTAAGATAATGTTTCTTTGGGGGTGCCACACTGTTGTCATTGCTTGCATTTGGTGCACTAAATAAGATTGTTAAAGAAGTGTCTTTTGCTAATGTAATTTTTTGTTGAAAAAGATTAAGAAAGTACATGGCGTGTTCGATTTTATGGATGCATGTATAAGTATAAGATATTTTGTTATCTGACTCTAATACTTGCCAGTTTGATAAAGCTAATTGGTATGTAATATATAAAATATGGTGATTGCTTGGAGTTAACTTTTTCTATTTTCATATTTGAAGAGAGGGGCTTTCTTAGAGTGTCACATACCAGTTGGAGCAAACCAATTAAATATCTGTAATAACTGTAAATTTACTATTGATTTAATTTCATATTTCTTGAGATTAATTTTTTTATACACTTGAAGGCAAAAATATTTACTAAAGTTTCTAAAGTAAATAGGAAAAAAAAAAACCTTGAACTGTGTAAACAAAACACATAGACCTTCCACATATAAACTGAAACTCGGTCATAAATGCAATTAATTTAAATTCTCGGAATTCTCTTCCGGACTCAAACTGTGCAAACCAAATCAACAATATAAAAATAATTGTTTACATCAAAATAAATATAAAAATAATTGAAATGAAATGTATTCAACCAGTAATAGCTTCTTCACTGCTTATACTTGAAAATTACAATGTTATCTAACTCAGTATGACTTATATCAAAATCAATGCTAAGCATACTTAAAAAAACCACTGAAAACAAAAATCAATACATATATCAATGAAATACAACCATAACCCTCTGTTTTAAAAACCGAACCGGACCGGCCGGTTGGACCGGTTGGACCGTGAACCGGTAGCTTCTCCGGTCCGGTTTAGGTCTTAAGGGGGTTTTTGAAATATTTTAAAATTATGAGGGTTACTTTGTAATTTTATAGGGGTATTTTGAAGATATATCAAAAGTTTAGGGATTAATTGGTAATTTTATTGGGGTATTTTTGGAATAAATAAAAATTTTAGGGACCAATTTAAACTTTTTTAGGAAAAATTTTGTAATATATTAAGATTTAAAGGGTTAATATGTAATTTTTTAAAATAAAATATTACTGACGTCACCGGTCCAACCGACCGGTCCAACCGGTTGGACCGATTGAACCGTGACCCGGACAGCAAAACGGTTTGCCCTCCGGTCCGGGTTTTAAAACAATGCCATAACCTACGCCAATATGGGTTGATCCAAAGGATCATTATTAAGGCCATTATAGTTGTGGTATATGATCCAACAAAACTCCAGCGGAATGCTACTATGTCAATAACAGATTCATTATCATCTTCTTCTTCAATGGATGCTAGCGGTGGTGGTATTGGTGCATTAGTGCAACTTTTCTTAATTAATTGACCACAAAGATAAGGATTACCTTCATAATCGCTTTCATTAAAAGTTGCGAACTGAGCTTGATCAGGAATGGATCCAGATAAGTTGTTGTGTGCCACATTGAAGACCTCCAAATAATTTAATTGAGTTAATTGTGGGGGTATTTGGCCACTTAAATTATTGTGGGAAAGGTCTAGGCTCTCTTATCTCTTTCAGATTGGAAAAGCTCTTTGGAATAGGTCCTGATAACAAATTGTAAGACAAATTCAATGCTAATACTCCTTGGAGGTCTCCAATTTTTGATGGGATTTCACCAGTTAATTCATTGTTTGACAAATCCAATCCAGTAACCTTTCCAAGAGGAGAACCCTGGTAAGACTCAAATCTATTTTTCATGGTAAATTCTGCTTCCAAGATTACTTTTGAATTTGCTGATTCACTATATCCATCCTCCCAAACAAATAAAATAGATGAATCATAGTTGTAAACACCTAGTGCATCACTATCAATACCCGAAGAAATTTCTGAAATGAAACCTTTTGAATCAATCTCTCCTGTCATACTCCAGTGTGTCAAATTAGAAAAGCATGAAGGTATTGATCCATTGAGTCTGTTATGTGAAAGATCTAAGAGACTTAGGCTTCTTAGTCGACACAATTGGTTAGGAATATGGCCTTGTAGGTGATTGCCTGACAAAAGAAGAAACTTTAGAGTTGAATGATCATTAAACCAATGCGGATCGATATTTCCAGAAAATTTGTTCTCTCCCAAATCAAGTGTAATCAAGTTAGAGCTTTCGAACAATGAATTTGGAATTGATCCACTAAAAGCATTCTTTTGCATGTAAAGATAGCTCACCGATGAAAGATTAAAGTCGCTTGCTATGGATCCAAACAACCTATTTTCAGAGACGTCTAGCATTCGAAGGCTTTTGAGATTATTTAGTTGAATGGGAATAGTACCTTCTAAAAGATTCTTTGACATTAAAAGATAAGCAAGATATGAAAATTTGCCAATCCAAGAAGGAATTTGACCAGATACCTTGTTGTTGGAGATATTTAAGAAAAATAAAGAAGTTGTGTTCAAGAGCCCATCTCCAATCTTCCCACTAAAGTTGTTGTTATCCAAGATCAACCACTGCAATTGAGTTAGGTTCATCTGTCTAGGAAAAATCTGCCCATGAAAATTGTTATCCGATAGTCTTAGCAATACTAATGAGAAGCAACCATTAACAAAATGATCAGGTAACTCTCCCGAAAAATTATTGCTAGACAAATCCAGAACTCTAAGTCTTTTCATTTCACCCATTGAAAAAGGAATATTACCTTCTAAACAATTCTTTGACATGTCTATATACAACAATTTAGGCAAAATTGTACCAATATTCTCGGGCAACTTACCTGTGAAATTGTTGTAAGCAATATCTAGATGAAGTAGATTTCTCTTAGAGTTGGGCACTTGAAGGATTCCTGAGAATGAGTTATTCCTTAAACGTAGAACTTGTAATCTGGTGTTATTTTGTAACAACCAAGTGGGAAAAGTTCCAACCAATTTGTTATCACAGAGGTCAACAGATCGTAGATTGGAGTAGTATAAAAGAAAACCAGGTATGGCATCCAAGTTGCAATTCCGTACTTTGAGTACCTTCAATGGATATGTTTGAAACTGATTTTCACTTATAGGTTGAAACATATCATATGTGGAGGGACCTTTTAAATTGTTATCGGAAAGTGACAAATATTCGAGGGATCTGAGGTCAGCAACAATAGATGACAAGTACTCTGCACTTAATTGATTGGATGAAAGATCAAGAAGCTTGAGATAAGTCAAGTTGCTTAGGCATTTAAAGTCATGACCATCGAAACTATTGAAACTGAGACCCAATTCAGCCAAGTTCTTCAATTCACATATTCCTAAAAATGGGGATCAAATAGATAAAAATAAAAGGTTAAACACTCATGCACATATAGGTGTGCGATTATAAAGGGAATTTTAGAATCGTATAAAAAAAAAAAAAAATTAACAAAACGTTGATAATAAGAAATAGATACATATAGTTGAGGTCAATTCAATTTACCATTTAAAGATCAATTAGTTTTAATTGATTCAGAAAGTATTGAACACCCTTACTTATAGTACAAAAATGTTAAAATTAATATATTAAGGGCACTATAGTTGTTTTATAGACTAAAAAAATGGAAGACAAACATTTTTGTTTTTTTTTTTTTTTTTGGGAGGTGTGCAAAAGAAGTTCTATTTCCTGAAGTTTAGTCAAGAGAAAGGGGTTAGAGTTTAAGATACAAAGATCACCCTCCAATTACTCTTTCAGATGAAGGTTCAATTAGTTTACTTGAGCCAACTAGTTGTAGTTAAGTAATTGTCATGCTATTTATTTTACTTTGTCTTCCTAATTGATTGTTTTATTGTCATTTATCCAGGTATTATGCAATTAGTACTTGGAATGAAAGTTGAATTGTAAGGGTGTCATTATTTATTTTAACATAAAATTAAAGAATTTTTTTTCAAAATTTTAGATTTTACATACCTAGGCTTGCCAAAGAGTTGTTGATTTGATTATAAGACAAATCCAGTATTTTCAAATTTGTCAAATTTGCTGAACCTGAACCAATGAAAAGAAGAAATATAATTTGAAAATCACATAGGAAATCATAGAATTGTTCTCAAAAATTAATTGAGGCCAACAACTAAAACAATGAATATTTTACCTAAAGTAAGAGAGTCACTGTCCATTACATTATATCTCATATACAACTCTTCCAAGTTTTCCAAACTTTTTAAACCTGCACCAAGAGATAAATGGATGACAAAAGAAAGATCAAACTATACATTACATTCCCACTGTTTTTGTATTGGGGGCCTTGAGCCAACTACTCATATACAATGAAGTGATTTGATCAACTAATCATGCAAATAATAACATTCCAATCTTAATTTGTAGAGTAGTGCCATACTATTAAACCATGTATATAAATTCTTCTACATAAATTGATATGTTTATTTAATAGACCCTGTCTTATATCTATATAAATTATTATTACCCAATAATCCTATCCCAATAGAAAGAATTAGATATTAAAACACAAAAATACTCTCTGATAACATAGTTTATTTGAGCCAACTAGCAAATACAATGAAACATAGTTTAATGAGTAATGCTATACTATTGGTTGATACAAACTCTTCAACGTATATTGATATGATAGACATGTTAAGTAATTGTCACTTTATTTATTTTATTAGTTTGTTTAGTTAATTCATTTTTTTTATTATTGTTTATCCACATATCATGCAAGCAGTACTTGGAATAAAGGTTCATTTATAAAGGTGCTATTATTCAATTTAACATTAAAAGAAAATTTTGCAATTTTTTGATTTTTCATACCTCTAGCATTGGCGATGTAATTATCTCTTAAATCCAATCTTTTCAAATTGGTCAAATTTACTAAACCTGCACCAATGAAAAAGAGAAATAGAATTTAAAAATCAAATAGGAAATTATAGAAAAAATGAGATAATTATGGATTCTCAAAGATTAATTGAGTCCAACAGTTAAAATTACAAGTAATTTGATATAATTTTTCAGAAAACCACTTTAAACTTAAAAGGTCAAGTTATTATAAAAATTTTTGAATATTAACATATTTAAATTAAAGGCTTTAAAGTATTATGACAGTGGATAAGATTATTAAAATATTTTGATCTAAAACTTTGACAAATATTGATTGTCATTAATGTTACCTAGCGAAGTAAGAGAACCGCTCATTCCATTATCTACCATATTCAACTCTTCCAAGTTTTTTAGATTTTGTAAACATGCATCAAGAGAGAGTTGGATGTGAAAATAGGATAGTGAAATAATCATGCGAATGATAATATTTCAATCTTTGTATAGTAGTACCATACTAGATACTACTAAACTACTTATATAAAATCTTTTAAATAAATTAATTGATATGCTTGTAATGTTATCTATTTAATTTTTAATTTTATGCAAGAGTACTTGTAATTATACTTTTTTTCAAGTGTGATATTTATAGCATACCTAATATGTTACATACCTAAACTTGCTAGAGAAGTGTTGATTTGATTATGACTTAGATCCAAGCTTTTCAAGTTTGTCAAATTTGCTAAACCTGCACAAATAAAAACAAAACCAAAAAACAAGAAAAGAAATAGAATTTGAAAAGCAGGTAAAAAACACCAAATGATTGTAACTTTTGACAAATATCGGTTACCTAGTGAATTAAGAGCTCCGCTGAGTCCATTATACATCATATTCAACTCTTCCAAGTTTTTTAAATATTTTAAACCTGCATGAAGAAGCGAGAGAGAGTAAAATATAACTCTTACTACTTATTTGATGGACCTTGGGCCAATTACTAAACTACCTATTAATATGTTTGTTATGTGATTATAATGTCATCTATTTTATTAACTCACTCATTTTTATATATGCACTTGATCTAACTTCTTACTTCTCTAAGTTTTTCGAATATTTTAATAGGCTGAATGACATTTTCTCACCCCAAAGTTTGGCGAATCTACATTTTCCCACCCATTATTAAAATTTTTACATTAGTTTTAATGGTTAAAAGACATTTTTGTCAGTCTAGTCTACACAAATTTTATTATAAAATTAATAAGTCCTAAAACAGAAATAGATGTTAATTACCTTCATTAACGTGGGAATTAGTCACTTAGACTCCTATCTTCAATTTCTATTAAAAATTATATTTTTATTAAAAATCAGGTTATTAAATAAAAGAAAAGTTACGTTTTATTAAAAAAATAAAAAAAATGTATAAATTAATAAATAACCAATTTTTAATAATTTAGAAAAAAAAATCAAATTTAAAAAAAAATATAATAAAAAAAAAAATTGCTCCAGCCCCTTTTATCTTTCTTCCACACCCCACCGCCACAAAATCCTCCACCCCCAATATTCTTTCATAATTCACACCTGCTGCGCACCTTCCCTCATCCCCAAAATCTAACAAACCCTGGCGCCCCCACCTTCATCATCTTTCGAAACCACTACGAACTGTAGCAGAATTTTTTTTCTTCTTTCTCTTCATTCTTGTTTTCCCTCTCTCACTATTAGTTTAATGTTTTCATGGATTTGTTCATTTTCAAGGTGAATTTGATGGTTGTTTAGGGCGCACTGGTTGCTTGTGTTGGGTTAATATAATGTTTAGTTTGAAGATTTTAGTTTGTTGTGGTTATGGTTTAAGGGTACATTGATTGCTGGAATCGCACTTGGCTTTGTGCTATTCTAGGCTTGGTGCAAACTGTACAGTGGTGGAGGTTATGACGACAGCGGTGGGTATGGAGGCTAAAGAGGAAGGGGCGACAGCGGAGGGGATTGTCACCAGGGAGGCGGCGGCTGTGTAGGAAGGAATGGTGGTGGCAGCAGATCTCTTTAATTGGTAATATATCCTACTCCCTTTTATTATTATTATTAGGACAGTGAAGTAATATTACCATAATACTAAACTGCCCATATAAAATCTTTTAAATAAAAGTTATGTGAATGTAATGCCTTCTAATTATAGCATAAAACACAACTTTTTGCAAATTTTTAAATGCTACATACCTAAACTTGCTAGAGAAGTGTTGATTTGATTAGAACTTAGATCCAAGCTTTTCAAGTTTGTCAAATTTGCTAAACCTGCACCAAGGAAAAAGAAGAAATATAATTTAAAAATTAAGCAAATAGAATTAAATTACATAAAAAATTAAGATTGACTACATCTCTCAAATATCAATTGAGCACAGATAGTAAAAAATTAAAATATTTGGGCACTCTATCATGAACATTTAGAATTTTATCTATAATATGAACATATATTAGTTTAATGTTTTCATGGATTTGTTCATTTTCATGTAAATTAAGGAAATATAATTAAATTACATAAAAAAGTAAGATTGACTACATCTCTCAAATATCAATTGAGCACAGATAGTAAAAAATTAAGGTAATATCTAAATATAATTACTGAAGCAATTTGAGAAGATGTAACTTAATATTTTGATGGTTGTAGTTATTGTTACCTAGCAATGTTAGAGAGCCGCTCATGCCATTATCACTCAAATCCAACTCTTCCAAGTTTCTCAACATTTTTAATCCTGCACCAAGAGAAACAATTAGATTTTAAATTGAAAATTTCATTTTTAATTTTTATTCATACGCTATCATATTTCAAAGAGTGTTTCAAAAATTCAATAGATATTGCATATCTAGGCTTGATAGAGAGTTGTCGATTTCATTTCCATCAAGATTTAATACTTTTAGGTTTGTCAAATTTGCTAAACCTGTGCCAAACAATAAAAGAGATTTAGAGTTAATTAAAAGCAAGATTGATGGAAAATTTTAAGAAAAGGAATCTGATTTTAAGAAAATATTATCTTTATATATAAAACATTAATGGAAAATTAAAATATTTGGGCACTCTATCATGAGCATTTAGAATTTTATCTATGATATGAGTATATATTATCTTCCGATTTGTCACTATATATATCAATCATGTCATTATATATAAAAATTGTAAATTATTATATGCCATCAAACTTGAAATTTTAATTACTTGGAAGAGAATTTAGGAAAATGAACCCGTTTCAAATGTCATAAATTCATTCAACTATTTAAAAAATATATCTCAAGAAAATGATTAATAATATCTACAAGGAAAATCCTCTAATATCAGGGTTAAGTTTCTATATACCACCGTAAATTTGAATTTTTAACTTTGAATAATTAAAATAAAAATAAAAATTGCTTCATGGGAGGTACCTAGTCTTGATAGAGATCCGTTTATAAGATTCAAACTTAAATCCAAGACTTTCAAGTTTTTCAAATTTGCTAAACCTGCACAAATAATAATAATAAACAAAAAAAAAAGATAAATAGAAGTTAGAAAGTCATATACAAGAATCAATAATTGAAAGAGAAAAATTAATCATATTTTCTCAAAGATTTTAGAGCAGTAATAAAAAGATGGTAATAATTTGATATATTGGTTAAAACTTTACATATTCGAGCAGTGATTTTTACCCAAACAAAATTGAACAAATTGTAATGTTATATCATTTATTCTTCTCTTATAAATCTATTAATTCACCATAATTAGAAAATATATATATATTCTCGTATGTTTTTATCACTTAAATTCTTTTTTATAATATTTTATACATCAACTATACAACTTTCCATTGAGAAATATTATTAATTATTAATATATTTAATATAAGAGTATATTAGTAAATATAAATTTAAACGTCATTAGTTTAAAAACACATGTATCCAATAATTACTAAGTTTTTTTTTTTAAAAAAAAAAAAAAACCCTAAATATATACTTGCACCAATAAAAAGAGTTATTTTTTTTTAAAATAAGAAATAAAAGGATTAAGATTAATTAATAAGAAATTAAATAATCATACTTAAAACATATATACCTTCTTTGGCCGAGTTGAGACCTTCTCCCATATTATTCCCAAAAAGATTCAAAGTGGTAAGTGAAGTTAGGTTATTCAAGTATGGTAAAAGAGTGGCATTGAACCAATTCCCACTAAGATCCAAGATCTTGAGTTGTTTCAAACACCTGACGCCATCATATGCTGTAAAGGTAATGTCAACACATTATTGACTCAATATATTTATTATTTACTCAACATATTTATTTATTATCCAAAGAAAAACAATTAATGCATCAGCATACATATATAGCTCATAATAATCTGCATAGCTTATTTAATCAATTTTTTAGATAAAATTGTTGACCTATAAATAGAAGACAAAATAGAAATTGTTTAACACATCAAAACAATACTTTTACAATTAATTAACAAATTAATAAGCATGTTTTGTAATTTAATTAAGGGTGTCAACAATGACATAAATTTTTTGTATGGCCCATATACTGAATGTAAACTATGAAAAAGTTTTAAAATATATATATAAACTATTGCAAAAGTAATTTAATTGGAGCATATATTTTAAGCTAATTACTTAAATAATATACATACCTGTATTCTCATGCCAACCTTTAAAAAAATTGTCAGATAAATTAAGACTTTTCAACTCTTCAAAAGGATGAAACAAGGATAAATTTAGAGTTGGAAATCTATCAAAAGAGTCATATGGACTGAATTGCCTTGTATCATTAAGGGAAAGTTTGATGACACGTCCAGTAGTGGCGTTGCATTGAACTTCCTCCCAATCACAACAATTAGACATTTTATCATCAACCCATGAAACAAGAATTTCTTCCGTTTGAGAAACACTAACTGCTTTTATGAAGGACTTTAAATCTAACAGACCAATCCTCTCATTCTCCAAACAATTGTTGAATCCAGATGTTTGAACCAAAACTAATACAACCCAAAATGACAACTTAATTAACACCCTTTCCATTATAACAATTCTCTCTCTCAAAACCTATAAATTTGCTTGTTTACTCTCTTCAAGTTTTTCTTTATTCCCATTTTTGTGTTGATTTATATAGAACTAAATTTGAAATCTCTATCAACTTTTGTGTTTGTAGTCATGACAATCTCAATCAACTAATGGAGTAAATTGGACGGCTAATAATACTATTTAATATGGTCATGGCAATCTCAATCAATTAATGAGTCAATAGTTTTTGTTTGTTTAGTTTACCTCAAACTTGAAAGGTCATTTATTAAGTAATATTAAACAAAAATGATTAATTTTTTTATTTTTCATTTTTAATCAAATTATATAGAAGAACAAAGTTTATTTTTTAATTTTTTTTATTAAGGGGTCAACTTTTTTTTCCTTTTTTTTAAGTCATGACAACATCAATCAAATGGGGGAATAAATGGGACGGCCAATAATTTTAGTTTTGTTTTTCGTAACTGATTGGCGAAAATATCAATAGAAATTATTAGGCTTTTAAAAATTTTATATAAAAAAAAATGATCACTGGTTATGATATGGTAGTGATTATTGATTTAAATTAATTTACTACAAATATATATGCACTCACTCACACACATGCAGGGAATTAATTACTTGACATTAAAACATTAAATTTATATATCATAAGAGAACTCTGATAATCTTTTAATCCATTATATTTATTTATATATCAATTGATATTTAAAATCACAAGTCAATTACTATTTTGGTCTTAATGATCTCAATCAATTGATGACCCAACCTTTTTTGTTTTTTTAGTTTACCATAAATTTGAAAGCTCAACTAAAGACTTTCTCATTATTCACTCGTCAACTTTTATAATTTTCAAACAAATAATGGAATAAATTGAATGGCCACCAATTTTTCTCTCTCTAATTTTTAATAAAAGGGAAAAATTTTCTTAACCCCCATGTGTTTCATATAATTATCTAAACACCTAGGGGTTTTTGAAATAGATTTTTGTTCAACTATTAAAAGACATTTTTACCCTTTAAACTAAAACTAAGAATATAAATATTATCCCAGATCTTTTAAATGTCATCAAATTTTCACAAAATTTATTTTTACCTAAAAAAACACATTAAAAATATTCCCTTTTACCCAATAATCTTAAAATCCAATTAAAATTATTAAATTCAACATCTCCAAAGCAGTAAAATTTGGCCGCCAACGTGGTCACATGTATGAAAATGTAGGGAGAAAGATTAAAAAAAAAAATTATGGTTCTTTTTAGAAGCTAAAGGTCAAATTTACCTTTTTTTTCAAAGAGATATATCAATTATACTTGTCTCAGTCCTAGTTTTGAAAATAGGACCCTATCATTTACCCTTTTAACGGAATGAGAGCTAGGGTCCTATTTTCAAAACTAGTGGGTGCTTGCTTAGTAGTTGAAAAAAAAAAAAATGTTAATAGTCAAGTCTTGCATAAGAAAAAAAAGAGGAAGAATATATTATTGGAATCTATTCAAAGGAAAATATTTTTCGGCAAATTAAATAGAGAAAAATCATAAGTCGTTCAAATCACTTCACGAGTATGATAAAAAGAGATGACTTTAAGTGATCCATTTATCACTCATACAAACTGTTGTTTTGTATAATATAAGATCACAAGCATAATTTAACGGTGAATAAATGGTCTAGCTTCATGTTGTTCTGAAGATAGTTTTCACTTAATTGTAAAGGTCTCTGTAAAAGTAAATTATTAGGCTTATGTTCTTAATCCATTGATGCAGTAAATTCAAGTGCCAACTATTTGTGTTTATTTAGTTTATCTAAAATTTACAAAGTCAGTCAACAACTTTCATATTTTTGGTCATGCCAATCTTAGTTAATTAAATATTGGAATTTAACAATCATTGAAATTTAAATAATTTTTTAAACATAGTAATAACTATTGAAATTTTAATAACTTTATTCAATACAAAAAAAAAAAAATTATCCTCAATGAAATTTGATTTTTTTTAAAGTAATTATTTCAATATTATTAATCACATTAAATAAAAGAAATCAAGCTAACATAATGAAACCCATATAAAATACTAATTTTCTAAAAGTAATCTAAATTAAACATATCAATTAGAAGAGGATTTCTATGGTAATAAGAAATTTTTCCTACATTAAAAACCTAATAATCAAGTTTAGGGAAAAATATAAACTTTATAATTTTTTTTACATATAACGAATTCAATTAAATTTGTATAACATGGACCTTATTTATTTGTAATCTATGTATTGCATTTATCTTGTTTTAGAGTTTGATGATTGATTTAGTATTTTAGAAATTATATAAATTGATTAAGATGTTTTTGAAAATTCCAGGGAGGGCGCTGGCCCACCCTAGGCCAGTGTTGGTTGTGTTACTAGAAATTATTGTTTTTGATTTAAATTGAATGGAATCTCAATCAAATAATGAAATAAATTGAATGGCCAACAACTTTTTATCCTTCAATTTGTGACAACACTAGTAGTCAAGTCTTTAAAAAAAATATATATCAGTCTGATTAGAGGAAAATATATCTTGACAAATTAAACAAAGAAATATCATATCTTGTAAATTTATCATTTAAATTACAAAAATATAAATAGAGAAAAAATGGAACCATATGTCAATACATAGCTTAACCATATATATCTTGAATGGACAAAAGAAGAAATATATTTTCAACCCTACGTAATTGGAGGGTTTCTAAATGTTGAAATGTGAATACATAATGACAAATTAAACAAAGAAATATCAAATGTCGTTTAATTCACGCTATTAATTGAAAGCTCATTAAGATTTCAAGACTAAATAAAAAATTAGGTTTGAGATTTCAATTTTGTAGTTATGATTAAACAAAAATAGAAATCATATATAACCTTGATATATATAAATTGGTTGCATCATTAAATTCAAGTAAATAATAAAATTTGACAACCACTGAATCTTTGTTGTTTAACTTGTGAAAATATTAGTTTTCGTGTCTTTTATTTGAAGACAAAGGAGTAGAAAAATATGTCAATATATATATATATAATGTATTGATAGAAAAATAAATCTCTTTTTAACCTACATATTTGAAGAGCTTTTAAATGTTTTTTAAAATATATCTTGACAAACTCGATAAAGACATATCACAAACTTAGAGGTGATGGATTCCTTATGAATTACTTGCCAATTTCCCTTTTTTCGGTCACAAAAATCTCTATCAAATAATGGAATAAATTGAATGGCTAACAACTTTTCATCCTTTAATTTACTATAAGATTAGTTGTCAAGTCTTTCATTAAATGAAAAAAAAAGACATTTATTGCAAATTTATCGTTTAAATTACGAAAATGTTAATAGTCACGTCTTTTATTAAAAGACAAAGAAAAAGGAAAACATATGTCAATTCATATCTTAATAATATATATCTTGTATGAATAAAAAGAAGGAATTTGTTTTCAACCCTACGTAATTGAAGGGTTTCTAAATGTTGAAATGTGAATATATATGGACAAATTAAACAAAGAAAGATCAAATGTGGTTCACGCCATTAATTGAAAACTCATTAAGATTTAAAGACTAAATAAAATAATGAAGTTTGAATTTTCAATTTTGTAGTTATGATTAAACAAAAAGGGAAATTGTATTTAATTGAATCAAAACACGACTATAAACATTAATGTAGGCGGGACGTGTTCCACACTTGGTGGTTAGCCATTTTTTTGAATGAAAGATAATGGAATTTGACAACCACTTAATCTTTGTTGTTTAATTTGTGAAAATATTAATTTTCTTATCTTTTATTTGAAGACAAAAGAGGAGAAAGATATATATATATATATCTTATTGAAGGAAAAATAAATCTTTTCTTAACCTACGTGTTTGAATGGCTTTTAAATGTTGAAATTTCAATATATATCTCGAACTAGATAAAGAAATGTCATAAACCTCAAGATGATGGATTCCTAATGTATCACTCGCAAATTTTCCTTCTTTTGGTCACAAAAATCTTTATCAAATAATGGAATAAATTGAATGGCCAACAACTTTTCATCCTTTAATTTCCTATAAGATTAGTTATCAAGTCTTTCATTAAAGAAAAAAAAAAAAAAAAAAAAGAGAGAGAGAGAAGACATATATTACAAATTTGTCGTTTAAATTACGAAAATGTTAATAGTCATGTCTTTTATTAAAAGACAAAGAAAAAATGGAACATGTGTCAATTCATATCTTAATAATATATATCTTGTATGAATAAAAAGAAGGAATTTGTTTTCAACCCTACGTAATTGAAGGGTTTCTAAATGTTGAAATGTGAATATATATAAATAAATTAAACAAAGAAATATCAAATGTGGTCCACGCCATTAATTGAAAACTCATTAAGATTTAAAAGATTAAATAAAATAATGAAGTTTGAATTTTCAATTTTGTAGTTATGATTAAACAAAAACGGAAATTATAAATAATTGAATCAAAACACAACTATAAATATTAATGTAGGTGGGACGTGTTCCACACTTGGTGGTTAGCCATTTTTTTGAATGAAAGATAACATTTTTTTCTTTCCCTAAAACTAGTTTAGTTTTTTCTTTTTCTTTGTCATTTTATGAAAGATTGTCTTCACAAAATAAACTAAGAAAAATAAGTGGCCCCCAACTGAAATAATTCTATCATTCTCTCCAAAGGCTCCCCAAAATTCATTGAATACAACACAACTCTCTAGCACTAACGCCAATGTTTCCACCGTGAAAGCAATGATTTAGTGAACAAATACTAAGACTTGTTTGTTACACTTTTTTAAAAAATGTTATTGTGATAAAATGTTTTAAGTTGAGTTCAATTGAATCAAATCGAATTGAATTTGAATCTGACAATGTGTTTGATAAAATATTTAAAAATTACATCAAAGTTAAATAAAAAGACGAATAATTGTTTAATACATTTTTAAAAAAATATTTTTAAGACAGAATAATTATTTAATATATTTTCTAAGAATGATTATTATTTGATTTTGAAACTTTTGTTTTTCCAATTTAAATAATATTAAATAGTTTGGTAATTTTTTAATCATTAGATTTTAAAAAAATTCTCCATAATAATTTCAACTTCATACTAATACATAATTTAAAAACTAGAATTGAGAACATTACAATACCGGTGCCATAAAGGAGTCATACAACGTATCTGAATAAGAAAAGATACTCATACTGTATTATAATAATTATTACAATTGAAAATGAAAATGAGTTGATAACTGTATTATAATATCCATAAAGGAGCCAAAACTGCAGTCGTAAGTCCACCAGCAGCCCACGTGAACAGGCGATCATCAACAGGTTTTTGAACCCTCATCTCTGCCCTTGGCGGCAAAAGATGATCACTTGAGCCTCAAGCATAAATCTATCTTGATGCTCTAACTCCTGAAGGGCTGGGATTAGCATTGGCAGGAGCCTCTTGTGATGCTCTAGCTACTGTCGGGCTGGGATTAGCATCGGCAGGAACCTTCTGAATTTCTTCAGTAATCCTTTCACCCACAGCAGGATTTGGAAGCCCTTCCTGGGAGGGCATACCCCCAGCATCTTGGGAACTTTCTTCGGCCTCACCCTCCCTGTTGCCAGGGTGTTCTTCAGAGCACTCTAAAGGGCTGAGTTGAGGAACAGGGGGTGCCTTGCTTAACATATATTCATGAATCTGTCATCCAAAACCAAAAGTTAATTAGACCAAAGCATGCATAATGTTAAAAACACAAAAGAAAGATTTGGCTAAAACATACCTCATCAATGAGCTTCTGACGTTCAGAAGTCCCAAATCTTTGGGCAGCTTCTCGAGATTTGATAGCCTAAACACACCTCTCTTCTTTCTTATAATCTAGTGGTCCCCATGCACCATTTGGGTTGGTAGACATGAATGCAATTAGTGCTACAAGGGCAGTACGCACTGCAAAAAGGCAAAAATTAAGAATAAACAGATGTTTGTGCATATGCCAAGTTGAAAAATCATTCAGCATTTTGGAAAATAGACTTTGCAGCATAGGTTCAAGCAAACCAAATTCATTCCAATATGAGGTAGATATCTAACCAATCTGCGAAGCATTGCCAGAACTAAACAAAATTCTATGCAGGCTAACAATGGTCGACAGTCCTGATATATCAAGCTAAATGATTGACTACAAGAGAATGAGCACCACTAATAAAACGAATGCTACATCACAAGCCTTTAAAGAAAGTGGTATTTGCTAAGCTACTTTAAATGTAAGATGTATAAGATACAAGAAGCACAGATATATCTTTACTCAAAATAGTTGCAAAAGGAAACACTATTGCTTGAACTGCTTTCAATTGTTTATACTGCTTTTCAAAAGATATATACTCAAAGATATAAAACTTAGACAATAGACCCAACTTCATGATATTGTACACAGAATGGATCTTCGAGAAGACCACTCAAAATCATATCCACAAAAAGCCAAGAAGAATAAAATTTACCAGTTCATGATGGTTGCCAGTGCTTTGGATGGTGATTTGAAATGCTTAAGCATATCTTAGTCTGGGTTTCACAGCGCCCATTAGGCTGAAAACCAAAAAGCATATAAAAGGCAATTAGCACATAATAACCAGGAGCTGAGGAGCACTGCTTTTTAAGAGGGCAATATCTGTACAGTCAACAGCATAAATGATGGGGGCTTAAATGGATATTCAGCCGGCAACTGAATCCGTCCATGATAGATTCCACCTTCAGATTCAGTATCACACAGACCCCTGATGGCGAATTGCCATTCAAATATATTCTCCTGTGAACAAAAACCATAAGCTTAACAACACCAAAACTTGCATAAAGCACAAAAACAACCAAAATTGAAAGGGAAGACTCCCTTTCAAAAGAAAACTTCACTAATCAGATTAGGCATATTTTTAAACATCATTTAACTTCTAAGTGTCACTAATTTTTTGGTTTTTTTTTTCCTGGATCACATTCAAAAACTTAAGCCAGATGATAATGACCAAATCCTTGCATAAAAATTAATCACTACTCCTTTTCTCTTCTAAGTTATAATAAATCACTCGTAATTAAACAAACTTAAATGAGAAAACTGTAATTTATAAACTTTATCTATCCCATTCAGCTACATTTGTAAATTCAACTCCAGGAAGCCCTAATTGATTTTAACTCATTTACGTTACACTTACGCAACTAATAAATAAATTCTGCATGACAGACTCCAATTTTTCAATTCAACAATAATAAAAACAAAAACAAAAACACACTTCCAAAAAATCAAAAATTTATTTAATAAATCTATAAATAATTGAAATAAACAACAAAATTAAGTAATCCATACAAGCCATTGAAATTAAACAACAATAGATCTCTTCGCTAATTATTTTCAAAAACCAGGAAAATTTTAAAAAATTACTGAAAATATATAAAACTTATACAAAATAGTCATACGAACCTCGAGTGGAAGGCTGATGAAATCATCTAATGGATTAGATTTCATCTCTTTAACCTCCTGTAAGATTCTCTTCACAGCCGGATTCTTCAAATTGTACTTATCGTCCGCTATTGGATTTCGATCTTATTTATGATCGATCAACCACCACCGTCTGATTTGAAGACCAAATTCTTCTCTACAACGAGAGAAAAGGAGAGGAGAGGGGAACTGATTTTATTTAATCTAGCTGGGAGTCGAGGGAGAGCGATAGGAGAAAAGAAGATATTCTTTTAACTTGAATAGGAAAATTAGAAATACATTTGGAATTGGAGTCTACTGTTATCTTCTTTTTAAGTCTTTTATTTTATTATTTTTACTCAATTTTATGATATTAGATTATGGATAGGCTTTTTTGGCCTTATGGTAAAACACAAGTTATCAACAATTATTATTATTTTTCAAGTGCAAAAATAAAATTGAAGAGGGATGTATCTCCTGTTTCACCTTCTACTTTCCCTAAACAAGCTGAGACTACTAGTGTTGTAACCAGGAAAAAAAAACTGTTTAGAGAAATGTAGGGAACTTACTTGTTCACATCCGGGTGATAACTACTAGCAAGCTTCTGATAAGCTGAAAAAGGAAAAGTATATAAGAGCAAGTAAATATTAATTGTAGAAAAATAAGAGGTCATTCCAAAGCTGTTGATTAAAGTACAGGAATAAACTTGTAGAAATGATAAATGTGTCTAATTTGAATAAGATTACCACTTAATCAACCCAGTATGTATATAATTCAACAGAACATCTTTTCCAAACTTCAATGAGAGGATTTCTCCAACAAGGCACACAATCATCTTATAAAGTAAAATAGGGCATATGGGAAGGATCAAAGGGCTATTTAGTCCTTGTTTCTCAATATTTTAGAATTAAATTCAACTTTTATTTCCATGTTTTGTTAGGATTAGAATTATTACATAGTGTTGTGAGTAGGATTTGGTTTCTTAAGCCTATGAATAAAGGCGTCTAACATTGACATGCATGGTTGATGAATAAATAAGATTATTAGTTTCTGTATTTCTCCTCTTTCAAGTTGTTATCCATAATCTATCCTTCTTATTCTCTCTATCTCTTCTATTTCTTTTTTCTGTTTCTGTATCACCAAGTCTCTTCTTTATCAATAGCCTAGTTGATTTAGATCTCTTACAATTCTCACACTAACCCACAAGTTTAACTAGTGTTTATGCAAGGATGGAGTGGGGTACGGTCTGTAAATAAGGAAACAAATGTTTCTTCTTCATTAATTTTGGATAATTCAAGTTTCCACCTAGCTGGATATATCATCATAGGCCACTGTACGCAGAAGCAAATAAATCTGTTATTTTACATAGATCAAGTACTTAAGGACGGGAGCGAAACAAATCCCACCATAGTATTTCCTCCAATCACCCACCCAAAGACCCAGAAAAGAAAAGTCATATTCTAGCACAATAAACTAATGCTCATTTTTTTCAAGTTATGAAACTGCTTCCTTTTAAAAGCAACAATAAAAGGAAAACAAATTAATGTTAATTCTGCCACAAACACAAAACAAATTCTCTATTACCATGGACTTGAAAGAGCATAAGGATAATGTAAAATAAAAGTCTCATCATATACACAGTTAAAAAAAACAAACAAACATAGAGAAAATGTGTAATAGAACAATTTGGATAAATTAGAAAAGAAAAGAAAAAGAAAATCTACATACCACTTTTATTTCAGATTTTGCTTATAAGACCTTATCAAAAGCATAATTTTGCTTATCACTCTTAATAACTCTGTATTCATTGGATATAGATTAACACATAAAGGTTATTTGTGTCTATTGACAGAGCAGCCTCAGATTTTATAGTGTTGAGCTGTAAAGAAAAAAAAAAAATCCTTGACTAAGGTGTCAGTCAAATCAAATGTTGCCAAGTGAGCTCATAATTAACCTGTGTTTCGTTAGTTAGTTACTAATTAGTTAGAACTTGATTAAGCTTTGCTAATAGCTGTATATAAAGGACACTACCCTTTAACAAACAATATCTTCTCATTAATAGAAAATTTAGAGAAATTACTTCTCTCAACTTGACATGTGTCATCAAAAATGGAAAATTTTCCTTCCTTTTCCTCTTTACCAAACACTAATGAAATTGAAAAAAAATGCAAAGAACTTGATTCTGATGAGTTCTTTAGCAAAAGAAAATCAACCTTCCTCTGAAAAATTATTCAAAACTTCTTCCAAGACACTGTAACAAATTTGTGTGGATCCAGGTCTCTTGTCCAAATAAAGTTCCTAATGTGCTTCATGAGATTATTAAGCAGAGCCTTCGGCCACATGTAAAATTTAATTTTAAGGCTATAGAGCAACATGGAGTGCATAACAGAATGGACAAGTTGGGTTCGATCAACATGGGATAAGAGCTTTCCTTTCCATTCAGAAAGCTTTGCCTTTACTCTATCTGCAATTGGCTTGAGGCAGTCTAATTTAGGTTGGCAATAAAATATAGGAACACCTAGATAAGTGAAAGGTAGTTTGCCTTCTTGGAAACCTAGGATGTCTTTTATAATACCCTGCGTCTGATTGAATTTATGGTCAAGATAATAAGAGCTCTTAGATATGTTCACCCTCTCGCAGAAGTTTGCTCATACCCATTGGGGAACTTGATCTATTGTCTCAAGAAATTGGAGTCAGCTCGACAGAAGATAAAAATATCATCGGTAAACAAACCGTGGGATAGAGGAGTGCACCCTCTAGGAGAAGAATTACGAGTGATTTGTCCCTATTCTAGAAGTTTTGATAGAACTCTACTGAGAACTTCCTCTGTCAGACAAAAGAGTAATGGAGATTCAGGGTCACCTTTACTAACCCCTTTATTGCAAGTCAGATAAACCTTTGGGAGAGCCATTCACTGAGATTGATAATTTAGCTGCGGGCAACAACACCTTAACCCAATTGATGAAGATTGGATCAAACCCACAGGCTGCTAGAACACAAAGAACAAAATCCCAGCATACAATATTAAAAGCTTTAGTAATGCCAAATTTGAGACCAATGTTGTTGCCTCTGACCTTCTTCCCTACAAGCTGAACATTTTCGAAAACCATGCCAATACAATAGGAGAATTATAAAGCTTCTTATAAAAATAAAAAATATACTCACTAATAATAACCTCATTTAAAACAGTGACTCCATCCATATCTAAGCTGTGCATTTTGGACCTAGCATACGTCACTTTAGCATGGGCATGAAAGAAATGAGTGCATTTGTCACCATCTTTAAGTTAAGAGACCTTATATTTTTAAAATAAGCCAATCAAATCCCACGCCACAACAAAATTTAAACGAAGAGAGAAACAAAAACACAAACTTCAAATTAAAGCATTTCCAAAGTCGAACAACAAACAAAACACAAAAACAAAATAAAGAATCAACAGCAAAAACTAACCAAAGAGATCGAGAAGAAAAGGGGATCAAGTGACTGATGGAAACAACGAACTGAATCTGTTCATTGCCCCAACATTGAAAACCCTAACCTGTCGGAGTCATCTCCGATCGACCGAACACTGTGTTGGAGTATTGCGAGGAAGCTTTTGAGGCCGAGATTGACGGAATCATCTGAGCGGAGACAGTGCAAGAGATCGAGAGGCGAAAGGCTGTGGTCGAACAGAGATTGGCAGAGGTCTGATAAGTGTTCTACTGCCATATTAGAAAGAGAGAAGAAAAAGAATAGTGTTCAATTGTTCATAAGGAGGAGTGAGATGAAGGATTTCGGAGGAATGAACAATTATAACCAAAGGTATACCCGGCGCACCCATAAAAAAGGATTGGAATAGGTAAAGCCGTAAAGGTCAATTTTCATGGGTCTTTAAGAGTGGATCCGTACCCTATATATATTTGTACATATGACCCGTTTTTTCTGGTATACCCGTAATGAAACCTTGTCAACTCAGAATGATGATAACTTAATTAATAAGCTCTCTACAAGTGTGAAACCAAAAATATTTATTGTTGATGGGTGATTTTGACACTAACCAAATACACGTGTGAAATGTTGAATTGGCCCAGAAGACACACGTGGATGAAAGAGTGACAGCAAAAACAATGGAGAACAGCGTTTAAAGTGATTCGGATGCTAAGGAAGCAAATCCTACGTCCACTGATTTTGTATTAATGATAGTGGTCAGGTCACATTCAGAGAACTGACTTACAAATGATTATACAAGAGAGAGAATGCTATTTTTTCTTTAGAGAGATTAGCTAATCCCTTAAATGAGAGAGGAGCTCTCAATTTATAGTGGGATGGAATAAGGTTATGATTACTAAATCTATGAGTTGGTGGGATTATCCGTGTAAATACTTCTTTATGTCTCATTGCCCACCTTCTAAAGCGATTTATGCGATTTGGTGCAGTGATTAGACACGTGGAATCACTCTAGCTCCTGGCTGATCTGACGCGCACCCACTGCCCTAACAAAAGCATGCCGCCCTTGTCATTGTGTGACGTGGCTGCCTTTGAATGGCTGTGGACATACCTAAGCTCTGACTTTTCATGCTGACTAGGTCTTGCGTCAACCCTACTTTTTCAGGCATAACAGAAGTCCCCTAATTTTTAAGGTGCGAGGATCGGACCTTGGAAACTATAATTCATGCCATGACAAGATGCCTTCGAGGAAATTCTTGTGATTCCAACCTGTTTGAAAAGAGGTCGAGACTGCGCTTTTGTGCATGCGACCGATACGGTCTTCGCTTAAGGATGAACGACCTGATTTTAGACCATTCCGGTGCTTTGATTTCGGTTTTTCGAAGTTCACGGCTTAATTATTCTTGGAATTCCCCCTTGGATAAGGGATTGGACTGTTTCGGAACTTAATACTTGTCGAGAGTCACGTCGTTTCACGACCAATGGGGTAGAATCGAGGAGTCACGTTGCTTCGTGAATGGTCAGATGAAGAGTGCTCTACGTAACGATCTCTTCAAGTGTTACCTGTTGCATTTTCGTAATGGATGCATTTAATGAAACGCCTTCTGCTCTAACAGAAGTGTCCTGTGCGCAATTAATGCCAGACATGCGCATTAAATGCATGACATGCCAAAACGATATCCCCTATTAAAGCATTAAATGCAGATTGGGACGCATTTAATGCTGCAGGAGAATCGTGCCGTCGCTTGGGTTTTTCAACAGAGAATGACGACAATTTGGTTTTATCTTCTTTTTATTATTTTCAACTTTGTAGGTGTACAAAATGTTGGTGTCATCACATTTTAGTACAGGGTCTGGGGTAACATCAATAATGACAAATAGATCACCAGGAGATCCACCTCTTCTTCCAACATTTTCTTCGCCGCGCACCCTTAAAAGGCTACCAGAGTCCACACCAACTGGAACTTTTAGACTGATCCATTTTGTTCTCCTCACACGTCCATCCCTAGAACATGTGTTGCATAGAGTAAACACTTCCCTAAGAGTTGGTCATTACCTGCTGGAAGACACCTAAAGGAGTCCTTGCTGATGAGACAACTTGCCCTTGCCCACCACAAGTAATACATTTATATGGCTTTGGCCCTGGTTTCTCACCTGAACCATCACAAGTCCCACAACTCTCAAGGCGTGTTACCTCGATCTCTTTTTCAACTCCAAAAACTGCTTCCTTAAAATTTATGACAAGGCTGTAATATTCATCATCTGACAAGACCTTTACAGTACAGAACAACTTCATCATTTGAAAAATCAAAACAGTTCAGAGAATTAACCCTGGCTCAACCGCAAATAACAAACTAAAATAACCACATGATTGAACTTTCTACCTCATATGCGTTGCTTATTTCCTTGAATTTCTGTTCTGCACCGGGTTCTCTGCATAGAAATTAAAAAAACTACAAAAGAGCAACATTAATTAGATGGGTCTAAAATTTATAAAGACGATGTAAGTAGCAAAACAGACTGAGCAAGCTCAGACTACTAGTGTTGTAACCAGGAGAAAAAAAACATATTAGAGAAATTAGGGAACTTACTTGTTCACATCCGGGTGATAACTACTAGCAAGCTTATGATAAGCTGAAAAAGGAAAAGTATATAAGAGCAAGTAAATATTAATTGAAGAAAAATAAGAGGTCATTCCAAAGTTGTTGATTAAAGTACAGGAATAAACTTGTAGAAATGATAAATGCGTCTAATTTGAATAAGATTACCACTTAATCAACCCAGTATATAATTCAACAGAACATCTTTTCCAGCTTCAATCAAATGTTTTCAACTACAAAGTCGATCACGCCGACTAGGCCACATAGCCCTCAAAGGTTTCAACTACAAGTCGGTCACACCGACTCGACCACAAGCTCCATACAAGCTCCACTTGGCATACACCTTCAATCGGCCCATACCGATTTATTGATTTACACCTTCAATCGGCCCAAACCGATTTACAGTTTACACCTTCAATCGACCCAGACCGATTTATGAATTTACACCTTCAATCGGCCCAAATCGATTTATTGATTTACACCTTCAATCAGCCTAGACCGATTTAAAGTTTACACCTTCGATCGACCCAGACCGATTCATAAGTTTATGCCTTCGATCAGCCCAGACTGATTCATAAGTTTACGTCTTCGATCGATCCAGACCTATTCATAAGTTTACGCCTTCGATCGGCCTAGATCGATTCATAAGTTTACACCTCCAATTGACAAATCATCGACCCAATCCACACAACAGTCCATCCGACCTAACGAGCTGCTATCACTAATCGCAGCCGCACTCATCGACCATCGACCTACGAGTCGCTATCAGTCATTCGCGACTCGCTCGATAAACACACACTAAGCAAATACTCTTTAACTTAGAGAGTGGGGGGCTAACTGTTAGGGCCAAAAATCGTCTTAGGACGAGGCCCAATAACGAAATAAACATGTCATGGCCCAAGGCCTCAACCCAATTCCGATTGGGCCTAAGCTTAAAATCACCTTGTGAACTACCCATTCTATGAGTTGGGCTATCCTATAAGTTAAGCAAAACTGGGTTTTAGCCCATTAGCCTGCAACTGTCCATAAATAAAAAATCAAAATCTCATTCTATTTCCTCTTCTACTAAAATTTCAAATCTTACACAAACTATTAAACTTAATCTGATAAAGTCAATAAATCATATCTCTTTCATGATAAGGATTATCTCTCAAAATAGGGCTTAGTGTCCTATAGAGGTGGGCATTTGGGAGTGAGTCCAAAAACCTAGCCCAAAAACCCAATCCAACAAGGCGGAATCCCAAAAACCCAAGGTCCTGAGGGCTAGGTCCCAAAAGCAGGGACCGGAGGCCTAAGGAGGAGGGCCCAGTCTCTCCACTGGGCCCTCTTCCAAGGCCCGGGCCTGGGCCCAAATTTTTTTACTTTTTTTCATTTTAGTCCTTTGTAAAATTACGTAAAGTCCCTATAAATTTTAGAATAAACATAAATTGTAAGGGTTAAAATAAAATTTTACAAAATATATAAAAAAATAAATTATTTTTTTACTTTAATTTTAACCTAGTTGGTGCCAACCAACGGTCATTGGGGGTTGGGGGTTGGTTTTTTTCATTTCCCCCACCCCCACAATTACACTATAAATAACCCTAAAATCTTTCATTTTTTTCCACACCACTCAATCTCTCATTCTCTCAATCTCTCAATCTCTCAACTCCAAATCTCCAATCAAATTCTCATTCAATTTATATTTATATTTATAATTTATTCATATTATTTATTTATTTATTTATATTATTCAATTTTTTCTATTTTTCAATATCATCTCTTCTTCATATTATTATTTAATTTCTTTTCTTTTTAATTATTTATTATTTTATCATAAATTCATAATGGATTCCCGAAATGATGCATTCGGAGGATCATCCCCAAATGAGTTTTACATTCCATCCATCGAAGAAATGGAATGGTTCAATCCATTTTCACCATTTCCTCTAGAGGTAACAGCTGCAATTCCACAACCACATTCAGTCGGGACGAGGTGTAGCCAAACACATGCGAGCTGTAAGTCAACGGGCACGGGCACAGTCCAACCCCCTTCCCCCTTTGGACCATCTAAGAGGGTTGTGTCCGATGTATGACGATACTTCACCAAATCAAAATGGCCAAAGACAAATGGGGAGGGAGAAGAATCGTGTGGGATTTGTAATTTCTATGGAACCATTATTGGTGCTGAGAAGCAGACTTTGACGATGCAACGACACGTGGAGAAGAAGCACCCCCAAATAATATAGTTGCCCGATACATCTTCAAGCGGATTAGGTAGACAAATTCAAACTCAACTTAATTTTAATCCTCAACTCTCTCAACATGGCAATACAATGCACATGTTGCACGAGAGGAAATAGCAAGATACATAGTTGCTACAAACTCTCCCATTTGTTTATCTGAAAATCCTTATTTTATTCTTATGATTAAAACTGCATTTTGTCCAGCATATACCTCTGTTAGTAGAAGTACAAGTAGAAGAGATATACTAAAACTTTATAACAAAATAAATAATAAACTTAAAAACGAATTTCAAAATTTTAGGAATATATCTATTGCACTTACATCAGACATATGGGCTTGTAGATCAAAAACCGATTTTTTAACTGTCACAGTACATTTCTTAGATCATAATTGGGGTTTACAACAAAAATTGATGGGTTTTAAACCATTATATGAAAAACATTGTGCTGAAACTATTTATTTTACAATTCTTGAAGTTTTGCAAGAATATTTATTAACCGATAGAGTTGTAGCGCTAACACTTGATAATGCAGCTGCTAACACCGCGACAATCTCTTTATTTGAAAAGAGATTGGATCCGTGTGGTGAAGACAATTTTTTTCACCAGAGATGTGCTTGCCACATCATCAATTTGATAGTTAAAGTAGATTTAGATGCTATACATTTGAAGATGGAGAGGGTGCGCGTGGCTATCGGATTTATCGTCGGCGGTAATAATAAAAGATGGCAAGAGTACGTCAAATATTGTAAGCAAGAGGACCCACCGGTTCGACCTTTGAAGTTATGTACAGACATACCTATCCTTTGGAACTCCACCTACTTGATGTTGGAAAAAGTTTTGCCAACCACGAAACAAATTACAGATTTCATCAACCGGAAGCACTATCCACAGGAAGTTGTCAGATAGGATGACAGGGCGGTTTGTGAACTTTTTTATTCATTTCTTCAAATTTTTTATGATGCTACTAATACAATAAGTGGTATTTATTATCCGACTACTAATTTAGTGTTAGATATTTTACTTCAAATTGCTAAAACTTTTGCTAAACATAGATATAATAACATTTTAAGGGAAATTGTTTTAAAGATGGAAGAAAAATATGAGAGATATTGGTTAGATATTCCATTCTTATATGGATTAGGCCTTGTTCTAGATCCTAGGTTTAAATTACACGTAGTTAATTGTATTATTACTGAGCAAGGCCAGCATTTAGGACATGATTATACGTCTTATTTGAATAACTTTAAACAAAAATTGGATAGCATTTTTTCTTTATATGAGAACAGGTACAATAGAAGTGGAAGTGGAAGTGGAACGTTCAGGAGAGAGGATCAAGATCTTAATGCAGCCCTCCGTCAAGGATCGAGCAAGTGGACGTATGTGGAACGTGGCAGAAATAGCAGCTCCAGCTCGTACATACATGGACCAAATGAGTTGAATCGCTACCTACAAGTGGACATGTCCTTTATGACAATGAAGGAGCAACATGATATGGATATTCTTCAATGGTGGAACCAACATGATATGAATATTCTTCAATGGTGGAACCAACATGAAAGTCGATTTCTCATTATAGCTCAAATGGCACGTGACATTTTATCTGTGCCGGTTTCTACAATTGCATCCGAGTCAACATTTTCAACGAGTGGTCGGATTGTTGAAGACAGAAGATGGTCTTTAACTGATGAGATGATTGAAGTGATAACGTGTTTACGGGATTGGACTCATGCAGAAAGAAGATTACAACAGTACCCTAAAGATCCCCGAACAACTTGAACTCTTTAGGAATACAGATTTGAATGATGTAAATATTATTGACGATGAAAATAAATAATTTAATTAAAAAAATAATTTAATAATTTAATTGTTTATTTGTGAAGTGTGAATGTGTGAAATGTGAATTTATGTTAAAAATTAAAATTAACTATTAATTTATTTATTATTTTTTTTAAATTAATTAAAATTTTAAAAACTTACTAATCTACCCTTGAAAAATATTAAAAACCCCCTATAAAATTTTATTTCGCCCTCAAAATATAAAAAAAAATCAAGGGGGAAAAGAAATTATCCAAGCCCATAGGACCGGTTCGGGTCCTCATATTACTCATGGGCTTGGGACTGGTCCTATGCCTATGAGCGACTGGTCCCATTTGGGACCAATCCCAAATGGACCCAGGCCTAGGCCTACTTGAGACTGGTCCTTGACCAGCTCTAGTATCCTACTAAGATTCCAAATCTTACTTAAACTATTAAACTTAATCTGATAAGGTCAATAAATCATATTTCTTTCTTGATAGGGATTATCTCCCAAAAAAGAGGACTCAATGTCCTACTAAGATTCCAACCCCTTGGGTTCACTATAAAAACAAAGGCTTGCCCTCTCATTATGCATGCAATCTTCTATAGTCAATCTACACTACTCAAAACCATCTATTTGCTCATAAAGTTCTTGCTCCCAAGAACCTGACGCCTCCACCATAGTCCTAGCTTCCGACAAGACTCTTGGTAATTTTCATCTCCTTAATTCTTATAAAATAATCTCTTTCAGCCTTGCTGACTTAAGCGTTGGAGTGCCTACGGCAAACACCACCCTAGTGTTTTCCGAAAGCTTCACGCTTGCCCTTTCATGTGTGCAAGTCTAATGGATTGTCAGTGGCCTCAACCTCACGGGATCAAACCCTATTTTCATGAGAGTAGATTTTTTGCATCTACAATTATATATCCCATCAACTTATCCCTAACAAGTCAAACCAAAATCCGAAATTTGCTCAAAAATGGACAAATCATGTAATACCCGGCAACCTAAAAACAGCCCATGCGATATGAATTGTGATCCATGACAAGTATTGTAAACAAAGAACTGGCACATAATTTTTTTTTCTATGATCAGCGTGTTAAGATCAGCTTACACACACCTCAACTAATTCCTCTAGACCCTGAAGTTGAAACTGGCACATCAGGGTGTTGAGGCAAGCTTGCGCACACCTCAACTAATCTCCTTGGGCCCTGAAGTTTACAGCTGGGTAAATCTTTTCAGTGTTCACCCCTATTAGGGACCTAGGTGGATCGAATTCAGGACATCTTGAGTAATATACTCAAGAGTTCTAGTTGACCGTTGGGCAACCCAATGGTGGTTAACTGGCACATAAATTACTACCTTATAATTATAAACAAGTTATATATATATATATTGATATTAAAATAATGTGAAATTAATACCAGTAGTATCAAACAACAAAGTCTTTTGTTTCTCGAGTTCGAGTCCCTAGAATTGCCAATAGTTGTGGTTATTAAAACTCTTATTCGATTGATAGTTCAAAATCCCTAAAAATAGTCTTTTGGGCATTATTTCTACCCCATCCTATCCAAAATATATATTTATTTCCCTATTCTAAAAATCTAATTCTATTTTATTCAACTATCTTTAAACCACCTAAGTTTGTTAATTTAACTAAACACTCTCTATAATAAAAGTTTATAAATTGATAAAAACACCCTCACCCACTCACATATTCCTGACAGTCAACATTGGTTGTCGACATTTAATGGGTGGATGGGGTGTTTTTGTTAATTTTAAAATTTTTATTGTATGGGTGTTTAACTAAATTAATAAATATAGGAGATTAAAAAAAACACATTTTTAAATTCAAATCTTACCTCGTAATAATAATTAAACTCAACTTTTTTTCAAAAATACTAATCCAAATAATAAAATAAATACACCCTATAAGTATGCACAAACTATTAGAATACTCTAGTCATAAAAAAAATTTAAAAAAAAATAAAAATCAATAATATTGATATGGAAGTCTGAACCCACAAATGCCATGTTCATCCCACGTGAACGGGATCACAATCAAAAAATAATTCCCATTAAATAAAATTTAATTATCAATTTCTACAATTTTTTAATAAATCATAGCCGTCCGTCCCCATCACAATCAGTCCAGCTTTCCCTCTCTTCCACCATTGCTTCAAATAAACTACCAAAAACAGAAACAGAAGAAAACAGTTGAGCATTCTTCTTGTAAAACCAGTCAAAACACAACACAACACAAACTTCCCACTTTGTTATTTTTTCTAATTTAAAAAAAAAAAATTATTTTTCTTAGATTTCATCGCTACTCAGTGTCCTTTCTTCATACACATTCATTCATTTTTTTTTTTCCTTCTGTTTGTAAAGTCTCAATGGATCCTTCTCTCAGCCCCAGCACCTTCTCTAACAGCTTAAAGGTACATTTTTCATTTCTTTTCTTTTCTGGTTTCTTCTGCTGCATTAACATAAACCCACTTCTGTGTGACTTGATCCAGTTGTTTAAGTAAACTCAGTAGCTCTGGTGGCGGGTGAAATGTTTAGAATGGACCTCTGAGACATTTGTACTCTAGGTGCAGTTTGTGTCAGTTTTTAAACTTTAGGGGTTTTATTGATTTTTGGATAACAAAGAGTGTTTACTAATTTACCTATCCATGAAACCTTTTGGATTAAGATCATATGATTATAATGTAACTAGTTTGCTTCTTTCTACTGCATAAACCCACTTGTGTGTGTTGAATGAAATGTGAAATGTTTGTACTTTTTGAGGTGATTTGTGTTAGTTTTTAAGGGTTTTATTGTTTTTTGAGATAATTATGAGGGTTTTTTAAGCTATCCATTGATAGTTATTTGTGGAGACTTTTGGATTTAGATCATATGATCTGATGGTAGTTATGGATCATTAGAATAAACCCCATCAGTTTCAGAAACAACAGAAATTACTCTTATGATATGTTTGTACTTTCAACTTTCTAGGGTGGATTTTGTTGATTTTAAAACTTTGGGGATTATATTTTAGTTGGAATTATTAAGAGAGTGTATTGTACTTAACGTGGATAACTATTTCTGCGGCCTTTTTTTAATGTTGTAGACCTGGCATCAAATTTTGTTCATGTAATTTTGCAATGGAATATGTAGCTACTTGAACTGACATACCTTGCATTACTGGCAACTCTGTGTTTGAACAAGTTTATAAACCTTGGATTGTCCCAACTAAGTAAATGTGTTTTGAGTGGAGGATGTTTATGTAAAGCTTAAAAGCAAATCCGTAAGGTTTAAGGAACTCTAACTGTGATTGCAAAAGCACAAAGTAACTGATTTACCACTCCTGTTTGAACAGTGTCTTACCAGCTGCAGATAGTCGTTTCTAGTCTGAAAATAAACCTGATCTGATTGAAGAGATAATACTTGAGTCTTCTCAAACTTTTAGATGAGTTTTCTGAAGATACTAATCTCTGTAACATTTGATCTTTATTGTAAATTATATACAAATTTAGCTGAAGCTGGTTTGTGTTTTAGCTTATGTAAATCTGAAAATGTTTGATAATTATACTCTGCCAGTGTTATGTTCTTCCTTGTTTGTGGATACATAGCAAGTGACCTCACAATTGTCAGTGTATTCATTCTTCTGTCCATCCGAACCCAATCATTTTTTGACTGCTATATCAATGCGCCTGCTGTACTCAGCTTTCGTGCTCTGATGTTTTTTGCTGACTTGATACTCTGCAGAGGGAGTCATGGAGGTATACACTCCTTTTATCCTTCCAAAGCATTGGAATCGTTTATGGTCGTCTGAGTACCGCTCCTTTATATGTCTTTGGGACACTTTTTACAAAAGGGGATCGTCCTTCACATGCTTTCAAATCAGAGGAGACTGTATATGAACTCTTCTCCTTTATTTTCTGGACTCTGACCGTTGTTTCATTACTGAAGTATGTCCTCATTGTTTTGAAGGCTGATGATGATGGAGAAGGTAACGACTTTTTTCACTGTATGATTGAAAGAATCAGTTTTGCAGGATTTCAGTTTGATTTTTTAGCATATTCTTGCAGGTGGTCCTTTTGCTTTATACTCATTATTATGTAGGCACGCTAAAGTTGGACTGCTTCCCAATGACAAGAGTGTCAATGAGGTCACGAGCTATGATGTGGGAAGCCCATTTAGGATCAAGGTTGAATCTAGAGCTAGAAGGGCCATTCAAAAACATAAGAGTAGCCACTATCTAATGCTGTTTCTGGCACTCTTCGGTTCATGTATGATGATTGGTGATGGGGTGCTCACTCCAGCTATTTCTGGTTTGGGATCTGATAACTTCATTGGCCTTCTATCTGTTTCCTGTTTTCTTCTATGATTAATGGATCAACGGAGATGATTTTTTTTCCTTTTCTTTTTCTATTTACCAGTGTTATCAGCTTCACAAGGTCTTCAACGATCATTGTCAGATATGGCGCCTAGATGTAAGAGCTAGCAACAAGATTGAGTATTATTAAGACTAAAAACATAGGAGAAAGAATTGTTCCATAATGTCATATCAAATCTATTAGTCATCCTTTCATGATCTAAACCTTGTTGTATCTTGTGATCTTTTCAGTTTCTTCTTCACCTGATAAACAGGAGGAATTATCAGATCAGTTTAAGAAATGTAAGTATTCTTAATGTGAGGCAAATTTCTTTCATTTGAATATCTTTCACACGTTTTTGTTTCATTTCAGTATGTAACGCTCAAATCCTACATATGTCATGTGCCTTTCATTTGTTTGTTCTTTATGTGTCTCTTTTGGCTTGGTCCATTCTGTGCGTTCTGTATGCATTTGAGCTTGGTCTACGTTATACAAGAGATGGCCTGTTAGTAGTCTGAAATATTAATGTTTTTTTTAACTGACATGGATAATTGTAGTTCACAATACTAATCTGTGAATTTGCTTGACATTTTTGTTTGTTTCAGATGTACCAGTTCCCTTTGCATGTGCTATACTGGTATGCCTTTTCACGCTGCAGCATTATGGAACCCATAAAATCGGGTTCATTTTCGCTCCGGTTGTTATTTTGTGGCTCTTTTTAATCGGCGGAGTGGGTTTCTACAATATTCTCGTCTGGAACCCGCACATCTTTTGTGCAATCTCCCCAACATACGTGTATAGATTTGTAAAAAATATTGACAAAGATAGTTGGAGCTCATTGGGCAGTATTCTACTTTGTGTTGCAGGTTGGTGTTGATTGAACTGCTTGTGTGTTCCACTTGAGTTATATTTCATTTTACATGTCAGGGCTTCTTTGAAATGAATAATTATCAATTATTTTGACTAGTTGTATGTGAAAATTTTCTTGTCTACAGGATCAGAGTCAATGTTTGCGGATTTAGGTCATTTCTCAAAGAAATCAATTAAGGTACTAAATAGAGTTTACCTTCACTCATCTCAGTTCAGTAGAAGGTGTACTCCAAACAGTTATGAACAATGTGTTTTTACTGTCTACATTGCAGATGACATTTGTCAGCTTAATTTATCCGATTCTAATTTTATGCTATGCTGGTCAAGCTGCATTTATCTCCAAACACTTGAATGCTTCTGATAACTTTAATCATCTCAGTACATCAATGCCTAGTAAGTCAGATACTTGTTTTATTTCTGCTTCTTCCAACTGCTTCCGCTGAGAATTTGTTTTGCTAACTCATGGAAACAATATGGCGAGTCCAGGATCTATCCGCCATATCTTTGTAGTATTGTCTCTAATTGCTTCAGCCATTGGAAGCCAAGCTACCATAACAGCCAGTTTCTCCATCATAAACCAGTGCCTCGCATTTGGTTGTTTCCCCCGAGTAAAAGTTATACATACATCAGATAAGAAACATGGGCAGGTTTATATTCCAGATGTGAACTGGTTATTGATGATTCTTAGCCTCACTGTTACAATTGCTTTCCATCAAGTTGTGCGAATAGGAAGTGCAGCAGGTACACTATGCTTACAAATCTCCTCATTTTTCCCTCACAATTCTCTAAATTACTATGATTGAAGCTGATGAAGTTGTCAAGCAACCGTAAAACGGTTGAGAAGGATTACATATCACACTAGAGAAAGGAGAAACAGATGTATACAAGGAGTATACTTCGTGCATCAGAATTTAGCTTTTTATTCATTATGTTTTATAACACATTGGAAATAACTGTGAAAATTCAAACATGCATGCATAAATTTGAATCGTGATTTTGGCACGGAATTTCACATTGTGTCATGCGTATTCTGTCATAATAATAATTGGTTGCATCCCCTGCAGGTTTGGCAATAGTTTCAGGAATGTTAGTGACAACATGCTTGATGTCACTTGTAATTGCACTGTACTGGGAAAGGAGCCTGTTTATATCTGCTTGCTTTTTGATATTTTTCGGCTTCATTGAGGTCATGTATCTCTCGGCTTGTATGCTGAATTTTCACAAGGGAGCTTGGTTTCTAGTTGTCCTTTCTGCAGTGACCTTGACAATCATGCTTTCGTGGCATTACGGAACCAAGAAAAAGTACGAGTTTGATTTAGAAAACAAGGTATCTACAGAGTGGCTCACAGATCTTAGCCCAGGCCTCGGAGTTTCCAGGTTATCCGGAATTGGCTTTATCTACACTGATATAGTCACAGGAATTCCAGCTTTTTTCTCACATTTCATAACTAATCTTCCTGCATTCCATCAAGTTCTGATCTTCGTGTCCTTCAAGTCACTACCAGTGCCTTATGTGCCCTCAAGTCGGCGCTATCTTGTAGGCAGGGTCGGGGTGAAAGATTATAAGATATATCGCTGCATTGTTAGATATGGTTATTGTGATCGCGTTAGGGACACAGATGATTTCGAGGATCAAATCATCAAGTCAATTGGAGAATTCATTTCCCTGGAAGAAAATGATTCGGAGTCCCTAACATCAGCTGAAGGAAGAATGATTGTTATTGGAAAGCCATTGCCGGATGGAAATGCTTTAATACCTTTGCATGAAAGCTACTCCAACGATGAGCATACAAACAACAACGAAAGTCAAACAAGCCCATTGGCGGATTCATTCGAGAGGGATTCTGCTCCTGCCAAGCGTAAAAAGGTCAGGTTTGCTTTGCCAGCAAATAGTCCTAAAATGCTGGTGTCAGTAAGAAAGGAACTACAAGAACTAATAGACGCCAGAGAGAGCGGTACTGCATATTTCCTGGGGCAGTCGCATTTAGCTGTGCGCGATGGTTCCAACTTTCTGAAGCGTTTGCTTGTGATGATCTATGTTTTTCTCGATAAAAATTGCAGAGAGCCTCCGGTAGCATTGAACATCCCTCATGCTACTCTTGTTGAGGTTGGTATGGTTTATACAATATGAATTATAAAGCATAAATTAACTTAGTATTTTGGTTCGTTGTATGTAAATAAGGCGAAAAATGTAACGATCTTGATGCTCTTGCTTAGTTAATGAATCATTTGAATACCATCCAAGTTTACTTCACTACATCAAAAATGCTTATTTCCGATTACTTTTATTGAGGGATGTAACTCGATTATGAGATCAATTCCGCGGTTTTTTTGAATTTTCTTCGAGAGTGCTTGTACCTACTAAAGATGCACTAATGAAAGCCAAATGGAATAGCTGCATCTAGGAACAAAGGAGATAAAATTGTTCCAACAAAAGCTAAGAGTTGTTCATCGAACCATTTTCTATTCTACCTTTCAATGAAGGGTTTTATGACAACTTAAACACTTAATTAAGATTGAACTTGAAAATTAATCTTGCCCTTTGTTTGATAATTTTTTTTTTTCTATTAACCCACAATATTTGTACCACTGGAAATAAGGCCTATCCAACCCAAATTCGGAGCCCAAACACAATTTTTTTCTGCAATGGAGCAGGCCTTCCCCAGTGGATAAGCAGGCGCCAGCATTTTCAACAATATCACAAACACAACGTGACAGTTCATTAACTTACTCTCATAAATGGAACGTGATAACTCGCATTTAATCAAATATGACCTATTATTGAGCATGTGGAATCTATTATAAACTGACTAATTACAAACTAATACATCGTATTTGTGAGAGAAAATAAGTAAGAATGGTTTATGAGTATAATATTACCCTATTTGCTTGGATAGGAAAAAAATGCTGATCCACAAATAACCAATGTCGATTTTAGAATCTTTTGAACGAATGTGTTACTTAGAGGAAGCCATAGGGATGAAAATGTGACTTTCCAGAGTTCAAAAATGGGGAATCTTTTAAACCACTAAGATTTGTTTGAACTGTTTGTTTGGAAGAGTTTGTGAAACATTCGTTGGGGCATCCATCAGTGAGAATAAGAACAAAAGACTGGTGAATAGTATGAGTATAAATAATAATAATAATGGCGATACAGCATTGGAAACAGTAGCGAATTTGGAAGACATGCTGCTGGAAAAAGTGGGAGAATGAGCAGAATAATTTTATAAAGAGAAAATATAAAAGGCTGAAGAAAGATTATGATAAAAATTTAATTGTACTATCAAAGCTCCCCAGTATTCGAGAAACCAACATTGAATTGTTCCTTTCGATTATGATAAAGGACAAATTAAAGATGATGAAAGTAAGGGTCACTACCTTCAATTAGTGGTTTCTGACAATATAATTACATTTTGGTCCTTTTGTTTTTGGTCTATTACCAATTTACCATTATGGATACTTATCTTAAATACTAATATTGTGATTTTTTTTAATGATTTATTTGATTATTAGTTGACCATTAGCTGATTTAGAAATTATACTAAAATGATGAAAATAACTATCTAGAAATTAAAGTTAAATTATTTGATTGAGTTTGTATTTATGCAGAGAACAATATTAACCTCAAACTCTTGATTGAAAAGCAATTACATTTGCCTTCTTTAATTAACTTCAAATATTTCCCTATAAAATTAGGGTTTTTTCTATTGAAGATTTTTCATAATTCAAATTTCTCACTAATCTTCCTCCTATGCAAATAGCAACTATAATTACATTTCGGGTTTTTAATAACCGGATCTAAAGTTGAGCTCTTGCTCTTTGATAGGAACCCACTCCAATAACTCAACAATTAGACTAGGTCACAGGTCTTTCATGGGCTTGGGTAGAACTCTCCTTGGAAAACCGGCTTGCCAAGGGAGGATGCCCAAACCCTTATAATCTACATGCCCACCATTTTCCCTTCCAATATGAGATCCTAACATTTCACCACACTTTTGCAGATGACAATCATGTCGACCTCTTTACCCGCGTTGGCCTCTTTACCTTTTGGGTGATTTTGCGGATCCCTTTTTCCTCAGCCTCCATGCTCTTCTCGAGGTAACAGCGAGGGCCCAAGGACAGCCTGCCACATAGGCGACATCCACATGGTCACATGATCATGCTCTAATACTAATTGATAGAAACTCACTCCAATAACTCAACAATTGGGCTAGGTCATGGGTTTTTCATAGGCTTGGGTAGAACTCTTCTTAAAAAACCACTTGCTAAGGGAGGATGCCCAAACCCTTATAACACACATGTCCACATTTTTTCCTTCTAATGTGGGATCCTAACACTCTCTTACTCTCTCTCACCGTTCCATTCTTCCATTCTCTTACCTTTCCTTTCTAAACTTAGGGTTCCCAATCAACTTGTGCCATTTTCTCTCTCCCATATTTCTCTGATCTTTGATTCTAATTTCAACTTCCCCATAAATGTAAGTACTTGTGAACTATGCTCCTCCAGTAATTAAACAAACACTTTATCTACTAATATTGTTTGTGTAAATCATTTTTCATTAATTTCTAGAAGGGCATTTTCATCATTTGGATATACACCACAAAAGTTACGGAACAAGCATTTTAACACAAGGACTAAACTATCAAACAAAGTTTTGTTAAATTAAAGGAGTATGATGCTAGTATTTTTTACTTTTTTTTTTTTTAATGACCGAGGGTGTTTGGGTCAACTTATACGCATCTTAATTAATCTCTCAGGATCTTAGAACTACCAGTCGGATAAAAGTTCCTGTGGCCACCCCTATTAGCAATTGAGAAGAGACTCGAACTCAGGATCTTTTGAGTAATACATCCAAGAGTCTCTATTAAACCACCCAGCTACCCAGAGATAGTTAAAATGCTAGTATTTGATAAAAGTATCTTTGAGTAGTAGAGCAAAAACACAGGGACTAAAATGTAATTATGCAGATTTCTGACGAAAACCAATTAATATTTGCATGCATGTGTCAATCAAAAGAAATTGGGAACAGTTGAGGAGAGGTACTGAAATATTTTACCATACATAGAACCAAATACCCAGCTGTGCAGAACATTCAACCAAAAAATAGGAAAAGCCAATGAACTAACCTCAGCTCTACACTGTATATAGAAAGAGAAGAAGAAGAAGAGAAATAATTAATAATGGAAGCTGCTAATAAGAGCAGCAGCAGCAGCAGCAGGAGGGAAAAGGAAGAAGAAGAAGAGAAAGATCATAATAAAGAAACTCTCAAGAGAAGAATCTCAAGCCATCCTTTGTACGGCCTCTTGATGGAGAGTCACATGGGCTGCTTAAAGGTCTTTAATTTCTCTCTCTCTCTTTCTCTCTTTCTTACTGTGTTTCTTTTGTTTTTGTGCTTAAACTGAAGGATAAACATTATTGGTTTAGAGAGAGATTAGGATAATGCTATAATAGGGCTTTGCTTTGTCCTCAGGGTGTAAACTTCAAACTTTCAAAGACTTTCAAAGGTTTAATGTGTAACAAAGATCCCTTAATCCTAAATCTTGGGATGTTTGTGTGAAAAAGTAACGTATGTTTATGAAGTGATCAAAGATCCTGATCAGAACATTAGGGTCAAATCTAGTTGAAGCTTTTAGATAGTAAACCCTGATTAATATTCTTAATTTTGCTTTAAATTTTTATTTTTGCAGTTGGGAAGCATTCTGAGTGCAGAAAGAGATGAAGATCAAGACCTTAATCATAAGCAAGATGATGAAAGCAAGCCCAGTAATAGCCTGCATAATCTTTCAGAGCTTGACCATTTCATGGTAACATCTGTAGATCTCCATCAATTTTCTTTCGATAGTTATTATATAATTGCTAGGCTAGAAATTTGCAGTGAAATTAGGTTAAGCTCATTAATAATCATGAACTTGTTTTTGGGAATACAAAGGGACGAGCCTAGAAAATTGATCCTAAAGGGAGCCAGCCTTGAAGATTGACTATGTAATTAATTTCATTATAATGAACTTGTTTTGGGGAATACAAATCAATAAATCATAGTAGATTTGAGATCTATATTTCATGTGTGCAATTTCCCTTGCATAAAGATTATTTATTAATGGGTGCAGGAAGCATACTGCTTGGCATTGGGCAAGCTGAAAGAAGCCATGGAAGAACCTCAACAAGAAACCCTAGCATTCCTCAACACCATGCATTCACAGCTTAGGGAGCTCACAACAACCACCGGTCCTCCACCTCCTCATACATCTTCCGGTAAGCTAATTTTGTTCTGGGTAATCCCTTTATGTAAAACTAGAAAAAACAGCATTCCTTAACTGTTAAAAACAACACAACATAACCAACGATGAGTTGGCTAAGTGATAAAGGCTTGGAACCAAAGGATTTCCCTTGTGGTTTTAGGTTTAAATCACAAGAAAGATTGCTAATATTATTGGTTCGGACCACAGGGTTTGCCTTATTTTGGAAGCCTTGTTCGAAGCTGAAAGATTAGTTGAGATACGCGTAAGCTGGTCGAGCAACCCGAGTAACGAAAAAAAAAAAAAAACACATCTTATATCATAGATGCTCTCAACTTTCACAGAGCAATTAAATAGTTTATGATGACATTTATTTATTTTGTATCACAGCACTTTCTATACAAAGATTTTATGTATATTTATCTGATTTTTTTTTTTTTTTTTTTGGTTGCAGGGGAAAGTGATTACTAGTGATATGAAATAAACCACCAAAAATGACTTTGGTTTATTCAATTTGCTTACTATATATACATTGAGTACCTAATTGGTGCAATGTGTAGTAGTAGATTTGTTTTCAATTTGTCCTTGAACTGGCACACTATAACCCATATTGAATGAGTGTCTGTGAAATTAATTTCATGAGGGATTTAAGTTAATTACCTATGTTATTTGGTTAAAGTAGACACAAAAGAAAATTGGTTTTTAATATTAAATTATAGTAATTTTTTTTCTTTTTAAATTCTTAGGTACATTTAAGAGAAAAAAAAGTTTTTTAGGTCAAAAAACATATTATCGACATAACTGTTACTCATATCTTATACCATTTTAAAATAAATGCAGTAATATTACATATACAAACTTTGTATATGAATTTATATACAAACTAATACTATATTATTCTTTCATTGTTATAATATTACCTCCTATTTCATCGACTTCTTCAGTACTTTCATCTTTTCGACCACCTTCTAAAAAGTTTGTATAAAGAGTTTGTAAGTCGTTTTCTAACTTATGGGTTTATGGCTTCATCACTTCTTTCATATGGTGTAAGCCATATTATCTGCAGTACTGTAAATTAATATTGTTTATATATATATATATATATATATATATATATATATATATATATATATATGAGTGAGTAATGCTATGTGCATTAACCAAATTATACTAACCTAAGTATTAACTGAGACAATTAAAATTTTGAAATTTTTTTTTTTTAAAGTTTTTGGGGAAACTGACGTGGCAATAAGAGAGATATGTTACGTCAGTTAGTACTTAGGTTAGTATAGTTTGGATTAGTACAGATAATATTATTCTATATGAGTCAAGAACTCTCTCAGTACAAACACTATTTCACGTTCCAAATGATTATCTTAAAATTCTCATCCCAACAAGGATAGTAGATTATCCTTTTGGCACAACCAAAATTAAGATTCAACTTCTTGTAAGACTAAACTGATTCCCAGAATCTGAATGCTTAAAAAGGCAATTTCGATAAATTTGAGAGGAGTTACTTGACATATATATATGAACATTACTGTTATTTATACAGTCAAGTTAGGTTCAACTCACAAGGAGAGATGAGTTTAGAGCCCAGTTTATTTGAATGATACAAGAGCAAAGGCTGATTGCAGTTGTGAAAATCAGTTAGAAACCATGCTTTCCGTCTCATTCACAAAGCCATCCCCGGTCCAGTCTTTGTCGGACTGCAATCCTTTCTTCACAGCTTTCCTCTGTCGGATCGCTTCTTGTTGTCGCTGTACTAGGTCTGTGTGAGTTGTGAAATACTCTAGAGAAGCCCTAAAAGTCCACCAAAGAAGAAGAAAATAGTATCAGTATACCCTGCAATTATCTTAAACTTTCTTAAGATTGGTGTCTCAGATACAGAGCATAATGCATACCCTCGGAAATCTTCTATGGTTGAGAAATTGTGCGATCTCATGAAGTCCTTCAGCTCTTCACAAAGTTTCTTCACAAGGGGATATCCGTGCATCATAACACCGGTGCAGACCTATAAACAGAAGTAATGGCGTAAACAATGCGCCAATAATAAAGAGAAATAGTTTGATCTTAAGTCTTCACGATGAACAGAAAATGCATAGAAAAATGGAATGTTTTGAGTCAGATATTTGGACTATCAATTAATTCAGCATTTCTACTACAGCAGATCATATATAATATTAAATACAATGAGAATTCTAAATTAAGCCATTGCTTTTACAGAGAACTGCAAATTCTAGTAATTGTCAATGAATTTGTGCACCGAACATTTATAAGCATACCAAAAGTAAAAATTAGAAGACTCCCATCACTGTTGATGTTCACTCAAAGATTGGCATTTGATGGCTGTGAACATAAACATAGATCAAGAACCGTTTCTTTACACAAAATTTCACAGACTAGGCAGCTTTCGAGCCAGTGACCTATGTCTTGCATGAAGAACCCAACACAACATATTTGTTACGCATAAACATGTCTAAAAACCAAATAATGAACAAATTAAAGCATGTATTCATGTTCAACTAAACAACCAGAAGAAAAAAAAGATTTAGTGAAAGAAGTACAGGAGTAAAGGCGTTGACCAGTATTGAGTTGGAGAAAAAGCCAGAACTTGGCAAACACAAACAGGTCAAACAAGAGGATGGTTATATCTAAACTTCTCAGGTCATGAACTACAAAACTGTTTTATGAGAACAATATTAAAGATTCAAAGTTAACAGCTTGCGAAGAAGCTCAAAGCATAAACAAATTACAGAACTTTGTCAAAAATCTAACCTTTTCCCAGTAAATCAGCAATAAATCAAGGTAATAATAGTCATATAAAGCAACTGAGAATGAAGTCAAATTAGAGCAATTGTAAGTTCCTTCTGGTGTGCAGATGTCAAGCTCTTGAGAAATAAAATTACTGTACAAGTTAAAATCATATTCAAGGAAAGAAAGAAGATTATGAAGCCTACGAAACTTCTAATATGGAACTGCACAAGATGTTCATATAGCATTTTGAATTACAACTACAAACCAACCATATATATAAATGCGCAACCGAGATACTAAAATTTGACAAGACATTAACCATGAAAAACATTGTTATTACCGAAGAAAACAGCTAGAGAATTATGTTTTGGACCTACCTGAACGGTATTTGCTCCAAGAAGAATAAATTCAGCAGCATCAGCACCTTTCTCAACACCTCCAATACCAGAAAGTGAGTAATCCCCATCACTAAATTCGGCTTTCATCATTTTTGCAATATTCATCACTTTTGCCAGTGCAATAGGATGGACTGCCTTGCAAGAATAGCCTCCAGGCGTAGAGTATCTAATAACAAATTTTAAATAAATCAATTTCTTTAAAAATTAAAAAAAAAAAAAAAAAAGGAGAAGTCCCATATTTTGCTCAATTTGAGAATGCCAACCCCTCAACACAAGGTTCAGGTCGCAAAGTCTTGAGATTGATTCCCATAACACTCATGATTGTGTTAATAGCAGCTATCCCCTCACATCCAGATCTCAGAGCCACCCTCGCCGGCTATAACATATCAATGTAGGATGATGCATCAGTTATCAATAAAATAATGCAATAAGCTTCCAGAAAAATGTAATAGAATATGCAAAACAAAAAAGATCTTCAATATACATCTAGAATATCAAGAATTTCTAAAAAGGTGATAGAAGGAAAGTATAACTGATTATAGTTTATCCCAATCTAAAATCATCCTAAAAGACGATTTTTCCAGTACAATCTCATCTACTATATCAATGCACTACATGATGAAGGTTAATTTAATAAGTAAATTAAGTCGTGTTTTAAAGCAGACCTCAGTAATGTCAGTAATGTTAGGAGTCATCTTCGCCCACACAGGCACAGTAGATTTCGCATTTATCCAGCCACAAACCTCTTCCAGCAGCCCGCAATCTTGGCCAACAGCCGCCCCCATTTTTCTCTCCGGCATTCCATGAGGGCACGAGAAATTAACTTCAATAGCATCCTACACAATGATAATACAATGCGCAAAGAAAAATTTAGAAATTAATGCTCACCAGTAAACAATACAAATTTCAGAACACAAAAACTAATCATTAATCTTACAATTCCTGTTTGCTCGACTCGATCAATTAGCTCCTCCCAAGCAGCCTTGTTATACTCCTCCATAATTGAAGCAATGAGAATCCTATCCGGATACTCTTCCTTCAATTGCTTGAATTCTTTCAGCATTGTTTCGAGTGGCCGGTCACTTATCAGTTCTATGTTTTCCCACCCAATAATCTGCCCTTTGGCAGAGCCATTGGCGTCCGCTCTCAAGCGGGCATATCTCGGCGTTACATTTATAACCTTTGCTGCATCTAATGAAACCTATAAATCCGTATTGAAGGTAAACATCCATAAACTAGGGGCCAGAATGTAATGAAACAAAAATATAAGGGGCAAAAAGAAATTAAAAAAATAAGAACAACTCACAGTTTTTGCGATCACGGCGCCCCAGCCTTCATCAAAGGCTCTCTTCATGACAGTATAGTTGGTTCCAGGAGGACCCGACCCGATAACAAACGGGTTGGGCATTTGAAGTCCATTTACTTTAACACTCAAATCCGGTTCTGAGGAAGCCTGAGCTTGACCCAACACTCTGAACCCAACACGGCCAGCGGGTAAACTCAAACTGGGTCGAACCAGACGAGTTAAAGGGAACTCAGCAAAGGCAGAGTCCCCTCTGATGTGGCTCAAATTCAGAGACGCCATGGATGAAAAATCAGAATATAGAGAATTTCTTTGAATTGAATCTGAGTTAAAAGATACTTTTGGGATCTGGGGAAAGCTTGAAAAAAGAGTTATAAATTTATAAGTTAAAAGGAAGAAGACGACGATAAAGATGGCATGGCATGTGAATACATCATTATTTTACGTGTTTATTTAAGCAAACGTTTTGAAATTTAGTGAGACATTGCGTGGGTTTGTTATAATAGGGAGAATATAACATGGGTTGGATTGAAATTATTGAATTGTTGATCTAAGAGTTTGACAAAATCATAGCTGGCTGTTATGGAAACTGAAAAAAATAATATATTGAAGATAAATCAATCGAGATGATTCGGTGTGTAAATGATATGTTTGAGAGGAGAACATGGATCTCCTTGGCCAATCATGGAGAGACAAATAGCTTAGGGTGTGTTTATTTTGTTCTTTCATCCTATTCCCAAAATAATTATTTATTTTATTATTTAGAAAATACTATTATATTTTATTTAATTAAGTTTATTAATTTAATTAAACACTCCATAAAACAAAGTTAAAAAATTAACAAAAACAATCTCACATACCCATAGTTGTCAGATTCCAGCAACCATCGTCGTGGTGGCTAGAATCTGTCACAACTGCCTAAAAACGACCAGAACTGGTCATTTATTGACCAATTTGGCTGAAAGATTTAGTTTTTTGCGGCCGTCAACGACCAAATCTAATCGAAAAAGACTAGATCGACGCACCACCGGCCAGATCCAACCAGTCTGTATCGTAACGACAAATTCCAACCAGATTCTGGCGGTGGTAGTTGGAATCTGGCACTGTGTGTGGGGGGGTGTTTTTGTTATTTTACAAAAATTTTATATATTGAGATGTTTAGTTAAATTAGCAAACCTATAGGTTTTTTGTTAATTTTTAAATTTTACATTGTAATAATCACTCTATTTAACTACCCAATATTATTCCCAAAATCCTATCCAAAATAACAAAACAAACACACCCTTAATAATGACTATTTTTATTTTTAATTTAAGGACGTAAAAGTCTATAATATCATGGTAATAATATATTCATCATATCGTAAATTAGTATTTACATGCGTATCGTATCAATATTTTTATATAAAAAGAGAAAAAATACAAACATAACGTGAAAATATTGACTTATAATATGAATGATTTGTTACTTCGATAATATTTTATAATTTTTCTTTAAAAAATTGACCATTTTACCCACCTTCTATTTGTTTTCTATTTTTTCTTTTTAATTTAGATGGAAAAATTCTTCAATGTCATGGTGTATAAATTTTATCAAATTATGACATTTAAGACTCGTATAAACATAAGTCTTGCCTCTAATGGAAAAATCTCACATGTATTCGACGCGATGGAAAAATTTTGCCTCTAATAAAAAAATCTCACATGTACTCGATGCGACGGAGTATATAATTCAGTCTAATAACAGTTTAATATGTGTTGATAAATATTTTGTTATGTATTTAATAATATAGACATGACATTAGTTTTACAATTTATTTTTTGTAACGGGTCAAACTACGTTGTTATCAAAGGATGTATGCACTAATTGATAGTTAATATTTTAATAAAATTAGCTAATATTTCAATCAAATTAAAAAAAAAAAAAAAAAAGTCTTAATAGCTCAAGCCCAAAAAAACAAAGATGACCATGGACCAACATGAGAGGTTCAAAACGAAAAGGCCCAAATTGCAAAGACTTGTTCACAGGCTGAATAGGGCTTTTAGTGGAATCATACCCAAATTATTTCTACACCGACGATGTTGTCGGATTCGAAGTGATTTGATAACTATCTAATGATCGATCGACACGACTCATTTCTCCATTTCGTTCTTTTGAAATGAATTTTATGAATTTATTTTGTAATCAATCTTAGTTTATATGAGGGTATTTTTGTAATTGTGCTTTTACAAAATCAAATTTTTAAATGTTATTTTGCTAAAGCACTTGGATTTTATAAAACAATGTACTAAAAGAAGTAAGGGTTTTGATCAAATTTTTTTTGTCTAGTATGTCAAAAGTCAAGCCATGAGCATTGAAATTTCTCTCTTGATGTCTATCCAAAAGTCAAGCCTTTAGGCTATGGGTCATTTTCTTCAGCATTCCTTTACCATAAATGCAATATTTTGAGTATTTATTATTATTATTATTATTTTATAGTTTGATCTTTTTTTTTTTTTTTTTTTTGTTGAACATTCACTCTAGCTTGGGAAATACAATTCCCTCATTCCATAACTTCCACGAACGGTAGTCCAAAAGTCATTCATCCAATTTTATTCATCATTCTTTTCGTTTGTCCAAAAACAAGTGTTAACGATTAAGGCTTCTTTGGTTCACTTTTGGGAATAACTATTATTAATATTCCTAAAAAATTTAAACAGTAAAGTGTCATTATTCCCAAAATATTATTCTATATTTTTTAATTTCTTTTAAACCTTCTAAATTTATTAATTTAACTAAACACCTCCAAAATATTTTTTTTAGAAATTGCAAAAATACTCCGGCCACCCTCCGACGGTGGTGGCCGGCTATCCATATTTAATTGGTAGATTAGGAATGTTTTTGTTAATTTTTAATATTTTATTATAGGAATGTTTAGTAAATAAACAAACATAAGGGATATTTTTTTTTTTTTTAAATCTTATATTGTAATATTTATCTAATTTAATTTTTTTAAAAATTATTCTAAAAACTATTAGAATATTGAATATTCTTGTTACACTATATATATACAAAAAGAACGAAAAAATATTAAAAAAACGAGTGAAAAAATAAAAACCGTTGATATTTCTGTTAAAATAATATAAAAATAACCGTATCTTTTAACATCGTTATCCTTATTCCTTAACATAAATAATAAAATAAAATAAAAAAGGTAATCATGACATAATCTCATGATTCAAAGGAGATTAACCACGTTGTATGTATAAGATATTGTCCCACTAAGGTTGGATTTGGTAATCTTGCCTTGCACGGGATTTAAATTTAAAAAGTAGAAATGGGAAAGCAAATGACATCATGGATGATGGTGGCAATAACTTGGATTTTTATTATATAAAAAGACAGGCGCTCACATTCATGCATTTGCCCATTTAAATAGAGATAGTGATTTATGGTGACTCATTTTCGACTTTTAAAGACAGATCCAGTCTACTTGGATGCCAGCGAACCTCTCGAGAAAGACCCTTTTTCCTTCTCCTTTGTCAATCATAAGAATTCCCGACCGTAGAATTTTTTTTTTTTCTCGAGTTAGTGTCGACTTGTTAAATGGGGGTAACGATGTAACATACAGAAAGGAGAATAACCGTAAAATGACGTGGATGAATATAGTTTTTTCATACATATTTTTGTAAATCTATGAACAGAATAAACACATAAATATGTAAATTCATATATTTTCGATTGAAAAAAAATTCAATAGTAAAAAGATTATGTATTGATAAAAATATATGTCGAACAAATTCATAATTGTAAAATTTTTTTTATTAGTGTATGTTGTCGAATGGAGTAACGATGGGATATATAGAAATGATGATAACCGTAAAATAACATGGGTGAATATAGTTTTTTCATACATATTTTTGTAAATCTATAAACAGGGTAAACACATAAATATGTGAATTCATATATTTCGATTGGAAAAGAATCGATAGTAAAAAGATTATAAATTGATAAAAATATATCTCCAAAACAAATTCATAATTGTAGATTTTTTTTCTTTTAATTAGTGTAGGTTGTCGAATGGAGTAATGATGTGATATACAGAAAAGAGGATAATCGTAAAATGACATGGGTAAATATAGTTTTTTTATGCATATTTTTGTAAATATATAAATAGTGTAAACACATAAATATGTGAATTCATATATTTCGATTGAAAAATAATCAATAGTAAAAGGATTCTGAATTGATCAAAAATATATCTCGAACGAATTCATAACTGTAGATTTTTTTTTTTTAATTAGTGTAGGTTATCGAATGGAGTAACGATATGATATACGAAAAGGAGGATAACCGTAAAATATCTTCTATGTTTGTTTATTTATTAAACATCCCTATAATAAAATATTCAAAGTTAACAAAAATATCCTCAACCCACCCATTAAATATGAACAGGTAGCTGGATTATTTTTGTAATTTTTAAAAAATATATTTGAGGGTGTTTAGTTAAATTAATAAATTTAGGAGGTTTAAAAAAAATTAAAAAATATAGAATAATATTTTAGAAATAATGATATTTTACTGTTTAACTTTTTTGAGAATACTAATAATAGTATTCTTAAAAGTGAACCAAACGAAGCCTAAATATTCTAAAAGATTGTTTTATCAATGATGATGAAGAACCAAAGTGAGTGTGTTATTCTAAGCAACAATGTAGAGGATTTTTCATTTTTCTTTATAATAATATTGCACGTCCACTTCATTATCATATGTCTTGACTCTTGATGTCACTCACAGAGTGCAACTCGCTGAGTGGAGAGGAATCTCCCTGGAACCTTATGGATAAAGTTGAAATTTAAAATATCTATATTATAATGGCTATTATCCCACACCTCCCTTGAGGTTTCAGTTTTTATTTCATACCCCAAAGGTATGAAAAATTAACCCTGACCTCCCTTCACATTTGGAGAACTATCCAATACCCCCCCTCCATATGGTTTGGTTCATTTAATCTTATAAGATTGATTAATATCAAACCCGTCCATTTTATTCCAAAAGTATTAAAAACACCCATGCCCATAGAGATATGTTAGGATTCACTTCAATTTTAAAATTAAAATATCTCTTCCTATCACTTACCAACTTAAAAAATATTTTTTAATTCCTCCTACTTGTTTATTATTTAGGATTTTTTATAATAATTATTTTGTAAGTTCAAGGTAGATTTTGTGGATTTAGATATTTATTGAGTGAAGGATTTAAGAAAATTAAAAATACAAGGATTACTAGACCTTAGAGATGTTGTCAGAAATTCATGGAATTTATGCATGTGGGAAACTATGATAGCCGACCTAAGCGGAACCAATCAACACAACGATCGGTCTAAAAATAGTCAAGGCCCTCCTTTTATCCCACACACACGTACACCCACGCAGCTTCTAACATCATCTAAAAGGGCTAGTGAAAATTAAACAACAACATAAATAGAGAGCATAAATATAAATAAAGAACATGTACAAAATTGAAGAGCAAGAACATAAAAGAAAACATAAATATTATTATTATTTAAGATTTTTTTAATAATTATTTTGTAAGTTCAGGGTAGATTTTGTGGATTTAGATATTTATTGAGTGAAGGATTTAAGAAATTTATTGAGTTAGTAAGTGATAAAAGGGTAAAATAGACTTTAACTTAAAAAATTGGATACTGTTGCATATTAGTTATTACTAACAACAAGGGTGTTTTTAATACTTTCAAGACAAAGTGGAGTGGACGAAAAACATAAGAAATCTATCAATTAAGGCCAATAAGGGAATAAATATAATCCTTCAAATATGAAGGGAGATCATGGATAATTATTCATACCCTTGGGGTGTCAGTGACTAAAACTGATACCTGAGGGGAGGTGTGGGTAATAATCCATATATATATATATATATAATAACCACATCAATTACACTATTTATATGGATTTGTTTTAATATTATAATCAAATTGACTTATTTTAATATAAAAGAAAAAATAATAATTTATAGAATAGGAGAAACAAGGATGTACAAATTAAAGGACATTTAAAAAAAAAAAAGTAAACTGAATCCGTTACAATCTACAAAACTCAAACCCCGCTCCAAACTTCACGGGCATTCGGGTCAAACCTATCCACTAATCACTCGGATCTCAGATCCTTTCCCAGAAACGGATGGTTCAACAGCTGAGAGGCTGTCCATCTCTTACTAGACTCCTTCTGCAGGCAACACTCAATGAAGCTCCGAAATTCCTCGGATACCCCGTCCGGTAAACTCGGCGGATCCCCGAAGCAAATCGCGCACATAAGGGTCGCCCAGTCGGGTCGTTGACCCGGTTGTAGAAACGGAAAATGACCCAAATAAAGCTCCAGCAAAGTCAGCCCCAAGCTCCAAATATCGCCGGCGTAACCATTGTAGTTTCCGCCGTAAGTTTCTGGATCGAACCGCTCCGGACTCATGTACGCGCAAGTTCCGACGTAAGAATTGCAGGCGTCCAAGCTCCTGCACATAATTTTACTGACGCCGAAGTCGGAGATTTTCACTTGCATGTGACTGTTCACGAGAAGATTCGACGGCTTAATATCGCGATGAATGATTTTATGCGCGTGCAAATAACTCAATCCTTTCAGGATTTGGGCGGCGATGTGGGCGAGTTTTTGTTCAGAGAAAGTCCACTTTTTTTGCAGTAATGTGTCGAGAGTGCCGGCGTCCATGTACTCCATCACCATGGCAATATCCCCTGACGGTTTTTCGAACACGCCGTGGCACTGGACGACGAAAGGAGAGTCGGTACGGCGGAGGATTTCCATTTCGCGGAAGACTTGGCGGCGGAGGGTGGAGTCGCTCTCGCCGTGGACAACTTTCAAAGCAAATATCTTGTCAGTCCGTTTATGACGGACTTTGTAGACAGTTCCACCATTTCCGTGGCCGAGGACTTGTAGCCTGTCCAAGTCTGCGCATGTTATGGCGGCTGCCGCGGCGGCAGAATTGCCGGAGGGGGCTGCAGCTGGAGGGAGAGGTAAGGGGAAACGTGGGCAACGGTCGGATTCTGGTAAAGAGAGTTGCAGATTCAACTGTCTGCGCTGCCTGACAACTGCCATTAATACAACTTAGAGCTTCCAGTTCAGGGTTTGACGAGATAAAATGAAGTGAAGCGAGATAAAAGGAAGTGAAGCGAGGAATTATATATAAAAAATTTGAAGGGAGAAGAAATGAATGATTAATGAAGTGAGAGAGCTAATTGGGGAAGTTGAAGGAAGGTGGAAGGATACAGAGAAGAAGGGGGGTCCCCCTTCCAAATAAGGTTAAAAATTTGGGTGATTGCCTGATTGGTGGCTTTTTTTTTGTTTTGTTTTTTATTTTTTTAGAATATAATAATTAATTTTAACATGTGACTAAATAAAGAGCCACCAAATTTTTGGCAAGCTAGTGGAGTAGAGTTTGGTGGCTAGTTCTATGTCCTTATTAGCTCAAACTTTTATGCACAAGATTTTAAAATTTTAAATTGAGAAAATTCTTTATCTAATTTAATTAATTTTCAATTTTAGAGAAAATATGTTCTTGATAAAATTTAAAAAGGATATTTTTTATGCATCCTATGCGTATACAACCGATTAATTAGATTATTATATATTTGGATAATACTACTCTTTCTCGACGATATCCCAAATTTCTTATTATTATGGCTTCGAATAGTATTCCCCAAAAAGTAAAAAAGTAAAATATCATTATTCTTAAAATATTATTCTATATTTTTCAATTTCTTTTAAACCTCTTTAATTTATTAATTTAACTAAATACATCCAAATATTTTTTTTTAGAAATTACAAAAACACTCCGACCACCCTCCGGTAGTGGTGGTCGACTGTCCATATTTAATGGGTGGATTGAGGGTGTTTTTGTTAACTTTTAATATTTTATTATAAGGGTGTTTAGTAAATAAATAAACATAAGGGATATTTTTATTAATTTCCAAATCCTACAACGTAATACCCGTCTAATTTAATTTTTTTTCAAAAGATTATTCTAAAAATTATCAGAATAATGAACCAAACGGAGCCTATATATTTGGATAATACTACTCTTTCTCGATGATATCCCAAATTTCTTATTGTAAGTGATGTATTTCATTATATGTCAATGATGTATAAATAAAAAGTTGAAGTATTAACAACGTGTCAACGCCACATGAGATGATACATTATTTGGGATAAAAATTTTGGAATATAATTTGCAAAGACTAGTAGTGTAAATGTTTTTACAGTTTTTTATGAAAAGAATTTGGTCTAATTTTTTTTATGTTTAAGTGTTAGGTGATGGTAGTTAAACCATTAGATAATGCAGGTAAACAAGGCTAGCGTTTTAAATTTACACGACCATTTTGAGATGGATTGTACAATAATAAGTAAATTAACCCCAAGGGGTTGGTGTGACGGTTAAAAAAGTTTATTTCCTTCTTTGAGTTTTTAAATTTAAACCTCAGAACCGTTTACCATAATAATATTGTGATTTACCTGGTCTTTGGGCTTATATGATATTCAATAAACTTGAAAAATTAGTTGAAATACGTGCATACTGACCCGTATACCCTAGTTACCAAAAAAAAAATGAAAAGGTGAATGTATAATTAAATATGTATATTTTGTAGCACAAGTTAATGATGTAATTAAATTTGGAAGTATTTTCCCCAAGATGGAGTAGAATTGTATAAGCATGATTATTATTACTATTATTTTGTTTATTCTATTATAAGACTTCAAGTTAGGTGGGTAACCGTTTTGAAATTAAGATTCTTCTTCCTTCGAGGAAACCAACAAAACTTCGTTAGCAATATTGCGGCCGACTTAAGCTCCTTAGACAATTATATATATATATATATATATATATATATATATATATATATATATATATATATATTGATGATCAGATGTGTCTGAATTAGCTTGCAAGTATCTTAATTAATCCTTTGAGGCCTTGAAGTTGACAATCGGGTAAATCTCCAGAATGATCATCCCTATTAACAATTAAGTGGATCGAATTCAAGACTTATTGAGTAATACACCTAAGAATCTTAATTAGGACCACGAATGGAGGTTGACCTTAGACAATATAACAAGATAAAATAGAGCAACAAGTTGAGTGTGGACTAAATTGTATTAAATTTAATACTGTTGGTTGGTATAAATGTGGAGCCCTAAGTTGAGTGTGGATTGAATTGTATTAAATTTTAAGGTTCAACTTGGAGAAAGACCTTGACTAGAGGGTCTCACTACGTCAGAATAACGATACAATGAGATTGTCCAATTAAAATTAATTATATATCAGTAGTTGTTATTAGATAATTTAATTGTATAATAGCTAGGGATTACGCTATTTTAAAACAAATTTTTTTTTTTTTTTTTAACGAAAGTCTTTAATACAAAGTCTTAATTAAAATTCGATACAATCTAATGAACTTAACAGAAGATTAGAGTTAATTATTTTTAATGTTAACTCAATAATTCTATACTGTTGAATTATATTAAATTAAAAATTTTGTATTAAAATAATTTTTAGTATGATCTATTCAATTGGAATGCTATGGATCCGGGGGCCCACTACATTATCAGGCTGCTCAGCCCACGGATTAGAGGAGTGGGAAAAAGACTTTTAAGTCATTCTAATAATCTAATTGGGTTTTATTTCGTTCGCTCGTATGAGTAAAGCTCAAGTCAAAACGCTCTAACGGTTATAGGAAATTATTAAATATTTCCTAGAAATATCATAAATCCCTTGTAAATATCAAAACCACCCTAAGGATAAAGGCATTTAATTTTTTTTCGATAATTACTGTTAGGGTGTTCAAAAAAATTCAAAAATCGAATCGAACCGATTACCTAACTAGTTTTCCAGTTATCTGGAAAACTAATACTGGAAAGCTGGTTCGGTTTTGGATTCAAAGAAATACAAAAATTGATTTTTCGATTCGGTTACCGATTTATGAGAATATAAGAACCGGTTAATCGAAACCGGTTTATTATAAAAATATTAAAAAAACCCGGTTTATTATAAAAGTATTAAATTAAAACTCGTTCAAAACTTGTTAATTGGTTTTTCCCTTAACCGGTTCAGTTTCAATTCAGAAAAAATTCTGAATCGAAAAACCGGTTTGGTTCACAAAATCGGTTAACCGGTTTTGAACACCCCTAATTACTATGACATTTTTTGACTTAAGCATTACTATGGGAGCTTATAAAATTAGCCCTTCTACTTTCCAAAAGCAAAATTGACTACCTAAAATTGGGATTAAGACTACACGATGAAAGGGGCATATATTTTAGGAACAATAATACTATACTTACAAAGATTTTCATACAAAGTGAGGTGACAAAAAATGAATGGAAGAGTAAAATTTAACTCTTCCATTCATTTTTTGTCACATCATTTTGTGTAGAAATTTTTGTAAGATTCTTCTTCCTCAGTGGAAACCAACAAAACTTCATTATCAATATTGTAGGCAACTCAAGGTCCTTAGACAATTATATATATATATTGGTGACCGGAAGTGTTCGGATAAGCTTACGGATACCTTAACTAATATTTCGTGGCCCTAAAGTTGACAATCGGGTAAATTCCTAGAGTGATAAGCTTACTGATACCTTAACTAATATTTCTGCGTCTCTAAATTGACTAATCAGAAATTCTGACCACCCTTATTAATAACCTTAATGGATCAAACTCAAGACTTCTTGAATAATACATCTAAGAGTCTTAATTGGGCCACCGAATGGTGGTTGACCTTAGACAATATAACAAGATAAAATAGGTAGTGCAACAAGTTGAGTGTGGATTGAATTGTATTAAATTTAATACGGTTGTTTGGTATAATTGTGGAGCCCTAAGTTGAGAGTGGATTGAATTGTATTAAATTTTAAGTTCAACTTGGAGAAAGATCTTGACTAGAGGGTCTCACTACGTCAGTATAATGATACAATGAATTTGTATTAAAATATTTTTTCTACAATGTCAATTATTATGGCATGTGAGGGATCAGTATCATATAGTCAATTGGAATGCTATGGATCCCGGGGCCCAATACATTATTAGGCTGCACAGCCCACGAATTAGAGCAGTGGGAAAAAGGCTTTAAGTCATTCTAATAATCTAATTGGGTTTTATTTAGGGGTGAACGGTTCCGGATACCCTATATTTTTTGGAGGAATCAAAATCGAAATCGCATGGTATATGTTTCCAAAAAAAGGAGTCGAAACTGAAACCGCATAATACAGGTTCTTAAATTCAAGGAACCGGAACCTAAAATGTAGGTTTCGGTTCCTTTCCCGGGTACCTTGTAAAAAATCAATTATCCCCCTATTAGTTTAAAAAATGACAAAAATACCTTAAAAGTTTACAAATACGGCCCTAACAAATTTTGATTACTCATTCATTTGTGTCCAATGTGAGTAGAGGTGGGCATGGACCGGTCCCTTGTGGGCCTAGGCCTGGGCCCATTTGGGACCGGTCCCAGGCCCATGAGAAAAACAAAGACCCGGACCAGGCCCTAGGCTTGGTCGAGACTAGTCCCATGGGGTTTGGATAATTTTTTTTCTCCCCTCAATTTTTATTTTTATATTTTGGGGGCAAAACGAAATTTTATAGGGGGTTTTTAGTATTTTTTAGGGGTAAAATTTATAAAATTTATAAATTTTTTAGACCTGGAAGATTTTTTATTTTATAAATTTTGTAAAATTTTATTTTAGCCCTCGTAATTTATATTTATTTTAAAATTAATAGGGAGTTTTATGTAATTTGATAGAGGACTATATTGAAAAAATACAAAATTTTTTGGGCCCACGCCTGCGACCGGTCCCAGGCCCGGGCCTTGGAGGAGGGCCCAGTGGAGGGCCCGGGCCCTCCTCCTTCCCAGGCCTCCTGGTCCCGTTTTGGGACCGCCTCCTGGGTCCGATCCTCTCAAGGACCGATCCACAGGACCCGAGTTTTGAAGCTGCGCTTTTGGGCACAGGGTCCCAAAGAAATGACTCTAAATGTGAGTCATAAATCCTCTAATTTCTAGGCAACATTTGAATTCAATTAATTCATCACAATTCACATAAAATTGCTCAATCAAAACCAAAACACAAACAATTAATTAAATTAATTAAACAATCATACTATAAATATATAATTTAATATTATAATTAATTAAATTTCTAATTATTTAATTAAGTACTGTACTAATGTTTATAATTAAATATTATAATTAATTAAGTAATCATACTATAAATCTATAATGTAATGTTATAATTAATTAAATTTTTAATCATTTAATTAAGTAATATACTAATGTAGTAAATTACTAATATTTATAATATAATTTTATAAATTTATAATGAATTAAGTAATCATTTAACTTTGTAATGTTATAATTAATTAAATGATTATAATGTAATGAAATATTATTATCAATTAAGTAATTATTTAATTATAATGTAATGTTTTAATTAATTAAATTTCTAACCATTTAATTAAGTATTGTACTAATGTTTATAATAGAATATTACAATTAATTAAGTAATCATACTATAAGTTTATAATGTAATACTATAATTAATTAAATTTCTAATAATTTAATTAGGTATTATGCTAATGTAATAAATTACTAATGTTTATAATATAATGTCATAATTAATTAAGTAATTATTTCATTATGTAATGTTATAATTAATTATGTGATCATTATATAATGTAATGTTATAATGAATAAAATAATCATACTATAAATTTTTAATATAATATTATAATTAATTAAATTTTTAATCATTTAATTAAGTATTGTAATAATGTTTATAATGGAATGTTATAATTAATTAAGTAATCATTTATTTAGAATGTAATGTTATAATTAATTAAATAATCATACTATAAATTTATAATATAATGTTATAATTAATTAAATTTCTAATCATTTAATTAAGTATTGTACTAATGTTTATAATAGAATACTACAATTAATTAAGTAATCATACTATAAGTTTATAATGTAATACTATAATTAATTAAATTTCTAATAATTTAATTAGGTATTATGCTAATGTAATAAATTACTAATGTTTATAATATAATGTCATAATTAATTAAGTAATTATTTCATTATGTAATGTTATAATTAATTATGTGATCATTATATAATGTAATGTTATAATGAATAAAATAATCATACTATAAATTTTTAATATAATATTATAATTAATTAAATTTCTAATCATTTAATTAAGTATTGTACTAATGTTTATAATGGAATGTTATAATTAATTAAGTAATCATTTGTTTAGAATGTAATGTTATAATTAATTAAATAATCATACTATAAATTTATAATATAATGTTATAATTAATTAAATTTCTAATAATTTAATTAAGTATTGTACCAATGTAGTAAATTATTAATGTTTATAATAAAATGTCATAATTAATTAAGTAATCATTTCATTATATAATGTTATAATTAATTATGTGATCATACTATAATGTAATGTTATAATGAATTAGGTAATCATAATATAATTCTTTCATGTAATATTACAATTAATTAAAATTTTTATTGTTTAATTAAGTATTGTATTAATGTTTATAATGAAATATTATAATTAATTAAGTAATTATTTATTTATAATGTAATGTTATAATTAATTAAGTAATTATACTATAAATCTATAATGTAATGTTTTAATTAATTAAATTTTTAATTATTTAATTAAGTAATGTACTAAATTACTAATATAATTTTATAAACTTATAATTAATTAAGTAATCATTTAACTATAATATAATGTTATAATTGATTAAGTAATCATTTAACTAGTAATGTATTAATGTTTATCAATTTATTTTATATAATTAATTAATTACTAATTTATTATATATATACTTAAAACTTGATAATTGAAGTAAATAATTAAATATTATATTATTATTCAATTAAATATACTATTATATTCAAAAATAATTCTTTTTAATAACATTAAAATACTTTTAATTGGTTTTAATTCAAATTATACACTTAATTAATCAAAAAATTAATATTAATATATATTATAGTATATTAAAGATTTTTATATAGTGTAGTTTATATGTAATAAGTATAATTGTATATTTATTTAATTAGGTTATTGTAAAAATTTAACCTTTTCCATTTTATTTTTTATATGTAAAATTACAATAGACCCCCTATTATTCACATATATTTTATTTCAGCCTAGATTCCAAAATAGGGTACCTGTTGCAGGTTCCAAGCCGGATACTCGTTGCAAGTTCTTTTTTCAAGTTCCGGTTCCTCCACATGTAAGAACCAGAATCGGAACCGCATAGTGTCGGTTCCGATTCCGGTTCCAGTTCTACCCGCTACCCGTGCTCACCCCTAGTTTTATTTCGTTCGCTCATATGAGTGAAGCTCAAGTTAAAACGCTCTAATGATTATAGGAAAGTATTAAATATTTCATAGAAATATCATAAATCCCTTGTAAATATCAAAACCCCCCTAAGGATAAAGGCATTTAATTTTTTTTCGATAATTACTGTTAGGGTGTTCAAAAAAATGCAGAAACCAAATCGAATCGGTAACCAAACCAATTTTTCGGTTATCCGGAAAACCGGTTCGGTTTGGTTCAAAGAAATACAAAAATTGATTTTATGATTCGGCTATCGGTTTATGAGAATATGGAAACTGGTTAACCAAAACCGGTTTATTATAAAAATATCTAAAAAAATCCGGTTTATAATAAAAATATTAAATTAAAACTGATTCAAAACTGGTTAATCGGTTTTTCCCTTAACCGGTTTAGTTTTGGTTCAGGAAAATTTTTGAATCAAAAAACCGGTTTGGTTCACAAAATTGGTTAACCGGTTTTGAACACCCCTAATTCCTGTGACATTTGTTGACTTAAGCACTACTATGGGAGCATATGAAATTAACCCTTCTACTTTCCAAAAGCATAATTGACTACCTAAAATTGGGATTAAGATTACACGATCAAAGGGGCATATATTTTAGGAATTTCCAATTACCTCTTCTAAGAAGTTATTAATTTTTCAAAGCATAACTTCCATCATTGTCAAAATTGTGATGGAGTGATCCACGTTAGTCTCTCTTCTATTTTTTTGTGTCTTGATTATATCAGTATATATGCTAAAATCCTCAACCGTTGATATTTATATTTGTTTGTAATAATACTAGATGTATAAACAAATCTTGCAAAGATTTGTGTATAAAATGATGTGACAAAAAAATGAATGAAAGAGTGAATACAAAAAGTCAAATTCATCAAATTCACTCTTCCATTCATTTTGCGCCATATCAGGATTTGTTTTACATGTAGTATTACTCATTTGTTTGATAATTATATTCAATAAATATAGGCTTACAAACGCGATGTGACAGATCGCATTTGATTAGGCGAGACCCATTATTGGGCAAATGAAATCCATTGCAAGTTGACATATTGCATTTGCAAGAGAAAGTGTTTGTCAGCATAGTATTACTCGATTGTATTTGATGTATAGACTAACACATGCCAATTTTGATAATCTCAATGGTGTTGGAGATAACTATAAAAGATAAGTTATGGTTTTTGTTGATGCTGGATTTTGACACCAACTATTCGCATGTGAGAAATGCTAAAGAGAATTAGAAGTCACATGTGATATGAGGGTATTGAATTTAATAAAGGGTGAAAAGCGATGTTTAAAGTGGTTCAGATGCTTAAAAGTGAATTCTACATCCACTGATATTGTATTAATGAAAGTAAGGCCAGGTCGCGTTAAGCGAGCTGAGTTACAGCTTAGAGAATACAAAAGAGAGAGAGAGAGAGAGTAAATAAGCTATTCTGGAGTAAAATTAGCTAATCCCCGCAAATGAGAGAGAATGCCTCTATTTATATTGGGGTAAACCAAGGTAATGATTACTAAAGTTGCAAGTGGGTAAACACCGTGCAAATCCTTCTCTGAGTCTCATTGCTCATCTGCCCAAGTGATTTCCTCGACTTATGCAGGGATTGGACATGTGGACGATCCCCAGCCGTTGACTGGCATGACACTCACCTGCTGTACTGACAGAGCCATACCACTTGCGCTAGACGCGACGTGGCCGCACTTGGACGGCACATAACCTCTCTGAGCTCTGACTATCCTTTATTGACGAGACTCCACGCCAGCCCTACATGTTCAGGCATAAAAGTTTTTTAGATTTTTCAATTTTTTTTTGCTGAAAAATAATTCTAAAGTGAATGTGTTAAAAATATACCCCTATCTTCTCGACGATATAGTACTTTGAGGCCTAAAACAAAATAACTTCTTATTGTTCATATATATTTTAACTTTCCTCTATAAAGAATCAAATACAAGAACGTGGAAACATTTTAAAAGGCAGGGACAAAAGAAATGACTTTTAAAAAAAAAAAGTTTTCTAGGATCAATTCTATGGGCCAATTCTGAATCCAGGAGTTTCCCCTTTTCAATGGTGGATTTTCTGAAACTAAAAACTACATAAAATAAGCTTACAAATATCATTACAGCTTTCCTTCTATAGTAAAATCTATTACAAAATAACATTGTTGAAGGCATCAATATATGTTACTTGATTAAACAAGTTGCTAAAATTATTAAAGTATATTATATACCGACACTTTTTAATCAATCAAAAGTTCAAAAAAGAACCTTTTGAATTAAAGCATGCTTTTAAGTTTAAAATTCCTAGCTTTTTATCTCAATGAAATATAATATTAATAAATTGGGGGTGTAATCGGGTATCCATCCAATTTCAAAGGAACCAAAACCGGAATAGGCCGATTCCTAGCTTTTGGAACTAGAACCGGAACTATCGGTTCCGGTTCCTTAATTCTTGGAACCCCCCTACTATTTAAAAAAAATGACAAACATACCTGTAAAAATTACAATACACCCCCAAAATTAAAATTACATATAATTGTTTTCTCTCTCCTCCCTCGTTATTTCCTCTTATTCTCCTCATCAGCTCTTCTCTCACTTGGACTCTACCACACGACCTGCACCATTTGCAATCTGAAGCTGCAAATTAATGGAGCTCTCAAGTTCTCAAGTGGAGTGTGCAGGGAATGAGAACAATACTACTCTTCAAGCCAATACTCAATAGCAACTGCAGCCATTTACTGAGCAAAAGCAAGAATTACAAATTGTAATTAATTAGTGGAGGTGAAGCTATCAACGCAATCTCTTTTTAAGTAACTTTTCTTAAGTGTAACTACTCAATTGGTCAGTGAAAGATAAGGGTTATCTGAAAATCTGATATATTTACTACTATTTACTCTCATGAAGTTGCTGTAGATAATTTTATTTTTCTTTTTAATTTCTTGACTATTAGTTAGCATACTTGCTTTAATTTACAAAAGCTTTAGCTCCTTACCATCTTTGTCCAAACACGTACCATGCCTTACCTTTACCTCACCACCACCATCTCAAACACCTCCAACACTTCCTCCTCAAACACCTAGATGGGCCGGCTCCCTCTCTCTTCACTTTGCCTTTTCCCCAATAGTAAAATTACATATAATACCTTTTTTTCTCAGGTTGTATGGTTGATTTTGCTGGTTTGGATGTATTTGGGTGCATATTTTTCCAAGTTGATTTTGCTGGTTTGAATGTATTTGGGTGTATTTGTCTGCAGGTTATATGCTTGATTTGATTTTTGTTTCGTTTTGATTTGGTTTGTCGTTAAGAGATCTGGATTTTTGGTACTGTGAATGTGATTTGGTTTGCGATGTTTGATTTCATTTTCATTAGTCCCGGTGGCGCTTTCTTTTCTGTCTCTTCTTCTTCTCTTTGTTCCGGTTCCGGTTCTCAGTTCCTACAAAGATGGAGCCGTAATTAGAACCGTGCAATATTGGTTCCGGGTTTTTGAAACCGAAACCGACCCTATGATGGTCGGTTTAGGGTAGGAACTAGAACCAAAACCTAGGTACACGATCGGTTTTGGTTCTACCCTACTTTTTTTAACGATGAAACAACAAAATCTTAAAAGTTTAAAGTAAATTTAGATTATGAATTTTAACGATAAACAACAAAATCTTAAAAGTTTAAAGTAAATTTAGATTATGATAAAAAAGTAATGTTTTAACATAGAATATAATAAAGAAGCCCAAAAAGGCTCGGTGTGCGCGGCCATAACAAGTTTGGGTAAAACAACTCGCTTCTAAAAGCTAACTAAGGGCGGAGAGAGTCTAACAACGTATATGTACCATCACAACCTATTAAATTGGCGATATATAATTTATTTACGCGTATTTTAACTAATTTTCGGAGATACTAAATTAAAGATATGGTAAATCTCTTTAGTGACCATTCTTATTAGGGCCTGTGGAGACTCAAACTTAAACTCAGAAACCCCTATTAGACCCCATTGTTATTTTACTATCAGACTATGGTTGACATATATAACTTCTAATAGAATAAATAGGTTTCTTCTATTGCATCAGATAATTCTTGTTCATATTTGAACTTTATATATAATGTACAATGAATCATATTCTATCAAGCATGTCTTCACACAAAAAGCTTAATTTTAAGAGATTGAAATTCACATAATTGCAGCCATTTCTGTTGGTAAATTCTGATTCCATTTTTGTACCAAGAAAGTAAAAGAGAATAAATAAAAATTCTCATTTGGTCACGCTTTAGAATAAATTCTATCTTTGCTTTGTCCCTCCTTTACTATTTGAGCTTAGCTTGATTCAAAGAACTGAGATATGAACTCTTTTCTCTGTCCATCAGTTTCTGATGACGAAGATGCCTAGAGACAATCATGGTCGACAGCTGAGACTTCCATCGATTATATCGTCATGGAAAAGTTTGTATTTGGCGTTGTTTAGAAGCGAATCGATTACGCATGGAATTATAACAAGAGAGTCTGCTTCAAATTTGCATCGCTTTGTTATTCATATGCATAATTGGTTAGCAAATCTTTCGATGTTTCACCGTCTTTACCTTTTTTTTTTATGATCGAGGGTGTCCAAGCCAACTTGTGTGCACTTGAACTAATCTTCCGAGATTCTAAAGTTGATAATTGGATAGCCATCTTTACCATTGCTATTCGTTCTTTTGAAATTTTGATTCGACGAACATGCAGGTGGTATTTGGCATGGAAGCTTTTCATAGTGATAAACGCAGCATACTCTTCTTTCTTCACCGCATTAGAATTTGGATTCTATCGAGGGCTGCCGGAGAAGCTCTTCGTACTCGATATCGCGAACCAGATTGCTTTCCTAGTCGATATAGTTGTTCATTTTTTTGTTGCATATCTTGACACTAAATCCTACCGGATGGTCTATAGTCACAATCTCATTGCACTAAGGTGATGATCTGATCTCTTACCCAATTTCATGGATATATACAAATAATTTTGATAATTTTCTTACTGTTTCTTTTCTTAATTATAGGTACTTGAAATCTCGATTTTTTGTTGACTTCCTCGGATGCCTGCCGTGGGATGCCATCTACAAGGTACCATTATGATTTTATTTTATTTTTTCCGATGTTTTATGTGATATTTATATATTAATGTTTGATCGTCGTTACCTAAAAACTTAAATTTTTAGGTCAAATAGTATACCTAATATAGTATCAGAGATAAACTCATAGGTTTCAGTGATACATCTTGTTTCTTCTTTATCTCTCTCTTGAGGGTCTAACCTATCTTTCGGTGTATCGGTTATTTCCATGTAAACCCTATACATCTTGTTTCTCCTTTATCTCTCTCTTAAGGGTCTAACCTATCTTTCAGTGTATCGGTTATTTCCGTATAAAAGGGTTTACGAAGGCTTGTTAAACTTAAATATTTATGGTTGAATTTTGTTTTTTTTGGGTATCCGGGGTTGTCTAGGCCAGCTTGTGAGCATCTTAACTAGTCTCCCAAGGCCCTGTTAACGGTTAGGTAAACCTCAAGTGGTTATCCCTTATTAGTAATCATAGGGATTCAAACTCATGACACTTTCTGTAATATATCCAAATGTCCCAAGCGAACCGACAAACTACCTAAAGGTAGTTTATGGTTGGAATTAACTTTACCTATAAACATATACCATCGAGTCAAGTCATTACTTAATAGCTTTTATTTATAATTTTTTGAATTAACAAAATTTTGAATTAAGCTTAACACTTTGATTAATTGTGAATATGACAGGTTAGTGGGAGAAAAGAGGCAGTGAGGTATTTAGTATGGATTAGGTTAAGCAGGATAACCAGAGTGACAGAATTTTTTGCCAGGCTAGAGAAAGACATCAGAATTAATTATCTATTTATAAGAATAATAAAACTATTGGTAGTTGAGCTCTACTGCACACATACAGCTGCTTGTATTTTTTACTATCTAGCCACCACTGTGCCTCCCTCCAATGAAGGTTACACTTGGATTGGAAGCTTGAAAATGGGTGACTTTTCTTACTCTAACTTCAGAGAAATTGACCTATGGAAGCGTTATACTACATCCCTATACTTCGCCATTGTTACCATGGCTACTGTTGGTAATTAATCTTCCATCTCTTTTATATGTTCGATTCATTATGGTGAATTATTGTTGTATATAAATACTTAGCGGCTTTCTGGGATTGTATACCGTCGAAAATTCTTAAGGTTGGGTGTCTTTATTTTTTTTAATATACTAACAAAGTTTTCTCACAAATTTGGTTCAAAATTATAAAAAATCAAGTCTTTTGTATTAAATAGTCTATAGTACCACGGTGCTATTGTTGATGTAATACTACAAGTCAGTTAATGTTTAGTAAAGTAATTATTACATTTAATAACTACTGATCACAATTAATCTAAAGATAGATGAGAGAGTAAAAACCAGTGATTGGGAACCTGGTTCGACCCAACCCGACTGGACGTTGAACTGGTTCAACTGTGACTTGTCGCTTTCAACGAGTCGAGTTACAAATTTTCCTTTTCATTCAAAACCCTAGAAATTAGGACATCAATCTGTGAACAATTGAAGGCTAAAATGTTAAGGCTTTTGACGAGCAATGATGGCAAGGACATCGATTTTCTGTGAGTGAATTGACCAGAAATTGTAAAACAATGTCGTCAGAAAAAGCCCATTGTCGTTGATGATTGGGGAGGCGAACAACGGCAAGGTGAGATGAGTTTTGATCAGGAGGCTGAGGGGAGTGTTTTTGTGGTGATGGGGAGTGTTGTCGTCTTTGGAAACATATCCTTATTTACCAATGCTGACGATGGTGTTTAGGGTGTTTTTAAAGATTTCAAACTATGGGGACTTACAAAATTTTTAGGGGTGGTTTTGTTAGATTTCAAACCTCTAGACACGGAGTGTCAAACCAGTTAAACCGCTCGATCTGTGACCCGGTGGCCTGGCCGGGTCACTGGAAAAGGTTATTTTCTTTTTTGGCCCAATTCTTTGTTAAAATTAAACTTTGACCCCTAAGCAAAATTTCTTACTCCGACGCCAAGCCTGAGGTAGCATAATGTAATCTATCGAGTGTACTTATATACTAAACCATAGCTAATATTCGTGTATCAGATCATGTTCCGGAATTAACGTGCTGATTATTATGTGATAAATGCAGGCTATGGAGATATACATGCAGTGAATGCAAGAGAAATGATATTCATAATGATTTTTGTCTCCTTCGACATGCTTCTTGGTGCTTATTTACTTGGCAACATGACTGCATTGGTAGTAAAAGGATCAAACACAGAAAGGCTCAGAGACAAAATGACTGATGTTATCAAATATATGAACAGAAACAATCTCGGAAACCAGTTAAGTAATAGAATTATAGATCATTTGAGACTACTTTACGATAGCCACCGCGATCACGAGTCTCAAGTTCTTCAGGATATTCCACCCTCAATTCGCACAAAGGTCGTAATTCTCAGATTTTCATTATAATTTTCCACCTATTTTTGAGCTTTTATCGTATAGTTATTTATTTTCTTTTGTTGCAGATCTCGTATAAATTATATGAACCGTGCATTAAGGATACGGCTATTTTCAGAGGCTGCTCTTCGGGGTTCATTAAGCAGATTGTAAGCTAAAATCTAGACTATCACAGGATACTACAATAATCGAATTCGTAATAGAATTCTGGTGAGGTGTCTTATCCAAATTTTTTTTTTTTTGGATTTATCAGGCAATTAAAGTCCATGAAGAAATTTTTCTCCCAGGGGAAGTGGTTATAGAACGAGGAAATATAACAGATCAACTATATATAGTCTACCATGGTGACTTGGTAATTTTCATTTGATATATTTATTTTATACAAACTATTTGATTGCAAAGATCTATCTTGACTTGAGAGTTTTGACATTTTTTTACAGGATGAAGTACAGAAAGGAGAAGAAGAAGATGAAGAAGAAGTTGAGGAAGAAGAGAGTAGTACTGTTAGGAGTGTGCGATCTTGTAACTCATTTGGGGAAGTTTCTTTTCTTTGCAACATTCGTCAACCTTCTACTATTACAGCTCGTGAACTATCCAAAGTGTTGCTTCTTGATAAGATATCCTTCATGCAAATCCTTGATATATACTTTTCTGATGGTCACATCATCCTGGAAAACCTCCTTGAGGTAAAATATAATATTTAACTTAATTTCTTTGATCCTTTATTTTGGTCCACATGGTTGTTTCAATGTCTTTGGATTCGTTCTCAGAGTCCTCTCTCTCACGTTGAGTCATTGTAAATGTCAGGGAAAGGATGCCAATCTACGGAACAAGATATTGCAGTCCGATTTCACCCTCTATATGGAAAAGCATGAATCAGAGATAGCTACAAGACTAAATTGTGCTGTCAGTGAGGGGGATTTTCCTCGCCTAAAACGCTTGATTGGAGCCGGTGCTGATCCCAATAAGACAGATTATGATGGACGATCACCTTTGGTACGACTTTACGTGACTCAAGACACGTCTACTTATTTGAGATTCATAGTTATTATTTTCTTGTCTTTCTACAGCATATTGCTGCGTCCAAAGGGAATGAAGATATGACAGTTTTCCTTATTGAAAAAGGCGTGGACGTCAACGTTTCAGGTCAGCTTTCATCTTCATAAACAGTTTGTGTATTGCGCTTCCAAAGAATTTCCTGTAAACACATTCTGTTTCGTCCTTCTCTTTCAGATAAGTCAGGAAATACCCCCTTGCTTGAAGCTGTTAAAAATGGGCATGATCAAATAGCTTCTCTACTTTCCAATGCCGGGGCGTCGCTTATAGTAGATGATGCCGGTGATTTTCTCTGTAAAATCGTTGCAAGGAAAGACTTGGATCTCCTAAAAAGAGTTTTGGCCCATGGCACAAACCCAAATTCTAAGAATTATGATCACAGAACACCACTTCATATAGCTGCCGCAGAAGGGCTTCTCTCATTTGCAAAATTACTGATAGAAACAGGAGCTAGTGTTTTCGTCAAGGACAGGTACCATTCTTGTTTATCAGTAAGAATTTAAAATCCAGACACCTATTAGATGGTATCGATAATCACTAAAAGACAACGGTAGAATTTGAAGTGGGCTGACTTTTCAGTCAACAAGTCCTTGTTGAATGGGAGGATCATCTCTTATAAACTACTAGGTTTGAAAGTATCTACGCCTAGACAGTGTAGCCATATGTTATGCCTGTTGTAGCCATATGTTATGCTTGTTGATGGAGATAGTTGTTGGCTCTAACTCTTTATCCATTGGTCAAGCACTCAACTTAACTGGGCCTTGAGTGTGCTTAGTCGTTATGGGACTCTAACACTCCCCCGCATAGTTAAGCCCATATATTGGGTTATGTCTATTGATGGAGGTAGTTGTTGACTTCAACTCTTTACTCGTTGATCAAGAACTCAGCTCAATTGGGCCTAGCTCTGATACTATGATATAATTTGAGACGAGTCTGACTCCTTACCCAATAAGGCCTTGTTAAATGGGAGAATTGTCTCCTCTTATAAATCAGTAGGTTTGAGCATGCCTAATCGGTGTGAGACTCAAACCTGCAAAATAAATTTTACAATTTTTAACATGAAAACTGTAAAAATTTGCAGATGGGGAAACATTCCACTTGATGAATCACGTATAAATGGAGACAAGAATATGATGAAGCTACTTGAAGTTGCAAGAACTTCTCAGATGTCTGAGTTCTCCATTTGCCATCAGAAAATTCAAGGTACTAATTCCAAATCTTCATCCTCAGGAAATCTGCACAAACTGAGAGGTTAAACGACTGCATTTTTTTATTGTCAATGGCAGATAAGTTGCAGCGAAGAAAATGCACAGTGTTTTCCTTCCACCCATATGATCTGAAGGAGAGGGAGAGAAGGAAGGAAGGAATTGTTTTATGGGTTCCTGAAACCATGGAAGAGCTTATTGGTGAAGCAAAGGAGAAGTTGAAATGTGCAGGTGGTTCTTGTATTTTATCTGAAAATGGAGGGAAAATTCTTGACATAAACATGATTAGTGATAAGCAGAAGGTGTTTTTGGTTACTGAAGAATTAGCTGAGTAATTAAATAACTTTTTATTTCAAGTAAAATTAGATGTGTAGAAAATTGGGAACCTGTCATCTTTTTAATTTATACAATGTCTTTTGAAGTTAAACCGTGGTCCTATTTTTTTCCTTTTTTCGGTAGTCGGGGTGTTTGGGCCATCTTGCGCGTATGCAATTCAACTAATCTAAGCCCAATAGATTAGATATCACAAATGTAATAAGTAACTATTTTGTGTGACTCGAATACACCTCTTGGTAACCCACAGTTTCGCCATCTGTCCACAAGTCAAATAGTTAAAAAAATAACACAAATTTTAAAATAGTTTAAGAAGGAGGAAATCTTCATTACAAAACAATTAAATTTGACATTTAGCAAGGGTAAAAGTGGTATTTACAAACTTGGTATATTTATCAATTTTATATAATCGTAAATATTAATAATTAGAAAGATAATTTTATATTAAATAATAATGAAACTGCTTTATTTTTAACAATGATTAAAATTTTATTTTATTTTGTTTTTTTACCTTTGGCCCCCATCTTCTATCTTCAAATAGGGGTATAATAGTATTTAGAAAAGTAATTAACAATGGTGTTATACATAGTCAAAAATATTAAGAAGGATTCATATACATGTTTATTGTTTTGCTTAAGATCCCAAATCTTCTAATATATTATGTTTTTATGAAGTTGTCAATGCTAAAAACACTCCAAAAACTAACATAAATACTTTGTTTGATTCAGGTTCTAGTAATTTTTTTTTTTTTTTTCCGGGTGACGGGGTTGTGCGGACTAACTTGCATACATTTCAACTAATCCTCTAGGGTCTTGAAGTTAACAGTCGGATAAATCCCCTCAATGGCCACCCTTATTAACAACCCAAGTAGATCGAACTCATGACTTTTTGAGTAATACACCCAAGAGTCTTAATTGATCGTTAGACTATATGATCACTTTTCCATTTAAACTATGTAACTCGTAATAGTACTTCAAAATATAAAACTTAGGGTTTCTTTTAAGTCTAGGAAGATATGAGATCTAAAATAAAGAACATTAAGTGGTTTTGATAATTAATATACTAAATTTTAATTTACTTGTGAAAAGTTGAATTCTGATTGACCTAAATTCTTTAATTTTTTTGGTTAACTACAAATTCAAAGCTTTGAAATAAAAGTATAGAGAAAATCCTTTTATTACAACTATATCCTCCTTATAGTAGAAGATGGGGGCTAAAAATTAATTTAGCGGGGACTAAAAAATATTTCTCCAACTACTTCTAGGTAGTTTGACGGTTTGTTTGAAATTTTTGAGTGTATTACTCACAGTTCTGAGTTTGAATCCCCATGATTACTAATAAGGGATAACTACTAGAGGCTTACTTGAATGTTAATTTCAGGATCTAGAATACTAGCTGACTCGGATACCTCGGATACCAACCAAAAAAAAAAAAAAAAATTATTTCTCCTATTAGAATGCTATGGATCGGCTGGCCCAATATATCAGCAGGCCTAGTTAGAAATATGAGTGCATTTTCTCCTTCACCTTTTAGATCAATAACTTTACAATTGTTAAAAAGAGGCCCAATTGAAATGCATATTCATAACTTTACCTTCGCCGTTAAGGCAACCCATCACATTAAGCCTTGAGTCAACAAGCAAAGGATCCACTCCACCTCATTCTAAATACCAATCGTTTTGACCGCTGAATCGGTTGAGCCATGGCGTTACAGTGGATAATTCTCACTTACGTGGTGGCAGCTGAGGCCGCCATCGCCCTTCTCTTGACCGTCCCTGCACCGAAACTCTTGAAGAAACGTTTTGTTTCTCTTATTTCCTTTATTCTTCAGCCGTGCCTCTTCGTCGTCCCCTTCGCTTCGTTTCAGCTTCTGGGTAATTTCATTTTTCTTCTTCTTTTTTTTTTGAAGTTTCTGATTCAATTTTTGGGGAAATTAATTGATTATGAACGGTTGGTTGGCTGTGGTTTTGTAGATCTCTATTGGAAGAACGAGCATCGGTTGATGTGTACCTCTGAGATCTGCACGGCTGCTGAGCGAGATCGATATGAGAGATCTGTAAGTTTTTTTCGTCGGGGAGTATATTGTATGATTCTGAAACTTTAGGGTTTCAAGTGCTGCACTAAACCTCAGGGGGGCATATGAAAATAATCCTTTAATGCATGTATAACATATGGGTATTATATGACTGTCTGGTTGGGAAAAATGTGCCTCCGTCCAATCAACGCATGTATAACATATGCGAAATTTTGTGGTCATTGGACGAACACACATGCTATTAAGAAGATTTTTTCGTGTTAAAAGTGGTAGTGATGTTGATGCTAGCATAAGCTTGAACTGCTCATATCATGGATGGGTTTTACATGAAGGAAATATTGATTATTCTGAGAGTTGTGAGTTTCCTAGCTTAAGAAAGCATATTAAATAAGAACTATTTACTGTCTGATAGGTAACATTTCATTTTAACAGTGTAAAAGTATAATTAAAAAAAAAAAAAGAGATGATTTTATACTGTTATAGGGTATCTGGGATCTGTTTTCTTGTTGGAGTCAAAGCTTGTGAGATCATTTACGCAAAAAAAATTTATGAGATTTAAGATTTCTATCCGGATTCTATGTAAGGCTTTCTTGGGGCAGAAATGATTAGAGCTTTTAATGGTTTTTTTTCCCCAATACATCACAAAGAATAGCAGCCAAGGGTTCTCAAACCTTAGTTTTCAAAGTTAAGTGACAGTGGGAGGTGCAATGACTAGAAAGTTTTATCTTTGCTATTAGTCTTATAGTTTCGCGAAGTTTTTTGGAGAGTCAAGGTGCCCACATTGTATAAAGTTTTTTGAGATTGTGCATGGTGAACAATGAAAAATGTTCAATAGTAGGCTATACTTGATGGTATGTAAAACTGTAATGGTTTTATAGAACCTGTGAACTTGCAGAATGTACTGTTCACACACTGGGACCTGAAAACTTATTGAAAAACATCGTTACGAACAATAAATACCATATCAGTTGGTCCCGCTGGTTTTGAGAGTGCCCAACTTTTTTGGAGTCAATCATTCAAACAATATTGGTTGCCCTTCGTGGTAGGGGAGAGAGAGATTGACATCATTTGGGGTTTAAGTTGGTGCCTTCGAAATGTTGTTTTAGATGCGAATGCCTGTAGTGGATATGTCGAAATTTGAGGGTGAAAGCTGATTATGATTATCAAGATTTCCAGTCTCTTTTTCTATGTATCTGCTAAGTGATTGAACGGAAAGAGAAGAGCCAAATACTTAAAACTGATGCCTTAATGTATTTTTATTTTATGCAAATGGGATCGGTTACAATGGTTCTGTTAGTTTCTGAATAAATGCTTATAGATAAAAGATAGTTTTGTGAATTCTTCAATCCTTGTAGCTTCATCTGACTGTTAGCGGTTATTTCATATCTTTTGAAGACTTGTCTCCATAAATTCAATTGGGCCTTGAGCTTATGTGAATTTTCACAATATGTTCTCTCTCATTTTCTCCCAACATTGTATTTGAGTATGTGCATTAATGGGCGTTAGGAAGCAAGAATCCTTGCTTCTTTTACTTTGTAATTGAATTTCTCTCTTTGACGGAATCTGATATGTATTTCTTGTACGGGTCTTAAATTAGTCAATTCTTACGGTTATTCAACCCCAACACCCTATTTCATGGAGCCATTTCTTTCCTTTTCTTTTTCTCCCTAAAATTTCTATGAACTTTTCATCTTTACACTTTGTATATTAGAATGTTATACGCTTAACATTGAGGTATCTTATGCAGATATACAAAGCTCAAGGGAACATGATTCTGTGTGTCGCAGCATGCTTTCTTTACTGGTATGTTGCGTTAATCTACCAGCCTAATCTTCATAAAACTTCCTTTAGCAATTATACCCATGATTTAAATAATAATTTGCCTTTGAATGTGGTTGCAGGTCTATCTACCGCATTTGCAAATTTTACAATGAAATTCAGAGTTTGGAGGAAGTAGAAAAGAGATACAAGGATGAGTAGACTTTCATCTGCGCCCCTCTCTTAAATTTAGTGTAGATGAATGTGTTGATTTACCGTAAACTTTGCAATGAAACTTGACATTTCCTTCTGGATTTGTGTCACAAATTTCATGCACTTGTGTGTTAGTGTATGGGTGTTCTCTCGCCGGACTGTTTTTTTCTTGTAGCTCTGAAGCTGCTGCAGCCTGTTACAATGGAAGCTAGAGCATGAATATAATTCACCCTAAAGTTTCTTTATAATTGTTGTGCTGCAGCCTTTTTCTCTTTTTTATTGAATAATGATATATTATCTTTTGAAATTTTATGCTTTCCGCTAGGGCTACCAAAAAAAAAAAAAAAAAAAAAAGAAAAGAAAACCGAACCGGGAAACCAAGCCAAAAGGGGCCAAGGTCTAAAAACTGGTTTTTAGATGCTTGGTTTCGGTTTTCAAAATTGAGAATACCAGTTCGGTTAACATTTCAAGTGTAATTTTGAACTGGTTAACCGAAACTGATTTTTTCCAAAATTTTAGATTGAAACCCTAAACCTAAAAGATCTTTAAAAAATAAAAAATTGAAAACCAAAATTTAAACAGAAATTTATAACGACATTGATTGTTCTTTCATTATTCACACATCAAACTTTCGTCCAAATAGGATTTATCTATTATATAAGAAATAATGTTATTCTTCAAATGTATTTTTTAATTATATAGTAAAAACAAGAAAATAATGTTCAAAAGTACTTGTTACAAATTGTATTTGTCTTCTATCGTCAATTTGGTAAACTGTTATAGTGTATATTAGTGGTTGAGTATATTTTTTAATTATATAGTTTTTAAGAGTGAGTTTTACTCAAACTCGTCTATCGTGATATCAAAGTCACACTTTTGTTTTTTTATGTAATTGACAAAATAAATTATATCGTATTCATAAACTTGACTTGACAATGCTCTAATGTACAAAATAAATTGTATTGTCAATAATGGATTGGCTGAGTAGTAAAAGCTTAGGGTCAAGGAGTTTATTTTCCTTGTGGTTTGTTGGCCACAGACCGTAGGACTTACCCTATTTTGGAAGCTTTGTTTGAAGTCAAAAGACTAGTTAAGGTATGCGCAAGTTGATCCGGACACTCCCAATAAAAAAAAAAATTTAATGTATTATAGCTTAGTTTTTCGGAGTGAATTTTACCCAAACATGTTTATTATGGTATCAAAGAGAGAACGAGAGAGGGCGTGAAAGACAATAATTTTGCGTCGTTTAACATGCCCTCGGTGTCTGGATAATTACATGAGAACCCAACAGGTTTCAGATAAATACATTTTATCCCGCTCTCATTTCCCTTGAGATCGTATTATTTAACCCTAAACCCACAAAAGACTAAGCCATTTTGAACCCCAGATAATCCACAAACGCCGCTACTCAAATGGCGTCCAAAACCTTTCTTCGTCGTTGTTATTCTTCTTCTGAAACCAAAATCTCATCTTTATTGACAAATTCATGTAAAGTGACTACAACTATACCACAAGATTCAGTATATAACGTTGAAGAGGTAGTGACGCTTGAAAAATTCCTTGAAAAAGACTGTAAAGAAGGTAATATCACTCTTGATGAAGCGCGCTATTTCTTTTGTTTAATGATTCATATGCAAACCAAACCACCGATTTCATCGTTCAACTGTTTGTTTGGAGCTCTTGCTAAGAAAAAGTTTTATGAAGACGTTATTTTGCTGTACAAGAGAGTGGGTTCAATTGGGTTGTTGCCGGATTTTATTACTTTGAATATTTTAATTAATTGTTTTTGCAATATGGGTAGAGTATGTGACGGTTTTGTTGTTTTTGGAGGGATTTTGAGGTGGGGTTTTCGCCCCAATGTTGCGACTTTGACTTTTTTGATTAAAGGATTGTGTTTGGAGAATAGGAGTTCGGAGGCTACGAGGTTGTACAAGAAAATGGCTGTGTTTGGGGTTATGCCTGACGAGATTACTTATGGGACTTTGATTAACGGGTTGTGTCAGACAGGGAACACGAGTGATGCGCTTAGATTGCATGAAGAAATGGTTGCTGGTAATGGTGAACTTGGTTTTATTTGTAAGCCTGGTATTGTTTCCTATGGTAGGATTATCGATGGTCTTTGCAAACATGGGTTGGTAAATCGGGCCAAATCTTTTTGTTTGTACCTCTCTAATTTATGGTTGGTGTTTTGTGGGAAATCTGGAGGAGGCTAAAGGCTTGTTTATTGAGATGGCAGATCAAGGTTTGCAGCCTAATGTGGTGACATTTAATACAATGATTAATGGGCTTTGCAAGGTGGGGAAGATGGAGGAAGCTAATAGGTTGTTGGAATTGATGAGTCGAAGAGGTTTGCAGCCTAATGTGGTGACATTTAATACAATGATTTATGGGCTTTGCAAGGTGGGGAAGATGGAGGAAGCTAATGGTTTGTTTGAATTGATGAGTCAAAGAGGTTTGCAGCCTGATGTGGTGACATTTAATACAATCATTAATGGGCTTTGCAAGGTGGGGAAGATGGAGGAAGCTAATGGTTTGTTTGAATTTATGAGTCAAAGAGGTTTGCAGCCTAATGTGGTGACATTTACTACAATGATTGATGGGCTTTGCAAGGTGGGGAAGATGGAGGAAGCTAATGGGTTGTTTGAATTGATGAGTCAAAGAGGTTTGCAGCCTGATGTGGTGATGTTCACTACAATGATAAGTGGGCTTATCAAGGCGGGGAAGATGGAGGAAGCTAATGAGTTTTTGGAATTGATGAGTCAAAAAGGTTTGTCAAGAATATCCATCAATCAAAAGAAAAATGCAACAAACATGAGAAAAATAATCAAAAGAACTAATTACTGTTCCAAGAGTTGATTTCTAAGGAATTGATCTCAATTTCACTGAAGCTTTGCTTATAAGATTTCGGTGTGAAGCATGTAAGCAGGGTGTTTTAGTTGATGAAATGGCGGTTGTTGTGAAGAGACTAGGAGATATATATTGAGGAGAAGAAGCGTTTTAGGCTGAAGTGAATACAATTTGGAAGCTCCTTCACATGAACCAGGCTGCAAAATTGTTGTTGAAATTTGCATGTTTGGTGTGGAAGAAGATAAAAACATGAGATCAGCAATGGATTCAAAAGTCGAGGCTCTTTAGAATGAGAAGCTGAAACTGAAGTCAACTGTGGAAAATTAATTGCTGCAATAGTTGAGGTATAATTTGTTTTCTGTTTTTGGTATGTTTTTGTTTTAAGGATTTCCAAGATGAACATTTTGATTATATAAAAGATTAACTCATGGGATTTGCAAATGTATTATAGGAAGAGTGTAATTTTTAAGCAATATATATATATGGTTTAGAAAAATGATTTTGTGTTTTCTATTGGTTTGGGAGAGAACAATAGACCTTCCTAAATGAAGAAGACGGTGTTTAAGGGTTGTTTTGTAATTGCATAAAGTTGAGGATGAATTTCTTAATATAAAAATGTTTAATGAACTAACCTCATCAAATCATATGATCGAAATCCAAAAGACTCACAACTAAAAGCGCTCATAATTATCTCAAAAACCTCAAAAACCCTTAAAAGTTAAAAACTAACACAAACCACCCCAAAAAGTACAGATATTTCACATTTCTTTCAGCTACCACCAAAGCCACGGAATTCAGCTATATAACTGGTTCAACACACACAAGTGGGTTTATGCAGTAGGAAGAAGCAAACTAGTTATATCACAATCATATGATCAGTATCCAATAGGTTTCATTGATAGGTAAATAATTAAAAACTCTTTGTTTTCTAAAATTCAGTAAAACCCCTAAAGTTTAAAAACTAACAGAAGGAAAAAAAATTGAATGAATGTTATATGAAGAAAGGATACCAAGTAGCGATGAAATCTAAGAAAAATAATTATTTAAAAAAAAAAAAAAAAAAAAAACAAAGTGGGAAGTTTTTGTTGTGCTGTGTCTTGACTGGTTTTACAACCAGAATGTTCAACTATTTTCTTTTGTTTCTGTTGTTGATACTTGGTAGTTTATTTGAAGTAATTGTGGAAGAGAGGGAAAGCTGGAGTGATTGTGATAGGGACAGACGGTTATGATTTATTAAAAAACTAGATAGAAAGCCCGCACATTGTGCTTGTATGTTTATAGAATTTTTTTTTACATTATTATTAATTGTTGGTCTGGCATTAAATTATTTGTATTGAAGTTAATTTTATATTGAATTGATAATTAAAGAAATAAATAATAAAAATATTATATATCAAATAATGAGTATTAAATTTGTACATATTTTAAATATATATTTAATGTTGGTGTAAAGATACTGCACAAGTTCTAGTAATTGTATCTCCACCCATTAAACACTTAAGACAAACTCTTTGTTCTTGACCTTTTTTCTTTATCTTTTTCTTTTTGAAAATAATAATAATAAATTGAATTTCCTGGCCAATTCTTCTCATATTGCATTGCACCACAAAATCGTTTAACTCTTTATAGTAAAATTACCAGTTCCAAAAATTTTAAGCTATATATTTATTAACTTAACTGTCCAAAAACAAATTAACAACTTTCTTACTTTAGCACATAAAACATATGTAAATCAATCTAACTTCTACAATTCAATCTTATTATCTCGATCTATCATTTTCTCTTCTTTCATTAAGAAGAGAAGCCCATGAATTTGAGTACTTGAGTTTAGGTTGGTGAACATGGTACTCGGGTGAAATAGCCGCGAATATTATAATACCATTGAGCAAAGCAAACCCCAATCCTAAACTATTAACAACCATGGATTTTAGACATTGTTTAGATACACTTTTCATGCTTTGTAAAAATGTCAGTTTCTCTAAAAGACTTGTATCTGCGGTCACCACAGCCAACCCATATGTGTAGAGACCATGTTTTAATGAACATAATTGTAGCACATTATCGGACAGAGAATCCTCTTCTCAATTATAGACTAATATATATAATTTTTATAGTATTCATAAACTTGACGTGACCATGCTCTAATGGTTTAGATAGGGATAACATTACTCCAAATAACGTAATATATAAGTATACATTCTAACCTTATTTTTACATGCACTGTATTAAGAAATAATTATTAAAGCATTAAACCAAAGTTTAAATTGATAGGTCAGCAAGACTACTAATTATATATATTTTTTTAATTTTGTAATTACCGATTTATTAAAGATCTAAGAAATCATGGAAACTCTTAATTAATATTTGCTTGTAAACTTGTTTTTTACTCGTACAAGAAAGGGAGGGAAACAGAAATTAAAAAATAAAAATTATGTCTTTGTTTGATTTGAAGTGATCAAAGAATAAGACTGTAATTTACAGGTTTGAATGGCTCAGCATGCATGAGCCGAGGTGAGGCAAAGACTTGGGGGGTAAAAGGTAAACTTTGAGACTAATCATGTTCAACGTGATAGACAAGGTCAAGGTCCACTAATTGACCTTTTCGTTTAACCCATTACCTTTACCTAAACTCACATGCACTTTGTTTTTTTAACTCTTTCCAAGCCAACTTGCTTCACCAAATTTTCATCTTAATTTACAAGTTGTCTATCCAAATTTTTTGTACGTTTGATGTACGTCCGTCTAGCCATAACATGTGTTTTGTGATTATGTGATGGGCATTCTTAGGAGATGTTTTATCGGGGACGGGGATAGTCATAACACCCTCAATAATTTACAAAAATTACAATTCAATCCTAATTCCTATCTGGTTTCTACTCGGATCTCGATTCCGATATTGGTTATGGTTTCTGGTTCTTGTAGGGGTTGAATGAGAAATAGAATCGAAACCGACCAGTTCCTAATTTCTAGAACCGAAACCTACCTTGTGAGGGTTAGTTTCGGGTAGGAACTGGAATGGAGAACTGGAACTGGAACCCCAGTACTCGTTGGTTTCGATTCCAGCCAGTTCTTTTGCACACTCCTATATCCAACCATATCAAGTTTTTTTTCTCATTCTTAAAAATTAGTGTGTATACGTCCATCTAACTACAATTATTTATATATAATTCTATTATATATACATTTTTTTTTTTAATTTTATTCATTAATGATCTTTATCATCGGAAATTATAAGATCATGTGATACAATTCTATAATAAATTTAGAATCTCGCCAACCCAAAAAAAAGATATAATAAACTGTTCTACATATTCTTCATTAATTTCTTCTCTCTTATGAAAAGAATTATAATAAATTTATTACAAAAGAATAAATAAAATCAAACAAAAATTTATAAAAATAAAAAAAGAAAACTCTTCAAAAAGACCTCTTCAGATTCTTGAAATCTGAAGATTCAGTGCATTCGGTGATTCATCAATTTCAGAAGCTGAGTGGTTTTCTCCTTGGTTGAATCGTCATAGCCACACTGCAAAAGCAACACCAGTTTCTGGAAAACTCCAACTTGCAGAGCTTCAAACAAGATTTTCCCTTCATTTTTCTTGTCAAATTTGCTCAGTTTCCAAATTGCAGAAACAGAAAACTCGGTTGCCAATTCCGAAACTCTCAGGATTTTCTTCACTAAAACCGGCATTGCTAATGCATTTTGATAGGCTTCTTCTCTCCCTTCTTTGCTCTCAAAATGCTTGTCCAGAACGCCTAAACCCTTCTCGCAAATGCTCTTTTCAGAATCGACTATCAAATTTAGAAGCAATGAGACAAGACCCTTTTCCACAAATGATGCTTTTATATTCTCATTTGGTGATGAAACCATGGCGAAAATCACCATTAATGAAGCCTTGGTGATCGTCCGAGAAATCGGCTCCTTAAGGAACTTCACTAGAGTTTCATCCACCCTAGAGTCGATCCTCACTTCTATTTCTTGTTGATCAAAAGATTTGATTTCTTTCAACACTGAAATTGCGTTTTGTTTTACCAGAACGTCTTGGCTGTGCTTCATGAACCAAACCATGCAGCGTAATGAAGCTTGCAAGGTTAAAAGCTTTAAGGATTCATTTTTATTGTCATCAAGCAGCAGCATCCAATTCAAAGCTGATAATATCTCTATTAACACATTGGAAAATCTTTCGAAAGCTTCAGGATTTTTTGCAAACGCATCGAAAGCTTTTGCAAGTACTTTACTCACGCCATTAGCGACGATACAAAGCTTGTTTCGTTCACTTTCAAATCCCCATTTCCTGATTATGTTCAACGAGTCCAACACCCCGCATTGATCCAAATTCTTCACTGAGAAGTTAGAGGGTGTTTGTCTGAGCTTATGAAAATTAGCTTATAAGCAACAATTGCTTATACGCTAAAATTAACTTATAAGCATTTGAAATTTTAAGCAATTACGTGTTTGGTTAAAGTACTTATAAGTGACTGATAAGTAATTGACGTGTTTGGTAAAATGTGGCTTATAAGTACATTTTATTATAAAATTACTAAAAAAGGTACTACATTAAACAAGGGCATACTATGGAATTTTAAAATTAAACAAGGATAATGTGGTAATATACTTGGTCAAACTAGTTTATAAGGCCAAAAAAAAAAAGTACCTCCCCCTAAACTTATTTTTTTTGGCTTATAAGCTCAAAAAAATTATAAACGAACAGGTCAGCTTAATTTTAGAGCTTATAAGCAAGTTTGACCAGCTTATAAGCTTAGACGAACACCCCCTTAATACTAAAAAGAATCTTCGAGATTTCGCTGGAAGTTACAGGAACTCTCGGAGTCGGGATCCGCTCAACGCCGTGGGTTTGATTCTCAACACACCAATCTTGAATCATTTTCCTGAGAGTATGGTTCAGAATTTGATCGAAACTCCTAAGAACCTGATTGGTTACAGTGCAAGTAAAATTTCCTGTGTTGAGCCAAGTTTCAATGTTATCCCGATCATAAGTTATCCCAGAAGATAAAGTCATAGGATCTTTCATGAGCTTGAGTGTTATTGGACATTGGAAATGATTCGAAATCACCAGCTCTGCCATTTCAGGATTTTGCTTCTTCTTCTTCCCGCTGGCTCTCACCTTTCTTCTTAATCTCCAATCAAACATGTTTTCAAGAGAGAAAATTTAAACAAAAGATTTAAGGGTTGTATTCGTTTGGTTGATGGGTGGTTTTGAGTAAAATATGAAGGGTGTTGGTGGGGTTTATATATATATAAGTGTTGATGCTTGATATTGACACCAACGACTCGCACGTGTAAAGTGCTAAGCGAACTTAGAAATTACACGTGATATGGAAATATGCAATGAGATAATAAATGAGAAGTGGTTTAAAGTGGTTCGGATGCTCAAAAGCAAATCCTACATCCACTGTGGTTGTATTAATAGATGTTTATAGTCAGGGCATGTGCATCAAGCTGAATTACAATCTAGAGAGAGAGAGAGAGAGAGAGAGACAATGTGTATGCTTTCTCAAACTAAAGATGAGTCAATCCCGTAAATGAGAGAGGGCCCCTCTATTTATAGTTGGGGGATTCAAGATAGTAATCATGATTCTACAGTCGGGCTGGTGTGGTATAATTCCTAACCCGCTTCTCATTGGTTGTCTGCATGGGAGACATCTTTAAATCGCGTAGGGCTTGGGCAGGTGGACAATTCCTGGCCCTTTACAAGCTTGGCATTCACTTGCCACATTGACGATAGTCATAACTCTTTCGTCCTTGCGCAACGTGGCAGTGTCTAGGACGGAAAGTCTTCTTGAACCTGATTGACCTTTGCTGGCGTGAGCTCACGCCAGCCTTGATTTTTTAGGCATAACGGAAGCCTCCCAATTTTTAAGGTTTAAGGATTGAACCTTGAAAACTTCATGATTATGTCGTGACTTGACTTATCCCAAATGATGCTGATTGAGCTGATCGAGCTGTAAGGAGGTCACAGCATAAGTCTCTAAGAATAGCACAAGTGATTTGAGGTGGTCTTCCCCCACAGATTCAGCGACCTAGGTTGGACCCTACTCAGTGCTACACCAACCTGCTTTGAGTTTCATTCGTAGCTCACGACCTGAAAATACTCAGCACATTTTTACCGAAAGCAAGGAATCACATCGTCTCGAAACCGATACATGGCGAAGAGTGTATTGCTCAAATGACCTCTTTAGATGTTATCTGTTATTCTTGACAGCTAGTCTGGTAAATAAAATAATCTTTATTTTGACAGACGTGTCTATTGCGCAATAAGTGATAGCCATGCATATTAAATGCAAATCACGTTGAAACGACATTCTCTTTCAGAGCATTAAATTCGGATGAGGGCATATTTAATGTGGAAGAGGTAACCGCGCCGACGCTTGGGTTCTCCAATGGAGGGAAACATTGATTGGCATCCACAAAGCGTGAAGGTTACTCTTCTTACGAATTAACGACACGTGATCATAATCAATGGCAAGAAGCATATCCCTGCCCAAGCGTCGCTTGCTTAGGGAAACCAATCGTTGTTTTCCCCCTATAAAATCTCAGGCTCACCTCAAGCTTTATCACAGAACTCACATTTTCGAGAGAAAAACAAAACTCTTGCAAAATTAGTCTATTGTTCTAGTTGATGTGCATTCTCCGTTATGACAGGAAGTTTTATCCCAACAGTCAAGAAGTAAGGAGGACTTCTCCTTCGTTTTCTTCTATTATTTTTTTAATAGCTTGACTTTCTGGTAATGGTGGGTATGAATTGTCTGGTAAACTTTTACGGTGTGTATTTCTGGACAGTGGTAAGAAGAGAGATTTTTTCTTTGTAAAAGTGAGAACTCAGGGCATGGATCCTTAGGGATTAATTCCCAAGATTTTTAAGTTTTTCTAGGGGTTAAGGAACGTAAATTAAGGTTTCTTTTGCTCTTCCACATTATCGTATGGAACACGGTACTGAGATCGAGTTATCTCTGCATGTCGCCCCTTTTTTAGACTTTAGGAGCAATGGATAATCTAGCGACTAGAGCAGCCTAGAGGGACGAGCTCGCAGGTGTCGGGCGCCCTAGCAGGTCCCCTGCAAGAGGCCTTATCAGAGGCCACGTAGGACGAGATACAAAAAGTGGTGGACCAGTTCGCACTTAGCATGGATGTCTACCAGTATAGGGCATACACAGCTCGGAATCCCCCAGAGGGAATGGCTGCGATCTCTGAGGCGATCTTTAAATGTGGGGATTTGATACCTTTTCACTCCTTCATTAGATCGATCCTTGACCACTTCAAGGTCTCACCATTACAATTGACGCCTAATGCGTATATGATAGCAATTGCTATGTATATCGCATGTGGCGAAAATGGTCTTAGCGAGCTGACAGTGCTGGAGCTCACAGGTGCTTACTATCTGAAGAAGAGCAAAGATAAAGATTTTTTTAATCTCTCGAAGCGATCTACGATTAAGAGAGGAATATTTGGTTACCCTAGTAACGTTGAGGCTTATGAGACCAAATTTTTCTTTTTTGAATATGATGACGTTTGAGCCGAGTAGGTTTTGCTTTCCTTCGATTTACGAACTATTTCTTTTTCTTCGGCTCTTATATTTAATGAACTTTTTGTCTCTTTGTAGGAAATAAGATGACTAGATTGATGGTTGTGACTGATTTTAAGCGAATTGTGACATTTGGTCATCTACCCGAGCAGAGTCGCGACGTGAGTCTGCTTGTGACTACTGCCAACTTAAGAAAATACGATTTTTTCAATCCGGAAGCATCTCTGGAACCTTTAGCCCGTAAGTATATTCACACTTAAAACCCCTTTCTTTTGCCTGAGGTGACCTTTTCGCTAACATGCTTTCATGGCGCGCAACGACCATCCCACCCAAGGTTCCAAGGCCGTCGACGAGGACTAGAGGGTTTGTATTTCCCCGACTCGCCCCGACTGAGCCAACCGAGATGATCCCCAGTGATATCCCCACAGGAGGGATACAGATTGGCCCTGAAAGGCGAACACCCACGGAGCGACGTGGGGAAGCTTCTCGGCCCACAACTACTCGCAGAGCTGCTTGCAGAGGAGGAATCAGAGTCCGAGTCGGAGGGCTTCGAGGTGCCATCGGGGGGATCGCAACCTTACCAGACTTTTCGCTCCAGGGTGCCCCCGACGAGCGCGCTAGGCACTTCTGCGATCCCCGAGAGCTCGTGTAGAGGAGAGGGGGAGTATAGGCTTGAGTTGCTCAGATCATGGATGAATTTTACATGAAGGAAATATTGATTATTCCGAGAGTTGTGAGTTTCCTAGCTCCAGAACTATATACTCTCTAATAGGTAACATTTAATTTTAACAGTGTAAAAGTATAATTAATTTTTTTTCTTAAAAGATGAGTTATACTTTTATAGGGTATCTAGGATTTGTTTTCTTGTTGGAATCAAAATTTATGAGATTTACCTCTACCTTTGTGGCCTGATGGCAAACCCTTTAGTTACAGAGGTTTACCGGGTTTACCCAAAAATAATAATAATGATAAATAATGACATCTAAGATCTCTATCTGGATTCTATGTAAGGCTTTCTTGGGGCAGAAATGATTAGAGCTTTTAATGGTTTTTTTTCCCCAATACATCACAAAAGAATAGCAGCCAAGGGTTCTCAAACCTTAGTTTTCAAATTTAAGTGAAAGTGGGAGGTGCAATGACTAGAAAGTTTTATCTTTGCCATTAGTCTTATAGTTTGGCGGAGTTTTTTGGAGAGTCAAGGTGCCCACATTGTATTTAAAGTGTTTTGAGATTGTGCATGGTGAACAATGAAAATGTTCAATAGTAGGCTATACTTGATGGTATGTAAAAGTATAATGGTTTTATAGAACCTGTGAACTTGCAGACTGTACTGTTCACACACTGGGACCTGGAAACTTATTGAAAAACATCATTGCGAACAATAAATACCATATTAGTTGGTCCCGCTGGTTACAATGGTTCTGTTAGTTTCTGAATAAATGCTTATAGATAAAAGATAGTTTTGTGAATTCTTTAGCGGTTATTTCATATCTTTTGAAGATTGTCTCCATAAATTCAAAGGGCCTTGAGCTTATGTGAAATTTCACAATATGTTCTCTCTCATTTTCTCTCAACATTGTATTTGAGTATGTGCATTAATGGGCGTTAGGAAGCAAGAATCCTTGCTTATTTTACTTTGTAATTGAATTTCTCTCTTTGACGGAATCTGATATGTATTTCTTGTACGGGTCTTAAATTAGTCAATTCTTACAGTTATTCAACCCCAACACCCTATTTCATGGAGCCATTTCTTTCCTTTTCTTTTTCTCCCCAAAATTTCTATGAACTTTTCATCTTTACACTTTGTATATTAGAATGTTATACACTTAACATTGAGGTATCTTATGCAGATATACAAAGCTCAAGGGAACGTGATTCTGTGTGTTGCAGCATGCTTTCTTTACTGGTATGTTGCATTAATCTACCAGCCTAACCTTCATAAAACTTCCTTTAGCAATTATACCCATGATTTAAATAATAATTTGCCTTTGAATGTGGTTGTAGGTCTATCTACCGCATTTGCAAATTTTACAATGAAATTCAGAGTTTGGAGGAAGTAGAAAAGAGATACAAGGATGAGTAAACTTCTCATCTGCGCCCCTTTCTTAAATTTAGTGTAGATGAATGTGTTGATTTACGGTAAACTTTGCATTGAAACTTGACATTTCCCTCTGGATTTATGTCACAAATTTCATATACTTGTGTGTTAGTGTTTCGGTGTCCTCTGGCGGACTGTTTTTTTCTTGTAGCTCTGAAGCTGCTGCAGCTTTTTACAATGGAAGCTAGAGCATGAATATAGTTCACCCTAAAGTTTCTTTATAATTGTTGTGCTGCAGCCTTTTTCTCTTTTTTATTGAATAATGATATATTATCTTTTGAAATTTTATGCTTTCCGCTAGGGCTACCAAAAAAAAAAAAAAAAAAGAAAACCGAACCGGGAAACCAAGCCAAAACCGGTCTGAAAAACTGGTTTTTCGGAGTAACTGGTTTGGTTTTCAAAATTGAGAACACCAGTTCGGTTAACATTTCAAGTGTAATTTTGAACTGGTTAACCGAAACTGATTTTTCCCAAAATTTTAGATTGAAACCCTAAACCTAAAAGATCTTTAAAAAATAAAAAAATTGAAAACCAAAATTTAAACAGAAATTTATAACGACATTGATTGTTCTTTCATTATTCACACATCAAACTTTCGTCCAAATAGGATTTATCTATTATATAAGAAATAATGTTATTCTTCAAATGTATTTTTTAATTATATAGTAAAAACAAGAAAATAATGTTCAAAAGTACTTGTTACAAATTGTATTTGTCTTCTATCGTCAATTTGGTAAACTGTTATAGTGTATATTAGTGGTTGAGTATATTTTTTAATTATATAGTTTTTAAGAGTGAGTTTTACTCAAACTCGTATGTCGTGATATCAAAGTCACACTTTTGTTTTTTTATGTAATTGACAAAATAAATTATATCGTATTCATAAACTTGACTTGACAATGCTCTAATGTACAAAATAAATTGTACTGTCAATAATGGATTGGCTGAGTAGTAAAAGCTTAGGGTCAAGGAGTTTATTTTCCTTGTGGTTTGTTGGCCAGAGACCGTAGGACTTACCCTATTTTGGAAGCCTTGTTCGAAGTCAAGAGACTAGTCAAGGTATGCGTAAGTTGATCCGGACACTCCCAATAAAAAAAAATTTAATGTATTATAGCTTAGTTTTTCAGAGTGAATTTTACCCAAACATGTTTATTATGGTATCAAAGAGAGAATGAGAGAGGGCGTGAAAGACTCAATAATTTTGCGTCGTTTAACATGCCCTCGGTGTCTGGATAATTACATGAGAACCCAACAGGTTTCAGATAAATACATTTTATCCCGCTCTCATTTCCCTTGAGATCGTATTATTTAACCCTAAACCCACAAGACTAAGCCATTTTGAACCCCAGATAATCCACAAACGCCGCTACTCAAATGGCGTCCAAAACCTTTCTTCGTCGTTGTTATTCTGCTTCTGAAACCAAAATCTCATCTTTATTGACAAATTCATGTAAAGTGACTACAACTATACCACAAGATTCAGTATATAACGTTGAAGAGGTAGTGACGCTTGAAAAATTCCTTGAAAAAGACTGTAAAGAAGGTAATATCACTCTTGATGAAGCGCGCTATTTCTTTTGTTTAATGATTCATATGCAAACCAAACCACCGATTTCATCGTTCAACTGTTTGTTTGGAGCTCTTGCTAAGAAAAAGTTTTATGAAGACGTTATTTTGCTGTACAAGAGAGTGGGTTCAATTGGGTTGTTGCCGGATTTTATTACTTTGAATATTTTAATTAATTGTTTTTGCAATATGGGTAGAGTATGTGACGGTTTTGTTGTTTTTGGAGGGATTTTGAGGTGGGGTTTTCGCCCCAATGTTGTGACTTTGACTTTTTTGATTAAAGGATTGTGTTTGGAGAATAGGAGTTCGGAGGCTACGAGGTTGTACAAGAAAATGGCTGTGTTTGGGGTTATGCCTGACGAGATTACTTATGGGACTTTGATTAACGGGTTGTGTCAGACAGGGAACACGAGTGATGCGCTTAGATTGCATGAAGAAATGGTTGCTGGTAATGGTGAACTTGGTTTTATTTGTAAGCCTGGTATTGTTTCCTATAGTAGGATTATCTATGGTCTTTGCAAACATGGGTTGGTAAATCGGGCCAAACAAATTTTTTTGGAAATGAAGAGTAGAGGAATTAAGCCAAATGTTTTTGTTTGTACCTCTCTAATTTATGGTTGGTGTTTTGTGGGAAATCTGGAGGAGGCTAAAGGCTTGTTTATTGAGATGGCAGATCAAGGTTTGCAGCCTAATGTGGTGACATTTAATACAATGATTAATGGGCTTTGCAAGGTGGGGAAGATGGAGGAAGCTAATAGGTTGTTGGAATTGATGAGTCGAAGAGGTTTGCAGCCTGATGTGGTGACGTTTACTACAATGATTAATGGGCTTTGCAAGGAGGGGAAGATGGAGGAAGCTAATAGGTTGTTGGAATTGATGAGTCGAAGAGGTTTGCAGCCTGATGTGGTGACGTTTACTACAATGATTAATGGGCTTTGCAAGGTGGGGAAGATGGAGGAAGCTAATGGTTTGTTTGAATTGATGAATCAAAGAGGTTTGCAGCCTAATGTGGTGACATTTACTACAATGATTGATGGGCTTTGCAAGGTGGGGAAGATGGAGGAAGCTAATGGGTTGTTGGAATTGATGAGTCAAAGAGGTTTGCAGCCTGATGTGGTGACGTTTACTACAATGATTAAATGGGCTTTTGCAAGGAGGGGAAGATGGAGGAAGCTAATAGGGTTGTTTGGAATTGATGAGTCAAGGGTTTGCAGCCTGATGTGGTGACATTTACTACAATGATTAATGGGCTTTGCAAGGAGGGGAAGATGGAGGAAGCTAATGGGTTGTTGGAATTGATGAGTCAAAGAGGTTTACAGCCTAATGTGGCTACGTTTACTATAATGATAAATGGGTTTTGCAAGGAGGGGAAGATGGAGGAAGCTAATGGGTTGGTTGGCGTTTACTACAATGATTAATGGGCTGCAAGGAGGGGAAGATGGAGGAAGCTAATGGGTTGTTGGAATTGATGAGTCAAAGAGGTTTGCAGCCTAATGTGGTGACATTTAATACAATGATTAATGGGCTTTGTAAGGTGGGGAAGATGGAGGAAGCTAATAGGTTGTTGGAATTGATGAGTCGAAGAGGTTTGCAGCCTAATGTGGTGACATTTAATACAATGATTTATGGGCTTTGCAAGGTGGGGAAGATGGAGGAAGCTAATGGTTTGTTTGAATTGATGAGTCAAAGAGGTTTGCAGCCTAATGTGGTGACATTTAATACAATCATTAATGGGCTTTGCAAGGTGGGGAAGATGGAGGAAGCTAATGGTTTGTTTGAATTGATGAGTCAAAGAGGTTTGCAGCCTAATGTGGTGACATTTACTACAATGATTGATGGGCTTTGCAAGGTGGGGAAGATGGAGGAAGCTAATGGGTTGTTTGAATTGATGAGTCAAAGAGGTTTGCAGCCTGATGTGGTGACGTTCACTACAATGATAAGTGGGCTTATCAAGGCGGGGAAGATGGAGGAAGCTAATGAGTTTTTGGAATTGATGAGTCAAAAAGGTTTGTCAAGAATATCCATCAATCAAAAGAAAAATGCAACAAACATGAGAAAAATAATCAAAAGAACTAATTACTGTTCCAAGAGTTGATTTCTAAGGATTTGATCTCAATTTCACTGAAGCTTTGCTTATAAGATTTCGGTGTGAAGCATGTAAGCAGGGTGTTTTAGTTGATGAAATGGCGGTTGTTGTGAAGAGACTAGGAGATATATATTGAGGAGAAGAAGCGTTTTAGGCTGAAGTGAATACAATTTGGAAGCTCTTTCACATGAACCAGGCTGCAAAAATCTTGTTGAAATTTGCATGTTTGGCGTGGAAGAAGATAGAAACATGAGATCAGCAATGGATTCAAAAGTCTGAGGCTCTTTAGAATGAGAAGCTGAAACTGAAGTCAACTGTGGAAAATTAATTGCTGCAATAGTTGAGGTATAATTTGTTTTCTGTTTTTGGTATGTTTTTGTTTTAAGGATTTCCAAGATGAACATTTTGATTATATAAAAGATTAACTCATGGGATTTGCAAATGTATTATAGGAAGAGTGTAATGTTTAAGCAATATATATATATATGGTTTAGAAAAATGATTTTGTGTTTTCTATTGGTTTGGGAGAGAACAATAGACCTTCCTAAATGAAGAAGACGGTGTTTAAGGGTTGTTTTGTAATTGCATAAAGTTGAGGATGAATTTCTTAATATAAAAATGTTTAATGAACTAACCTCATCAAATCATATGATCGAAATCCAAAAGACTCACAACTAAAAGCGCTCATAATTATCTCAAAAACCTTTAAAACCCTTAAAAGTTAAAAACTAACACAAACCACCCCCAAAAAGTACAGATATTTCACATTTCTTTCAGCTACCACCAAAGCCACGGAATTCAGCTATAGAATTGGTTCAACACACACAAGTGGGTTTATGCAGTAGGAAGAAGCAAACTAGTTATATCACACTCATATGATCAGCATCTAATAGGTTTCATTGATAGGTAAATAAATAAAAACTCTTTGTTTTCTAAAATTCAGTAAAACCCCTAAAGTTTAAAAACTAGCAGAAGGAAAAAAAATTGAATGAATGTTATATGAAGAAAGGATACCGAGTAGCGATGAAATCTAAGAAAAATAATTATTTTAAAAATTAGGGAAAAAAAAAACAAAGTGGGAAGTTTTTGTTGTGCTATGTCTTGACTGGTTTTACAACCAGAATGTTGATATTTGGTAGTTTATTTGAAGTAATTGTGGAAGAGAGGGAAAGCTGGACTGATTGTGATAGGGACAGACGGTTATGATTTATTAAAAAACTAGATAGAAAGCCCGCACGTTGTGCTTGTATGTTTATAGAATTTTTTTTTTTACATTATTATTAATTGTTGGTCTGGCATTAAATTATTTGTATTGAAATTAATTTTATATTGAATTGATAATTAAAGAAATAAATAATAAAAATATTATATATCAAATAATGAGTATTAAATTTGTACATATTTTAAATATATATTTAATGTTAGTGTAAAGATACTGCACAAGTTCCAGTAATTGTACTTGAGTTTAGGTTGGTGAACATGCTACTCGGGTGAAACAGCCGCAAATATTATAATATTGTCCTAAACTATTAACAACCATGGATTTTAGACATTGTTTAGATACACTTCTCCTGCTTTGTAAAAATGTTAGTTTCTCTAAAAGACCTGTATCTGCGGTCACCACAGCCAACCCATATGTGTAGAGATCATGTTTTAATGAACATAATTGTAGCACATTATCGGACAAAGAATCCTCTTCTCAATTATAGACTAATATATATAATTTTTATAGTATTCATAAACTTGACGTGACCATACTCTAATGGTTTAGACGGGGATAACATTACTCCAAATAACGTAATATATAAGTATATATTCTAACCTTATTTTTACAAGCACTGTATTAAGAAATAATTATTAAAGCATTAAACCAAAGTTTAAATTGATAGGTCAGCAAGACTACTAATTATATATATTTTTTTAATTTTGTAATTACCGATTTATTAAAGATCTAAGAAATCATGGAAACTCTTAATTAATATTTGCTTGTAAACTTGTTTTTTACTCGTACAAGAAAGGGAGGGAAACAGTAATTAAAAAATAAAAATTATGTCTTTGTTTGATTTGAAGTGATCAAAGAATAAGACTGTAATTTACAGGTTTGAATGGTTCAGCATGCATGAGCTGAGGTGAGGCAAAGACTTGGGGGGGTAAAAGGTAAACTTTGAGACTAATCATGTTCAACGTGATAGACAAGGTCAAGGTCCACTAATTGACCTTTTCGTTTAACCCATTACCTTTACCTAAACTCACATGCACTTTGTTTTTTTTAACTCTTTCCAAGCCAACTTGCTTCACCAAATTTTCATCTTAATTTACAAGTTGTCTCTCCAAATTTTTTTGTACGTTTGATGTACGTCCGTCTAGCCATAACATGTGTTTTGTGATTATGTGATGGGCATTCTTAGGAGATGTTTTATCGGGGACGGGGATAGGGACGATAAGGGGGAGGGATAGCCATAACACCCTCAATAATTTACAAAAATTACAATTCAATCCTAATTCTTATCTGATTCCTACTCGGATCTCGATTCCGGTATTGGTTATGATTTCTGGTTCTTGTAGGGGTTGAATGAGAAATAGAACCGAAACCGACCAGTTCCTAATTTCTAGAACCGAAACCTACCTTGTGAGGGTTAGTTTCAGGTAGGAATTGGAACGGGGAACTGGAACTGGAACCCCGAGTACTCGTTAGGTTTTGATTCCAGCCAGTTCTTTTGCACACTCCTATATCCAACCCTGTCAAGTTTTTTTTCATTCTTAAAAATTAGTGTGTATACGTCCATCTAACTACAATTATTTATATATAATTCTATTATATATACTGTTTTTTTTTTTTTTTTAATTTTATTCATTAATGATCTTTATCATCGGAAATTATAAGATCAATTATATATGTGATACAATTCTATAATAAATTTAGAATCTCGCCAACCCAAAAAAAAGATATAATAAACTGTTCTACATATTCTTCATTAATTTCTTCTCTCTTATGAAAAGAATTATAATAAATTTATTGCAAAAGAATAAATAAAATCAAACAAAAATTTATAAAAAGAAAAAAAGAAAACTCTTCAAAAAGACCTCTTCAGATTCTTGAAATCTGAAGATTCAGTGCATTCGGTGATTCATCAATTTCAGAAGCTGAATGGTTTTCTCCTTGGTTGAATCGTCATAGCCACACAGCAAAAGCAACACCAGTTTCTGGAAAACTCCAACTTGCAGAGCTTCAAACAAGATTTTCCCTTCATTTTTCTTGTCAAATTTGCTCAGTTTCCAAATTGCAGAAACAGAAAACTCGGTTGCCAATTCCGAAACTCTTAGGATTTTCTTCACTAAAACCGGCATTGCTAATGCATTTTGATAGGCTTCTTCTCTCCCTTCTTTGCTCTTAAAAAGCTTGTCCAGAACGCCTAAACCCTTCTCGCAAATGCTCTTTTCAGAATCGACTATCAAATTTAGAAGCAATGAGACAAGACCCTTTTCCACAAATGATGCTTTTATATTCTCATTTGGTGATGAAACCATGGCGAAAATCACCATTAATGAAGCCTTGGTGATCGTCCGAGAAATCGGCTCCTTAAGGAACTTCACTAGAGTTTCATCCACCCTAGAGTCGATCCTCACTTCTATTTCTTGTTGATCAAAAGATTTGATTTCTTTCAACACTGAAATCGCGTTTTGTTTTACCGGAACGTCTTGGTGTGCTTCATGAACCAAACCATGCAGCGTAATGAAGCTTGCAAGGTTAAAAGCTTTAAGGATTCATTGTTATTGTCATCAAGCGGCAGCATCCAATTCAAAGCTGATAATATCTCTATTAACACATTGGAAAATCTCTCGAAAGCTTCAGGATTTTTTGCAAACGCATCAAAGCTTTTGCAAGTACTTTACTCACGCCATTAGCGACGATACAAAGCTTGTTTCGTTCACTTTCAAATCCCCATTTCCTGATTATGTTCAACGAGTCCAACACCCCGCATTGATCCAAATTCTTCATTGAGAAGTTAGGGGGTGTTTGTCTGAACTTATGAAAATTAGCTTATAAACAACAATTGCTTATAAGCTAAAATTAACTTATAAGCATTTGAAATTTTAAGCAATTACGTGTTTGGTTAAAGTACTTATAAATGACTGATAAGTAATTGACGTGTTTGGTAAAATGTGACTTATAAGTACATTTTATTATAAAATTACTAAAAAAGGTATTACATTAAACAAGGGCATACTATGGAATTTTAAAATGAAACACGGATAATGTGGTAATATACTTGGTCAAACTAGCTTATAAGCAAAGTGCTTATAAGCCAAAAAAAAAAAGTACCTCCCCCTCAACTTATTTTTTTTGGCTTATAAGATTAAAAAAATTATAAACAAACAGGTCATTTAATTTTAGAGCTTATAAGCAAGTTTGACCGACTTATAAGCTTAGACGAACACCCACCCCCTTAATACTAAAAAAGAATCTTGAGATTTCGCTGGAAGTTACAGGAACTCTTGGAGTCGAGATCCGTTCAATGCCGTGGGTTTGATTCTCAACACACCAATCCTGAATCATTTTCCTGAGAGTATGGTTCAGAATTTGATCGAAACTCCTAAGAACTTGATTGGTTACAGGGCAAGTAAAATTTCCTGTGCCGAGCCAAGTTTCAATGTTATCTTGATCATAAGTTATCCCAGAAGATAAAGTCATAGGATCTTTCATGAGCTTGAGTGTTATTGGACATTGGAAATGATTCGAAATCACCAGCTCCTGCCATTTCAGGATTTTGCTTCTTCTTCTTCCCGCTGGCTCTCAGCTTTCTTCTCAATCTCCAATCAAACATGTTTTCAAGAGAGAAAATTTAAACAAAAGATTTAAGGGTTGTATTCGTTTGGTTGATGGGTGGTTTTGAGTAAAATATGAAGGGTGTTGGTGGGGTTTATATATATATATAAGTGTTGATGCTTGATATTGACACCAACGACTCGCACGTGTAAAGTGCTAAGCAAACTTAGAAATTACGCGTGATATGGAAATATGCAATGAGATAATAAATGAGAAGTGGTTTAAAGTGGTTCGGATGCTCAAAAGCGAATCCTACATCCACTGTGGTTGTATTAATAGATGTTTATAGTAAGGGCGTGTGCGGCAAGCTGAATTACAATCTAGAGAGAGAGAGAGAGAGAGAGACATGTGTATGCTTTCTGAAACTAAAGATGAGTCAATCCCGTAAATGAGAGAGGGCCCCTCTATTTATAGTTGGGGGATTCAAGATAGTAATCATGATTCTACAGTCGGGCTGGTGTGGTATAATTCCTAACCTGCTTCCCATTGGTTGTCTCTGCGGGAGACATCTTTAAATCGCGTAGGGCTTGGGCAGGTGGACAATTCCTAGCCCTTTACAAGCTTGGCATTCACTTGCCACACTGACGATAGTCATAACTCTTTCGTCCTTGCGCAACGTGGTAGCGTCTAGACGGCAGAAAGTCTTCTTGAACCTGACTTGAGCTCACGCCAGCCTTGATTTTTTAGGCATAACAGAAGCCTCCCAATTTTTAAGGTTTAAGGATTGAACCTTGAAAACTTCATGATTATGCCGTGACTTGACTTATCTCAAATGACTCTTGATTGAGCTGATCGAGCTTTAAGGAGTTCACAACATAAGTCTCTAAGAATAGCACAAGTGATTTGAGGTGGTCTTCCCCCACAGATTTAGCGACCTAGGTCGGACCCTACTCAGTGCTACACCAACCTGCTTTGAGTTTCATTTGTAGCTCACGACCTAAAAATACTCAGCACATTTTTACCGAAAGCAAGGAATCACATCGTCTCGAAACCGATACATGGCGAAGAGTGTATTGCTCAAACGACCTCTTTAGATGTTATATGTTATTCTTGACAGCTAGTCTGGTAAATAAAATAATCTTTATTTTGACAGACGTGTCTATTGTGCAATAAGTGATAGCCATGCACATTAAATGCAAATCACGTTGAAACGACATTCTCTTTCAGAGCATTAAATTCGGATGAGGGCACATTTAATGTGGAGGAGGTAACCGGGCCGACGCTTGGTTGCTCCAATGGAGGGAAACATTGATTGGCATCCACAAAGCGTGAAGGTTACTCTTCTTACGAATTAACGACACGTGATCGTAATCAATGGCAAGAAGCATATCCCGCCCAAGCGTCGCTTGCTTAAGGAAACCAATCGTTGTTTTTCCCCCTATAAAATCCCAGGCTCACCTCAAGCCTTTGTCACAGAACTCACATTTTCAGAGAGAAAAACAAAACTCTTGCAAAATTAGTCTGTTGTTCTAGTTGATGCGCACTCTCCGTTATGATAGGAAGTTTGTTCCCAACAGTCAAGAAGTAAGGAGGACTTCTCTTTCGTTTTCTTCTATTATTTTTTTAATAGCTTGACTTTCTGGTAATGGTGGGTATGAATTGTCTCGTAAACTTTTATGGTGTGTATTTTTGGACAGTGGTAAGAAGAGAGATTTTTTCTTTGTAAAAGTGAGAACTTAGGGCACGGATCCTTAGGGATTAATTCCCAAGGTTTTTAAGTTTTTCTAGGGGTTAAGGAATGTAAATTAGGGTTTCTTTTACTCTTCCACATCATCGTATGGAACACGGTACGGAGATTGAGTTATCTCTGCATGTCGCCCCTTTTTCATACTTTAGGAGCAATGGATAATCTAGCGACTAGAGCAGCCGAGGGGACGAGCTCGCAGGTGTCGGGCGCCCTAGCAGGTTCCGTGCAAGAGGCCTTATCAGTGGCCACGTAGGACGAGATACAAAAAAGCGGTGGAGAAGTTCGCACTTAGCATGGATGTCTACCAGTATAGGACATACACAGCTCGGAATCCCCCAGAGGGAATGGCTGCGATCTCTGAGGTGATCTTTAAATGTGGGGCTTTGATACCTTTTCACTCCTTCATTAGATCGATCCTTGACCACTTCAGGTCTCACCATTACATTGACGCCTAATGCGTATATGATAGCAATTGCTATGTATATCGCATGTGGCGAAAATGGTCTTAGCGAGCTGACAACGTTGGAGCTCACAGGTGCTTACTATCTGAAGAAGAGCAAAGATAAAGACTTTTTTAATCTCTCGAAGCGATCTACGATCAAGAGAGGAATATTTGGTTACCCTAGTAACGTCGAGGCTTATGAGACTAAATTTTTCTTTTTTGAATATGATGCGTTTACATTTTAGGGAGCCGAGAAGGTTTTGCTTTCCTTCGATTTACGGGAATCTTTGGGCTTTTTCTTAGGCTCTTATATTTAATCGAACTTTTTGTCTCTTTGTAGGAAATAAGACAACCAGATTGATGGCTGTGACAGATTTTAACCGAATTGTGACATTTGGTCATTTACCCGAGCAGTCAGTGATGCAGTCTCATCGTGATCATCGCCAATTAAGAAAATATGTTTTTTTCAATCGAAGAATCATCTCGGAACCAACCTTTAGCCCATAAGTAACTTCACACTTAGAACCCCTTTCTTTTGCTTGAGGTGACCTTTTTGCTAACATGCTTTCATGGTGCGCAACGTAGTGATGGCAATGGGCTGGGCCAGGACCAAGTACCCCTTGGCCCAGGCCCATGCTCGACATCATGATACAGGCCCAAGCTCGGCCCGAGCCCGCTACGGGTATGATAGGCAAAGCCCAAGCTCGGCCCAACAGATTTTTTATAACCGCAGGCCTGGCCCAAGCCCGCCTTTTTTAATAATGTTTATTTTTAAATATTAATAAATTTCAATTTTTTTTTATTTTAAATTTTAGAAATAGTTTTTAAATATTAATTGAATCTATTTCCGCAAATAATTTAAGCAATAGGTGAGCAATTAAAACTCCATAATATTTTATTATACTAACTTTTCAGCTGTGCATAATATGTTATGGTGAAATCCACTTTCATAAGTTGAACCAAACCCATCTAACTCATTTAAAGGCAATTTTAACATGTTAAACCTTTAATATGGGATGAAAATTGAGGTTAGGGTTTGGGAAAAATGGATATATATATATATATATTGTAATTAAATATATAGTATAAGGGTAAATTAGTAAAATTAATACTAAAATTTTTGGGCCGGGCCGGGCCTAAAGATATACCCATGCCTAACCCGTACCCGATGTCGGGCCTTAAAATCAGCCCAAGCCTAAGCCCAAGCCCACCAACCTCGGGTAAAGCCCGCCCGGCCGGGTACTCGAAAATGTCGGGCCCATTGCCATCTCTAGCGCAACAACCATCCCACCCAGGGTTCCAAGGCCGTCGACGAGGACTAGAGGGTTTGTATTTCCCTGGGTCACCCGGACTAAGCCAACCGAAACGATCCCTGGTGATATCCCCACAGGAGGGATATAGATTGGCGCTAAAAGGCAAACACCCACGGAGCGACGTGGGGAAGCTTCTCGGCCCACAACTACTCGCACAGCTGCTTGCAGATGAGGAATCGGAGTCCGAGTCGGAGGGCTTCGGGGTGCTGCCGTGGGGATCGCAGCCTTACCAGGCTTTTCACTTCGGGGTAACCTCGAGGGTTCTCAAACCTTAGTTTTCAAATTTAAGTGAAAGTGGGAGGTGCAATGACTAGAAAGTTTTATCTTTGCCATTAGTCTTATAGTTTGGCGGAGTTTTTTGGAGAGTCAAGGTGCCCACATTGTATTTAAAGTGTCTTGAGATTGTGCATGTGAACAATGAAAATGTTCAATAGTAGGCTATACTTGATGGTATGTAAAAGTGTAATGGTTTTATAGAACCTGTGAACTTGCAGACTGTGCTGTTCACACACTGGGACCTGGAAACTTATTGAAAAACATCATTGCGAACAATAAATACCATATTAGTTGGTCCCGCTGGTTACAATGGTTCTGAATAAATGCTTATAGATAAAAGATAGTTTTGTGAATTCTTTAGCTGTTATTTCATATCTTTTGAAGATTGTCTCCATAAATTCAATGGGCCTTGAGCTTATGTGAATTTTCACAATATGTTCTCTCATTTTCGCCAACATTGTATTTGCGTATGGGCATTAATGGGCATTAGGAAGCAAGAATCCTTGCTTCTTTTACTTTGTAATTAAATTTCTCCCCAAAATTTCTATGAACTTTTCATCTTTACACTTTGTATATTAGAATGTTATACACTTACCATTGAGGTATCTTATGCAGATTTACAAAGCTCAAGGGAACCTGATTCTGTGTGTCGCAGCATGCTTTCTTTACTGGTATGTTGGGTTAATCTACCAGCCTAATCTTCATAAAACTTCCTTTAGCAATTATACCCATGATTTAAATAATAATTTGCCTTTGAATGTCGTTGCAGGTCTATCTACCGCATTTGCAAATTTTACAATGAAATTCAGGGTTTGGAGGAAGTAGAAAAGAGATACAAGGATGAGTAGACTTCTCATCTGCGCCCCTCTCTTAAATTTAGTGTAGATGAGTAGAAAAGAGATACTTGACATTTCCTTCTGGAATTATGCCACAAATTTCATGTACTTTTGTGTTAGTGTAACGGTGTTCTCTTGCGGATTGTTTTTTTCTTGTAGCTCTGAAGCTGCTGCAACCTGTTACAATGGAAGCTCACCCTAAAGTTTCTTTATAATTGTTGTGCTGCAGCCTTTTTCTCCTTTTTATTGAATAATGACATATGTCTTTTGAAATTTTATGCTTTCTGTTAGGGCTGCAAAAAAAAATCCTTAAAACCGAAAACCAAGGGAAACTGGCCAAAACCCGTCCAAAAACGGTTTTCTGGAGACCGTGCTTTGGCTTTGGGGCAAAAATGAGAAAACTAGTTTGGTTAACGTTTCAGTGTAATTTTGAGCTGGTTAACCAAACCCTGGTTTTCCCCAAAATTTTAAAATTCGAAACCCTAACCCTAAAATATCTTTAAAAAATAAAAAATTGAAAACCAAAATTTAGACAGAAATTTTCTGTAAATTTAGACCAAATAGAGGTAAAATGATCGTAACAATTTAGAAGTAAGTAAATAATTAATAAAAATCTAAAAACTAAACCAAAAACTTCAAAACTAAAAGAACCTAAAGGTTCCTAAAAGTTTTAAAATATTAGCCCTCATTTTTTCTCTTCCACTGGCATTGCCGCCCCTCTCCCCCCTCCTTCACCGAAAAAGCTGCAGCTCCCACTTCCATCTCCCACAATCATCGGCCCTCTCTCCATCCCTCACCCACATCTTGCCGCTTCCTTCCTCCATCTCCCATAATTGTTAGCCCCTCTCTCCTTCCCTCACCCACTATCGCCACCTCTCTCTCTCAATCATCCACCTCTCCTTGATCAGTATTCTTTCAATGTCAATTCATGTTTGGTTTTTGCTTCTGGGTATGGAAGATTGAGGTAAAGGATTGTGAAGAACCGTGTGTGTGGGTTTTTTTGATAAAGTATACTTGTACTCTAAGAGGCAAATGACTTAATTCAACTATATTTAGAATTAGGGGTTGTTTAAAACCAATTCACAAACTGGTTAATCGGATTCCGAACAGAAAATCTGGATCGATTATTAACCAGTTTAAGCATTATTTCAAACCAGTTTTGGTTTGAAATATTATCCAAACTGGGGGAAAAAGGCCAAGGTTCGGTTTGAAAATGCCTTCATCCGGTTCGATTAACTGGTTTTTTGCAGCCCTGTTTCCGCCATTTCTCCCATTTGGACACTAAATGACAAGTTAACGCTCGACTTAAGAACATTCCATTTCAGTTCACACACTCGTAGTACTGATCGGTCATTTATTGCAAAACGTAGGGATAATAATGTAATTTTCTTTCTAAAACAAAAATCACCATGGATATTTGCTCTTCATTATTGGGTCATCTTAATTGTCCATGGACAAACCTTCGTTTAGAACTTTTGGGCCTCTTGTAATCTTTTTGTAGATGTTCTCACTACAATACTTTATATAAATAAGGATGTTTCTCATGACCTCTCTTAAGTTTTAGAGAAACGGCAACTAAACTCAAACTTGTTTCAGAAATCCTGTCTTTTTTCCCTTGTTGAATTTTGTAATGATCAGCAACTTGGCCTTCAAAAACGATGTCGTTAGCCACACAGGGTCAAATTCGATCACAATCCGGCCATATAAAGCTACATCACAGGAAACCATGGCTAAGGGCTAGATTAAGTTAACCATGAAGCCATTGATTATCGTTAACTACTATTGCCATACTGCTATTCGGTTTTGTCACTAATCACTCCACTTCAAATGTTTTATCACTATATTTTTTTTATAATTGGGGTGTTCGAATTAATTTATATGCAATTCAATTACATCATTACAGTCCATTGAATACACTACAAGCTGAATGGGCCAAGTAAGTCACAAATGTGGTACGTGGTCACTTTGTGAGACTCGAACACAAGACATCTAGGTAACCCACCTAAATGACCTGAAAGTGTTTAGAAAAAATAAAGAAAGCTAATAGAAGAAAAGCAAAAAAATTAAGGAGGAAAGAGACGTGTTGAAATTCTGTTTTTAGATTCTATTTTTCGTTTCAGAGTACATGCACGAGCTGTTATTTTATATAACAAGAAGAAGCGTAAAATGCACCGTATCATGGTTCACACAACCTTTTGTTTATGACAAAATGCACCCTAGTAATACCAGCTTCTAAACTTAACAAAAGACAACCTATCATGATACTTAACTATTCTAATATTTCCCCTAAATCTGAACTTTCTACTTCTACTTATACACTTTGACTTCCAATAGTCCCCAGTAAGCTAAACTCCTCCAACTATTGTTAAAACTGATATACAAATTAGCTTGTAATCATCATCACTCAATTATTGTAGCAGTCCACCAAGAAGTTGTGTTGCAACAGACTTCAGTTTTAGCAATCAATAGCAATAGACTTCAGTGTCAGTAATCACTAGCGTACTAAATAGACCATAATCTTCAAAATTTACTCCTAACCACAACCTGCAGTTCCAGGACCTACAACTCCAGGCTTTATTAATCTCAATTCGTTGCAGTCATGTTTGTAGAACCGATCATAATTACAGAAAACTGCTATCACTCACACCTATTATCAAACTTCTTGAATTCTTACTCTGAGAGTGAATCAACTGTTTTAGGCAACTCTACAGTAACGCCCAATTTAGCTCTAAGGAATTCAAACTTACAACTTGGCAAAGGTTTGGTCAAAATATATGCTGTTTGAAAATTAGAAGCAACATACTGAACAAACAACAACTTCCTAGCAACAAGATCTCGGACAAAATGAACATCAATCTCGATATGCTTGGTCCGAGCATGAAAAATAGGATTTGATGACAAAGTTCCAGTGCTGATGTTATCACACCAAATGATTGGAGTATTAGTAATAGTAATTCCTAATTCTTTAAACAAATGTTGAATCCACACTAACTTGGTAATAGCCTAACTGAGAGCCCTGTACTCGGCTTTTGTAGAAGAGAATGATACTACCTTTTGTTTCTTGGAAGACCATTGAACCAAATTCCCACCAAGAAACACAATGTAACCACTTGTGGATCTTCGATCAGTTTCATCACCAGCCTAATCAGCGTCAACAAAGGCTTCAACTGAAAAGGTTTCTTGTTGGTGAACAAAATGCCATGGTGGAGTGTGCCTTTAACATATCGAAGCACTCTTTTACCGGCGGTCCAATGGGTAGTAGTTGGAGTTTGCAAAACTAGCTTAGCTTATTGACTGCAAAGCTAAGTCTAGTCTAGACAGCGTGAGATACTATAATCCCCCTATAATACTATGATACAGAGAAGGCTAGTCAAACATAGTGCTATCTTTTTTTCCAAGTTTCACTCCAGTGGCCATCGGTGTATTGCAGGGTATAGAATTCTCCATGCCAGCCTTTTGTAGCAAATCCTGAGCATATTTGGTTTGGGTGAGTAACAGACGGCACATTTCTTTGAACCTCAAACCCCAAAAAGTACTGAACTTCTCCCAATGTTTTCAAGGCAAACTTGCTGTTTAGATTAGTCACTACTTGAGAGATTAATTGACTGCCATAACCCGTAACAAGTATATCATCTACGTAGACTAAAAGATACATTACTTGAGTACCTTTTTTATAGTAGAATAGACTTACATCAGAGATAGAGTTAACAAAACCCCACTATACCAAGGTAGACTTAAGTTTATATAACTAAGCCCTGGGGGCTTGTTTAAGTCCATATAGAGCCTTGTGTAGTCGACAGACCAGCTTAGCATGGTTATTAGGACAAAAACATTCAGGAGGTACCATGAAGACTGTCTTAGTTAATTCTCTATTCAGGAAGGCGTTGTTGACATCCAATTGCTGAATTTCCCAACTCCAATGAACTGCTAAAGTTAACATAACCTATATGGTGGCTACCTTGATCACAGGAGAAAAAGTATCAAAGTAGTCTAACCCTAAGGTTTGTTGAAAACCCTTAGCCACAAGTCGAGCTTTATACTTCTGGAGAGTACCATCAGAGTTAAGTTTAGTTTTAAACACCCATTTACACCCTACTACATTCATACCTTCTTTATATGGGACAAGCTCCCAAGTTCTATTCCTAAGCAAAGCTTGATATTCAGTATCCATTGCTTGCTTCCATTCAGGCATTAGTAAGGCTTTAGTGACTGTTTTAGGCTTTGGGAGAATAGTATTTGAACTCAACATGGCTGGAAAAGCAGAAGGGCCACAATCGGTTTTGTTTTTGACAGAAGAACCACAACCTGATTTGGATCGAGTAACCATAGGGTGAGTATTGAAGGCCAGGTGAGGATGCAATCCTGAATTAGAATTTACAGGTAGTGGTAGTGGTAGTTCACTGCTTGGAATGTCTTTATTCTGAACAATAGGAAGATCATTATACGTTGGTGAAGTGGAATGTGAGGCTGGACTAGTGGAGGACATGCTGATATAATCGAAGAGAAAGTTTAAGTTTATCGTATTAGAGATTGATAGTGGAGAGGTCTGATCATGGAAGAAAGACGCAATGTCTGAGTAGAGGAATATGGTACTAGAATATTACCACATGTAACAGGTTGAGTAGAAGGTGAATCTACAGTGAGTATAATGTTTATTGAAGTTGAATCAGAATCTTGATGTGATCTTTGAACTGATACATTTGGAAGAATCCATGATTTAGAAAATCCAGATATAGACTGAGCAGAATCTAACGCTAAGTCTCTTACACTTGATGAAGAGAAGCCAGTTTTAAATGGAAAATCAAACTCATTAAATATGGCTTGTTTAACAATGTATATTCTACTAGAAGAAGCCAAGCATTGATACCCTTTATGAGTCAAGCTATAATCGAGAAAAGCACATTTCTCAATATGGAAAGAAAGCTTATGTTTGTGATAGGGTTAGAGGTATGGGTAGCAACTACATCCAAAGACCTTTAGATCAAGGTAGGATGGATCCTATTTAAACAGTAAGTAGTCAGGAGATTGTAGTCCAAGTGCTGAAGATGGCAGTTTATTTAACAAGGTGATGTGGTCAGTTAATGCAACCCACCAAGATCGCAATGGCAACAACAAAGATGGGAGCTAACAAGGACAACCTAAATTCTGTGATGATTCTATGTATGCGCTCCACTCTTCCATTTTGTTGATGCAAATATGGGTAAGGGTGTCTAAACATAATACCATGTTGCTTCAAATATCCAACAAAAGGCTTGAACTCTCCTCCCTAATCAGTTTGCAAGCACTTTAACTTGTAATGAAATTACTTTTCAACAAAACAATGAAATTGAACAAAAGTAGCATGAGCTTTAGACTTTAGTTTAAGCGGATATATCCAACTATATCGATTAAAGTCATCAACAAACAAGATGTAGTATTTATATCCTTTAGTAGAACTAAGAGCTATAGGTCCCCTATATATTAGAATACACGATTTCTAATGGAGCTTTAGCTCTAGAAATAGAAACTAGAATAGAGCACTCGCGAAGCTTTCCATATTGGCAGGCTTCACAAAATAGATTCTTATTATTAAAAGAAACATGTCTTATATTCAGTTTCTCTAGAACAACATTCAAAGCTTTAACAATGGGATGGCCAAGTCTAGCATGCCATAGCAACAGAGAATTTGAATCTAAATATGCAGACTTATTCAAGCTTTTATTGTCAACAGAATTTACACTAGGAACTCTTGCTAGACTAGAGTGACCAACTATGGTAGGTAGATTAATATCAAAAGAGACAAACATAAGTGTTGCATTATTAGTGGAAGAGAGTTTCTTGACTACATCAAAGTATTCATAAGCACCAGTGCTTTTGTCACAAAGTGTACTTCCATAAGCACCATAGGTGAAAGTGCTTTGTCACACCATGTACCCATGCGCTTAATGTGAGACATCAGTTTTAGCAGATGATGGAACGGTACCAGGATTTACAATGATACTTTGTGAGAAATCCAGCTGATAAAGTCCATCTTTCACTGCTCCTTGAAAAAGGACTGCCTTACTAGACTTATCCTTTACCAAGCAACAATTTGAGTGAAATTCAACAATCACATTGTTGTCCTTAGTAATTTGTGAGATGCTTAATAAATTCTTTGCTATTTTAGGTACACATAGGATATTTTTTAGCTGAATAATCCTTTTAGAACTGCAAGAAGGCACAAAAGCATACCTGTTTGTAATGGGGATGGATTCTCCATTCCCACTTGTACTTTGGAGTCTTCTCAATAGTTTGTTTTCAATACCATGTTGGGAAGTGCTGCTTGTCATATGGTTGGATGCTCCAATCCATATACCAAGATTGATTATTGACAGTCTGTGGAGTGGCTATATTTTGAGTGAGACTAGTAGGAGATGTCTGATTTCCAGCTAAGGATAAACATTGAGTTGAGGAGCATTGAATGGAGTAGGCAGATTAGGTTGTTGATTAACAACGGGAGCATTAAGACCTGAATAATCATGATAGGCAGAACATGTATCATTAAGAGCATTATTAGATCCATAATAAGTGGCAAATAAGGCTTAAGCTGTTCAAGACAACTCTTGATGAGTTGATCTTAAGCAGAATCAAGTGTATGAGGCGGTACACCGCCGATTATATGAGAATCCAGCAAAGCCTTGATAATCTTGATCAAAGCGGTGGTAACATTATAGGGTTGAGTGACTAGTTTTGCCACGCACTTGGCAAATTAATTTTGGTTTAAAATAACCACGACCCCCTCCTCGGCCTCTCATAACATTTGGATTCGACTAATGTAGACCACCAGGAAAGAAATTTGGAGCAAAAGGATAGAAAGGTCTTGGAAAAGCAGTCCCCTGATGGTGCTGATTTCCAATTTCCAGGGGACCTTCTGTCTGATTAGTCAGACTCTTTTTAGGAGTAATAGAGTGATCCAAAATGAGGATATGAATTTCTAGAGTTTAACATTCTAGGTTTCACAAAGGACAAAGTACTTCCCGATGATTGAGTTGGTACAGGCGCAAAGGATCAACAAGACCTTGATTAGATGCAATCAATGCAGTAGTAAGATCATTAAAATTCGTTAAAGCACTATTCTAGCATTCTAATCTCATCTCATGTTTATGAAGCATGAACCAAGCCTCATGAATACTTGCATTTCTACTGTTATATATCAAGTTTGTCACCATAACATCATACTCCGGTCCTAACCCATCCAGTATGTATAAAAGTAGCTCCTTATCACCAAGACTCACTTCACTAGCTACTAATTTATCTCCTAATTCTTTCATCTTAAGAATATACTCATTAACACTTAATGACTCCTTTTTCATGGTTTGTAACAAGTTTCTTAAATGCAAAGTTCTAGCCTTAGAGAAAGATTGAAAGTGTAAGTCTAAAGTGTTCTAGATTTTATAGACACTTGTACACTTAGCTACATGTCTAAACATTGATCCAGAAATAAAAGAGAGTAGCCAACTTACTAGGAATTGATCTGTCCTTTTCCAACTGAAATATCTAGGGTTAGATTTCTTTACCAAGTTATCTAAATCTGTTTCTTTTTCAACTACAAATGGAGGTGGATAGGTACTTGTGCGAGTAGCAAATCTGTCCAAATTATGTGAGATGAGAGCAGGAAGAATCTGAGACTTCCAATAGCTATAGTTTTTCTCCACAAGCTTTATTGAAAGTGATGGTAAAGGAAGTTGTGTACAGGGGCTTGAGCTAGTCGATTACACTCTCAACCTTGCTCCATTTCTTCCTTGGAAACAAAATTCATAAACTCATGATCTTGATTAGCCATGGACGTGTGTCTATAGTTTTGATACCATGAAATTTTTTAGAAAAAATCAAGAAAGGCTGATAAAAGAAAAGCAGAAAAATTAAGGAGGAAATCGACATGTTGAAATTCTATTTTTCTGTTCAGAGTACATGCATGAGCTGTTGTTTTATATTACAAGAAGAAGCATAAAACGCACTGTATTAAGGTTCACACAACCTTTTGTTTAGGACAAAATGCACCATAGTAATACTAGCTTCTAAACTTAACAAAAGACACCCTATCATGATACTTAACTATTCTAATATGACTAGATACCTAAAGTTTTGCGGTCTGACCATAAGGTTACTTAGTGGTTTATCACTATTGGCATACCACTTATTAGGGTTGTTCAAAACCAGTTAACCGATTTTGTGAATCGAACTGATTTTTCAGTTCAGGAATTTTCCTGAATCAAAACCAAACCGATTAAGGGGAAAACCAGTTAGTAAAAATCGATGAACCGGTTTTGAATCAGTTTTAGTTTAATTAATATTGTTGATGTGTGATTTTGACACCAACGAAAAGCACGTGTGAAATGTTGAGTTGGCCCCCTCCCCCAAAAGACACACGTGAATGGTTTGGAAAAAATAGGGAAAGAAATGCAAAGGAGAAAGAAGTTTTAAAGTGGTTCGGATGCTAAGGAAGCGAATCCTACGTCCACTGATATTTTATTAATGATAATGGTCAGGTCGCTTTAGACGACTGACTTTACACTGATGATACAAGGTATTAAAGACTGTCTTTTCTAGAGAGAGAGAGTTTGTCAAGAGTAAAAATGTGCGAATCCTCTTAATGAGAGAGGAGCTCCCATTTTATAAAGGGGATGCCTTGAGGTAATGATCACCGAATCCTACAAGTTGGTGGGATGATCCGCAAATCCTTCGCTTTAGAGTAATTCACGTGGATTTGTCAAGTAGGTGGTTTGGACACGCTGGGATCATGTAACTCCTGCGGGCCTCATGTGCACCCATTACTCGAACTTTAAGTAAGTCGTGGGTGCTACCATGATCACACGAAGCAGTTGCATCAGAATGGCAGTAGGCTCTTCCCGAGGTCTGACCTTGCGCACTTAACTAGGTGCCACGTCAGCCCTATGTTCCCAGGCATAACAGAAGTCCCCTAGTTTTTAAGGTTTGAGAACCGAACCTTGGAAACTACAAGTAATGCTATAATTGGATGATTCCTGGAGATTCTGGAAATCCTGACCTACCTGAAAGTAGTTCGGGATGGCACTTTTTTTAGAACAACCTCGCATGTTCATTGTTTGCAGGGGACGAATGACCTGATTTCGTCAGACGTCACTTGTTGTCCTTTTATCATGGGTGCATTTAATGAAGCAAAGGCTCGCACTAATAGACAGCTCTTTTGCGGCGTGATAAGTGCCAGCTAGATGCATTAAATGTGTTATAGACTGACACAGCACGCCTTATCAGGACATTAAATGCGCAGTACGTTGGAACGACGCCCTCCAAATCAGAGCATTAAATGTGGATTTGAAACGCAATTAATGCTTTGAGAAAGAGAGAATGGCCGCTATTTCCCGGGCTTTTCAACTAAGAGACGGAAGGGTCCTCCGACTTTTTATCCAAAATGGACACTCACTCTTCCCCGTTGATGCGCGACACGTGGCCATGATCAACGGTGAGAAACCTTTGCCATCCAAACGTTGTTTCGATTCCAAGAAACCCAAGAGCCGATTCATACGCTATAAAAACCTCGAGTCGTTCTCAGGCAATGTCACTAGAGCCTTTTTTTTATTTTTTTTTTTCCTTAGAGAGTAAAAGATTTTCGCAAACTTGGAATCTTTGCCTTTCAAACCAGCGTTTTTCCAGTATCCAAAGCAAAAGCTATTCTCATACTCCGAGAGGTAAGAGCTTTTCCGTCCTTTGTTTCCATTATTTTCCATGGTTGAATGGTGTCTGCTTCCTAGAGCCTATCTGGAGATAGATGCTTAGGTCGGCTTCGAGCCATGAATGGCGGCTCGAATCATGCCATTAGGGTTTCCTTTGGAATTTAGGGAGTTTGTTTCCTCCCACATCATCGTACGAAATAGCATACGGTGGCTAAATGACCTTTCTGCTTGTCGCTGTGCATCCAAAGAAAACGGACCCCCTCAACAACCTGATCCGAACAGTGGAACTGGCCCTGGGTCCCCATAAAGGGTGTTCCAAACATCCCTATCGGAGGTCTTCTGCTTACCGGGGAAGAGCTCAAGAGGGTAATAAAGCAGTACGCTATCAAGGTGGATGCTTTCCTCGATGTGGCGCACTTATCGCGGTACTCGCTAAGTGGTTCAGCCACGCCCCTCCGAGGGGAGATCATCGGCCCAAATGGGGGACTTATCCCCTTCCACCCTTTTATCAAGTCACTTTTGGACCACTTTGGGGTTGCGCCGATGTGGTTAACCCCGAACGCGTACGTCATTGTTGTTGCAATGTACATCGCGTGCCAAGAGAACAGACCAGGTGAGCTATCCGCGATGGAGCTCTACCTAAGTCAGATTATTTGAAGAAGAGTAAGGACAAGGACTCTTACTACTTGTCCAGGCGACCTACTATCGCCGATGGGATACACAACTATCCGAGTAACGCGGGGGCCTATGAAACAAAGTTTTTCTTTTCTCCACGAATGGCCATTGGCCATTGCGTCTTGTGATTCAAGTAGGCCTCTTTCTCTTTTATTTTATTTTACACTGGAAATGTGCTTTGCTAACAACCTAGTTCCTTTCTGACAGTTAACAAGACGACCATCCTAGGGCTGCTCTTCGATAGAAGTAGGATTCTGCATTTTGGATCCCTACCCGAGGACAAGCACGCGAAGAAACTCGTGACAACCGCGAGTTTGCAAAAATACGATTTCTTTAACCCAAACACGTCGTTAGAGCCCCCATTGTAAGTCCTGCTAACTGATCTCTTTTTGGTCGTGAAATAAGATAACTTTGCTAATGATGCTTTGCATGTAGCGACTATGCCTCCGAAGGAGTTAGAGCAAGCCGTGACGAAGGCAGATCACTTTCCCTCGGACAAAGAAAGCCAAAGAAGCCGAAGCTGCTTCGACAGTCCCACCAGTTGAAAGCACAACGTCGGGCCCACCGGCGTGACCTTCCGAGACTCCTCAGGCACAGCTGGCAGAGGACGTACCAACACAAAAAAACAAAGGATTCTAAGCCGTCTCCCGCTCGACTGAGGCTGAAGATAACGGCCCAGCGGAAGAATAGGAAACAGATTTAGGTCGAAGAATCAGAGACCGAATCTGAGGCCGACCAATCAAAGAGGTCGCGGCCGCATGAGAGCAAGTCGGGCAAGGCACCTATGGACGATACGATGGTTGCCGAGGCGCAAGAAGGATACTCCACTAGACTCAGGCCGGGAAACCCTCTTGGAGTACCTGGACACGTGGTCTATGCCTTATTGAATGCGCACTCAAATCGCTCGCGGGGGTCGCAGTTCTAGCGACGTGGACCTAATGTCCACATCGGTCTAACACTTAAGCAAGGTGAACGAACCTCTGTCCTCGGCGAGAACTTCCCTTAGCTTCTTTTGATTAGCTAACTCTTTCTTTCTTTGTTCGTAGGCTCTTCTCTCCATGCGAATGTCCATGGAAAAGGTTCAACTGGGAGCCGCGAAGGGAAGTGTTGCTCTGAAGGAAGAGAACGCAGTGCTCAAACGAAGCCTGGAAGCTACCGAAACAGAGAGAAACTTGTCTTCTAAGTCAGTGAATAGGTACCTGAACGAAAGAGACGCAGCTCTTCGTATGGTGGATTTAAAGCGCTGATGGGAGGAAGAAGGGGGAGAGAGGAAGCGGAGCTACAAAGGACTATAGTAGACTCCAAGAGGCCGAGAGAAGGACCTAAGCTCAAAGCGACTCTCCGCAGGGTCTTACAAAAACAGAGCAAGAGAGGGACACCTCCGAGAAGGAAAGGCAAGCCCTCAAAGTTGAACTTCAGGAAAGTCAAGAAAGAGTTGCTTTCTTAACGCAAGAGATGTAGGATCAGGCAATGGGAGGTCGAGGGAGTAAGGGTCCGCCAATGGGCAATCGACTCTATTTATGCCTTACGACCAAAGAATCCATGACTTGACTTGTCCAACCTCCCGTAAGACTGGCAAGACACACTTATGTCCATGGTGTAGGAGGATGATGAAGCGGCGGCCTCCCAAGTAGGAGGTTCGGGACACGCCTCGGATAAACCCTCAGCCGACTAGCCTTAGGATGACGAGTTCGACCCTCTAGGAGCCGGATTAGGGCTTATAGTTATGTCATTTTGCCTGTTGTACTCCACATTAATGAAATAAATTTCTGCTTTTACAATTTTTGTTCCCTTTATTATACATGAGTACTTCCTGATTGATCACATTTACTGAAACAAGTGTGATGACATAACACATTCACACGAACAAGATTACATGTGAACAAAATGACACTTTACAAGGGAATTATTTACAAAAATTGCAAGTTAATTTTAAGGAAAATTGAGTTCGGAATTACTAATAGTATGGTCGAAGGTGCTCAGAATTCCAAGCTCGGGGTATCTTGGAACCGTTTAGCCTTTTGAGATGATAAGTCCCCGGTCTTCTCACTTTGTCGATGCGGTATGGACCTTCCCAGTTTGGTCCTAACACTCCCGCACTTGGTTCTCTGATACCGAGAAGAACTTCCTTTAGAACAAGGTCACTAACCTGGAAGTCTCTTCGCCTGGACCTTGAATCAAGAACCCTCTTCGCGCTGATAGTCAGCGCCCTTAGCGATGCCTTGCCACGATGTTCTTCAATAAGGTCTAGGCTTGCTCTCATAAGTGCTTCATTGTCGGACTCATTATACAAGTCCCTCCGAAGTGAACCAGTTCCCACCTCTACAGGGATCATCGTTTCGCATCCGTATGCTAGCAAAAAAGGTGTTTCTGAGGTGGAGGTTCTGAGTAGCGCACGCCCATAGGACTTCGCGGGGGAGATCATGCCACCTAACCTTCCTCGCGCCAAGTTTGCCTTCAGAGTGTGTTTCCGATGGTTTTGTTGACAAACCTTTCAACTTGGCCATTTGCTTGTGGCCTTGCTATTGAGGCAAACTTTTCATAGATGCCTAGCTCACAAATCGCTTGAATTCCTCATTGTCGAATCAAGCTGCTTATCCGAGACGGGTATGAGGAATTCCCGTAGCAGCACACAATATTCTTCAAAACGAAGTCCTTGAGCTTTCTGGTCGTGATCGCAGCTAGGAGTTCAGCTTCGACCTATTTAGCGAAGTAATCTACCGCGACCACGGTATATTTGATTCCTCCTTTACCAACTGGCATGGGACTGATGAGATCGATCCCTCACATGGAGAAAGGCCAGGGGCTAGTCATGGTTACTAGCTCGAGGGAGGTGTGGTATATTCGCGGAACTCTGCACTTATCACACCTTTTTGACAAAGTTGTAGGCGCTCCATCTTGATTCGAGCCAATAAGTACCCTTCCCGACGAACAACCTTATTCGCAAGAGATCGCGCGGCGGTGTGATTACCGCAGATCCCTTCATGTATCTCCTACATGATATAATATGCTTCTTCGCTGGTCACACATCAGAGGAGAGGAGCACTAAACCCTCGCCTGTACAGCTGGTCTCTGATAAGGGTGTAGCGAGCAGATCTCATTCATAGAACCCTTGCCTCGACCTTATCGTCAGACAAGATTCCATCCTTGAGATACTGAGTAATGGGGGTCATCCATGAGTCCGAACCCTGCTTACATTCTACGCCCTCTGCCTTTCGATTGGGTAATATCGGGGATTTCGATGAATCGAACAAGGATGCTCTCTGGTGCATCCGAGTCCAATGATGAGGCTATCCTCGCCAATGCGTCCGCCATAGAATTGTTTTCTCTGGGGATCTGAGTGATTGCGAAGTGCTTGAACGGCTCGAGTGCGGCCTTAGCTTTCTTCAGATAGTTGATCATGTTATCTTCCTTGGCTTGATACTCTCCTAAAATCTGGTTAACGACCAGCATGGAGTCACTATGGACGCTGATCGCAGTTGCGCCTATTTCCTTGGCCAACCTAAGTCCAGTGAGCAGAGTTTCGTACTCGGCCTCATTATTAGTTACTTTGAAACCGAATCGGAGATGCCATGAATACGGGCCCCATTAGGACTTAACAAAAGAAGGCCTGCTCCAGCCCTCTTTCTGTTCGATGATCCATTGACTTCAGAGGGTCCACGTCGAGAGATTTTGAACAGTTTCTTGGATGACTTCGCCGGGTTTCACTCGCTGCATTGGATGATGCGAGAACTTTGAGATGAAGTCGGCAACAGCCTGCCCTTTAATAGCTGCTCTTGATTTGTAATGGAGATCGAACTGGCTGAGTTCCATGGCCCATTTGAGCAATTTTCCCGACGCCTTTGGTTTTTGGAGAACCTGCCTGAGCGGGCAATTAGTCAATATGTGAACTGTATGGGCATGGAAGTAAGGTCACCCGGGCGGGGGAAGCGATCGGCAGAGCATAGGCTAATCGCTCTATTTCTGGATACTGCATCTCGATATCCAACATACGTTTGCTCGTGTAATATACTGGTCATTGCGTTCCATTCTCTTCCCGAACAAGAGCTGCATTGACTACGAACTGCGAGACAGACAGGTACAAAAGGAGGATCTCTTGTGGGAGAGGTTTGGATAGAAGTGGTGGCTTCCCGAGGTGTTCCTTTATTCTCTGGAAGGCCTGTTCGCACTTGGGAGTCCATTCGAACTTCTTATTGGCCCTGAGTACATTGAAGAATGGCAAGCAACGATCTGTTAGCCTTGATATGAAGCGACTTAGCGCCGGTATATGCCCGTTCAGGCTCATAACCTGTTTTTTTGTTGGTGGGCTCTTCATATCAAGGAGAGCTTGGATTTTTTCGGGGTTGATCTCAATTCCCCGCTAGGTTAACCATGTACCCTAGGAATTTTCCCGATGATACTCCGAATGAACATTTGAGGGGGTTCAACTTCATTCGGTATTGCCGAAGGATCCCCAACATCTCAGCAAGATGTGTTACAAGATCTGAAGCGACATGAGATTTTACCAGCATGTCGTTTATGTAGACCTCCATCGATCTGGCTATCTGTTTGGAGACCATCCGGCTAACCAATCGTTGGTAAGTTACACCAGCATTCTTCAGGCCGAAGGGCATAACTTTGTAACAGTACAGTCCCCGATCTGTAATAAAAGATGTATGCTCTTCGTTTGGCCCGTACATCAAAATTTGATTGTATCCCGAGTACGCATCCATAAAACTTACCAGCTCGTGCCCCGAGGTGACGTCCACGAGCCGGTCAATTCTCGGCAAGGGGAAACTATCCTTCAGACAAGACTTGTTGAGGTCGATGAAGTCGACGCAGGTCCGCTATTTGCTGTTAGGCTTCTTTACTAGAACTGGGTTAGCAACCCAGGTCGGATAGAGTGCTTCTCGGATGGACCCATTTCGGAGGAGGTTATCCACCTCAAGCTTCAAGGCAGCATATCGCTCCGGGTCCATCGCTTTCCTCTTTTGGCAAAATGGTCTAGCTTCACTGTCGATGTTTAATGCATGGCAAATAAAATTTGGGCTGATCCCGACCATATCTGCTTGTGACCATGCGAACACATCGATGTTTTCTCTGAGGAAGCTGGTCAGGTCGGTAGCGAGCTGGGGATTAAGATTTTTACCGATCCTTAGGACCCCTCGCTTCCCGTGATCGACCAAGACTTGACCAAATCCTCAATTGGCCCACTGGAAGGGCAGTCCTGAATACGGGGATCTATATTATTCTCGGCTGGGCCAGGCTATGGCTCTATCCGGCTGATCGCCATTGTCTGGTTGTGATCACCGCTCGAAGTGTCTTTGCCTTTGCACGCCATCTGAATTGCTTTCACATAGCAGTCTCGAGCTGCGCACTGAGACCCGCTAACTTCCCCAATCCCCGTCAGGGTGGAAAACTTCATTTTCAAATGGTATACTGAAGTGACTGCCTTGAAGTGTCTCAGGAGAGGTCGCCCTATAATTCCATTAAAGGCTGATGGGCAATCCATTACCAAGAACTCGATTACTCTGGTCACTTCGTCGAAGTCACCCAACGTGACTGGGAGTGAGATCGTGCCCTTGGGGAGCAGGTGGTCCCCTGTGAAGCCATATAGGGGGAACAAGGCAGGCTTCCGATCTGCCTCGTCCAAATTCATTCTCTCGAAAGTTGAAGCGAACAGGATGTTCACAGCACTTCCGTTGTCCACTAACATTCTCTGGACATTATGACGCCCTATGAGGGGCGTTATCACAAGGGCATCTTCGTGAGGATGATGCAGTTGGACCGCATCTTTTTCGGAGTTTCCTCCTCCCGGCGAACCTTCTGTGGTCGCTGTACCACGCTCATCGCTCTAATGGGCTCGTGGTATGCCTCGCGAGCATATCTTTCTTGGGCACCTCGCAAATTTCCAACAAAGTGCGGTCCCCCGAAAATTAAATTGAGGGTACACACACCTTTCTGATCATGGCACTTTTTACTTGACTCCCCCTGATTTTTCTCTTGCGATGGAGCAGAGTCATCAATATACTCCTTGAAATGTCCCTGCTTGATTAGGTTTTCAATCACCTGCTTAAGAGCTCGGCATTCATCGGTATGGTGCCCATTGTCCTGATGATAGCAACAATATTTTTTATTATTTCTGGTTGTCGCTAGAGTTTTCATGGGCTCGGGCTCTCCAAGCATGCTGGCCTCCTCGGATTTGTCGAGAATAGCCGATACAGATGCGTTCACTGGAGTATATTGGTTTCTGTCGCGATCGCGATGAGGGACGTGGGCGTAGGACTTTTTGGGCTCGTAACGAGGTTTCTTCCCTCTTCGCTGATCGTCTACGTCCCCCCTATGATCAGCTCTACTACTATCCCGCTGACCAAGTGTAGTGCCCAAAGTGCTGTGGTCGCGACGGTGGAGTGCCACCATTGAATTTTCTATTCGAAGGTATTTCTCTACGAGATTATAGAATCCAGTCAGGGAAACATCGTCCTCAGCCTGTAATTCTTTCCACAGCCTCGTCCCGTGGACTGGACTGGCTTATGATGAGAGTCCTAGCAGACTTCAGAGTATGAGCCACCTTGTTGAGTTCTCTGTGGAAACGATCAATGTAGGACTAGAGGGATTCATCCCTTTCTTGTCTTATATTGCTAAGGTAGCTCAAAGGCATCGAGAACTTCCGATTTGCCTGAAAATGCCTTAGGAATGTCGTGCTCATCTGAGGCCACGAACTGATTGATCCTGCTAGAAGCGACCTGAACCACCGTTTGGCATGGGAGGTCAAGGTCATTGCCAAACAACGGTATTTTGCTAGATTTGAGACCTGGTGAAGCTCATGAGGTCGTTAAATTCATACAAATGATCCTGCGGGTTGGAATTCCCATCAAATGCCTACATGTCGGGCATCCTAAACGAGCGGGAGAGGGAGCTGGCTAACACTTCTAGAGAAGAGAAGTGGGAAGCAGATGCGGATCAGCCCCGCTCGATGCTTTGCTGAGCTCGCAGTTTGTCTAGAGCTCGCTGCAGCTCCTCAATTTGCGGCAATGGAGCCGTTTGGGGATAGCTTTCACCCAAGCGAGTTTGACCCTCGCGATTATAGTTGAGGAAAGTTCGGAGGTTGGGTTCCTCTTCGCCTCGGCCAGTTGTTCCAGCCACTCTCGACACACATCAGCTAGAGGCGTGTGATGGCAATGAAGGGTGCGAGGTATTTTCACGACCTTCGCGGTGGTAAGAACTGCCCTGCGAAGTGTGGGACCCTTCACACAGTGACGATCAGGATCGTTCTGCTGGTGGTGATAGGAATCGCCCCGACCAGCACTTTTATGGGTGTGCTCTGCGACGTGGCTTGGGACAGCTCGGGCTGCGTCCTTTCATCGAGTCTCAACGAGACTGGTATTCTACTCGAGACGAGGTTGGAATTTGTTGGCCCTTTGGAGCCCGTGGGCTTGCATTTTGCCACTTGCTTACCTTTCCATCACGCGCTGCAGTGCTCGCGGCACGGGTTATTTCCATTTGTCGCGCTTTTGCGTGACCTGCAGGTGTTTTTGGTGGTTGCACTGCCGCAGCTGACTTGGATGGCATGCCTTGGTCCAAACAGTCCAGCCTTCGGTTGACCGTCTGGAGAGTATTGTCAAACCTCTCTAGATAGCTTCTAATAACAGGTCAAGCTATGAACTTGACGGGATATCTCCTGTAGCATTTTGCGGGGCTGAACATTTTCTGGAAGAGGTGTCCCCTTGAACTTGGGGGAGCCCCTCAACGCCCTGGTTGGTTTGCTCAGGTTCTGGTTGGCGGGCCATTTGTTGCTGTAGGACCGATAGGTTGGAGATTCTCCTGATGAAGGATGAACACTAAATTAGGCCCTTCTTCTAGCGCCAAATTGTTGATGCGTGATTTTGACACCAACGAAAAGCACGTGTGAAATGTTGAGTTGGCCCCCAAAAGACACACGTGAATGGTTTGGAAAAATGAAAGTAAATGCAGTGAGAAAGGAGTTTTACAGTGGTTCGGATGCTAAGGAAGTGAATCCTGCATCCACTGATATTTTATTAATGATAATGGTCAAGTCGCTTAAGACAACTGACTTTACACTGATGATACAAGGTATTAAAGACTATCTTTTCTAGAGAGAGAGAGAGTTTGTCAAGAGTAAAAATGTGCGAATCCCCTTAATGAGAGAGGAGCTCCCATTTTATAGTGGGATGCCTTGAGGTAATGATCACTGAATCTGCAAGTTGGTGGGATGATCCCTGCAAATCCTTCATTTAGAGTAATTCACGTGATTTGATGTAGGGGTTGGACACGCGGGATCATCACAACTCCTTGCTGGCCTGACGTGCACCCATTACTCTGACGGAAGCAAGCTGTGGGTGCCACCATGATCACACGAAGCAGCTGCGTCAGAATGGCAATAGGCTCTTCCCGAGGTCTGACCTTGCGCACTTAACTGGGCGCCACGTCAGCCCTATGTTTCTAGGCATAACAAATATATATACACTAAACCGGGTTTTTTTATTTTATATTTTAATTTAATATTGTTATAATAAACCGGTTAATAAAACCGATTTCCATATTCTCCCAAACCAAAACTCGAATAGAAAATTCGGTTTTTTATTTTCTTTGAACTGAAATCAAACTGATTTTTCGAATAACCAAAAATTCGGTTCGGTTTGGTTTTTACATTTTTTTTAACACTCCTACCGCTAATGACTAAAAAAATGTGTACCATATCAATTTTTTTTTTTGGGTCTCGATTTCTATTTCACAAATGACAAAGAGATTTTGTGCTTTCCATGAGTAATAAAATTTGAGCACGTGTGAATGGTCATGTTGTTGTAATTTAATTGATTAAACTATTGAAAATTGCTATCATTTTTCAATAGAGGAGACAGGAGTGCGTATGCTTCATAAAGGTGGAAAATTAACCCACTCGGCCCGACCCACGGCGGGTTACGTAGTTTGGCGGGTCGGGCCTAAACGCCCGTCAACAAAGGCAATCTAGGTTAGGCCCACCATTATGGAGAAAATGGTTGGCGGCAGCCTACTGGCCTAACAACCCTTCCCGTAACCCGTCGGGTTAGGCGGATGTCCTCCAGAGTTAGCCCGATTTTCTTTTTTCTTTTTTTTTTTTTTTTTTTTTAATTTAACTTTTCAAATAAATAATTATAAATATAATTGTTTTTAGTTAACTTTTCAAATAAATAATTATAAATATAATTGTTTTTAGTTAACTTTTCAAATATCAATAATTCAATTCAATTCATTTTTTTTTTTTTGTTAACATTTCAAATATTAATTCAATTTTAATACAATAAAATTTTAATATAAGAAAAATTAGACTTATTCATTTATCAAAAAATAAAATAAGAAATTACAACAATTATTGCCTCGTTAAAAACCTCACCAAGAAAAACCCAATGGGAGAAAAAATTGGTAAAGAAAAAAGAATGCAATAATTGACAATTAATTTACAAATTACATTTTACAAAACAACTAATTTGGGGGTGGTTCACTAGGACCTCCCTCATCTGTATCATCTATATTACAAAATTGAAATGATTCTACTAAAGTATTGTCGATAATCTCGTATTGATCTTATGGCGCGATCGTTCCTAATCTCGAAGACATGTGAGGACTTCAATAATTTTTGGAGCAAGTTTAGTCCTCCTTTAATTTAAAATCCTTCCACTTGCACTAAATGTTTGTTCGAATGAGACGGTTGAGACAAGAACAGCGAAAACATCCAAGGCAAGTCTTGATAATACCGGAAAAATACATTTTTCTCTCCAATACTCTAAGATATCAAAGTGACCTGCTGGAAACATTTCGGGGGTTGCCAAATATTGTTGAAGTTCATTACTCTGCGACTCCATGGAGGACAGTATATTAGTTGTTGTTGTTGTTGTTGGTGGTGCTTCTGAAGAGGAAGCTGTGTTTGGATTCGGGTCCTCTTCGGCCTATTCAGTGCATTCTAAGAGTATAAGTCTTCATTTGTTATTTCTTCTGATACAGCTTCTCTGGATATTTCGCATCTTTGCGATTAAGTGGGTTCCCATACCTGTTTTCATATTGGAAATATACTTCGAAAAGACTATTTTTTACCTCTCCTATTTGATTGACATATGATTCGGTTTGTAAATTTTCACTTAAATTGTCAAAACCATTTTTCTAAACGTGCTAATTTAATTCTAGGATCAAATATAGCACTGAACAATAAAGAAAATGAATGGGTTCCCAATATTTCAAAAAAAAAAATTTGCATTGCCTTTATTGGTGCATTTAAAATTTCACTGTCTTTGTTTTTTGTAAATAACTCGGAAATTTTTATAATTGTATGTATTACCAATAGACTAGTAGGATAATACACACCAGAAAATTATAAAGTGGATTGGTAAAAACGTTTGAGAAAAGAATGAAATACTTTAGCTATCTTCCAATCATTTTCTATGAAATAATGAGGACCTCTATTATTTGCTACAAAATAACTAATTATATTAGCATAAGGTAAACATGAATCAAGCATTAAATAAGTACTATTCCATCTAACAGGCATATCTAATGCAAAAGTTCTAGGAGACATATTTGATTTTATACAAGCTTCTTGAAATTCAGCATTTCTTTTATTACTACCAGTAATCCAAGCTAAAGATTCCCTAATTCTATCAATATTTTGTTTAATTGTTTTCATACCACTTTTCACAATTAAATTAATAACATGACATGCACAACGTTGGTGAAAAAACTTCAAATTGTTATATAAAGGATAATTAGTTTGAAAAAAATCTATAGCTTTACTATTAGAACTTGCATTATCTAAAGTTAAACTTATCACTTTATCAATAATATCATAATCTTCTAAAACTTCAACAATTTTATTATAGATTTCTAAACCACTATGATCCATATCCATTAATCTAAATCCCAATAAAGATTTATTTAATTTAAATTCATTATCAAAATAATGACTAATCACACAAATATAATCTTGTTTAGCTCTATCACTCCAAATATCGGCATTTAGAGCCACACTAATATGACAAGTATGAAATTTATTTTTTAATTCTAATTTCATTTTTTTAAACAATTTTATTAAATCATTTCTAGTTGCGGCTTTTAGAATAACTTTTTAAATCCGGAAAAAATGAATTTTGAACAAATCTTTCAAAAATATTTATCTTCACCTTATATTAATAAGTTGATCAGTTGCAGCAATATATAAAGCTAACTGTTCCCTATATACATCAAAATTATAACGCCAAGTAGTACCTATATTAGTTATTTGAGTTTGATTGTTTTCTCTATTTCCATGTTGATTAATATGTTTATTAGCATGCCTTTTTAAAGTACTAGTACCATTACCTGAATCAGCTTTATAAACATTTTCACAATATTTGCATCTTGCTTTCTTGACTTGAACGCCATTTTCTGTCTCGTAAAACTTGTCGAAATGCGCTCAACCGTCTGATGTGTGCCTGTCTTCAGTTTCGACGGCAATTGATGAACCCGTCTCAACTTGAGATGGAGTTGGACGAGGACGACGATTACAAGGACGACTTCTAGAACCACCAGAAGCTGTTGGAATCGACGACATATTTTGAGGTGTATCGGATTCTGAGACTGGGATTGGGACAGCGGGACTATTTGAATCTTCTGCATTCATAGTAAAATCAGGGGAACTAGGACTAGGATAGTAGTTTTCTTCATCATTGAAATTGATGGGAGAGAAATATCTATCCATTGTAGTTGAAAAAAAAATTGATGTAGAAGAAATAAAAATTAAAGAAAGAGAATTGGGAATATGGAAATTGGAATTTGGAATTTGGAATTTGGAAAATTGGAAATATGAATTGAAAATTGCAAAAACTAATAAAAATTAAAATAAGAGCAAATTGATAATAAAAAGATTAAGAGAATAAATGAATAATTGGGAGAATATGAGAGAATGAGAGAATTTGAGTTGTGAGAAAAATATGAGAGTTTAGGGCCAATTTATAGAAAAAACTGGGGAAAGAAAATGACGAAAAAGACCCCTCCAACGGCTATAAAACGACTATATTTCAAGGGTAAAAGGGTAATTTAAAAAAATAAATTAATTTTACTTTTTTTTTTTAATTTATTTTTTCGCCAACTCCACATGGGTCAACCCTAACTTGGCCAGCGTTGTCGCATGCAACCCGCCTGAGTTCGCTGGGCCTCCCCGCAGAGAAGACAAAATAGCAACCCGCGGGCTGCCGGGTTGCCATTTTGCAACCCGGCCTGCCCGGGGGTTGCTGGCGGGTTGGGCTCAACCTAATGGCGGGCCGGTTTCAACCCTCTTTATTACGAGTCGGGTTAGGGTTGACCCGCCTAACCCGGCCCATTTGTTCCACCTCTAAATTGCTTCATAACATCAAAAAAACAACCAGCCGTACGCAAGAAGATGACAAATTCATTTATGTCAAACGTGTAACTCGTTTAACACATGCATTTATAGTTGAAAACATGAACTTAATGTTTACAGTTTACACTATATAACAACACTGATAGTTCTTTCATTATTCATATATCAAACTTTCATCCAAATAGGATTTATCTATGAAAAATGCTACGGACATTGATATTTTGCACCGAATTTTTACACCAAATAACGTGTCCACTGAATTAAACGAGCCACGTATCACTTTAACAAATATTCTGCAAATGAACGGTCGTCCATCAAATATGGATGACCGTCCATTGTTATTGAATGATCGTTCATTTTAAATAGACTCTCGTCCATATTATATGAACGACCGTCCACCTATAATGATGCTTGTCCATAATTTAAATGAAAAGTTTGAAAACAAAAATCATGAACGTCCGTCCATATATTAGGGATGCGCGTCCCTACTGAATGGATTGGCATCCTTATTAGATGGATGCCTGCCCATTGTTTAAATTAAAAAAAAAAAGTAATGGATGGGCGTCCTTTTAGATGAATGTCTGTCCATTTCCCTATTTAATAGCACCTATTTCTTCACTTTATTTTGATGGCACCTGGTTCTTTACTTTTTTTTCCATGGCAGAATATTATTTTTGATGCAATAATTACCGCTACAATCACCACCACCATCGGAGAACCAGATCGACGAATAGAGATGATGAAAGTAAATAGAAATTGGAGTTTAGAAGAAGAAAATAGAAGGAAACAATTGAGATGGTGATGAAAGAAAGAGACGAGAAGCTGGCTTTGTTTCTTGAAATGAGAAGACGCGAGAAGGAGAAAAGTAATCTTCTTCTTCACAACTCTGACGACATCAACAAGAACATCGCACCCTTCTTCTTCTTCACAACTAATGGATAAGCTTCATATCCCACAAGCCACATCAACATTTCAAGTGGCCAGCCAACATTTCCCTATCTAATGGACAAGCGTCCATTTAAGAGGGACGATCGTCCACTACTTTTGTTTTTTTTTTTTTTTTAAATTTTAAATTTTTTTGGACAGGCGTCCATCTTATATGGACCCCCGTCCATAGTAAATAGACACTCGTCTATATAAGATGGATGGGCGTCTATTATTTTTCTTTTAAAAATTTTTGGACAGACGTTCATCTAGTAAATGGACATCCGTCCATATAATATGAATGGGAGTCCATTAAATATGGGCAAGCGTTCACAAATATTGGACGGCCGTTCATTCACGAAAGACTCCAACGTGTCACATCTGATTGGTTGTCATATCCTTCGGTACAAAAATTCGGTGTAAAATTTCGGTGTCTGTAGCATTACTCTTATATTAGAAATATTTTTTAATTATATAGTAAAAACAAGAAAATAATGTTCAAAAGTACTTGTTATAAGTTATATTTGTCTTCCATCATTAATTTGGTAAGATATTGTGTATATTAGTGGTTGACCTCCCTCCTCCCTTGAATTAGGTAACTAGTTTTTAAGAGTAAGTTTTACTCAAACTTGTTTATCATGATATCAGCCACATTTTTTTTTTTTTTATGCAATGGACAAAATAAATTGTATCGTATTCATAAACTTGACTTGACAATGCTCTAATGGACAAAATAAATTGTACTGCCAATAATAGGTTGGCCGAGTGGTAAAGGCTTGAGACTAAGGGGTTTACTTTCCGTGTGATTTGTTGGCCATAGACTGTAGGACTTATCCTGTTTTAGAAACCTTTTTCAAAGTCGGGGATTAATCAAGGTGCAAGTAAACTGATCCAAATACCCCCAGTAACCAAAAAAAATAAAAATAAAAATTACCGCATTATAGCTAGTTTTTGAGAGTGAATTATACCCAATCATTTTTATTATGGTATCAAAGGGAGAATGAGAGAGCGAGTGACAGACACATAAATAATGTTGCTTTGTTTAACATGCCCTCGGTGTCTGGATAATTACATTAGAACCCAATAGGCTTCAGATAAATACATTTTATCCCGCTCTCATTTCCCTTGAGATTGTATTATTTAACCCTAAACCCACAAAAGACTAAGCCAGTTTGAACCCCAGATAATCCACAAACGCCGCCATCGAAATAGCGTCCCAAAAACCTTTCTTCGCCGTTGTTATTCTTCTTCAAACCAAAATCTCATCTTTATTGACAAATTCCTGTAAAGTGACTACAACTATACCACAAGATTCAGTATATAACGTTGAAGAGGTAGCGAGGCTTGATAAATTCCTTGAAAAAGATCAGAAAGAAGGTAATTTCACTCTTGATAAAGCGCTCTATTTCTTTTGTTTAATGATTCATATGCAACCCAAACCACCGATTTCATCATTCAACTGTTTGTTTGGAGCTCTTGCTAAGAAAAAGTTTTATGAAGACGTTATTTTGCTGTACAAGAGAGTGGGTTCAATTGGGTTGTTGCCGGATTTTATTAGTTTGAATATTTTAATTAATTGTTTTTGTAAAATGGGTAGAGTATGTATGGTTTTGTTGTTTTTGGAGGGATTTTGAGGTGGAGTTTTCGCCCCAATGTTGTGACTTTGACTTCTTTGATTAAAGGATTGTGTTTGGAGAATAGGAGTTCGGAGGCTACGAGGTTGTACAAGAAAATGGCTGTGTTTGGGGTTATGGCCTCACGAGATTACTTATGGGGCTTTCATTAACGGGTTGTGTCGACGAGGAACACGAGTCCTGCGCTTAGATTGCATGAAGAAATGGTTGCTGGTAATGGTGAACTGGGTTTTATTTGTAAGCCTGGTATTGTTTCCTATGGTAGGATTATCGATGGCCTTTGCAAAGCTGGGTCGGTAGATCGGGCCAAAGAAATTTTTTTGGAAATGAAGAGTAGAGGAATTAAGCCAAATGATGTTGTTTATACCTTTCTAATTTATGGTTGGCGTTTTGTGGGAAATCTGGAGGAGGCTAAAGGCTTGTTTATTGACATGATAGATCAAGGATTGCAGCCTAATGTGGTGACATTTAGTACAATGATAAATGGGTTTTGCAAGGAGGGGAAGATAGAGGAAGCTAATGGGTTGATGGAATTGATGAGTCAAAGAGGTTTGCAGCCTAATGTGGTGACGTTTACTGCAATGATTAATGGGCTTTGCATGGCGGGGAAGATAGAGGAAGCTAATAGGTTGTTTGAATTGATGAGTCAAAGAGGTTTGCAGCCTAATGTGGTGACATTTACTACAATGATTGATGGGCTTTGCAAGGTGGGGAAGATGGAGGAAGCTAATGGGTTGTTTGAATTGATGAGTCAAAGAGGTTTGCAGCCTGATGTGGTGACGTTCACTACAATGATAAGCGGGCTTATCAAGGCAGGGAAGATGGAGGAAGCTAATGAGTTGTTGGAATTGATGAGTTGAAGAGGTTTGTCAAGAATATCCATCAATCAAAAGAAAAAATGCAACAAACATGAGAAAAATAATCAAAAGAACTAATTACTAATTACTGTTCCGAGAGTTTATTTCTAAGGATTTGATCTCAATTTCACTGAAGCTTTGGTTATACGATTTCCAGAGTGAAGCATGTATGCAGGGTGTTTTAGTTGATGAAATGGCAGTCGTCGTGAAGAGACTAGAAGATATATATTGACCAGATACCTAAAGTTTTGCTGTCCGACCACAAGGTTACTTAGTGGTTTATCACTATTGGTATACCACTAATTAGGGTTGTTCAAAACCAGTTAACCGATTTTGTGAATCGAATCGGTTTTTCAGTTCAAGAATTTTCCTGAACCAAAACCAAACCAATTAACGGAAAAACCAGTTAGTAAAAACCGGTTAACCGATTTTGAATCAGTTTTAGTTTAATATTTTATATATATTTTTAATCAAATATTTTTATACTAAATCGGATTTTTTAATTTTATAATAAAACCGATTTCCATATTCTCCCAAACCGGAACTCGAACCAAAAATTCGGTTTTTTATTTTCTTTGAACTGAAACCAAACTGATTTTTCGAATAAACGAAAATTCGGTTTGATTTGGTTTTTGTATTTTTTTAATACCCGTACGCTAATGACTAAAAAAATATGTCCTACATCATTTTTTTTTTTTTTTTTTTTTTTTGTCTGGATTTCCATTTCACAAATGACAAAGAGATTTTGTGCTTTCCATGAGTAATAAAATTTGAGCACGTGTGAATGATCATGTTGTTGTAATTTAATTAATTAAAATGTTGAAAATTGCTATCATTTTTCTGTGGGTATGAATTTGTCATTTTTCTGGAGACAGGAGTGTGTATGCTTCATAAATCATAACATCGAAAAAACAACCAGCCGCACCCAAGAAGATGACAAATTCATTAACTTCAAACGTGTAACTCGTTTGACACGTGCATTTATAGTTGAAAACATGAACTTAATGTTTACACTATATAACTGTTTGTAAAGCAGCTTAAATCTACATCTCTCTCTCTCTCTCTCTCTCTCTCTGGGTATGAATTTCAAAGGCGAAGATGCATCTCGACACTGATAGTTCTTTCATTATTCATATCTCAAACTTTCATCCACATAGGATTTATCTATTATATAAGAAATATCGTATTCTTCACATTTATTTTTTAATTATATAGTAAAAACAAGAAAATAATGTTGAAAAATACCTTTTAGAAGTTGTATTTGTCTTCACCGTCACTTTGGAAAGCTGTTATAGTGTATATTAATGGTTGAGTTCCCTTCTCCCTTGAGTTAGCTAACTAGTTTTTAAGAGTGAGTTTTACTCAAACTCGTTTATCATGATATCATAGTCAAATTTTTTTATTTTTTTTTAATTTTTATGTAATGGACAAAATAAATTGTATCGTATTCATAAACTTGAGTTGACAATGCTCTAATAGACAAAATAAATTGTACTGTCAATAATGGGTTGGTCGAGTGGTAAAGGTTTGGGGCCAAAGGGTTTGCTCTCTCTGTTGTTTCAGTTTCGAATCACAAGAACGGTTACTAATATTATTAACCACGGACCACAAGGTTTACCTTATTTCGAAAGCCTTGTTCGGGGTTAGGAGCCTAGTCAAGATGTGCGTAAACTAACCCGGGCACTCTCGGTAACATTAAAAAAAATCTACCGTATTATAGCTAGTTTTTCAGAGTGAATTTTACTCGAACATGTTCATTATAATATCAAAATCACGTTTGTTTTTTTATTTTTATAGCATTCATAAACTTGACTTGATTATGTTTTTAACTGACAAAATTGTGCCACATTACCGGACAGAGTGTCCCCTTCTCAATTATAGACTAATATTTTTTTTTTTTTTAATTTTTATAGTATTCATAAACTTGACTTGACCATGCTCTAATGGTTTAGACGGGGATAACATTACTCCAAATAACATAATATATAAGTAATATTCTAACCTTATTTTTACAAGCATTGTATTAAGAAGTAATTATTAAAACATTAAACCAAAGTTTAAATTGATAGGTCAGCAAGACTACTAATTATATATTTTTTTTAATTTTGTAATTACCGATTTATTAAAGATCTAAGAAATCATGAAACTCTTAATTAATATTTGCTTGTAAACTTGTTTTTTACTCGTGCAAAAAACGGAGGGAAACAGAAATTAAAAAATAAAAATTGAGTCTTTGTTTGATTTGAAGCGATCAAAGAATAAGACTGTAATTTTAAGGTTTGAATGGTTCAGCATGCATGAGCTGAGGCGAGGCAAAGACTTTGGGGGGTAAAAGGTAAACTTTGAGACTAATCATGTTTCGCGTGATAGACGAGGTCAAGGTCCACTAATTGACCTTTTCTATTAACCCATTACCTTGACCTAAACTCACATGCACTTTGTATTTTTTAACTCTTTCCAAGCCAACTTGCTTCACCAAATTTTCATCTTAATTTACAAGTTGCTATCCAAATTTTTTGTACGTTTGATGTACGTCCGTCTAGTCATAACATGTGTTTTATGATTATGTGATGGGCATTCTTAGGAGACGTTTTATCGGGGACGGGGATAGGGGGAATGGAGTTGGCTTTTGTAGGTTTTCACCTGTTCCCTCACTTGCCTTTGTCCCCGATTCCAAAGATAAAATTTGTTCCATTTCTGGCCTCGACCAAAATCTTTTTTTGGGATTATTTTCTCGATAAGATCGGGTTTTTTTGGGTATCCAACTAGGGGTGGGCAGGTCTTGGTACTCGTCCAAATTCAAAGGAACCAGAACAAGAACTTGAAACATAGGTTCTGGTTCCAGTTCCTGCCTGGGTAAATTTAATTACCCCTTACTTTTCAAACAATGACAAATAAACCTTCTAAAAATTACAATACACCCTCAATCATTTATAAAAATTACAATTCAGTCCTAAATCATATATGGTTCCTACTCGGATCTCGATTGGTATCAGGTCTGGTTTCGGTTCTTGTAGGGGTGGAACCAGAAACGGAACCAAAACCGACCGACTCCTAATTTCTAGAAACAAAACCTACCCTGTGAGGGTTAATTGGTTTTGGGTAGGAATCGGAACTGGAATTGGAACCTCGGGCACCCGCTGGTTTCGGTTCCAATCGGTTCTTTTACACACCCCCATATCCAACCCTGTCAAGTTTTCTTTCATTCTTAACAATTAGTGTATACACGTCCATCTAACTACAATTATTTATATATAATTCTATTATAAATACTGTTTTTTTTTTTCAATTTTATTCATTGATGATCTTTATCATCGGAAATTATAAGATCAATTATATATGTGATACAATTCTATAATAAATTTAGAATCTCGCCAACCCAAAAAAAGATACAATAAACTGTTCTACATATTCTTCATTAATTTCTTCTCTCTTATGAAAAGAATTATAATAAAATTTATTACAAAAGAATAAATAAAATCAAACAAAAATTTTAAAAAATAATAAAAGAAACTCTTCAAAAAGACCTCTTCAGATTCTTGAAATCTGAAGATTCAGTGCATTCCAAACCAGCTCTATAAGGATTCATCAATTTCAGAAGCTGACTCGTTTTCTCCTTCGTTGAATCGTCGCAGCCACACTGTAAAAGCAACACCAGTTTCTGGAAAACTCCAACTTGCAGAGCTTCAAACAAGATTTTCCCTTCATTTTTCTTGTCAAATTTGCTCAGTTTCCAAATTGCAGAAACCAAAAACTCGGTTGCCAATTCCGAAACTCTCAGGATTTTCTTCACTAAAACCGGCACTGTTAATGCATTTTGATAGGCTTCTTCTCTCCCTTCTTTGCTCTCAAAAAGCCTGTCCAAAACGCCTAAACCCTTCTCGCAAATGCTCTTTTCAGAATCGACTATCAAATTCAGAAGCAACAAGACCAAACCCTTTTCCACAAATGATGATTTTATCTTCTCATTTGGTGATGAAACCATGGCGAAAATCACCAATTAATGAAGCCTTGGTGATCGTCCGAGAAATCGGCTCTTCAATGAACTTCATTAGAGTTTCATCCACTCCAGAGTCGATCATCACTTCTATTTCTTGTTGATCAAAAGATTTGATTTCTTTCAACACTGAAATCGCGTTTTGTTTTACCGGAATCTCTTGGTTGTGCTTCATGAAACAAACCATGCAGCGTAATGAAGCTTGCGAGGTTAAAAGCTTTAAGGATTTATTGTTATTGTCATCAAGCGGCAGCATCCAGTTCAAAGCTGATAATATCTCTATTAACACATTGGAAAATCTTTCGAAAGCTTCAGGATTTTTTGCAAACGCATCGAAAGTTCTCCAAGTACTTCATTCGCGCCATTAGCAATGATTCTGTAAACAGAGATACTTGGTTTTAATAGATTCCAATATATATTTCTCACGTATGGAGGTAGAATATATATACAAATACTCTAAGAACAGAAGAAGAAAACAGAGCAGAGAAGAATCCTATTCTAGGAAGAATTCTACACAAGGAAAATACCATACAAATCTCCTATAATCTCGCCTAAGAATTAGATGCGTGATTTACATGGTTTACAATATCTCTAGGATATCAGCTCACGTCCACACTCCCCCTCAAGTTGGGTATACAAATCCACCATACCTAACTTGCTGATCACATCATGAAACGCATCCTTTGAAACTGCTTTTGTAAGAACATCAGCAAGTTGTGCTTCAGACTTTACAAACGGAAATTGTATAATCTTCTGATCTAGCTTCTCTTTGATGAAGTGCCTATCGACTTCAACATGTTTAGTTCGATCATGTTGTATAGGATTCTCCGCAATCTTAATGGAAGCTTTATTATCACAATAAAGGTTCATAGGGCCTGCACTCTTAATTGCCAAATCTGATAGAACACGTTTGATCCAGAATAATTCGCAAATTCCATAAGCCATTCCTCTAAACTCAGCTTCTGCACTTGACCTAGCAACAACCTTTTGTTTTTTACTTTTCCAAGTTACAAGATTTCCTTCCACAAAAGTGAAATAACCAGATGTGGATTTCCTGGTTGTTTGATCACCAGCCCAATCTGCATCCGTATATCCTTCGATATTAGAAACATTATTCTTTGAGAAGAACAAGCCTTTTCCTGGACAACCTTTTAAATACCTCAAGATTCTGCATACTGCATCCATGTGTTTTCCACTTGGCTGATGCATAAATTGGCTAACCACATTTACTGCATAAGCTATATCTGGCCTAGTATGAGATAAATAAATTAACTTTCCCACTAACCGTTGGTAACGTGCTTTGTTGGTTGGAGCTTGATTAGGAAAAATTCCAAGCTTATGATTCATCTCTACAGGAGTTTCAGTTGGTTTGCATGCTAGCATTCCAGTTTCAGTCAACAAGTCCAGTACATATTTCCTTTGGGAAAGTGCAATTCCTTGATCAGTCCTCACTACTTCAATACCCAGAAAGTATTTAAGTTCTCCCAAGTCTTTCATTTCAAATTTAGCAGCCAAATAATTTTGTAGAAGTCTCATTTCTTCATAATCATCACCAGTCAAAACCATATCGTGTACATATACAATTAACGCTGTCACTTTTCCTCCTTTGTGTTTTATGAACAACGTATGATCTGCACCACTTTGTTTATAACCAAACAATTTCATTGCCATAGAAAACCTTCCAAACCAAGCTCTAGGTGACTGCTTAAGCCCATATAATGATTTTTTCAATTTGCAAACTCTATCTCTTTTTGACAAATCAAGTTTTACACCCGGCGGTAGCTCTATGTACACCTCTTCCTCTAACTCCCCATTGAGAAAGGCATTTTTAACATCAAATTGCTTCAAAGGCCATCCCCAATTCGCTACTATCGAAATAAGAATGTGAATAGTATCCAGCTTAGCTACTAGTGCAAAGGTGTCTTGGTAATCCACACCATATCTTTGTGTATAACCCTTGCAACTAGTCTCGCCTTATACATGTTAATACTCCCATCAGATTTAAGTTTTACGATTTAAACCCATCTACATCCGACTAGTCTTTTTCCTTTCGGAAGAGGAGTAAGTTCCCACGTAGAATTTTTTTGCAGAGCTTCCATCTCTTCATTCATTGCCTTGGTCCATCTTGGGTCACCTAATGCTTCCTGCACATTTCGAGGAATAGATACACTGGATAATTGATTAACAACAAGTGCATAAGTCTTAGACAATTTCGGGAAAGAGACATAATTAGCAATAGGGTATCTGACATTGGTTTTGAGATTGGGTTCATATTGTTTTTTAGGAACACCTTTATTTGATCTTTATGGGTACCTAGAAACAGAATTTTTAGGAATAATAAAGGATTCACTATGAGAATTTTCAGAGGTTGGATTCGAAATTACCTGAGAATTATCATTGGGAACATTCTGAAAAGATCCCTCGGTTAATGGTGTTAAAGTAGGGAGAATTGTACTACTAGGTTGTTAATCAGGTTGTTCCTCTCCATGACGATTGTTTCCTACACTAACACTTTCCTCCAGCCCTTCATGATTCGCTTCTTCCAGGTCCAAGAAATTAAAATTAACTTCTTGAAAATTAACTTCCTTATCCAGCAAATTTACTTCTGCTCTATCTCTATCTCCTTGAGTGGCTTGCAACGTGTTCCCTTCTCCACCATTCTCCCCCTGAAGGGAAGACATGGAAACTCCTCTGGAATAAAAAGGCTCAGATTCTCGGAAAGAGACATCCAAGGTGACATGTAACCTGTGAGTTTGAGGATCATAACACCTGTATCCCTTTTGAAAATCAGAATAACCCACCAAAACACATCTTTTGGCACACGGATCAAGCTTAGATCGCAAAACTTTAGGAATATGAACATATACAGTACACCCAAATATCCGAGGTTCAAGATTTGGAAGATGAGGGATGGAAAGTAAGGATTTCATTTTTTGCGGAGGAGTGTGAAAATCTAAAACTCGAGATGGTGAGTGATTTATAAGATAGACAGCAGATTTGACAGCCTCACCCCAATAAAATCGTGGCATGTTCATTCCAAAGAGAGAAGCACGTACTACTTCCAATATCTGTCTATTTCGTCTCTCTGCTAAGCCATTTTGTTGTGGAGTATAGGTGCAGGAAGTTTGATGACGAATTCCCTGCTGTCTCAATGAATGTTCAAGTGAAGTATCCATAAATTCCATAGCATTATCCGTTTGCCAAACTTGAATTTGTTTCTGATATTAGGTACTCACCATGTTATGAAATTCCTGAAAGGCTATACAAACATCACTTTTTTTATGAAGCAATGCTATCCAAGTCATACATGTGCATTCATCTATAAATGTAACAAAGTATCTAGCTTTAGATAATGATGGAATTTTTGCAGGTCCCCATACATCCGAATGTATAACTACAAATGGCTCAGAACTTTTATTTAAACTAGGGAGATACGGAACACGATGACTCTTAGCCAATTCACAAACATTATAATGAAAAACTGAAATACTTAAATTTGAAAACAAATGAGGTTGTAGCTTCCTAAGATATCCAAAAGAAGGATGACCCAAACGTTGATGCCATAGCCAGATAGTTTTCCTATTGTGTTCACGACTACTTGTCTGATGAGCTTGACTAAACTTTTGTCCTCCATTTTTTGTTAACTCCAAGTAGTACAATTTTCCTTGTTTAACACCATAACCAAGTGTCTTCCTGGTCAGAATGTCCTGAAAAACACAAAATGAAGGCCAAAAAGTTAAAGTACAATTAAGAGTAAAAGTAATTTGTCCAACTGACAACAAGTTATTTTCAAGAGATGGTACGGCTAAAACAGAATTCAATGTGAGGGTATCTGACAAGGTAATAGATCCTTGCCCAACGACAGAACATTGGGTACCATTAGCCGTGGAAATAACTGACTATGGGGAAGGTTGGACATATTTTAATTGCTTAGAATCTCTAATCATATGATTAGATGCACCTGTATCAATAATCCAGGTATTATTCATAGAAAATGTAGAGAAAGCATTCGCCTTACCCACAATACCTGAATGGGCAACATTTGCTACAGGTAGTGTTTTTCCTTCACCATCACCTTTTGCTTCGTTCATGGTTGTCACCATCGCCTTGCCCATAGCCTTTTTTCGTGGTTTTTTTTGTAAAATCCCACCAGTCAGGATAGCCAATGATTTCATAGTAGCTTTGTTTTGAGTGACCTGATTCACCACAATGATCACACACAAAGTTATTATTCTTACCGGATTTGCGACTTTTTCCAGGACCAGATGATGATCCTAGGCGGGTTTGGTTAGCCACCATAGCTGTGTGTTCAGGAATCAATCGAGAGCCTCCCATTGCTTGTCTTTATTGATACTTCCGCCTTACATATGCATATGTACTTTCTAAATCCAGTTTTGGGTCTTTGCGTAAAATTTCTCCTCTAACCTGATCAAATTCAGAGTCAAGCCCACTTCGAAAAATATGAACTCGAAGTCTAGCCATTGCCGAATTCAACTGGATCACTCCTTCAACGTTGTCTTCTTGAGAAGTTGACTTGTGGTCAATTTCTTGAAAAATAGCCACCAGTTCATTGTAATAGGTAGACAATGTTCTACCGTCTTGTCGAATAGAGAAGGACTTTTGATTCAATTCAAAAAGACGAGTCTCATCGGATCCGTCATAGAATGTCTTTGAAACAGCTTCCCATATTTCTTTGGCTGTAGAAAGACGAATAAATCGTTGCATTAGTGATGGACTCATTGTATCAATAAGCCAACTTTTCACCTTTTGATTTTCCATGATCCATGTTCCAAAATTAGGATCTTCAGTTGCAGGTTTGGCTGCTGCTCCGGTGAGGTAACCAGCTCTGTTACATGCTCTAATGCGCATCTCCATAAGTTGAGACCATAATGAATAATTAGTTTCATCTAGAATGATACTTGTGGGAAAAACGGAATTTTCTTGTTGTATAATAATTGGTGTATTGCTTGTTGTTGCTGGAACAATAGTTTTCGATTGTTCCATTTTTTTCGAATACAAATTTCAAGGAATAAAGATTATGGAGGGTTTGAGGAACCTGGCTCTGATACCATGTAAACAGAGATACTTGGTTTTAATAGATTCCAATATATATTTCTCACGTATGGAGGTAGAATATATATACAAATATTCTAAGAACAGAAGAAGAAAATAGAGCAGAAAAGAATCCTATTCTAGGAAGAATTCTACACAAGGAAAATACCATACAAATCTCCTATAATCTCTCTTAAGAATTAGATGCATGATTTACATGGTTTACAATATCTCTAGGATATCAACTCACGTCCATAGATACAAAGCTTGTTTCGTTCACTTTCGAATCCCCATTTCTTGATTACGTTCAACGAGTCCAACACCCCGCATTGATCCAAATTCTTCATTGAAAAGTTAATACTAAAACAAATCTTCGAGACTTCGCTGGAAGTTACAGGAACTCCTCGAGTCGGGATCCGTTCAATGCCGTGGGTTCGATTCTTAACACACCAATTCTGAATCATTTTCCTGAGAGTATGGTTCGAAATCTGATCGAAACTCCTAAGAATCTGATTGGTTACAAGGCAAGTAAAATTTCCTGAGTCGAGCCAAGTTTCAATGTTATCCAGGTCATAAGTTATCCCAGAAGATAACGTCACAGGATCTTTCATGAGCTTGAGCGTTATCGGACACTGGAAATGATTCAGAATCACCAGCTCCGCCATTTCAGGATTTTGCTTCATCTTCTTCTTCCTGCCGGCTCTCGGCTTTCTTCTCAATCTCCAATCAAACATGTTTTCAAGAGAGAAAATTTAAACAAAAAATTTAAGGGTTGTATTCGTTTGGTTGATGGGTGGTTTTGAGTAAAATATGAAGGGCGTTGGCGGGGTATATATATATATAAGTGTTGATGCTTGATTTCGACACCAACAACTCGCACGTGTAAAGTGCTAAGCGAACTTAGAAATTACACGTGATATAGAAATATGCAATGAGAGAATAAATGACAAGTGGTTTTTAAAGTGGTTTGGATGCTCAAAAGCGAATCTTACGTCCACTATGGTTGTATTAATAGATGGTTACAATTAGGGCGCGTGCAGCAAGCTGAATTACAATTTAGAGTGTGTGTGTGTGTGTGTGTGTGTGTGTGTGTGTGTGTGTGTGTGTGTGTGTGTGTGTGTGCTTTCTTAGACTAAAGATGAGTCAATCCTATAAATGAGAAAGGAGCCCTCTATTTATAGTTGGAGGATTCAAGGTAGTAATCATGATTCTACAGTTGGGCTGGTGTGGTATAATTCATAACCTGCTTCCCATTGGTTGACTGGATGGGAGACATCTTTAAATCACGTAGGGCTTGGGCAGGTGGACAATTCCTAGCCCTTTACAAGCTTGGCATTCACTTGCCACACTGATGATAGTTATACTGCTTCCGTCCTTACGCGACGTGGCAACCTCTAGACGGTAGAAAGCCTTCTTGAACTTTAATTGACCCTTGCTGACGTCAACCCTGATTTTTTAGGCATAACAGAAGCCCCTTAATTTTAAGGTTTAAGGATTAAACCTTGAGAACTTCATGATTATGCCGTGACTTGACTTATCCCGAATGACGCTTGATTGAGCTGATTGAGCTATAAGGAGGTCGCAACATAGGTCTCTAAAAATAGCACAAGTGATCTGAGGTGGCCTTCCCCCACAGATTCAGCGACTTGGGTTGGACCCTACTCAGTGCTATACCAACCTGCTTTGAGCTTCATTCGTAGCTCACGACTTGAAAATACTCACATTTTTATTGAAAGCAAGGAATCATATTGTCTCGAAACCGATGCATGTCGAATATTGCTTTGCTCGAACGACCTCTTTAGATGTTATCCATTGCGCTTGACAGCTAGTCTAGTAAATAAAATCATCTTTATTCTGATAGACGTGCCTATTGCGCAATAAGTGACAACCATGCGCATTAAATGCAAGTCATGTTGAAACGACATTCCCTTTCAAAGCATTAAATGCGGATGAAGGCGCGTTTAATGTGGAGGAGGTAACCACACCGACGCTTGGTTGCTCGAATGGAGGGAAATGTTGATTGGCATCCACAAAGCATGAAGGTTACTCTTCTTGTGGATTAACAACATGTGGTCGTAATCAATGGCGAGAAACATATCCCACCCAAGCGTTGCTTACTTAGGGAAACCAATCATCGTTTTTCCCTGTATAAAACCCCAGGCTCACCTCAAGCTTTACCACAAAACTCACATTTTCAGAGAGAAAAACAAAACTCTTGCAAAATCAATCTGTTCTTCCAGTTGATGCGCACTATCTGTTACGACAGGAAGTTCATTCCCAACAGTCAAGAAGTAAGGAGGAATTCTCCTTCGTTTTCTTCTATTATTTTGTTAATAGCTTGACTTTATGGTAATGGCAGGTATGAATTGTCTAGTAAGCTTTTATGGTGTGTATTTCTGGACAGCGATAAAAAGAGAGCATTTTTCTTTATAAAAGTGAGAACTTAGGGCATGAATCCTTAGGGATTCATTTCCAAGGGTTTTTAGGGTTTTTTCAGGGGTTAAGGAAGGTAAATTATGGTTTCGTTTGCTCTTCTGTGTCATCGCACAGAACACTATATGGAGATTGAGTTATCTCTGCATGTCGCCCCTTTTTTAGACTTTAGGAGCAATTGATAATCTAGCGACCAGAGCAGGCGAGGGGACGAGCTCGCAGGTGTAAGGTGCCCTAGCAGGTCCCGTGCAAGGGGCCTTATCAATGGCCATGCGGGACGAGATACAAAAAGTGGTGGACCAGTAGCACTTAGCATGGATGTCTACCAGAATAGGACACACACAGCTCGAAATCCCCCAGAGGGAATGGTCGCAATCTCTAAGGCGGTCTTTAAATGTGGGGCGTTGATACCTTTTCACTCCTCCATTAGATCGATCCTTGACCACTTTAAGGTCGCACCATTACAATTGACGCCTAATGCATATATGATAGCGGTTGCTATGTATATCGCATGTGGCGAAAATGGTCTTAGCAAGCTGACAGCGCTGAAGCTCACATGTGCTTACTATCTGAAGAAGAGCAAAGATAAATACTCTTTTTATCTCTCAAAGCGATCTACGATCGAGGGAGGAATATTTGGTTACCCTAGTAATGTCGAGGTCATCAAAAAACTTCAAAACTTAAAATAACCTAAAAGCCTAAAAGTTTTAAAATCTTAGCCCTCATTTTTTCTCTTCTGTTGGCATTACCGCCCCTCTCCCCTTCCTTCACCGAAAAAGCTGCAGCTCTCTCTTCCATCTCCCACAATCATTGGCCCTCTCTCCATCCCTCACCCACATCTTGCCGCTTCTTCCTCCATCTTCCACAATTATTAGCCTTTTTCTCCTTCCCTCACCCACTATCGCCACCTCTCTCTCTCATTCATCTATCTCTCCTTGATCAGTATTTCTTTCAATATCAATTCATGTTTGGTTTTTGCTTCGGGTATGGAATATAGAGGTTGCTTTTGGGTATCAAAGATTGAGGTAAAAGGATTATGAAGAATCGTGTGTGGGGGTTTTGTTGATAAAGTATACTTGTACTCTAAGAAGGAAATGACTTAAGTCAATTATATTTAGAATTAGGGGTTGTTTACTTGTTTTATAAAACCGGTTAATCAAATTGCGAACAGAAAATCCAGATCAATTATTAACTTGTTTAAGTATTATTTCAAACCGGTTTTGGTTTGCAATATTGCTTAAACTAGAAAACTGGCTCGGTTTGAAAATGCCCTCATTCGATTTGATTAACCGGTTTTTAGCACCCTACTTTCTGCCATTTTCTCCCATTTGGACTAAATGACAAGTTAATGCTTGGCTAAAGAACATCCCATTTCAGTTCACACTCGTAGCATTGATCGGTCATTTGTTTGCAAAACTTAGGGATAATAATGTAAATTTCTTTCTAGAACAAAAATCTCCATGGATATTTGCTCTTCATTATTAGGTCATCTTAATTGTCCATGGACAAACCTTCGTTTAGAACTTCTGGGCCTCTTGTAATCTTTTTGTAGCTGTTCTCACTACAATACTTTATCTAAATAAGGATGGTTCTCATGACCTCTCTTAAGGTTTAGAGAAACGGCAACTAAACTCAAACTTGTATTAGAAATCCGGTCTTTTTTCCCTTGTTGAATTTTGTAATGATCAACAACTTGGCCTTCAAAAACGATGTCATTAGCCACACGGGGTCAAATCCAATCACAATCCGGCCATATAAAGCTACATCACAGGAAACCATGGCTAAGGGCTAGATTAAATTAACCATGAAGCCATTGATTGTAGTTAACCACTATTGCCATACTGCTATTCGATTTTGTCACTAATCACTCCACTTCAAATGTTTTATCACTATGTCTTTTTTTATAATTAGGGTGTTCAGATTAATTTATATGCAATTCAATTAATCTTTACAGTCCATTGAATACGCTACAAGCTGAATGGGCAAAGTAAGTCACAAATGTGGTACGTGGTCACCTTGTGAGACTCAAACACAAGACATCTAGGTAACCCACCTAAATGACCTGAAAGTGTTTAGAAAAAATCAAGAAAGTTGATAGAAGAAAAGCAGAAAAATTAAGGAGGAAAGAGACGTGTTGAAATTCTGTTTTTCTTTTCAGAGTACATGCACGAGCTACTATTTTATATAACAAGAAGAAGCATAAAATGCATCGTATTATGGTTCACACAACCTTTTGTTTATGACAAAACACACCCTAGTAATACCAGCTTCTAAACTTAACAAAAGACAGCCTATCATGATACTTAACTATTCTAATATTTCCCCTGAATCTAAACTTTCTACTTCTACTTATACACTTTGACTTCCAATATTCCCCCGTAAGCTGAACTCCTCTAATTGTTGTTAAGACTAATATACAAATTAGTTTGTAATCATATCACTCAATTATTATAGCAGTCCACCAAGAAGTCTACGCATGCACTTCGCAATCACTAGCAACAGACTTCGGGCCAAAGAATCACTAGCAATGCACTCGCAGAATCAGAGACAACAATCACTAGCATACTAAATACACCATAATCTTCAGAATTTACTCCTGACCACAACCTGCAGTTCCAGGACTTACAACTCCAGGACTTTATTAATCTTAATTCGTTTTAGACATGTTTGCAAAACCGATCATAATTAGAGAAAACTGCTATCACTCACACCTATTATCAAACTTCTTAAATTCTTACTGAGAGAGTGAATCAACTGTTGCAGGCAACTCTACAGCAATGCCCAATTTAGCTCTAAGGAATTCAGACTTACAACTTGGCAAAGGTTTGGTCAAAATATCCGCTGTTTGAAAATCAGAAGCAACATACTGAACAAACAACAACTTCCTAGCAACAAGATCTCGGACAAAATGAACATCAATCTAGATATGCTTGGTCCGAACATGAAAGATATGATTTGATGACAAAGCTCCGGCGCTCATGTTATCACACCAAATGACATGAGTATTAGTAATAGTAATTCCTAATTCTTTAAACAAATGTTGAATCCACACTAACTCTGTAGTAGCTTGACTGAGAGCCCTGTACTCAGCTTCCGTAGAAGAGAAGGATACTACATTTTGTTTCTTGAAAGACCACTAAACCAAATTCCCACCGAGAAACACACTATAACCACTCGTGGATCTTTGATCAGTTTCATCACCAGAACAATCAGCATCAGCAAAGGCTTCAAGCTGAAAAGGTTTCTTGTTGGTAAACAAAATGCCATAGTGGAGTGTGCCTTTAACATATCTAAGCACTCTTTTATAGGCAGTCTAGTGGGTAGTAGTTGGAGTTTGTAGAAACTGGCTTAGCTTATTGACTACGAAAGCTAAGTCTAGTCTAGACAGCATGAGATACTGTAATCCCCCTACAATACTATGATATAGAGAAGACTGGTCAAACATAGTGCTATCTTCTTTTCCAAGCTTCACTCCAGTGGCCATCGGTGTATTGTAGGGTTTAGAATTCTCCATACAAGCCTTTTGTAGCAAATCCTGAGCATATTTGGTTTGGGTGAGTAACAGACCAGACACATTTTTTCGAACCTCAAACCCCAAAAAGTATTGAACTTCTCCCAACGTTTTCAAGGCAAACTTGCTGTTTAGATCAGTCACTACTTGAGAGATTAATTGACTATCATTACTCGTAACAAATATATCATCTACGTAGACTAAAAGACACATTACTTGAGTACTTTTTTTTATAATAGAATAGACTTACATCAGAGACAGAGTTAACAATGCCCCACTCTAGCAAGGCAAACTTAAGTTTATCTAACCAAGCCCTAGGGGCTTGTTTAAGTCCATACAGAGCCTTGTGTAGTTGATAGACCAGCTTAGCATGGTTATCAAGAGAAAAACCTTCAGGAGGTACCATGAAGATTGTCTCAGTCAATTCTCCATTCAGGAAGGCGTTGTTAACATCCAATTGCTGAATTTCCCAACTCCAATGAATTGCTAAAGTTAACATAACCCGTATGGTGGCTACCTTGATCACAGGAGAAAAAGTATCAGTAGTTTAACCCCAAGGTTTGTTTTAGCCACAAGTCGAGCTTTATACTTCTGGAGAGTACCGTCAGTGTTAAGTTTAGTTTTAAAAACCCATTTACACCCTACTACATTCATACCTTCTTCATAAGGGACAAGCTCCCAAGTTTTATTCCTAAGCAAAGCTTGATATTCAGTATCCATTGCTTGCTTCCATTCAAGTACTAAAAAGGCTTCAGTGACTGTGACAGTTTTAGGCTCTGGGATAATAGTATTTGAACTCAACATAGCTAGAAAAGCAGAAGGGCCACAATAGGTTTTGTTTCTGATAGAAGAGCCACAACCTGATTTGGATCAAGTAACCATAGGGTGAGTATTGAAGGCCAGGTGAGGATGCAGTTCTGAATTAGAATTTACAAGTAGTGGTACTCGTAGTTCACTGCTTGGAATGTTTTTAATCTGAACAATAGGAAGATTATTATAAGTTGGTGAAGTGGAATGTCAGGCTCGACTAGTAGAGGACCCGCGAGAAAGAATATAGAGAGTGAGAGGAAGAAAGGCGCAATGTCTAAGTAGAGGAATGTGGTATTAGAACATCACGACATGTAGGAGGTTTAGTAGAAGGTGAATCTGCAGTGATTATAACGTTTACTGAAGTTGAATCAGAATCTTGATGTGATCCTTGAACTGATACATTTGGAAGAATCCATGGTTTAGAAAATTCAGATATAGACTGAGCAAAATTCAGACCTGGGTCTCTTACCCTTGATAAAGAGAAGCCATTTTTAATGGAAAATCAAACTTATTAAATGTGGCTTGTTTAACAATGTATATTCTGCTAGAAGAAGCCAAGCATTGATACCCTTTATGAGTCAAACTATAACCGAGAAAAGCACATTTCTCAATATGGAAAGAAAGCTTATGTTTGTGATAGGGTTGGAGGTATGGGTAGCAATTACATCCAAAGACCTTTAGATCAAGGTATGATGGATCCTATTTAAACAGTAAGTAGTAAGGAGATTGTAGTCCAAGTACTAAAGATGGCAATCTATTTAACAAGGATGTGGTTGTATTGAATGCAACCCACCAGTATTACAATGGCATGGCAGCATGAGCTAACAAGGACAACCCAAATTCTATGATGATTCTATGTCTGTGCTCCACTCTTCCATTTTGTTGATGCAAATATGGGCAAGGGTGTCTAAACATAATACCATGTTGCTTTAAATATCCAACAAAAGGCTTGAACTCTCCTCCCCAATCATTTTGCAAACGCTTTTAACTTGTAATCAAATTGCTTTTCAACAAAATAATGAAATTGAACAAAAGTAGCATAAGCTTCAGACTTTAGTTTAAACGGGTATATCCAACTATATCGACTAAAGTCATCAACAAACAAGCTGTAGTCTTTATATCCTTCAGTAGTGCAGGTCCCTATAGATCAGAATACACGATTTCTAATGGAGCTTTAGCTCTAGATGTAGAAACTAGAAAAGAGCATTGGTGAAGCTTTCCATATTGGCAGGCTTCACAAAACAGATTCTTATTATTAAAAGAAACATGTCTTACATTCAGTTTCTCTATAACAACATTCAAAGCTTTAACATTGGGATGGCTAAGTCTAGCATGCCACAGCAACAGAGAATTTGAATCTGAATATGCAGACTTATTCAAGCTTTTATTTCAACAGAATTTACACCAGGAACTCTTGCTAGACTAGAGTAACCAACTATGGTAGGTAGATTACTATCAGCAGACAACATAAGTGTTGCATAATTAGTGGAAGAGAGCTTCTTGACTACATCAAAGTGTACTTCATAAGCACCAGCACCAGCACCAACAGAGGTGAAAGTTCTTTTGTCACACCAGCGTGTACTCCATAAGCACTTGATGAGTGTGAGACATTAGTTTCAGTAGATAATGGAACAGCACTAGGATTTGCAGAGATACTTCGTGAGAAATCCAGCTAATGGAGTTCATCCTTCATTATTCCTTAAAGGAGGACTGCCTTACCAAGCAACAATTTGAGTGAAATTCAACAATCATATTGTTGTCCTTAGTAATTTGTGAGATACTTAATAAATTCTTTGCTATTTTAGGTACACATAGGATATTTTTTTAGCTGAATAATCCTGTTAGAACTGCAAGAAGGCACAAAAAGCATACCTGTGTGTGTAAAAGGGATGGATTCTCCATTCCCCACTTGTACTTTGGAGTCTCCTAAATAGTTTGTTTTCAATACCATGTTGGAAGTGTCGGTTGCCATATGGTTGGATGCTCCAGAATCCATATACAAAGATTGATTATTGATAGTCTGTGGAGTGGCTATATTTTGAGTGAGACCAGTAGGAGATGTCTGATTTCCAGCTAAGGATACAACATTGAGTTAAAAAGCATTGAATGGAGTAGGAAGATTAGGTTGTTGATTAACTACAGGAGCATTAGGACCTGAATAATCATGATAGGCCGAACATGAATGATTAAGAGCGTTATTAGATACATAATAAATGGCAAATAAGGCTTGAGCTAGTTTAGTAGTAACTCCTGATGAGTTGATATGAGCAGGAACTGAAGTGTTGTATGAGGCAGGGTACACTGGCTGATTATATGAGAATCCAGCAAAGCCTTGATAATCTTGATCAAAGTGGTGGTAACATTGTAAGGCTAAGTGACCAGTGTTGCCACACACTTGGCAAATTAACTTTGGTTTAAAATAACCACAGCCTGTCCTCGGCCTCTCACAACATTTGGATTAGACTGATGCAAACCACCAGGAAAGAAATTTGGAGCAAAAGGATAGAAAGGTCTTGGACCTAGTCCCCTAATAGTGCTTATTTCCAATTTCTAGAGGACCTTCTGTCTAATTAGTGAAACTCTTGTTAGGAGTAATAGAGTTATCCAAAATGAGGATATGAATTTCCAGAGTTTAACATTCTAGGTTTCACAAAGGACAAAGTACTTCCTGATGATTGAGTTGGTATAGCCCAAAAGGATCAACAGGACCTTGTTTGGATGCAATCAGAGCAGTAGTAAGATCATTAAAATTCGTAAAAGCACTATTCTGGCATTCTAATCTCATCTCATGTTTATGAAGCATGAATTAACCTCCTAAATACTTGTATTTCTACTGTTATATGTCAAGTTTGCCACCACAACGTCATACTCCGATCCTAACCCATCCAGTATGTATAAAAGTAGCTTATCATCGCCAATACTCACTCCACTAGCTACTAATTCATCTCCTAATTCTTTCATCTTAAGCACATACTCATTAACACTTAATGACTCCTTTTTCGTGGTATGTAACAAGTTTCTTAAATGCAAAGTTCTAGCCTTAGAGAAAGATTGAAAGTGTAAGTCTAAAGTGTTCCAGATTTCATAGGCACTTGTACACTTAGCTACATGTATAAACATTGATTCAGAAATAGAAGAGAGTAGCCAACTTACTAGGAATTGATCTGTCCTTTTCCAGCTAAAATATCTAGGGTTAGATTTCTTTACCAGATTATCTGAATCTGCTTCTTTTTCAACTACAAAAGGAGGTGGACAGGTACTTGCGCAAGTAACAAATCTATCCATATTATGTGAGGTGAAGTAGGAAGAATCTGTGACTTCCAATAGTTGTAGTTTTTCTCCACAAGCTTTACTGAAAGTGATGGTAGTGTTGTGTGTACAGATGAGCTAGTTAGATTTGCACTCTAAGCTTGCTCCATTTCTTCCTTAGAAACAAAATTCGTAAACTCAAGATCTTGATTAGCCATGGACGTGTGTCTATAGCTCTGATACCATGAAAGTGTTTAGAAAAAATCAAGAAAGCTGATAGAAGAAAAACAGAAAAATCAAGGAGGAAAGAAACGTGTTGAAATTCTGTTTTTAGATTCTGTTTTTCTGTTCAAAGTACATGCACGAGCTGTTGTTTTATACTACAAGAAGAAGCATAAAATGCACTGTATTAAGGTTCACACAACCTTTTGTTTATGACAAAACGCACCCTCCCTAGTAATACCAAACTTTCTAAACTTAACAAAAGACACCCTATCATGATACTTAACTATTCTAATATGACCACCGCCTGCCTAGTATACCGACTTCTAAACTTAACAAAAGACACCCTATCATGATACTTAACTATTCTAATATGACCAGATACCTAAAGTTTTGCGGTCCGACCACAGTGGTTTATCACTATTGGCATACCACTAATTAGGGTTGTTCAAAACCAGTTAACCGATTTTGTGAATCGAATCGGTTTTTCAGTTCAGGAATTTTCCTGAACCAAAACCAAACCGATTAAGGGAAAAACCAGTTAGTAAAAACCGGTTAACCGGTTTTGAATCAATTTTAGTTTAATATTTTATATATATTTTTAATCAAATATTTTTATACTAAATCGGATTTTTTAATTTTATATTTTTATAATAAAACCGATTTCCATATTCTCCCATACCGGAACTCAAACCAAAAATTCGGTTTTTTATTTTCTTTGAACTAAAACTAAATTGATTTTTCGAATAAACAAAATTTCGGTTCGATTTGGTTTTTGCATTTTTTTAATACCCGTACCGCTAATGACTAAAAAAATATGTCCTACATCATTTTTTTTTTTTTTTTTTTTTTTTTGTCTGGATTTCCATCTCACAAATGACAAAGAGATTTTGTGCTTTCCATGAGTAATAAAACTTGAGCACGTGTGAATGGTCATGTTGTTGTAATTTAATTAATTAAAATGTTGAAAATTGCTATCATTTTTCTGTGGGTATGAATTTGTCATTTTTCTGGAGACAGGAGTGTGTATGCTTCATAACATCGAAAAAAACAACCAGCCGCACCCAAGAAGATGACAAATTCATTCACTTCAAACGTGTAACTCGTTTGACACGTGCATTTATAGTTGAAAACATGAACTTAATGTTTACACTATATAACTGTTTGTAAAGCAGCTTAAATCTACATCTCTCTCTCTCTCTCTCTGGGTATGAATTTCAAAGGCGAAGATGCATGTCGACACTGATAGTTCTTTCATTATTCATATATCAAACTTTCATCCAAATAGGATTTATCTATTATATAAGAAATAACGGTATTCTTCACATGTATTTTTTAATTATATAGTAAAAACAAGAAAATAATGTTGAAAAATACTTTTTAGAAGTTGTATTTGTCTTCACCGTCACTTTGGTAAGCTGTTATAGTGTATATTAATGGTTGAGTTCCCTTCTCCCTTGAGTTAGCTAACTAGTTTTTAAGAGTGAGTTTTACTCAAACTCGTTTATCATGATATCATAGTCAAATTCTTTTATTTTTTTTAAATTTTTATGTAATGGACAAAATAAATTGTATCGTATTCATAAACTTGAGTTGACAATGCTCTAATAGACAAAATAAATTGTACTGTCAATAATGGGTTGGTCGAGTGTAAAGGTTTAGGGCCAAAGGGTTTGCTCTCCCTGTGGTTTCAGTTGCGAATCACAAGAACGGTTACTAATATTATTAACCACGGACCACAAGGTTTGCCTTATTTCGAAAGCCTTGTTGAGGGTCGGGAGCCTAGTCAAGATGTGCGTAAACTGACCCGGACACTCTCGATAACATAAAAAAAATCTACCGTATTATAGCTAGTTTTTCAGAGTGAATTTTACCCGAACATGTTCATTATAGTATCAAAATCACGTTTGTTTTTTTTATTTTTATAGCATTCATAAACTTGACTTGATTATGTTTTTAACTGACAAAATTGTGCCACATTACCGGACAGAGTGTCCCCTTCTCAATTATAGACTAATATTTTTTTTTTTTTTTAATTTTTATAGTATTCATAAACTTGACTTGACCATGCTCTAATGGTTTAGACGGGAATAACATTACTCCAAATAACATAATATATAAGTATATATTCTAACCTTATTTTTACAAGCATTGTATTAAGAAGTAATTATTAAAACATTAAACCAAAGTTTAAATTGATAGGTCAGCAAGACTACTAATTCTTTTTTCTTTTTTAATTTTGTAATTACCGATTTATTAAAGATCTAAGAAATCATGGAAACTCTTAATTAATATTTGCTTGTAAACTTGTTTTTTACTCGTACAAGAAACGGAGGGAAACAGAAATTAAAAAATAAAAATTGAGTCTTTGTTTGATTTGAAGCGATCAAAGAATAAGACTGTAATTTTAAGGTTTGAATGGTTCAGCATGCATGAGCTGAGGCGAGGCAAAGACTTGGGGGGTTAAAAGGTAAACTTTGAGACTAGTCATGTTTAGCGTGATAGACGAGGTCAAGGTCCACTAATTGACCTTTTCTATTAACCCCTTACCTTGACCTAAATTCACATGCACTTTGTCTTTTTTAACTCTTTCCAAGCCAACCTGCTTCACCAAATTTTCATCTTAATTTACAAGTTACTATCCAAATTTTTTGTACGTTTGATGTACGTCCGTCTAGTCATAACATGTGTTTTATGATTATGTGATGGGCATTCTTAGGAGACGTTTTATCGGGGACGGGGACAGGGGGAATGGAGTTGGGTTTTGTAGGTTTTCACCTTTTCCCTCACTTGCCCTTGTCCCCGGTTCCAAAGATAAAATTTGTTCCATTTCTGCCCTCGACCTAGATCTTTTTCTGGGATTATTTTCTCGATAAGATCGGGTTTTTTTGGGTATCCAACTAGGGGTGGGCGGGTCTTGGTATCCGTCCAAATTCAAAGGAACCGGAACCAAAACTTGAAACATAGGTTCTGGTTTCAGTTCCCGGTACCTGGGTAAATTTAATTATCCCTTACTTTTCAAACAATGACAAATAAACCCTCTAAAAATTACAATACACCCTCAATAATTTACAAAAATTACAATTCAGTCCTAATTCATATCTGGTTCCTACTCGGATCTCGATTCGGTATCAGTTATGGTTTCTGGTTCTTGTAGGGTGGAACCGAAAACGGAACTGAAACCGACCGACTCCTAATTTCTAGAACCAAAACCTATCCTGTGAGGATTGGTTTTGGGTAGGAATCGGAACTGGAAATGGAACCTCAGGTATCCGCTGGTGTCGGTTCCAATCAGTTCTTTTACACACCCCAATATCCAAACCTCTCAAGTTTTCTTTCATTCTTAACAATTAGTGTATATACGTCCATCTAACTACAATTATTTATATATAATTCTATTATAAATACTGTTTTTTTTTTTTTTAATTTTATTCATTGATGATCTTTATCATCAGAAATTATAAGATCGATTATATATGTGATACAATTCTATAATAAATTTAGAATCTTGCCAACCCAAAAAAAGATACAATAAACTGTTCTACATATTCTTCATTAATTTCTTCTCTCTTATGAAAAGAATTATAATAAAATTTATTACAAAAGAATAAATAAAATCAAACAAAAATTTAAAAAAATAATAAAAGAAACTCTTCAAAAAGACCTCTTCAAATTCTTGAAATCTGAAGATTCAGTGCATTCCAAACCAGCTCTATAAGGATTCATCAATTTCAGAAGCTGACTCGTTTTCTCCTTCGTTGAATCGTCGCAGCCACACTGTAAAAGCAACACCAGTTTCTGGAAAACTCCAACTTGCAGAGCTTCAAACAAGATTTTCCCTTCATTTTTCTTGTCAAATTTGCTCAGTTTCCAAATTGCAGAAACCGAAAACTCGGTTGCCAATTCCGAAACTCTTAGGATTTTCTTCACTAAAACCGGCACTGTTAATGCATTTTGATAGGCTTCTTCTCTCCCTTCTTTGCTCTCAAAAAGCCTGTCCAAAACGCCTAAACCCTTCTCGCAAATGCTCTTTTCAGAATCGACTATCAAATTCAGAAGCAACAAGACCAAACCCTTTTCCACAAATGATGATTTTATCTTCTCATTTGGTGATGAAATCATGGCGAAAATCACCATTAATGAAGCCTTGGTGATCGTCCGAGAAAACGGCTCTTCAATGAACTTTATTAGAATTTCATCCACTCCAGAGTCGATCATCACTTCTATTTCTTGTTGATCAAAAGATTTGATTTCTTTCAACACTGAAATAGCGTTTTGTTTTACCGGAATATCTTGGCTGTGCTTCATGAACCAAACCATGCAGCGTAATGAAGCTTGCGAGGTTAAAAGCTTAAAGGATTTATTGTTCTTGTCATCAAGCGGCAGCATCCAGTTCAAAGCTGATAATATCTCTATTAACACATTGGAAAATCTTTCGAAAGCTTCAGGATTTTGCGCAAACGCATCGAAAGCTTCTGCAAGTACTTCACTCGCGCCATTAGCGACGATACAAAGTTTGTTTCGTTCACTTTCGAATCCCCATTTCTTGATTACGTTCAACGAGTCCAACACCCCGCATTGATCCAAATTCTTCACTGAAAAGTTAATAATAAAAAGAATCTCCGAGACTTCGCCGGAAGTTACAGGAACTCTCGGAGTCGGGATCCGTTCAACGCCGTGGGTTCGATTCTCAACACACCAATCCTGAATCATTTTCCTGAGAGTATGGTTCGGAATCTGATCGAAACTCCTGAGAACCTGATTGGTTACAGGACAAGTAAAATTTCCTGCGCCGAGCCAAGTTTCAATGTTATCCCGATCATAAGTTATCCCGGAAGATAACGTCACAGGATCTTTCATGAGCTCGAGCGTTATCGGACACTGGAAATGATTCGGAATCACCAGCTCCGCCATTTCAGGATTTTGCTTCTTCTTCTTCCCGCCGCCTCTGGGCTTTCTTCTCAATCTCCAATCAAACATGTTTTCAAGAGAGAAAATTTAAACAAAAGATTTAAGGGTTGTATTCGTTTGGTTGATGGGTGTTTTTGAGTAAAATATGAAGGGTGTTGGTGGGGTTTATATATATAAGTTTACTGAAGTTTCAACAGTGGAAGGGTTTTTCACACGGTTTCCAAACTGAAAGAACAGTTGAAGAGAGAAGCGTTCAAATTGAATAATATGAAGGAGAAGGAGGGAGGCAGAAGAATTAATTATTAATTATAAAATTTTGATGTGTAGAATTTGAATATTGACCGTTGAAGATTGATTAGATTGAATATTAAAAAAGGTGTCCAGAAATGGGAAAATAAGAAATGGTAAAAGAAAGAAAAGATGGGATTATGAAACCAGCAAGTAAAGAAGAAAGATTTTGTTTTGTCAATTGACTTAAGCTTTTACGTGTTGAAAAACAAATAAAATTTAAATATCCTTTGAACCAACCGACCATCTTAGCTTCCTGTATATTTTGCATGCATATATTTATAATATATGAACGAGTAAATGACATATTCCCACCCAAGGTCTGACAAAATCCAAAGTTAGTACCATTGATTCCATTTATTCTAAATTCTCGCCCTTAAAGTAACGAAAAAACGTTTGATGTAACAGTAAAAGGGTAAATTGGTCATTTTACATGGGCGGCGCACGTTAACAGACCACCGCCTCTAACAATCCTCTGGCACACGTTAGCAGTCGTTGTTCCCGACGTTTTTCGCTCTTTTTTGGCAATTCTTCTACCCAAAATCACCCTTGTCACCACCATTTGAACCCCCATCCTCCGCTCTACAAAACCATACCATTCACAACCCCTCATCACTCACCGATCTCCAGCCACGGCAACAAAAAACGGTCGATGAACACATGAACTCTCGGCCGGCGAATGAGGACGAAACGGTTGCTAGAGACATAGGGATTTTATAGATTTGGGGACGGTGGTTGCATTGGTGGTGTCCAATTGATTTTCAAGACCCGGAATCGACCGAAATCCGGTGAAGAACACCAAAATCCTAAGCCTAATGGTGCCAGCGATTGGAGGGACAAATGAGTTGAGAACCAGATGGGTTTTGGACGACGGACTACGAACTACGAACTACCGGGAAGGTGATGGAGGTGACCAGGGAGTTCGACGTCGTCGGAAACAACCCAGATCGAGCTGTTTCCGAAGAGAGTGTATAGTGATCGAGGGTGTTTTTGATATAATTTGAAAATAAAATAGTAAGTTTTGTAATTCTACTAATTTATGGGTTAAAAATAATTTATTAATTTAGGGTTAAAGGCATTATGGTAATTACACCCTCTAAACCCTAAAAATTCATAACACTGTTACTTTAAGGGTGGGAATCTGGAATAAATGGAAACCAATGGTACTAATTTGGGATTTCGTCAAACCTTGGGTGGGAATATGTCGTTTACTCTATATGAATTGTTCTTGGGTTAAAGTCTTGTTTATACTCATTAATTTAAACGAAGAGACTTACAAATATAACATTAAAATAACACAAATATAAGGAAAAATAAATAATCTCTTAATAATATATGGAAATTTCAATAAGAAAACCAAATTGAATAAGATTTCTAAACAAAGTAGGATTTATTATGGTGTAATCAGGGATTTTCCGAGATCACATATAAAGATTTAACAATAATTTAGGTAAATATTGATACAGTAAAGATTGATTCACAATTCAATCTTATAAACTCTCTCTCACAATCTCTAATTAACATCTCCCAGTTTTTTGTTGATGAATTTTGAATTTCGGGAAATTTATCAGCAAAAACCTGAGAGCGAGTTGTGAGAGAGAATTTGTAAAATTAAGTTATAAGTGTAGTATTACTCATATTATAAGGTGGGCTTAGGTACACAGAAATATTACAAAGATATCTATACAAAGTGATGTGACAAAAACTGAATGGAAGAGTGAGTTTCCTTGACTTTTTGTATTTACTCTTCCATTCATTTCCTGCCATATCACTTTGTATGAAAATCTTTATAATATTTCTTTGTACCTCTAATATATATACATAACAACCTATCAAAGGCAAACTTCTAACAAATACAAAAAATCTAATTATGTTAATCTTTTTTATTAATTATAATTGCAGATAAATTGTAATTATAATGCATGATGATTGGGGTCTAACCATATAATTATTTGACATAACCCGCTTGTACATTTGTTAAGATCTCCAGGCAATGGTTTTCATTGAGTTTTTTGAAACGACGTCATTTTACAAATTGAAGGTCAAAGGATTATTTTTAAACCATTACCTAAAGTGATAACCAAATATTAATAACCATTTTGACTTTCAAAGTATGCATGTTAATTAAAAGTTCTATGAATAATCTAATTGAAATAACCAACAAAATTTCTTGGAACAAATCTAGAAAATTATTTTTTTTTTTTTAAATTAAATATGGTGTCAAATTTAATTTCGTGCTGAGAACTGTAAAATTTACAAAATAATTGTAATAAAATGAAAACTAACTAAATAAAAAAAATAGAAGATAAAAAAGTGACTCAAAGTGCTGGCTTTATACTCTATACAGCTGAGAACCAGGACTGATTGATCTTCAAGCTGCCAAAATGATTTTCGTTCCTCTTCTGTCGCTCTCGGTTAATCGTCGGAGGATGACAAAAAGCCAAAAAGCTGTCTCCTCTTTGTTAAGATTGTCAGCTTAGCTCGCCTTTTATGTACAGAGATGAACATAGAATCAGAAATGAATTCATTCTTGCCTTATGTAAGGAGATGTACTCAACTCCAAGCTGTAAAGGGATTCCTCCCCAACTATTCCATACATATTGTCATTCTTCTCTTCCTCCCACTCGAGGACCTCCCGTGTGTACTTGAATGCCTGGTCGACTGTGGCACGCTCGTGCGACCGGGTCGGCCAAACAAACAATTTGCGGTGAGTTATCGAATAATATAGCTGCTTGAATTTCATGGCTACAAAGTAGTATGCGTGGTGTGCTAGGGCTTGATTATTGTTGTGGGGCTTCACAGGGCTAAATTCCTCGAACCACTCACAAGTAGACAATGGAACCTGGTTAATCTTGTCTTCGAAGGCGTCGTATTTGTTCAGCAAAAGCACGAATGGGGTGTCTATAAAACAAGGATGTCTAACAAGACTCTCAAACATGTCTCTGCTAGCCAGCATTTTGTTGTGAAGGGTATCCGCGCCATGCGTCGACATCTGGTCATAATCGCTCAAAGCAACACAGAATATCACACCACTCACATCTTCAAACATGTCCAGCCATTTACAACTATCATGTAGTCCCTTGGAATTTATGCGGATAAGTTGGTACCTGAAACAAAGGTAAATATTTCAGCAAACGCGAGATAATAGTTTCGAGATGCAGCAATGAAAACAAAAGATAAACAAAATTTAAAAATGAAATTATAAGCATCTGAAATATGAAAAAGCCTGAAAGTTTTACTTCGTCAAGGGAGATGATTCTAAATTCTCATGGTATAACTCTGACATGGGGCTTCTATCATCAAATGAAAATTCCATGAAGGCAAGACCGTTCCCTTGAGTGACTCCTTCAGCATATAAAATGTCCTTCTCTGATGGTTCATATTCATTACTAGATATTTCAACAGCCTGCAGGTAATAAAAGATCACCAATATCAGATTCCAGTGCTTGTGAATACTTTGAATCCCAAGATGGTATTTTTATTTTTATTTTTCAAGTAAAACTTGCCTCTTCCACAGAGAATAAAAAATTACACAGCACACCTGATCTAAGAAATATTTGGCCACATCAGGAAGATGTTGCAACTCCTCCCTTCTCTTGTATGTTTCCTGGAGGGCGGGATCCTTCCAAATCTCATCTACAACAGGTGCATACTCACGTGTTGCAGCAGGAAAGAATGCATCAAAATCACCAGTAGCCATGATATCCAGCAACCAGTCAGAAAAGTGCTTGATTCTTTGGTTTACTGAGTAGATACATTGCTTATTTTCCTCGACACCTGTTTCACCTGAATTTAGTTTCACAAAAACCACTTAGTAAGGCTTAATCATGCCAATGAGTAGAACACCTTCTGCTCACATGTTAAGAATTATCCCCTTTTATACCTTAAAATCTCCAAAACAAGTAGGACAGAATGAGAAGACAAAGTCTCTAGAAAGTCATGAACCATGTATCAAGAATTATAGGTAAGAATCACATAGTTTGAAATCGAGTAATAAAAGTAAGTGGATAGTGCCACTAAGTAGTTAAAAAAAAAAAGAAAAAGAAGCAACATCTAAAGGTACAATAGAGATATTTTGTTTATACAGAGACATGAAGAATTAAACAGCTACGTGTTAATTTGCTAAGCAACCTGCTGTCATTTAATGCAATACCCTAGGAAAAATATTCAACATCAACATATTATATCATGTGAGATTATGTACCATGGGAGCACCAAAATACACGTCATCACCATTAATGAAGCCTAGGAAGAATTCAAGCAAAAATGCAACAATGACATTTGGTCAAGCCAAAAAGATAAATCTATAAACAGCCACTGATGACTCAACTAGATAAAAGACAAATTTCATCCTAAAGGAAGCAATATAAGGTGATACCTGGGACGGACGCTTCAGCATCCAAAGTAATTTGTATTTCTAATAAAGCTTCCTCTTCAAACCTCTCTCGCCCCTCAAGTAATATGCTAAGATACTTGAACATATTACTTTGAATCATAAGCTTGATATCCTGTCGCTCTTCTGGAGTGAACAGGTTGCCATATAAGAATTTAGCCTGTTCCATGTGAGAAGAAATGATATCCTTGTCATTCGAATAATTCAACAAAACTCAAGAAAATCTCCCAAAAATGGGATAAATCTCATCTTTTGCCATTAAACCATACAGTTTTCTTTGTCATTCAGGGGAAACTGGAAAGCTACAAATTGTAAGTAACAGTATGTAGTTTTTTTCCTTAAAATCCATCACATTTAACAACAGATCCGATATGGATCAAGATCACTAAAAACATGACTTGTATATCAGAAGAAAGAACGGTTATTGCATGCTAACTGACACATACGGCAAGATGCCAGTTCACTTTTAAGATTATGTAGAAATCTTAACAGACACAGCTAAGTTCACCTATGTATTGATGATATCAACATTAAATTAAAAAATTTATTGAACTATAGGAATATGCCTCTGCTGAAGCCCCCAACAAACCAAAATTGGTGAAAGTAAAATTCACAAGGAAAGATATGAATGACAACACATTATAGAGTAAGACGACTTTGATCCACAGAGGAACCAAGAATGTTGTAAAAAATACATGGTGAGAAATAAAACAATTTGAAAAACATAAAGATACCTGCTTGAAGATAGTGCTAGTTCCGGATCCTTCCAATCCAAATAACAAAAGTTTCTGGATGCTTCCCTGCTCAAGATACTCAGGTACCGACCTACCTGAGAAAGTACTTGGATCGTCGATTTGCCCCTGAGTATTTCCAGGTGGTACAGGCAATGAAAATAATGAGGAAATGAAACGAGTAGATGCCTGCCTACAAAAAAACCATAATGCAACAGTGTAAAAAATCAATTCAAACCTTTGTCAAAGTGAAAATATAAAAATAATCAACATGATCCACAGATCACGAGAGAACCTTTCCCCATATGTTCCCCTTAATGTTATTTTGACCTTCTTCCTCATAAGATCCATCATCATACACCCAAAAGTGAGTATCACGAGGACACTGTACGCCAGCCAGCTGAAATCAGTCAATAAAATAAGCTTTAATATACAGAACAATATTATGCCAAGCAAAATAAAATCCATAGAGAGAAGGAAAAGGACAAAAAGGAAAAAAGGACCTATTGTCATAGAACACTTCAAGATCTAAAAGTACTAGTAATGAGAAAAAAAGTGTATTGGAAATATCATAACTCAGCTTTAGAAATGTTGTCACTGTGATATACGAATGATACATCAAACGCCAGAACTTTAACTAATAGTCATACAGTGTATCAGTTCAGATAAAGATCACAAAGAAAGTAGAAAATCATGAACAATATATCGAAAAAGAAAGGGCAAAAAGAGCTACTGCAGAGATGAGAACAAAGTTTCCAAAATAAGTCCGTTGCAGAATTCAAAAGTTCCTTTCAAAATTGGAAAGAAAATAGTTGTTTTATTAAATATGGGGAGTATCTTGTAATTTTGGAGTTCTCATCTCCAGCGTACTGCTGCTTTAATTTTTATCATTGATGTTAGATTTTTTATTTTCTTTTTGATTCTCAATCTATGGCTGGAACCCTTAATCTCCCAGCCCTGGTGTTATCCCACACATTTAGTTTGCAGCCTACGGATACTTAAATCTTGCGGGGTACTTGACTGCTAAAATTTAGATGAACTCTCAACATTTATGTAGTTCTGTGTCCTTCACATTTATGTAACCACATTTAAGATAATATCACCAGGTTATATTGCAAAAACTTTAGTGCTTTTATATGCCATACTACTTGTATGTGCAATGGATTCACCCCTCAATTCCATTTATAAGACCTTAGTAAGCGATTCCTAGAAACCCTAGTGTGAGACTAATTTATTTACCCATCTCTTCTTATATTATCTTTCTACTGATTTATTTATTTATCAAATTTCAAATAATCTGCTATTCCTTTTATTTTCTTAAGCGCCACTGTAATTGAAACAATAGCTTGATCGTATTTTCATGATCTTGTCTATAAGCTATAAGACAAAAGGAAATATGAGAAAAGCATGTTAGTTTATGCTATTGAATATCATGCAGACTCTAAAGCTTCTTCCAACATTAAATGCACTACATACTAAATAAATCATTAGCGCCGAAGATATACAGACAACCAATATATGGCCATAAATAGTTAATATATATATGTTCTAACAGCTTTTTAAGTACTTTGGTGCTTTAGATACCGTTGCATACAGTTTAAAATATGGTATAACCGCCACTAATCTGGACCGATTGCCACAAGCACAATTATATGTCACTCTCCCTAATTAATAACAATGAGAATTTCAATTCAGCCAAAAACATTAGATCTTTTTTTACATTTCTGGTGGCAAATATTTGTTGATGGAAACAAAAAAAACAGTACCCTTAAAACTTTGAGCTCAGTCCTGTTGATTTCTCGACCATTTATGTAAACCTTGGTGTTTCCATTGCTAGCGTCCTGCTGAAGCTTACCCCCAACATTCAACTTTGAAGTGATTATCTTATCAGGCTTCTCTCCCTCCTGAAATTGAACACCAACCCACATAAAATTCAACCAAAAATATAAAGAACATGTAATTCATATAAGAAAAGCAAAACTGAGATATTCACCTTTCCCCAAAGGCCAGAATCTTTATCATACCAATACTTGCCCGGCTTCAACTTCTGAGGAGGATTAGGACAACCCAAAAGTTCAGCTAATTCATCTTGGTTCAACTGCCGACCATTTACAAGCAACTGCTCAGGTCTAAGCTGATTCGAAGCACATTCCTTCTCCGCCTTCATTATCTGCTTAACCTCCAAAGGACTACAAACTTTCGACAAAATCCTCGTAGGCTTTCCCAAAATCGATCTCTTCGATTCATCTATAGCCTTCCCAATACAATTAACACATTTCCTCCCTTCTGGCATCGATCCCATTGCTTTAATCAAGCAATTATTACAATACTTCGCATCACAAACCAAACAGGCCTCTCTCTCCTTCAAACGACTGCGTTTCGAACACCGATTACAAGCCCCTCCCCTCTTCTTCTTCCAAACAACCTTACTCTCCTTTGACTCATTCACCTCCTCTTCTTTCACATCCTCACCATCATCACCACCGCCAGAAAGCGGCGAAGAAAAATCATTAATCGAAATGTCGCCGTTTGTACAATCACGCGATTGCAATCCATCATCATCATTAGGAAATTTGACTTTGAGATTGAGATCAGTAAGCGAAGGTCTATTAAATCTAGAAAGTTTTCGAGTAATCTTGGGAAGCGAAAGAGGATTAAGATTAACAGGGTCAACTCTAGGAATATTATTAAAAGGAAGAGGAGGACCTTCGTATTCGACGGCGATGGAGAAATCGAGTTGCTCTTCGTCTGGTAATGGCGCGCCTTCCGGTAACATTCTTCTCAGAACTTCCTCCCAAGTCTTCTCTTCTTCTTCTCCGGCTTTGGCCATTTCTGACTTCTTCTTCTTTCTTCTTTGTTGTTTGTAATCAGAGCGGAGGTTTGGAGTTTGGAGAGCAAAAGCAGTTTCAGTTCTACACTTCAAAAATTCGTACACGTGGAGACGAGCGCTAGAAGTGGTTTTTTTTCCTTTTTGCGAAAACTACTTTAACTACTCCGAGGAAAAAAATGTATTTGTTAATTTATTTTATGATAATATAAAAAAAAGTTGGGTGGTTTAAGAGTCTTTGTCACCTACAAAATTTAAACTTTGAATTATAAGGCATTAAAAAGATCGTTCCTTGCATTTTTTCCGACCACCGTACAAAAAAACAGATCAAAACGATAATCTACGAAAAGATCGAAAAGATCGTCCATCGATATATCGAACTCCCCTATCGTGCACGAAAGCAAGATTGTTGTTGCACACCAAAAGCGTGCACCCCAACTCTGCACACCACAATTCAAATGGGGATTTTAGAAGCATAACGCAACAGACCCTGAACCAAAATGCACAGTATTTGATTTTTTACAATTTTCCAAAGTTTTAATCTTCGAAAAATCATTAAAAAAAATCCGCTCTTCCAAATCGCTCCGTTCATGTTGCGTTTCATTCCTTGCATTTTTCCCCACTACCATGCAAAAAATCTGATCAAAACGACAACCTACGAAAAAAATCGTCCCTTGATGTGCCGAACACTCCTACCGTGCGCGAGAGCAAAGTTGCTGCTGCACACCAAAAGCGTGCACCTAAACTCTGCACACTCCAATTCAAATGGGGATGTTCAGACAAACTTATACATATCTCGGACTCGACTAATATTCGGAGAGAATTATGTACCTATCACATTATCTCTCATTTACTTTAACCAGATGAATTACCTGTATATGGGTATATTTTCATATCAAAACATATAATCTTCATTCTCAATATATTTTTGAATTCTTTTTATGTTAGAAAAGAAATTATTAAAGATGAAAACGAGAAAGAATTTTAATTATTATTGTAGAAACTCGGGTGAACTCATAAAAGAAGAGAATTTTAATTTTAGTTTTTTTTTTTTTCTCTTATTACCAAATATCATTTGTATGTACAAAGAAGAATTTGAGCCATGAGATGAAATATCAGTTTTTGCTTAATTTGATTATATAATAAAATAAATAAAAAAGCCATCAATTACTCAATATACTACATATGAATTATTTCAAATAAATATAACGTTGAAATAAATCAAAATCCTGTAAATTTCGTTCTGGAAACAAGAAAGTCCTCTTTCCATAGTTGAAGCTTGAAGCATGAATATTACAGGGGGGATGTCAGAGCCTTTGAGGAGGAATAAGAGAATAGAATCACCTAAAATTATCAAGAATGGAATTCACGGTTGAGAAACAAAGGACTAACTCCAATAGTGTATTTGATAATTTTCAGTAGAATGTAGAATTCGTCAGTAGGACGGCAACACGTGCACTGATCCAATCGCAGGTGGCTGACATGCCGGAATCACAGAAGAGTGTCTCTCAATAGAAGCATCGCCATCACATGTAGCTTACACGTGTCTCATGATCACTAAAGACTTTCTCTCAATAGAAAGCGATGCTATACAACAGCTTCCGTCGATGTTGTTTCTCAAATGCAGCTACAATGTCATCAATGGATTCCTCCCAATTTTCAGTTTTTTCAATCTATACATAAACCATTGACATTATATAAATGTTATGAATGATACACTGTAGGTAAATGTGAAAAACAACAGGATACAGAATACAGACCTCTTGGCAAAGATCTAAAGTCAGTCGGCCGCCTACGGCTGCTTCCTCGTGATTATCTTTCACCTCCAAGTTGATCACCAGCACACTTTTCATAAGAACCTGTTCCCTGTTGTGGAGATCTGCACATCATTATAATAGCCATATAAGCAACAAATCGGAAATCAATAGTTTTTTTTCACAGCAGCAAACAGATTTAAAAACATCACTGTTTTTATGAAAACTCTATGGCGTTTCATAATCATCAAAATGACTTAGATGCCAAAATGCTCCTAATTATTTGCGCTAAAATGCCATTAAAAAAATCAGGGTCTTTTTTGATGACAAGTCCGTTCAGTACTGGATTTCCTTTCCTCCAAAGACCTCATAGACAGGCAAATATTTTCAGATTCTTGCACAGCTTCCATCTCAAGAAGTCAGCCAGGATATCTTGCACTATGATCCACATAACCGAAGGCATAAAGAAACATGTAACAACTTATTTTACTCGTGATTGTGAGGTTAGATTGCCCAACATTAAAGAGTGGCAATCAGCCCAAATCATATAGCACGAGAGTTTCAAAGCTTATCTGCAAGAGTGGTCTCAATCATGAACTGCCAAACCAATAAAAAAGGTATGAAGACTCATGAATGTCCTATAGCTATCTTATCTTATCCCTTAAATGGAATCTAGATTTATATAATAAGCAAATAAATCCTAAAACAAAAACTCATATTGTCCACTAAATTATCGATACAACTAGAACTAATTCATCAAAGCACAAGAAAAAATAATAAAAACTCAATATATAGATACAACAGCAGGAAAGAAATAGGAAAGTGTCTATGCCAACCTTCCAGAACCATATCGAAGACCTTTTCTTCAAATGAAAACACAATATCGAAGGAACCATCAAGAGCATTATCTTGCCAACGTTGAGGTGCCAGCTTCACAGATGAATTCCTCTTAAGCATAGGCAAAATACCATTACGCTTGTACCTATTCATCTCTTGTTAAGGTTATACTTCTTTAGCTTCAAATTCAAATGAATATCCATTTACAGTTAAAACACAGAAAGATGCCACTGGTTTTGAAATACGTTAGAAAACCTCAACTACAATTATGAAAATCATGAAAAATTGCTAAAAAGCACCAAAAACATTCCAAAAGTTACATAAGAATTTTGTTAAAAATCTCCTGCAATGAAGACAGTTCCTCCCACTTCAAAAAACTTAAGTACTGTACACTAAAAAATTAGTTCATTGAACTTCAAAATATTGAACCAATCCAACCCAGATACCAGAATAACCTTCAATTTTTTTTAAAAAAAAGAAGGAATTTGAAAGAAGATAGATAAGTAAAATGAATTGAACAAAAGGATACAGTTCTGGATCTTTGCGGCGGAGATCATCAAACATCTGCTTGTACGGGGTTCCAAAGTCATAGACGTTAGGTTCTCTGAGTGAAGGTCCCGGAAGCTTAACATGAGCCCCAGTCCCATATGATGACACATCAAAGCCCTGTCTCTTGAGGAGCGAGTGAGCCTCCATGCTTCGGTTCTGGTTAGACGAGCATACCATAGCATACCGAAACTTCATGGTGCCTGCAATCTCTTATCCCAAGGTTCTCAACCTTATTATTCAATCACTGACTACTCACTGGCATTGCCTTCTCTCCAATCTGTCAATCCAAATTGTTTTTCAAGTTATTGTTCCTTTAATTGCAAACCTAAAATTTATAGGGACGGCGAAAGGTTAAACTGGTTAATTTGGCTTCACTCGCCACTTGGTTTTCCTGTTGGTTAGAACTGAGCAAGTGATGTGTAGAGCTTCATTGGTTTCAAGCATGAATGGCAAATTTCCGCGGAGGAAACCATGTATGACATACAAATTAAATTTCATTTAGAACTATCTACATAAATATGTTCAACTTGAGTTCATCCTTTGAAATGCTAGCAAACAAGCAATAAATTTCTTCATCAAAATGAAAAACCAATTGCATAATATCCTATAATTAGAGAAATCCAAACAAATTTCATAAATTCTGATAACTCATGAAAATTAATGAGTAAACATCACTCGAATTTATCCATATACAACAAAAAAAAGTGACCAAATGAATATATACATTTTTTTTATTTTAAAAAATAAAAACTGAAAAGGGAAACAATATAATTAACCTGTTGAAACTTGAACTGGCAGTTGCTGGAGCAAGAGGATGGAATCAACTGCCGGAAATCTCGCCGGCGTCTCGTCTGAGGTTGCAGCGGCTTTCTTAAACGCAGGTGGCGCTCGGACTTTCGTGGTGGCTTGCCGGCTTCCTTCAGTCGGCGGTCAGATTGGTTGTCGGCAGCTGCGGTTGAATGACCCGTGGAGTTTAGTCGACTTAAGGTAAATAGTTTCTGAATGACAAACAGAGCACCCTAAAGTTTTTCCTTGATTACAAATAGGTTCTAACTTATGATTTTTTCATAAATTACCCCTGCAATTATTCATAACCCTGTATCCTTGAATAAATTTAAAATACAAAAATAATACATTTACAACCTAATCTCACAACCTTCACTTACAACTCTAACGTGGACTGCAGAGTTGGTACCACCATATCAATTACCAATTTTGATTAAACATGAACAACCATTCCTTTAGAAAAGAACGGTTATTCCTTCTTAAGGATTAGTCATTCTTTATAAAAGAACAATCCTTCATCCCTAAGAAATGATCGTTCATGTTTAGTTAACGTTATTTAATGTATTAGGTGTAATGAGAGTTGACGTGACAATTAGGGGTTGGATCCAAAAAATTTGTTAGGATAGGCCAAAATAAAAACTAATTTATACATTAATATTTCTGTTGTGGTGGGCCAAAATCCAAAAATTGTAAATATTAATATAACTTTTTTAAATTTGAGGGTGGGTTACTACTTATATCTACCCCAATGATACTTGTCAATTCAACTATCACGCTTGGAAGGTTATAAGCAAGGCCTTGCCATAACGTAGATTACTTTTAAAACATTATACATATTAAGATAACTATGTAATGGGCTTCAAGAGCCAGCTCAGCCCATGAACAAAGGTAGATATTAAAGAAGAGAGAAACGTGACGCCACAAAAGATTGTTCCACTCAAAATGAGACGCGTCACGCGTGAGCCTCTAAAACCTGGAACTCAAACTTGGAGAGTCAAGGTCACCACAGCCACCAGCTACAGCCACGGCCCACAGGTTCACTAAATGGAAAATTCTGAACATACGAGCCTACACGTAAGCCCAAATGGGCCCACCTCTCTAACCCAGAGATTTCCCCACGCTTCCTATACCATCGTCCCTTTCTCCCTACCAATAAAGATCTTCTAACTGCTTTTCGATTACCAAAATACCCCTACTCTTTTCTCTTTTTCTCCTTACATTTTATAACTTAAAAACAAGTGATTGAGGGGGTTCTTTGATGCGTGAAATTGTAAACTAATTTATAATTTATTTCATAATCTCGTTAACAATATTCAATCGGTGATCATATTCTAAAATCACAAAAATTAAATAAATAGTTATGAGATATAAACTTTATAACATAACTTGATAGGTTAGATAAATGAAAAATCCGATCATGTTAACCATGACATTCTCATTGAATTTTATTGAGTTGGGTGCTCCAAAAAACGTTCAAACTTGTCGAGTAAGACATCCTTGTCAAATTTTGGGGCTTGGGATAAGGGGTGAAGGAAATGATGCTCGATGATGAAGCATTTTAGGGTTGAACGAGTATTACATTTTTTTTTAAAGAAAGAAAGAAAGAAAAAGAAAAAAAAAACTGCCAAGCTTAATGAAATTAAAAAAAATATGTGGATTAGAACGTATTCACATTACGTACATGATAAGAAGGGTTGACCAAAGATTATGAAAATATAGAAAACCAAAGGTATTATGGTACTTAACTAAAATAAGAGGGGCATTTTGGTCATGTAAGGTTAATACAACGTTTATCACAATTTGTAATCTACCTATAAATGAAAGTCCGCCAACCTAACAACTCCAGCTCAAGAATCATATCTAAATCTCAATAAAACTTCTCTCTTTTTGTCTCCTGTTCTCTCTGTACATTACATACGCTAGGGTTTGTTTAGCTTAGTTTCTCTTCCTCCTTATTAGCTTCGTATATACAGGTACTCTTCTTTATATTTGATCGATGAATCATCTGGTTTTTTTTCTTTTTTTTTTTTGGTTAAATATTGTATGTTTGTATTTTGCAGAAGAGTTAAAGATGGAAGCAGCCACATCAAGTGTGGTTCGATCTTCAATCGGCGTCAATAGACACTCCAGTTCCTTTGCTAGATCAGCTGTTTTGTCTGCTAACGGTCCTGATTTTGTGCGTTTCGCTACTAGTTTACACCCGCCAATTAAGGTATTAAATCTTCTTTCGTTTTTCAGTTTTGTTTTACGAAATTTAGAATCCATTGAATAGTGGATTGTTTTTAGAGTTAAAAGTTATGAAGAACTGTGAAAACTGTTTTCAGGAAATGAAAGTTTTTGTGGTTTTTTTTTTTTTTTTTCAAAATTTAATTGTTTAGAACACTGAAAATGATTCAGAGGAGTTTTTGAGTTTAAAACTAGCTTTGGAGAATGAATTTGTTTTCCAAAGTTTCGAATACGCTTTGTGAATTAGAAAATTTGCTTCAAAATAGAATGATTATAACCCAATTTCATGCTCTTTAAATGTAATTAGAGTTGTCGGGATTACTTTTATAATGAATTGATTTGCTTTGTTTTGTAGAACCGAGCCACTTGTTTATTGTTATAGTATATTTATGTGTGTAAATATGTTTTCAAGTTCACTAATAGGAAAAAAAATTTAAAAAAAGAATCGTACACATTGGATAAGCTTTTTAGATTTTCTGAGAGTGTGTATTCTACAAAAAAGGGCTAAAAAAGGCCTTGGAAAAGCGCTTTGTAGATGCTTTTCAGAAAGCACTTCCAACTTTTAATGGTATCGAAAGCATACCCAAGCACAATAGAAAATTTTCACTTTTTTTGCTTGGTAGGAACACATTGATGTTTATTTGCTGATTCATTTTTTTTTTTGAATCTATTTACTGCAGCAATATTCTTCAGTTTCATACTCAAAGCCAATGCATAGGAGAATGGGTATCGGAAGTAGGAGATGCATGGCCATTAGAGCGTCTTCATCTCCAGACTCCACTGGGTCGATTGCCCCAATTGCTCCACTTCAGCTGGAGTCTCCTATAGGACAGTTTTTGTCTCAGATCTTGATGAGTCACCCGCATCTTGTTCCTGCAGCAGTTGAGCAGCAACTTGAGCAGCTTCAAACTGACCGTGATGCTGAGAAGAAGGAAGAACCTTCTGCTTCTGGTACCGACCTGATTTTGTATAGGTTAGTCGCATATCTTTCTACCTTAATTTACTTGTCAAAAGGAAAATTAAAAAAAAAAAAAAGGTAAAAATTTACAACCATTAAAAGTATGGAAAGTAAATAAACCTTACGGAAAATATAAGCATGTACTTTGTTTTCTGTTTCGAGATGACCATGTAGAACTCAGTACAATAGATGTGGTTCAAAAGTAAAATTTCTTCAAGTATGGACTCATACAATAGATATGAAGCAAAGGTTTGGAAATGAATATGTTACATTGGTTTTTCCTTATGTCATACTTTATGATTGTATAATCTTAGTCTTTGAGAACTCTAGAGATAATACTACTATCGAGTCATCGACTAAACCAAAATATCCTAAATTTGAAAAAAGTAGGATTTGCATTGTACCTTTGCACATAAATGTGTCCATAACTCTTGAATTACTACTCCAAATTAAAAATTTTAAGCTTAAACTAATAATAACTCAGTATTCAAAATCAATGTAAGCTATGGGGACCTCATATAATAAACACCCTCAATTACTAACACTAATTAGTTAGAAGTTTATAATATCTATTGGTTGCATCACTATGCTCTCCACATGATAGCTATAATTTATGTATTTTATATGTGATGTGTTGAATCTGATGAATGGTTTTTCAAATTACCAGGAGAATTGCTGAGGTGAAGGCGAATGAAAGGAGAAAGGCTTTAGAAGAGATTTTGTATGCATTGGTTGTGCAGAAGTTCATGGATGCTAATGTTTCTTTGATACCTTCAATTGCCCCCTCTTCTTCAGATCCTTCTGGTCGGGTGGACACATGGCCAAGCCATGATGAGAAGCTTGAGCAGCTTCACTCTACTGAAGCCTATGAGATGATCCAGAACCACCTAGCTCTCATTCTTGGGAATCGGTTGGGTGACTCAAACTCTGTTGCACAGATAAGCAAACTAAGGGTCGGACAGGTCTATGCAGCTTCAGTGATGTACGGGTACTTCCTAAAGCGTGTTGATCAGCGGTTTCAGCTTGAAAAGACCATGAAAATTCTTCCAAATGCATCGGATGAAGAGACTACTGTTCAGCACCAGGGTGGAGGACGTGAGACCAGCTGGTGAGGGATCTTATGAAGCTGTCTCTTCGCACCCTGAAGTCTCAGCCTGGGCTGGTGGCGTGAGTCCTGGAGGGTTTGGCAAGGGGATAAAGGCTTCTCGGTTGCGGACCTATGTGATGTCTTTTGATGGTGAGACACTTCAGAGATATGCAACTATAAGATCCAAAGAGGCTGTTAGCATCATTGAGAAGCACACTGAGGCATTATTTGGACGACCAGAGATTGTTATTACACCTCAGGGTACTGTTGATTCTTCAAATGATGAACTCGTCAAGATCAGCTTTGGTGGTTTAAAGAGACTCGTTTTGGAGGCTGTGACTTTTGGTTCGTTCCTCTGGGACGTTGAAAGCTATGTGGATTCGAGGTACCATTTTGTCATGAATTAAACTATGTTTTCACCTTCAACCATGCTAAAACAAAGTTCGGCCTATATTCACAAACTGACCAAACTGAAATTTTATAGCTGAGGTGTAGTTTTGATAGCAAGTACCAAATAATTTGTGCTAATTGGTTTGTATATAGTTGCTATAGTACAATTTGCTGCTTGAATTTGTGCTCCTACTGTTATGCTTCTTTTCATATGAAATTTACATAACATCCTGGATTATATGTGTTACAAGTTTCTTCAATTCAGTAAGTCTAGATGAGGAGCGGATCCAAATTATTCTATTAAGTAAAAACACTGTCATTACATATTCATAATCATTACATTGCAGAATTGAGCTGCTTGAATAGATTTAAATTGTGTAGAGCTCTACCAAAAACATCATAAAATATGATCCTTGCTTCAGCCTCTGTGAGTTGTATAGACATGAACCCCTGACCATCATAATAAAATCTTGTTCCATTTCGGTTCCTTTTATCAATCTCACCTTTCCATGCCTTTGATCCTCCTCCACTAGTCAAGAATTGAATTGGGCTGCACAAATCCACAAAGAATTTGTATTTGTTATTCAAAATCAAATTATGCTAATATTTGTATATTGCTGTAAAATCTTCATAGGTCGAACGGATGTACGTATATCTGTTCAATACACAATACATGACCTAGACGCGTCATGTAACTAGATGAGCAAACATGTTATTGTCCCATTTACGACCTTTTCTACATTGAAAATTACCTTCTAGTGCTACTTATATGTTGCAAGCAATGGTCATGGCCATTTATGTACATATCAGCATTGTTGACCTGAAATTAGAGCTAACATTTATTAGAGAAAAGTGACAATTTAACTTAGAACAATTTTTTTTTTTTTTTTTTTCTCAAAAGCCTAGAGAAATTTAAGGTTACCTCAAGTATTGGTAGAAGGTGTTGTACAAGCTCCTTGGTGTCAGCATGATGCCCAATGCTTCTCATAGTATGATGCCCAACCACAATCTTCCAATTTGCAGCTGATTTCCTCATTGCTAATTCTACATCCTGGTTATATATAGGTTTAGAGTCAATATAATACGTGTTTCAGATTGGTTGAATGTATGTATATCTGTCGCACGAATGGGTGTATACATTCAATCAATTAGAAACTTATATGTTAATATGAATGTATGTCTTACACCCTATGATTGATCGGATGCATATGTATATGTTGTATCGAAGATTTTTTCGAACGATGGAAGTAACTTACTCGTAAAAGTTTCGTGAGATATTTCTTCCTGGGAATTATTCCTCTCCAATCATAAGTGTGTTTGTTTGGCTTCAAGAAGTACTTATCCACGAATGGAGTTGTGTCCACAAAGAAAAAATCAGCAATTTCTAAGGGATAAAAATGGTTTCAATCATCAGCATTTTGATGAATTGCGAAAGAAAAATCATATGAAATTGAATGCAATTGGAAGCCTCTTTCACCTGTTTGAACAACAAAATTTCTCAGGCAAAGCCATCGGGAGTCCATCATCCTCAAAATTGGGCTCAATTGGGCCTCCACATTGCCCCTGTAATCATGGTTCCCTAATACTAGAACCACACCATGGTTATTTTTATAAAACATGAGAAGGGTCAAAATTATGGAAATTGGTAGAATATATATTATAAATGTTCTTAAAAAATGATCGTAGAGAAGTGGAAGTTACTATTATACCCTTGCTTTTGGTAACACGATTTTGGTATCGTTGATCTTGTAAGAGAGTTGAAATAATGAGGGCTGCGTTTGTTTCACATTTGGGAATACTACTTTTAGTATTCCCAAAAAAGTTAAACAGTAAAATACCCAAAAATTCAGATTTTTTGGGAATACTACTCCCAATATTATTCAACTTTTTTTAAACCCCTTAAATTTGATAATTTAATTAAATACCCCTAAATATTTTTTTTTAAATTACAAAAACACCCCAATAATCCACATTTACAGATTCGCCACCACCACCGGAAAATGACCGAAATCGGTAGAATGGCGCACTATGCACAATCGTCGGCGGTGAGCAGCCTGATCTTGCCTTTTCCGCCTGATCCACTCGGTGAATTTGGCGGAAAAGGCCGATCGCCAAAAAGGCCAAAGATCGGCCGTGTGGCCAGTCTTTGGCCGTAACTCGGTCTGACGGCCAACAAAGCGGTCGTCGTTGACCATCAACGCGGCCGTTGTTGGCCGTCGTTGAGCTAAATCTGGCTGATCTGCCGTTGCGACGATCGCAGAGATCGGCCTTTTCCTTTCCGCCGATCCACCGTGGATCGTTAGGAAAAGGCCTCTCTGACATGACCGCAAGATCCAACCGGTCATGCGCCCATACGGCGACTCGGCCACCTCCGGTGGTGGTCGCCACTGGGGTGTTTGAGGGTGGGTTAGGGGTATTTTTGTTAACTTTTAATGTTTTATTATAGGGGGTATTTTGTAAAAAAATAAACATAAAGGGTATTTTATTAATTTATAAATTCTACCTCGTAATACCTACCAAATTCAACTTTTTTTTAACTTTTTTCAAAAAACTTTTCCCAAAACCCCCAAATTTGAACCAAACGCAGCCGAGTATTTTTTAGTCGTAACGTTATCTCAATGGGTAATAGTTCAATCTTTGATTCAAATCCAAAGATGACAATTGGGGGTAACATAATGTTATACCCTAGATATATAACATTTAGGAGGGTAACATTACCTTCAATCGTCACCCTTAGATCTTCGTACCTAATCGATCACTTTTGGACTAGAATCTAAGTGTTATAATAAGAAAACAATGTTTAAACACTCTCGTTAAATGACAACGAATCAACGTTACACTCCAGTAATATAACATTTTTCTCATTGAAAAATCAAGTTGAACTTACCATTATACCATTGTTTTTGGAGACTATTAGCGGTGTAGATTTGAGTAAATGACTCTTGAAATAATAGGTCATTTACGCTTTTCAGTCCATCATCGTAGAAATTGTCTCCGGTTGACACCACAAAATCTATATTTAAATCTTCTCCAATCCTTCCCATCTACAACACAAAATTTATAATTTGTTTTTTTCAAGATTAATTTTCAAATGTATTTAAAAAAATAAAAAGAAAAAAAACCTGAAATGCAACTTGAGATTGATTATAAGCTCCTCTTCTTCCCCAATCTCCAATGACCAAAAAGCTAAGAGACCCATCAGCTTTAACAGGGTGTTGAAACTGCCAAAGCTCAGCTGACGATAATGGAAGAAAGCCAAAAGCAGAAGCAGAAGGTAAAAGCACTTTTCCCGGCAAGGACAAATAATCTAGTGAAGCCATAGACTGCAGAAATGAAAGTTTTAACATACACAAATTTGCATTATAATAATTTGAGTATAGAATTTTCTGACCTCCCAAACAATAAATAAATAAATAAATGATGGGTCACCATCATCTCGTTTTCCTGGAAACTTCCTCTTGTTGTACCAAAGTTTTGGCTTTTATTCTTTATTTAACCCCCTACAAAATTCTTGGACCAAAGGGTAAAAAGATTTTCAATCAATCAGCCATGCTCAGAGTTTTCAAATTTATGCATAGTTCAGTTGAGTTTTTTTTTTGTTTTTTTATAATTAAGTTGACTAGACCAGTTTACACGTACTTCAACTAATTATTTGAAGTTAAATATTAAATAAACTCTCCTAAACAAAACAAAAACGTCGTTATGAAGGTAAACCCTGCAATGATCACCCTTATTAACAACCGAGAAGAATCAAACTCAAAACTTCTTAAGTAAGACACTCAAGAGTCTCTATCACCCTACTTGACCGTCTGGAAATGATTGGTTAAGTTTATTTATTTATTATAAAATATTATAATGTTGATCGCTCTTTTTAGAATTGTAATTTATAAATTATTAAATAAATTGATTATTGTATATCGTACAATTTTCGAAATTTAAAAAAATAGTCAATTCCCACAAAATTATAAATCAGAATATTGAGTTTTTTGATACAATCTATGAAGAAATCACTCCAATATCAATTATCATAATCAAATTCTACTTCTTCTTAACCCTAACAAATCTTTCATCCTACATTTACCAATAGAGAAGTCTTCAAGAATACAACGTTTGTACATCCGTTCATTCACGTGTGCCAACATGATCTATGGTATTAACTTGATTGGGCGTAAGCACGTCTTATACGAGACTTTTCCTCAAACATCTTACCTTGATTAGACGAATGCACATTCCATTGGAGGCTTTTTGTCGAGCGGACATGACCTATAATCCTATACTTAATTGAATGGATGCACATCTTATGAGAGATTTTTCATTGCACGGCCATGAGATACTATACTATATTGATCAAACCGATGCACATCCTACTGAAAATTTTTCGTCTATAATAAAAACTGAGGTCATCAAAGAAATTATATAGATGAATGAAGCTCTTTCTTTGTACTCCATTTATGCAAAACTTCACCAAAAACATCATAGAACACAATTTTTGCTTCTGATCGATTCAACTCCACGGACATAAACCCTTGCCCATCATAGAAGAATTGTAACCCATCTCTATTTTTTTCTTTAACATCTCCCCTCCATGCCTTTGATCCTGCTCCACTGGTTAAAAATTGTATGGGGCTGCAACAAACAAGTTTTTCACATTTTACCCCCTTAGATTTCATCAATTAACAATTTCCCCCTCAATTTAATGAAATTAAATTTTTTACCTTTCTTTGTCACTGAAATGCTCAAGGCAATGGTCATGTCCATTCATGTAAAAATCAACATTGTAGGTCTGAAATTAATTATAAAAAATCAACATAGTTAGAATCAAATCAACGGTTGGAATTTGATCTCATTTTTTGCTTGAAATTAAATAAAATTAAATAATTAATATTCACCTTTAGAAGTGGAAGAACACGGTTTATGAGTTCTTCAGTGTCTCCATGGTGCCCAATGCTTCTAATTGCATGGTGACCAATCACAATCTTCCACTTGGCACTCGACTCTCTCAACGCTACTTCTAAATCCTAAATTCATATAAAATAAATAAAAATTAGACAAAAAAAATATATAAATTTTAATAAATCTCGAAAAAAAAAATTACCTTTAATAAATTGGCTGTATAAGGCTTTCGAGATTTAACACCGCGCCAATCATAAGTATGACCCTCTTCATTAGTGAAGTACATTTTGACAAAAGGGGTGGTGTCTATAAAGAAAATCTCAGCCAATTCTGGAGAAATTAGGAAAAAATAGTTAATTAATTAATTATACAATTAATCAATTTAAATTACTGATTAATTGTAATTTAACTTAACAGAGAAAATTACTTGCCTGCATTCACAATAAAAGATCTTAAGCAAAGCCATCTTGTATCAATTTTCCTTAGTATTGGGCTTAATTGGGCCTCTGCATCTCCTCTATAATCATGGTTGCCCAAAACTGCACAAATAAAAAAATAATATAATTACTATTAAACCCTCAACCCTAAATCCGACAAATTTACAATTATATTAATATTAATATAAGATGGTCAAAGCAAATTAACGAAAGTTTTTGTCAAATGGGAGTTGGTATGTGGGTCGGTCGGGTTGGTATGCTACCCTCGTGTTGTAGTATCGTTACCGTGGTGGTAAGACATTTGATTGCCTCCTAAAAGAGGGGCAATCCAATGCAATGACCCATTATGGTACTGTTATTTAGATAAGGTAACGTAATCCCAATAGAATAAGTGTTTTAATTAACTAGTTATTAAATAGGGATAGTGAAGTGGGAAATTACCGCTGTACCACTGCTTTTGGAGGCTTTGAGCTGTATAAATTTTGGAGAATGATTCTTCAAAAGCTGGATCATCTTCCCCACTCAATCCATCGTCATAGAAATTATCTCCAGTTGAAACTACAAAATTTATGCCCAATTTCTCCCCAACACTCCCCATCTGCATTTAACCATTTCTCACCGTAAATATTAACACATAATCGTAAATAAATAAGAAAAATATTTTCTTATTTAATATCGTGATTGAACAGACACATATACGTAATTTAAACGGTTAGAAATTATATTTATTCTATACTATTAATTTAGTAAACTGTTAAGATGTATATATATGATTTGACTTCGTAACCGTAAATAACTTAAATAAAAAAATATAAATGTCATAATAATAAATTAATTTATTAAACAAACCTGAAGAGCAACTTCAGATTGATTGAATTCCCCTCTTCTTCCCCAATCTCCAATCACCAAAAAGCTAAGCGATCCATCACCATTAATGGACTGTTCAAATTTTTCAAGCTCTGCAAAACCAAACCCTGAACACAAAAGAAAGCTCAAAACCAGGTACAAATAAGCCATGTTCCTTCTACACAAAACCGCCATGAAAGCTTCTCTTTCTCTTTTACTTTCTCTTTCTCGCTCTCTCTGTAGTCTCAGCCTGTGATATGCTATCTATATATATCGTTCTACACGACAAAGACAAAGAGTTTTACGTAACCCACATGAAGGTGGGGGTGTAAGTGAAAAGAATCCACAGTTTTGATATATATAGTATGAATATATGTAGTTTAGTCAATTATTGGTGTACCAAATTCAGCAACAGCCAGTAGTATTAATGGGCATAATTTTGGCCCAGCTGTAAGAGGGGGAAGTTGAAGGAATAAGGATATGCGAATATGCCACAGAATCAGTGCGGGGATAAATTCTGAAATTCTTTAGAATATTCCAAGCCTTGCAGTAGTCACGAGAGCTACCGCCTCAAGTTTGGTACCCTTCAACATTCACCTGTTTACGATTTTGACCCCGATTCTGTCAAACAAGTCATATGCATTATTAAGGCTGCTGTGTTTCCTTTTTTTCAAAATACTCTACTCTTTTCCTTAAAAAAATACATATTTTTTTCTTTATTCTTAGAATCATATCCTATAATATTTAACTATTTAAACCCCTATAAGTTTATTAAGTTAATTAAATACCTTCAACAAAATTTTTTTATAAATTGACAAAAATATCTCCACCCACCCATATTTATCAGATTCTGACAACTATTACTAATTGGATCTGACCAGTAGTACGCTGATCTGACATTTTCTAACCAGATCAACGGCCAAAGATCTGGCCATTGACAACCAGATCTATGGCTACATTTGGCCGTCAATGATGACTAATATATGGCCATCGTTGCCATCAACGACAACCAGAGCTGGTCATCAACGGCCAAATCCAGTCGATAATGCATTATTATGCCAGATTTTAGCCACCTTCCAGCGGTAGTTGCCATAATTTGACAAATGTGGGTGAGTGGAGGTGTTTTTTGTCAATTTATAAACTTTTTATTATTAGGGGTGTTTAGCTAAATTAACAAACTTAAAGGGTTTTTTTGTTAATTTTCAAATCCTACCTCGAAATAATAACCCAACTCAACTTAATAATAATATTTCAAAAATACAACTCAAAATAATAAAACAAATACACCTTAGATGACTTCACTAACCAGCTAACACATATAGGTCATGAGTATTGATAAATGATATCTCCATGTATAGCAGAATAACTCAAACATTTTACCAATTACGAGTTACCATATTAGGGTTGTATAAAAAAATTCTAAGTGCAGTGCTGCTTTAACTCAAAATACTAATAAATTCAATCGTAAGTTGAAATTACAATTTTGCCCCTGATCGTGATCGATCTAGTACGTGCAAGTAATATGTGTTGATTTGGTTTGCATAAATTGCATGTATTAGATGACCACGTTGATCAAGTGACATATGTAGTTTATGAGTACTAATTGCTATGGTCTATTTGTATATAATAAACGTATATGTATATGATTCGTACATGATGTTTTTATTCTAAAACTTTAGTAGAAATCATTGGCTCTTATGAAGTCTAAGTTTATTGGATTGGGGTATGCAAATCAAGTGCACCACTATGCTTATATATAAGATTAAATTATTAAAAAGATTTTTAATTAATATTAAATATACATGATTTTTTGTTTTGATTAAGATCTATGCTAAACGTACAAAAAAGTCTTATAAAAATTTATGTGTAAAGTGATGTGACAAGAAATGAATAGAAGAGTTAATACAAAAAATCAAATTTATTTACTCTTCTATTCATTTCCTGTCACATCATTTTATAAATAAATATTTGTAAAATTTCTTTGTCCGTCTAATGTTATTGTTTGATTAATCGAAAAAAAAAATTATTAATAATAAAGGAGTTTGGGTTCTCGTACTTAAATCAAATTTCAGTTGACGATTGCACTTAAATAAAAAGAAATTGATAAAACACGAATACGATACGACACGAAATTTTTAAGAGTAATACTATACCAACAGCCCTCTCACAAACTTTATCTCACAACTCTAATGTGACAACTTGTAATTAATTAGTGTGACTCATGTAACACTTATGTGGAACCCGTTATAAATTAACTAATTATAAGCTATCACGTAGGGGTTGTGAGAGATGATTGTTGGTATAGTATTATTCAACTTTTAAACATGACTTATTGTTAAGTCTATTAAATGGCTCCATATAGTAATTGGGCCAACCATCTTTCATGGGTTTAACTTGTTCAATATTGTGAGAGGCCCAAAAACATTATCAAAAGGGCAAAATAAAAGCCCATTTGTAAGACCAAAACCAAATGATCCAAACAAAAAGGTACTGGAATTTGCTTTGTCTAAAGTTAGCCTTTCTTGATTGCTAAAAATTATCAACTACGTATATTTCTTTTTCATTGGTGGGGGCTGTTTGTACTATTTGTCAAATATGTGGACCATGTTGATAAAAAGTCAAAGACACGTGATAATTTTTTTTTATGGTAAATGAAGTTTAATTACCCTTTTATCCTTTTAAGGATTGAGTTGCTTGGGCATGATATTTGATTATTCATACATATATTTTTTTTAAGTATCGGATTTCAAATTAATTCACTTCGATAGTCGTTTTTATGTTACGATTTTGAGTCGGCTTGTTTCATAATTCAACAAATGCAATGTATTCAGAAAACAATATTCTTAAGAGGATAACATTATCCTCAAATTCAACTATTTTGATCAATCCAATTGAATGGTTAAACTAAAAGTAAGGACAATACTCGAATACAATCCTACATCTAGATCTATAATTTCGTACACGAATAAAACCCTACATCTCGATCTATAATTCCTAGTATTTAACATGGGTAAAATGGTCAATTAGATATTGAGGGTAGACCCACATATTTTTTTGCTTTTCTTACTAGTCCAATATAAAGTGAAAATGAGTACCAAATCCCATCAATGTGAAAGGACACGCATTGTCTAAATGGTGGGTAATATAATATCCAAAGCTTGGGAATCGAATAAAGACATCCTTTTTTTTTTCTTCGAAGTATAAAAACTGTCGGCTAATAATATTCAATTGCAATAGTTCACAATATTCCATTCTTCTCCTTTTAATTTCATCACTTTGCCAACTAACAATTCTAATTCTTTCTATTTTGTCCATAATCTTTTCAATAAAATCTCTTTTCTCCTTTAAAATATATCGAGGGAAGAAGAAATATTTACATGAAAGAAAATCGTCTTAAATAAAAATTTTAACAACAAGAAAAATATAACATTCAATCCATTATGTTATAAGTTATATTTGTCAAACATCGTCAATTTGGTAGATTATTATGATGTATATATGTGGTTGAAATCTCTCCTCCATTGAACTAGTTTTTGGGAGTGAGTTTTACGCAAGCTCATGCACGTTTCTCAAATATAATAAAAAAAATAAAATCTTATATTTTTTGCAACATAAACGCGTGATTTTAGGGTACACTCGTTACTCAAATAACATTACAATACATGAATTAATGTGATGTCATTTTTTAAAATAAATGCATAATTAATCATACAACTATAAGAAATTAGGGTTGTATTTGTTTTATTATTTTGAGTAGTATTTTTAAAAAAGTAGAATTTGGTTGTTATTACAAGATAGGATTTAAAAATTAATAAAAACACCCCTTAGATTTGTTAATTTAGTAAACACCCCTCACAATAAAAAGATTATAAATTGATAAAAATACCCTCACCCACTCATATTTGCCAGATTTCAGCCACCATCATTAGAAGGTAGCTAAAATCTGCCGTAAAGACGCACAACCAGCTGGATCTAATGGTCATGTGTCGATATGGTCTTTTTTGACCAGATCCACCATGGATCTAGCTCGAAAAGGCTAAATGTGGTGACAACTGGTCGTCAACGACGACCATATTAACCGATGATTATATATATATATATATATGGTCGGGTAAATATAATAAGAACAAAAACAAAATAAAATAAAAAATTTCTTATTAAATTGAATTTTTTTTAAGTCGATTGTTGAATCACAATTAATGCATAATTAAGTGTCTTAAAAGTAATAAAATATTTAAAAACCGTCTTCTTTTAATATTTTACTTAATGTAAATAGTTGATCTAAATATGTATTACTCTTATAAAATGTCAGTATAAATAATAATTTGAAAAAAAATATCATTGTATTATAAAATAAAAAGACTTTATATATTTATATTATATAATAAAGTAGATTTAATTAATTTACCAAATCTTGACTCAAATTGAGCCGACGTGGTGTGATGTAACCCATCAATTTACAAAGGCAGATAAAAGTTAAAAGTGAAAATTAATTTTACGTCAAAATTTTGTTTTAATTATTCCTCTTTTATGCAAAATCAACACCCTTTTCAGAAGCACTTTTGTGAAAGCGCATTTATGAAAGCCCTTTCATTTTTTTGGGGAAAGGAAAGTTTGAGTAAAGAAGATGAATTTATTTATTTATTTTTAATAGTTAAAAAAGCCATAAAAATTAATTTATTGCTAGGCTAAAGTCTACGTCTAATATATCCAATAACCCATGTGACAAGTGATGTGAAAACTCAGTCTCAACATTACATTTCATCAATTAAGGAATGTGTTATCTCACTTGGGGTAAGGTTGCCCCTTTTTCGACAATTGTCGACCTATCAATTATTAGATCATGATTCAACGCCATCATTTAAGAAACATATTATAGATGATTTAGTGGTCAATTAAAACTTGTGGACATATTACTCAAGAGGCCTTGAATTTGATTTATCTGGGTTATTAACACGGACGATTACTGAAGGGATTTATATGATTGCCAACTTCAAGATGCGTGCAAACCCGCGGTCAACAAAAAAAAAAAATTATCCTAACACTTTAAATAATGGTATAGCGAAGAACATCAATCCATCTGAACCATTAGAGCATCTCTAATGGTGCTCTTTATTTTAAAGAGCATTTTTATTGATTTTTAAATATAAAGAATAAAATTTTTATTCAAATCCAATAGACTCTTTAAATTTTAAGGAGAGAGAATATGATTTTTTTAAGAAAGAACTTAATAAGAGAGATGAATCATAAATAAAATGATAGAAATTTGTAATTTATTACTTAAAATTAAGATAGAGAATGAAATTTGACTCTTTAAATGTAGATAATCAAACCCACTCTTTTTAATTTATATTTAAATCAAAAGAGTATGTTGGACTTTTATTTATATAAATAAACTCTTTATAATAAAGAGTTTGGGTTATATACAGGGAGAACGACATTTTTCCACCCAAGGTTTGGAGAAGCGACACTTTCCCACCCTTCAAGTTTCAAAATAACACTTTTCCCAACATTCCTTAAGTTCGGTTATGTTTTCAGTTAATATTTTATTGAAAAGACGAAAATACCCTTAAATATTTGATTTTATAAATTCTTTATTATTTTTTAATTAGCCAAAAAGTCAAATATTGAAAAGTAAAAAAAGATAAAATAGTTAATCCTACCTAAAAAGTTTAGAAATAATGTTATGAAATTGTTTAAAGTTAAATAATTTTTATATTTATCTATTTATAAAGTCATCAATATTTCATCATTATTATTCAATAATCTACTAAATATCTAATGTTTTTCATTTTTACTAATTAACATAAAAAATCAAAATTTTTAATTAATTAAATAAACAAAAGAAAAAATGATATCTTTACACTTGAACTAATAAATAATCGAGTAAAGACTTTAACTTAACTAAATTTTAATTTATTATAAATTAATTAAAAAATATATTTTCATCTTTTCAATAAAATATTAATAGAAAAAACTAACAAAACCTGACGAATGGTGAAAAAGTGTCATTTTAAAACTTGACAGTAAAAAAATGTCATTTCGCTAAACCTTGGGTGGAAAAATATCGTTCTCCCTTAGGTAAAAAGTTATTTGAAGATGCTTTTAGATCATGGTCCAAAACCAATTAAACATAAAGGATCCTTTAGGTAAAAAAATCATTTGAAGATGCTCTGAGATCATGGTCCAAACCCATTAGACATAAAGGAGGTAACGTTACTACTGCTATGGCATATATACATGTGGACCCAGTTTCATTAAAGAATGAATAGTGAGAGTGTGTATGGAATTGGGAATTGGGATCTTCGCACTGTCACTTGTTAGCCCTTAAATTCTGACCATTTATATGGAGCGGTAGGTGGTCCTTTCACATTCTCACTCGCTCTGGCCTCGAATTGCGAGATGAAACAAAGCAAGAAAGAAAAAGTTTAATTTACCCCTCAAAGTTTTATTTATTATCTAATTTTTCTTTAAAGTTTCCAAAATAACAAAAAGTACCCTATTGTTAGTAAATAGTTGGAACTTAAGATCCATTTGATACTTTATTATTATTTTTTTAATAATAAAGATTATAGAATTAATTTATCAACATGGGTTTTAATTTCTAAAAATAAATTAAATCAAATTTTACAAAATAGAATAAGGATATATTTGAAATCTCAATACTTTAAAATAAACTCTTTTAAATTTTTATAAGAACTTTTAAAATATAATTAAACAACCTAGCAAATTTCAGCCATGTTTATAGCTTTAAATAAGCTTATATATTTTAGCAAGTAGATAATCTGATTTACAAACTGATATGACAAAAAATAAATGAAAGAGTAAATATAATGAGTTTGACTTTTCGTATTTACTTTTTTACTTATTTTCTATTACATTAGTTTGTATATAAATCTTTGTAAGATTTGTTTGTATACCTTATTCCCTATCCTATTCCCTAAATATTTGTTTGTTTAATTATTTAGGAAATACTATTATATTTTTTAATTACTTTTAGACCCCTTAAGTTTATTAATTTAATTAAACACTCCTAGAAAAAAAAGTTTAAAAATTAACAAAAACACCTCCACACACCCATAGTTGTTAGATTCCGGCAACCACCAAATCTGTCTGCAGCGTAGAAAGCAGCAGGAATTAGTGGTAATTTGTTGATCCGCCGGGGCCTTTTAGGTCCAAATCCACAGTGGATCTAACCGAAAATATCAGATCTGGTTGTCGTTGACCAACAACGATGCCATATCTTTGGTCATCGCTAACGGCCAAATCTGGTATTTTGCGGCCGTCGACGGCTAGATCTGGCCTTTTCGGCTAGATATGTGGTAGATCTAGTCGGAAAAGGTCATGTCGATGCACGACCGGCCAGCTCCGACCGGTCTACGTTATAACGCCATTTTCTGGTCAGATTCGGGTAGTGGTGGCCCTAACTGACATCGGGTGGGTAGAGATGTTTTTGTTATTTTATAAAATTTGTATATATTGATGTATTTAGTTAAATTAGCAAATCCATGGGAAAATTTTACTTCGTAATACTCACCCTATTTAATTACCAAATATCATTCTTAAAATCTTATCCAAAATAATAAAACAAACACACCCTTTGTTATTTAAAAAAACAGGAGGACAATATTTATTATTGTATCAAATTTGAATGGTGTATGATTAACTCAAGAAAGAAAGAGCAAATAAAGATCACAGGTGAAAACGCCATAAATATCAATTGAATTTTCATGAAAAAGCAAGGACAGAAAAGTTTATGAGAAGAGGGCCTCTTTCTACATCCAGGCTTTCTCTTTTGGTTTCAGAATGAAAAGAATTAATTGGAGTTGGTGAATAAATAAAGTCATCTCCTTCACTTTCTCTTTCTCTTTCTCTTTCTCTTCAATCATAAAGCACTCGATTGCAAAATCATTTGGTGAGTACATCATCCTCAGAATTTTTTATTTGTAAAAAGAATGAGAGAGAAAATTTTAAAGTTGGCTCATAAATAAAGAGAAAAAAAAAAAAAAATATATCTCATTATTTTCTTAAAATTTTTAATTTAATTTTTATTTTATATTCTTTATGATATGTCATTCTTGAGAATGCTTTGGACAATTCTATCTTCCTTGTCTCTGTCAAGAACACAACATTTATTACAAGAGGAGAAGGAATTAATTTAAAAAAAAAAATAAAGTAGGACTTTTTTTAAAAATAAAATAAAATTGAGATACCCTTTAATAATGAGTAATATAAACAAAAATTTCAATTTTCAATACAAAAAATATTAGACTATTTTTTTTTTTTATAAAACTTTTGCTAATGATAGTAAACGATTGAATTATATATTTGGTTCTCTTGTAAATAACATCTCTTTTTGTCGTTAGATAGTATGGACGAATATTAAAAGACAAAAACCTAGTGCAACTTTAAAATAAAATTTAAAATTTTATTTATTATTGTCTATTGATGTCATCTAATAGGTGTTCGTTTTAAAAAATTACGTGTGTTTATAGTAATTTTCTTATGTGTACAAACAGTCGCAAAAAAAAAAAAAATCAATCTAATATTGCTCCATTTTGGTCAATAAGCTAATTTAATTTTATAGCTTTAAAATAAATTTGGTTAACCCAAGTAACAATTAACTTACACAACGGTCAAACAAGTTATAATTATAAAATCTGAGAAAACATATCAGTCTGTAAGAAAGGGTTTGCATAAAAAATTTATTTATGAAGTATTATTCCTTAGTCAATAATCCAATCAAAGGAATAAGGGAATGGTTGTATCGAACTTCTTTAATTCCCACTTTTGTGAAGTAGGTAAACTTAAAAAAAAGAGAAAAAGAAAAATTCTTTGTCTTACTTTGTAATTAACTTAATCAATTAAGCAGGACATGAATGAGAAAGGAAAGGCGTAATTATATATGTATTTTTTTTTTAACCGGGATATCCGACCTAGTTTGCGTACACCTCAACTAATACCGGAGTCTATTAAACACTCTACAAGCCTAAAAAACTAGATAAACCATAATTTTATCGTGATAGGTGGTCTCAAAGTTTGAACCCAGAAACTCAAGGAAGATATAATTATATATATGTACATTTTCCTTTCTTGCCAAGGCTGGTAATTATTAGTTCAAGAATCCCTCAAATTTCCAAATTAAAATTCTCCTTTTGGAATCTAAGAACAAGAAAACAATAATAAAATTAATTGATTAATTTTTATGAGTTCAATAACAATTGATTATGGATGTGTTGATGAAGAATTAAAATTAAACCAAAATTATTCTGAAAATATTATAATAATTTAACTAACCATTGGGCATTTGAATATATTTATTGTTTTTTTATTTAATGAACATTTTTTTTTTTTTTTACTTGAAAAATAATTTTCGATTATTTTATTCAATACATAATAATTAAGAATTGGGTTCTTTTTTAACTATTTTTTAATTTTTAATTTTTATTTAGATTAAATAATACTCAGTAACTTCTAATGTCTACCTTGTACATTCAATTTAGATGTTAGTACCTAAAGCTCCATTAATGATGTGTTCCCACGTGCCTCAATTTGTAAGATATAACTACGAAATAGTGTTGTACAGTTGATGTTGAATTGAACGTTGAAACGTTATTGTGATCATTTAATACCGAATTGAGCGTTGAAAAGGTCATCGTTGGCCATGACATTAAGAAATAATTGATTTGTTGTACAATTTCTTCTCTCTATACCGCAAATTAAGCGTTTAAATCAAGGAATCGATCCAACATGAGCCTTCAAACTGAGGAACTTCTTTGATTGTGACCACCAAAATATATTGATTTTAACCATAAACAAGAAGAAATTTAAAACACCATGTCATTCAATTAGTAAAACCCTTTACTTTATAGTACTGAACCTTTATTTAACTTTATTTTTTAAATAAATAAAAAAAGGTCTAACAGTTTTAAGTACCCCATTAAAACCCTTAGAAAAATACTGGCTTAATGTTAAAGAGTGTCAGAGTGTCAATACTTAGGAATGTCCAGTGCCGATGTTGACAACCCTATAAACCCTCCTGAACGTTCTCGTTTCGCAATAGAGTTTTTCTTGATGATGAAATTACCAGGTTCTAAGCAGCGAAAGCACGTATTTATATTTTCAACCAAAAAACCATCATTAGCCGGATGGTAAAATTGTGGGTTATTTAGAGATTTTGTGTTCGAGTCATACAAAGTGATATTCTATCATATTTGTGATTTACCTGACCTATTGAGCTTGTAGGGTGTTCAATGGACCACATAAATTTTATATTTTTAATATTGTTTACTAGTAAACTGTTTACCAGCATCATCCATCACCACTTAATGAAGAGGTACATAATACATAAATCCATAAAAGAGATAGTCTCTATTCGTAAGAATAATTGTGACTTACTTGACCCATTGTGCTTGTAGGGTGTTCTTGTAAAATGTTCAATGAATCCCGAGAATTTGACATTTCTAATACCGTTTACTAGCAAATTGTTTAACACGGTCATAGATCTATCATCATTTAATGAAGAGAGACATAATACATAAGTCCATAAAAGAGATAGTCTGTATTCATAAGAATAATTGTGACTTACCTGACCCATTGTGCTTGTAGGGTGTTCTTATAAAATGTTCAATGAATCCCGAGAATTTGACATTTCTAATACCGTTTACTAGCAAATTGTTTAACACGGTCATAGATCTATCATCATTTAATGAAGAGAGACATAATACATAAGTCCATAAAAGAGATAGTCTGTATTCATAAGAATAATTGTGACTTACCTGACCCATTGTGCTTGTAGGGTGTTCTTATAAAATGTTCAATGAATCCCGAGAATTTGACATTTCTAATACCGTTTACTAGCAAATTGTTTAACACGGTCATAGATCTATCATCATTTAATGAAGAGAGACATAATACATAAGTCCATAAAAGAGATAGTCTGTATTCATAAGAATAATTGTGACTTACCCATTGTGCTTGTAGGGTGTTCTTATAAAATGTTCAATGAATCCCAGAATTTGACATTTCTAATACCGTTTACTAGCAAATTGTTTAACACTCATAGATCTATCATCATTTAATGAAGAGACATAATACATAAGTCCATAAAAGAGATAGTCTATTCATAAGAATAATTGTGACTTACACCCATTGTGTAGGGTGTTCTTATAAAATGTTCAATGAATGAATTTGACATTTCTAATACCGTTTACTAGCAAATTGTTTAACACCGTCACAGATCCATCATCATTTAATGAAGAGAGACATAATACATAAGTCCATAAAAGAGATAGTCTCTATTCATAAGAATAATTGTGATAATGTCTACACTTAGAAACACATGTGGATTCACATTGTGCATGAATTATTATTGAGGTAAGTGAAGAGAGTGGGGAAAAGGGAATTCTATTACTTGTGTTATCTCTCTTTCTCTCTGTGTAAAATTTTAACCCTTTGTCTCCCAAGAAGCAAAGCAAAAATTTCCTAACCAAACAATTAACCCTTTTGCAATTTGCGTGTATTGACTACTTGTAGAGAAAAGGAGAGATGATGAGATTGAGAAAGGGTTTTAAAGAGATATAAAGACACTCCCTTTGTTGAAGTGTCCTTTTCATTTAAATACTCTCGAGATGGTTGAAAATAAATAAATAAATAAATAAAAAAGGAAGATCCAAATCCCTTCCTTCTCTCTCTCTCTTTAACTTTCTCTCTTCTCTTTGCTTCCACAATTCTTTCTATACTCTTTTTTTGTTTGTCTATTATCTTTTGCATACCACCACATGTGTCTCTCTCTCTTTAAGGATGTTTGTTTTCTTGAACTAGAAAATCTTTTTCTCTTCTTCTTCTTCTTCTTCTTTGTCATTTGCCACTCTTTTTAGGTTTTTTCATGAGGGGTTTTTTGAGATTTTTCAAAAGTAAGTCTGTTTCTTGATTCATTTCTATCATATATTCTTCTCTTTACACCACTCTTTATAGGTTTTTCATTCTTGGAAGTTTTCAAATTATGTCTAAGAGATGAATGGTTTCATGAATCATCATTCCGAGTCAAATTCCTGAGCTTTGCACCCACCACATATCTCTTTTTAGGTTTTTCTTGAGGGGTTTTTTGAGAGTTTTTAAAGTATGTCTAGAGAAGGTTGGTTTAATGAATCATCATCTTCTTCTTCCTTGAGTCAAATTCCTGATCTTTCTTTACGAATAAGACCTCCAAATAGTGCTCCTTCTTCAATTTGTGCTGCCGCAAATGAAGCAGAAGAAGAAGATTCGACCTTTGATATTTGGCGAAATGACCTAAAATCTCACAGTGATACCTCCATTAAAGCTCGTGAACAAGCTGCTGCAGCAGACACTGAGCTCTCTCTCGCCAATCCGACCCCCTTCGACCTCGAGGCCAGAGAGCCCCTGGAGAAGAAGAAGAAGCATACTTGGAGCGGGAACCGATAACAATACTGTTCGTCATCCTGCCCAAATGAATCATCTCAATCGTGGAATTTCTCTCCTTGATGTTTCGGGACTCAAACCCATCAAAGGGATTCCAGTTTACAACTTGCCATATTTTGAAGCTCAAAGATCAGTGGATCCTAATAAATTTCGATTCTATCAAATCCCATATTCTTCATCTTCATCTTCACCTTCTATCCTCGGCTCAAGAGATAACAACAACAATAATAATATGAGCTCGTCTTTCGGAGGTTATAGATCAATTCTAGGAGCTGCTGCACCGAGGTTTAACAATGGGATATCATCTATGGAGCCGGAGTTTCAATATGGAGTTGGTTCTTCGGAGTTATGGAATTGCAAGATTAGATCAAGATTCATCCCAAATAAGCTTAACCAAAACAAAAGGAACACGAGGGCTCCAAGAATGCGTTGGACTAGCTCTCTTCATGCTCGTTTTGTTCACGCAGTAGAGCTCCTCGGCGGCCATGAAAGTAAATCTTTCATCTCCTATCTCTTCTTTCATTTTTATATACAAATTTTGTCTCTAATCTTTGCCAGTTTATCTTCATAGGGGCAACTCCAAAGTCAGTTCTTGAGTTCATGGATGTCAAAGATCTAACTCTAGCTCATGTCAAAAGCCATTTACAGGTAAATAAAATCCTTCAAAAATTGTTCTCAAATAAATAAAAGGTACTTAAAAACCTTTCTTCTAAACCCCAATTCGGAATTAGAATCCCATCAAACCCTAGAATCGTCTCTCTATAACCTCAATAACAAACCAGTTTGAATCGATCATTCCACTAATTGATCATGATATTCGAAAAAAAGGGTAATTGAATTTAGAAGTATATTTACTCTCTGGAAAAATGTTTAAGAGCTGTGAATGAATGATCACCATTAGCATCAGGCACAGAAGCCGATGAATGAAAGGAATGAACAGTGGACTGAGTTAACTTGTTGTGAGATAGAGGACAACTTTAACTTTTGAAAGAGAGAGAAAAAAGTGGCATCATTGCTCAATAATACAGGCAATTACTGTCCTTACCAAACATCAACCTCGTGGGTAATAAACAAGTCAAACACATATTCACTGGGATTTTTTCTTTCTTTTTTTATTCATTTATATATTCCTTTTTAAGAATATTTTTTTGTTTTCAAATTTATTTATTTGGTCTCATTTCTGGGTTGCAGATGTATAGAACTGTTAAAAGCACTAACAAACCTGGAGCTTCTTCAGGTAAGAAGTAGTGCAGAGGTTTCAGCTTTTGTTTTTGACCTTATTTTCCAGTACATTTTGGTATAATTTTGAAGATTCTCTACTCCATTTTGTGAATTATTTATAGATATTAATTAATCCTCGGTGTAAAAATATATTTATATGTATGCATGCTTCATGCTTTGTCATAATATAATTTACATGTATGCAAGCATGCATGCTTATGTTTGAGAAAAGGAGTGGGACAAATTCAACTTTTCATACCCTCCCTCACCCTTGGCGTGTAGGCTAGGGTTCAAACCCGTCACCGTTACTGATACCATGATAAATAGGTTTAGGTAGAATTCATTCTCAAAAGCTAGTTTAAAAGATGAGAGAGTTCAACTACATGTATATATATATATATATACACTATAGAATTGACATAACAAAAATAAAATAAACAATTTGTTCCTCCTATGGACATCTGGATCGTTTTTAAAAATGGATACATTGATTGACACTGGTTAACAATTTATTATTGTCAAATAATGTTAAAAGATAGAATCTTAACTCAGTCTTTACACATTGATTTATACTACAATATTCGTCTTTTAACGTGAATCGGTGCAATTGTACATGAGACTAAGATTTGTTAAACTATGGATGTTAATTTGTCTAAAGATCTAGATTATGCCTAATTTGATTTGTATTATTGGGTTTATACATATATATATATGATCAGGCAATGAAGATTTCTTGTCAGTAGCAGCTTCTCTTCATCAAAATGATAACTGTTTATTCAATGAGAGTGGAGTTTCAAATGTGTCACCGGAATATGACAATGGTGACCCTTCTAATCTAAGGAATGAATCATCTAGGTAATCTTTCTCTTGATCTCTCTTCATTTATTATTAATTGTTGATTTAATCTTTTTCTTTTGAAAACATCGACTTCATTCACATCTCAACATCGAAAGTACGAATTGATAGAAGTTCAGGTATGCTAATTCAATTGGGTAGGTCTAAAATTTTGTTTCAACAATGATAATCTAAGCATTACAAGCTCATCAAATCTAACCCGCCAATGGATAGTCTAGTGGTAAGGGCGAACCAAGGAGTTGTGCATGAATTTAACTTACAGTTCCAAATTCGATTATGTACTGGGCGCAAAGATAACACCTTTGCCATTATTTGCTTGGGGGCTATGGCGGTGGGTTGCTAGGAGTGGTGCATGGTTTAATTGAATATATTTTTATATATGTGCATGAGTAACTAAAAAATAATTAATTTTAACTTTGTAGATTTAACGGTCACATGAAATATCACTAAAATATAACAATCACATTTTTTTAAATTAGTTTATTATAAAAAGTTTAGATCAAAAGAGAATCCTCGTAATCTCGAATATAATCTCTAGATGAGTTATTCTTCATGAATAATTGATTAGTTTATGGATTTTATTTTATTGCAGTGGAGGAGGGGATTGGCTACAAAACAATTCAGGTAATCTGGATGAGCATAGATCAGAAACTAGAATATCTGAAGAACAATCACCTGGATTTCGATCTCAGGTAACTTAACAAAACCCCTTTGTTATATTTTTAACCACTAATTATAAACTTGTATTTGTTCACGTAAAAGTTTAGATTAAGAGGGAATCTTGGTTCATCGAATTTAGCTTCAATAAACAAAAGAAAGTGAAGGGAAAATGCAAGAAAATTTTGTCAAATATGAAGTTCATCTCTTGGAAGTGCTTAAATTTGCTTAACAAGAGTTTTATTTGCATGCAGGGAAGCACTTTTGCTCAACCCAGAAGCACTTTTTCTGAACCCAGTTTAGTTGTTCATGAGCAGAATCCAAGCTTAGAGTTCTCCTTAGGAAGATCCAACCGCTGCAGCAAAGAACATGACTGAACTAAGTAAATTAATTATCATATCTTATATATAATTATATAACTATATTATATATTGATGCCAATTTCTTGATAAAAGAAATAAATACCAAAAAAAAAAAAAAAAGAAGAATAGGGTATTGTATACAATTAACTTTGCTAGTCATTTTCTGAAAAGTTGCATGCATGTGTGTGTTTGATTAATTTATTATATTTTTGTTTAATTTTTTTTATTCTTTTGAATTAATTTTCAATTAGTGGGGTCAGTTGGGTCATTATCCATAATGTGAAAGGGCGACATTAAAGGATAAAAAAATTTATCAGTTTACTTTGTGATAAGCTGTAAAGCAATGGATTGAGTTGTTTTATTTGATTAATTGTTTTTCTTTTGCAAATGCAAATTATTGCATCCATTTACGTGGAATGTTTCATTCACATTTTTTTCCATCAAAGAACGTTTAATAAAACTTTTGGACCCACAAATTTGGAATATCTTATTTTTAGGCAATTCACAGGTTTTAATGAGCAATCAATATTTTACGATCATTTTCATGGATAAAGTTGAAGCTCTTTAAAGTTTTTAATTTGGATAAAGTGCTAACATTTGCCTAATTTTGATTGAATTGTCTATATCAAAATTAGATTTTGTGTTGAGATTGTGGGGTGCATTTTGTCTAAAGGCTTAATCTATTTAGGTGAAATCCAAAAATTGGAAGAGTCAACTATTTTTTATAAATGTTTGTTGTTTGATATGCAATAATACTAGATGTACAAACAAATCTTATAAAAATTTGTGTATAAACTAATATGATATAAAATGAATGAATGAATGAATATAAAAAATCAAACTCATCATATTCACTCTTCCATTTATTTTATGTCACATCAATTTATACACAAATCTTTGTAAAACTTGTTTGTACATGTAACATTACTCTTTGATATGAATCTGAGTGAGGGCTACTTAATTACAATGAGTATTAATGCTTCATTTAATGAAAATATATACGAGGTTAACTATGACCAAAGATCTTGCGTATGAGTTTGGAGTGAGGTAATTATCAAGTATACTCAAAAAAATATATATAACGAAATAGAAAATAAAATTTTTATAAGTTATGTAATATTAAAAGTGCTTTATAGAAATAATTGTTTTTTTCAAATTCTGTTTTTCATAAAAATAAATAAATAAAAGGAACGGAAAATCGAAGCTAAATATATTACATGCACAAAACGAAGTTCAAATAACAAATCATCACGAATAAGGGCATTTTAGTTGACAACTTATTATACAAAGGCCCAAAATTAAAAAAAAAAAACCTTATTTCCATAAAATCCTATAATATTTTTGGAAAAAGATTGACTCACAACCCTATTTTATAAACTTTCTCTCACAACCCTTACCTGACAGTCCACAATTGGTCAGCTTGCAATTGCACGGATGGAACCTATAGCGAGTAGACGAAACCTATTTGTAAACTGGTTAATTGTGAGCTGCCAAGTAAGGGTTGTAAGCGAAAGTTTATAAAATTAAGTTGTAAGTGTAATATTACTTAATATTTTTTGGCTAAACCCTACGACCCAGAAGTTCCAGAAGAAAAGTCCTGTAATTCCCAGAGGTTTCTGACTGAACTGCATCATACAATGGCTTTTTGTATTTCTTCATGTAATCCGCTTTTATATATTGCATATCGATCTCGGTTCTTGTCACAATTATCCTTGTCAGCGTTTTTTCATCCGTTCCTATACCTTTCATCGCCCTGTGTAGTAACTGCAAATTTTCCAACAAAATCATAATAATTAGTAGCTTAAATTACCAGAGAGGTTTTCGAATTTTAAATCACCATCTCAGTCGGGCATCCCTGTCCCTACCTGCCTGGATTACGATCCTTAAGACTACTATCTCGCAACATAAGACGGTAAAATGGATTCCATCAGTGCCATTTAAGAACTATTGCACCATGACAATAGTGACTTGAACTTCACTATCAACAATTTAGTCTAAAAATATAAGGTTTTTTATGGTACGCAAATGCCTTAAATATTAATCTCGCTCGGAAAAATTTGCTAGACTATGACTGAAATGGCTTTGAGTTGAGCATTTCAACTCCAAAGAGAAAATAAATAAGCATTTTACGGCTTCGAGTTAAATAAGTCTTCGTTTAAGATGTAAACTTTTTTAAACAAAGCTCAACTTCACAACTCATGGTGATCTCTCTTTATATTAATTTTCATTAAATAGTATATCTCGCAACTCCTAAGTTATCTCCCCTGGCCACTCCGACACGAACAAGAACATATGTCTCAGAATATCTAAGCTCTTTTATATGCATTAACTAAGAAAATACCTTTGCGAAGTACTTCCCTGGATTCTGTGCGCATTGTAAGATTGTTAAGAGAGCAAACTCAAAAAGTCCTGATGTTTCCTTCTTCACTGCCTGATAAAAACGAACATGACAAACATCAGCGATAATTCCGATTGGAGAAATAAGATGTTGGGAAAGTTTAGGAGACGTTTGCTCAATTATGGGTTTTTTTTTTTTTGGTTTTTTGTGGTTTTGTTTTCAAAGAATGAAAAATGTAAGTTAGAAATTCAATTTTGCATTTTCAAGATTTGAAAAAGTGTGTGATGTTATTATTTGAAAATAAATTCAATAAAGCGTGTTTGGTAAAATTTTTTGAAAATATAAAAAAGAATAGTTTTAATATATCATTAAAATGTTTTATTAATACTTTAAACACTTTTTAAATCAAATTAAAATTATTCAACAAAAATCAATTAAAAGAAGTAAAACACCTCCAAACTATATTCTCATTTTGACAAAAGAATCCTAAAATGCAAAATCAATAAAAGTTGTTTCCCTATCTTATTACTTTTCATCATAATAAGTAAAGACATGATTTTGTGTTTTCTGAAAACAAAGAATGAACAACAAACAAACAAGTACCTTCTGAAGTGAGCTTCCATGCTTATTATATAAATTAGCAACTTCAGCCAAATGAGCCCTGCTTCGTTCACTGAATATCCGGATGAAAGTCTTCTCATCAGTTCCAAATCTCTTCTCCCCAGCTCTGTAGAGAGCATTCGCATCACTTTCAGCCGTCTGCTTATTAACTAGCGGATTTTCGTCAAATGGTGGGCTTACATATGCAAGTAAAAGCTGCACCAATATTACTACCCAAGTCATCAACAATTCTATTTACATGTATAAAGCGGCATATCAAGGGAACCCAGATTGAGAGGTTTACAAATTGAAACACACAGCTTACATTGAGTATCCCAAATATGAATAAATTTTGACTAAATATCGGAGTAATGCCATGGAGATCAGAAGATTTTTAATCTCTTAAAACTCGCCCTGGCCAGGCCTAGCACAGGTACTCCACCAATTGGAAAAATAATTTTATTTGCAGATTTACTCAAGGCTAGAATCTACTTAGTATTACAGTGAGTATATGTCCAGGGTACCAGAACAAGACCGACTAGACAGTGAGTATTTCTATGTCCCGAGCACCAGAACAAGACCGACTAAAATTAATCTATGAAACAAGTAGCTGACAAATTAGAAGTGAAATTAGCACAATTTAATAAGACCTTGGGCAGTTTGCTTCTAATCCTCACAGAGCTACATAAAATCAATTAGCAAGAGGTCTACGATTTCATGAATTGCTAAAACAATCCCAATCAACCTCCCTCATAATGAGGAGTGGATTATTACTACTTATACTAAAACAGATTGTCATCTAGATTCATCAGCAGTTGAATAGGTGAAGGACAGTTCTTATTCAGTTATACTTAAATAAATCTGAAATAAGAAAGTGCAACAAGAATGCTACTGAAAATTACAAATGAATGAGGTGGTTAACTGTAAACTTTCTCAAGACTGTTAACAAAACAAGGCAACCAAACATTACTGCTCCATAGCACACAGATTCTTAGAGAAAAATAGACAAAGCCAAGATCGAAGAGAAAGAGATTTTACCTTTTTATGATCACCAGAGGTGCGACGTTCAATATCATATTCAAGTTGAATCCCAGTCTTTGAAACGTAAATTTGTTTAATCGTTTGAATCTGAGATGGCGTGCGAGAACAAATTACTTCAGTGGCACATTTTAGATCGTTCCCAAGTGCCGTCTTGATTATCATTGCATCACGTGTTGCTGGGTCATGCATCCAGAGCAAAACAGCCATCTAATGTTTAAAAGAAAAAAAAAAATATATAAGATACAAATAAACACAAAGGAAAAGAAAATAATCACTATTCTTCAATTTAATAACAAGTAATAAACAATTACACATTCCTTACAAAATTTTTAAAAATAAATTTATTAGTAAACTAGAATAGAATTGAGACGGTTTCTCCACGGTAATTGAATAAATGTCATCATTGAATGTAAACCTCCATGTATCAGAATAGCAGAAAAGAAATTATGGGTCGGTATCACAATGGTACCTCCAAGTCACCTGTAAGCTCTGACTCCAAACGTTTAAGAATGTCTTCTTTTTGCATAGCATAGTATTCTCGTTGGATTTCAGCACGTTGTCTAGCATCTCGATGGGCGAGAATCTCAATTACAACACTTGTATCACATCCAAATCCTACAACCAATCAATTGAGCAAATACATTAGAACCAATGCGCTATGTAAAATTGCTAGTTTTCTAACAAAAACATTATATATATAATTTACGACAAGGGGTGTTACTTAATCCAAATAACTTAAGTTTTAGCTGATCTAATCTTTCTCTGTTTTCTTCACCCCATGTTTTATTCATGGTGCTTTAATAATAATAAGAAATAAGACCACCCTCCAAGTCACTCTTTACTACCATTCACACTCAAGGCCTTTAACATTTGAGAAACTGGATCTCCAAAACTAATATTTCAGTCAAATTCCTAATCATAAATGCTGAACGATCATATTACACCATCCCAGGTAATCAGTACATAAACAATTCTCCTCCGCATCGTTACAGGCACTTAATAAACCTGCCAGTCTATAATTACGGAAAATAATCATTTACTGTTGTTCCGGTCAGCAAACAAGAGCTGGAACCAGAATTTACCAAAACCGTCCAGTCAATTTTCAGGAAGCAAAAAACAAGAGGCATTTTCACAAACAACTTTATCACTAAAATCTTCTATATTTTCTCCTTTCTTCCCCCTAAATGTTAAATTTTTTTTACATACAACCCTAACTAACTATACCTCAAACATCAAACAGAAAACAATATTCTCAGGATAAAAACGTATGCTACATAAACCACATTTCACATTTCCACTCTAAAACTTTAAAATTTTGCAAAAACACATCTACCACGACAAATACTTCCAATTAACTAACTATACTTCGATAACCAAATCCAGAAGATCATTCTCAGGATAGTCAATTTCCAATGTAACATTTACATCTGCCACATACGTCACAATTACCTTCTACCCTAAAACTCTATAAATTTGCAAAGATGCACCTAATCTGACAAATACTTCCAATTAACTAACCACACCTCAATAATCAAATCGAGAATAACAATCTCGGATATTCAATTCCTCAAATTATTATTGAAATCTGCTACATGCGCCATAATTAAATTCCACCCTAAAACTAAAGAATATAGCAAAAATAAACCTAACATGAGAAATACTTCCAATTAAATCAGGAGAAGAAGAAGAAGAAGAAGAAGAGAACCTTTGAAGGCACGGTGAAGCCGCATGGCGTCCTCTCTCGCCGAAGTCTGACCAGTGAGGATTAAAGTTGACATTTTCTTTTTCCTTTTTTTCTGCAACTCAAAATTTTTCGACGAACAACTGCTTCTGCCTTTATTATGTTTGAAAGAAATAATCCCGGCTTTTTTTGCACGTTTCCTATTCTATTTGGAGGGTTTGTTTCGGTATTTTTGTACTATCTTATACCTATCATATCCAAAATACATATTTATTCTCCTTTTCCAAAAATCATATTATATTTTATTCAACTATTTATAAACCCTTTAATATTTATTAATTTAACTAAACACCCCCTAAAATCACTTTAAAATTTGACAAAAATACCCACATCTACCCACATTTACCAGATTTCAACTACTACCATCGAAAGATAGTCAAAATCTGGTATAATGACCCACTACTGGTTGAATATAGTCGGTAGTATATCGATCTAGCTTTTTTTGACCAAATCTACCGTGGATCTGGCTTAAAAAGACCAGATCTTTGGTCTTAGCTAGTCATTGAAGACCAAATGTGGTCAAATCTGGCCATCAACGACCAGATCTAACCGTAGATCTGGCCTTTTCTGGCCAAATCTACGATGGATTTGGTTGTAAAAAACCATATCAGCGCACGACCAGCTAGATCCAACCTTACCGTGAGTCGACATGATCTACCACCCCCGACGGTGGTGGCCGATTGCCGGTATTTAATGGGTGAGTGTGGGTGTTTTTGTTAATTTTTAATATTTTATTACAAAAGTGTTTAGTAAATTAACAAACTTAAGGAGATGTTTTTGTTAATTTTCAAATCCTACCTCGTAATAACCACCAAACTCTTACTTTTTCAAAAATCATATCCAAAATAATAAAACAAACACACCCCAACCATTGTTAGTGGCCAAGATCTGACCGTCATTGACAACTAAATCTTTGACCGTAGATCTGACATTTTCCTGCTAGATCCATGGTGGATTTAGTCGAAAAATGCCAGATCGGTGCACGATAAGCCACATCTAGCTGGATGCACCATTTCGGTAGATTCCGACTACCTTTCAATGGTGGTGGCTGACTGCCAGGAATATGTGGGTAGATGGGAGTATTTTTGTCAATTTATAAAATTTTATTGTTTGGAGTGTTTAGTTAAATTAACAAACCTATAAAGTTAAAAAAATCTAAATATTTTGAGTTGAATATAATAGGATTGAATTTTGAGAATATTGAAACAAATATATATTTTGAATAGGATTGGATATGTTAGTATTTTGAATAGGGAAACAAACATAGCCCAAGATATGATCGTCATTAACGACCAGATATTTGGCCATAGATCTAGTTGAAAAATGCCAGATCGGTATACTATCAGCCAAATTCAACCGATCGTGCGTCATTTTAGTGACTTTTAACCATCTTTTGATGGTGGTGGCCGATTGTCGACATTTTAATCTTTTTATTTTATCTTCTTTACTCCTCTAAAATTAATCGAGAATAAAAAGTGAATGAGTTTAGCATAATAAGGTGAGGAATGAAGTACAGCATTGGTAAAATGGGCTTCCAAAAGCCATAGAAATTATTGAATGAAAGGCCATTACAATATTTGTTTAATTTAGCAAAAGTTTAGGAAGAAAAGAAGAACTTCTAGTCACATACGTTAATGACGTGGCAGCAGATGAGACACCTCAGCTACATATACTGCCACAAGAAACCGACATCTGTCCTCTGGCAAATTCAAAAGTAAGACTTCTTCCAGTCCAATCCTCACTCACGTCGCCGCATATCAGCCACAAATTGCTACATATGCCACGTGTCAGCCATACACATAACTCTTTCGACTAATGTATTCACGTGACGTTTTTACTTTTTACAAAGAAGTTTCGCGACGCCAGCCTGAGGTGCCGTATTCTCTTTTTGTTTAGATTAATTTAATCACAAAACAAATTATTATATGAGAATTTCTCAAGAAAAAAAAAATCTAAAAATATTTTACCAAATATTTTATGTCCCAGAATAATTATTAATAATTGATTTTTATGTATTATCATGCTACTACTAGTACTTGGTACTAAAAAATAAAATAAATAAAAAAGAAAAAAATACAATAAATGAACATGACACTTTAATACATACCTTTTTTAAATGCTACCATATGAAATAGGCAGGAGAGTAATTAAAGTATACCCAATGGGATCATTTACTATGAAATTCTAAAATTATTAAAAGTAATAATATATTTTATAGTAATTAATTAACACTATTAAAATTTATATTAACCACACTAAAATTAATAATATTTTATCAACTCTATTAAGATATTTCGAAATTCAAAAATATCTTTATTTTTTTTTACATTTTCCTCTTTCTCGGTGCTTCTCTTCTACTTTATTCTTCTTTTGATTAGATTAATAAAAAGATTATTCCTTCAAAAGTTACAATATACAATAATGCTCATATACCAATTTAGATCTTTTAATCTCGTCAAGTGAAAATCTTTATTACGGCCTTGGAATTATTTACATACATGTATGAATTATGTATAATAATAATAATAATAATTATTATTATTATTATTATTATTGTTATTATTAATAAACTATCATAAATAAATGGAATTTTTTATTATAATATTTTTATTTCCTAGTGATGAATGATTATTAATTCATATTAATCAAATTTGGAAAGTCAAATTTTATTTTTCATATAAAATAATTAATTTAATTTCAAGTTTATCCATAAAGAGCATAAAAGGAAACACAAAGGAGAGTGCAACTTCTCGGTGTAGAAACTAGAAAGAGGAAAAAAAATATGTATTAAAGAAAAATTTAAATTTGAGTTATAGTTACAGGTTGTGGCATTGAGACTTGAGAGGCCTGAAACTGAGTCTTCTTGAGCTGTATTTAAGCGCTAATTTTAGTAAATTCTTGTGTATTCAGCAGCTGTCTGTAATCATCTTTGAAATTGTAAATCATTTTCTTTATTTTTTCAGTTTCTCTCTATTCGTCAATCTACGCCATTGACAAAATCCTTTGAGAAACTCAGATAACGATACCGAAATTCAACTTCGTTTGATTTTAAGGGGAAAAAAAAGGCGTAGTCATCTTGTATTGTTGTTGTTATTAGTATTATCACTTTCGTTTTATTTGAAGTGTATTTGGTTTGATTTTGAAATATGGCGGTTCATCAAATTTCGAGTTCTGAAACGACGTCGTTGATGTTGACGTCCGGCGCGAGCGGGCGGATAAACGCGCTGTTTTCTCGTCGCGCGTTGAGGTGTCTTATCGCGATAATTAATGCGGTTATCGTGATATTTTTGGTTCCGTTTCGGTGCTGGAAACGGTGCGTTATGATTAATTTATCGTCGGAGAAGAATAACAAGGAGTTGGAGAAGAATCTTCAGGAGAGCGGTTGCAGCAGAAAGAGCGGCACCGCAGTGCGTGTGCCGGCGAGGATTTTGCCGTGGAGAAATGGGGGCGGTGGTTTGGAGCAGGAGGTTGTGGCGAGGAGATCGTTGGCGGTTAGAAGAGTTTTACAGGATGATTGTGACGGTGGATATGAAAATTGTTACCAGAAAATTAAGAGAGATTTTTCACTTTTTGTTACTTCAAGAGGTGATACGTTGTTCACACAGTCTTGGACTCCGATTTCGGTTAATGTCAGGTTCGTTACTTAATCATTTTTATGTTAATTTTCATTATCATTGTCATGGAAAGATTAATTTGTGTGAAATTTGTTGATTAGTTTGCCGTGTGGTTTGTCAATCACTGCGTAAATATTTTGAATTTTTGGTGAATTTTTCCAGCTATATCAACTTATGTGTCATGTACATATTCCACGTTTTGCATACTGTGTTTGTGATTGACATGTAGATATGTGATTATGCATGCAGAGCTTTGGATGTAAAGGTGGAATGTATAATTAAGGAAAGAGAAAAGGTTTCTGACAAGAAATTTATCATATTTTTTTAATGATATTTTTGTTGTTGGAAAATGTTTTTCATGGTCATTCAGGGGTATGTTTTGCTTTTTGACTTCTTGTTATTAGTTTTTTTCAATAAAAAAAATTGGCGTAATTTGGGATGAGGAAGTGGCAGATAGAGATTAGATTACCTAAATATTCTTCTTGCAAGTGTCACCCTCTTTAGATTTGAATATTAGAACTTAAAAAACCTTGACGCTCTGTATCACATTCATCCTTTGGTTTGGCAAAATGGCTGAAGTTCCAACATGGAGCATACAGGTATATTCTTTCTTATCCCAAATCACCACTGTTAAAATCGATGGGCACTATGATATCGGAAAGGAATATCATTGTCAGCATGTATTGATTGTTATAATTCTCAGTATACAGACCGTGCCCCGAGGATTACAGTATCCAAGGGAAGCTTTGGCTATTTGCTTCACGCCTGGTCCCCCTCCCAGTGTCTGGACCACAATTTTTTTTGACTCAGAGGTCTAAGAAAGTTTACCCTGTATGGAAGATTTTGAAAGAAATAAAATGGTACTTGTTTAGCTTTCATTCTGCAGATTGAAACCGGATTTGAGAACTAGTTTTTTCACACTTCTTTTATTATGGGCTTGCAAAATTTAAAATAATAGCAGTGAAGAAGGGAACTGGTTTTGAAGAGAATGTAGAATGATAGGGAGACAGTCTATGCCTCCATTGTGTATGTGGTGTCCTTTGGTTAAACGATGAACTGTGTCTCATGTTTATGGTAAATGGTAATAACTTAACACTCATGCCTCTCCTTTTCGTTTAGACTTTTATATCTAGGTCTTGAATGATTAGGTAAGCAATGCAATGGTAAAAGGACCTGGGTATTTGGCACATGCTACACTTAAAACATGGCATATAGACTTTTCTGATTGTGAACCATGAAAAAAAGGTAATAACACTAAGAAAGCACTGTTTTAAACTTGAAAAAGGCCAGAGTTTAGTGTGAGGCGCTTTGGTGCATGAACATTTTGACAAGGGATCTCCGCATCTGTTAATGATGCATTTTGCTAATATTAACCAAGAGAGGCATTCCTTCATAATTTATCTTTCACTTTTTCAGCCTCACAGCTTTCTGGCATCCGGAAAAATCATGTAAACTCATACTCATAATCTGTGCAGCATATTGATTTGGTAGCAGGGAAGAATATTTCATCTAAGTTGTTGACTTAATACTCATAGATTTATAATTTGTGTGTCTGATAAAAGCTAAGATTATACATGTCAGACATTACCCTCTTTGCTAATAAATTAATAACAGTATCAAAGCTATAAAACAAAATTTGGCCATGCGGGTGCTGATCTTCCATTTTATAGCCTTCATACGGAGAAAGCAGCTTTGTAAGCTGAACTACTTCCTATTGGAAGAAGTTCTGATGATCAAATTTTATGTGTGTGGGGTCATGGAGGCTCACCATACGCTATTATTTAAAAGCAAAATTGGTCAAAAGTTACTATTAGTTGTAACTCACAAATATCATATTGTTTAAACTAGTCATTGTGTGCTTAAGAACTAGTGGGTCCAAATGGTGCCATCAAAATGTTCTATGTTGATTTTTCGGGGCCTACATCACCCTGTCAATCAAAGACGTCCCAAAAAAAATCAAGCAAGTGGTGTGGCATTAACTGCCTCCACCCTTACTGTTAGAAACCTTTCATGTCTGTCTACTGCTTAGTGTGGGGCTTTATGCTAACCTTGATGGAATAATTTTCCATCTCCCCTCAACAATTTAAGCATTTAGAAGAATTGGTTTGCAGTATTTCCTAACTTTCTAGACTTACTCTACTATTAACTTGAGTTTTACCATTCCAGTGGGCTATATTAGAATGTGCATGGTCTAATGTTGCCTATCAAAATTCCTGAGGCATAATTTGTTCAAGTCTGTAACCGTCTTACTTCAGTTGAGCCTATTTCAATACTGAAATTCCTGAATTTTATCTTTAAAAAAGAGACTTATATAAGACATTTCTCCTTAAAGCAAATAGTGTTTTAGTTCAATTGTGGAGTCTTTTGCAATTTTTTTAATGCCTTCCACTGTATTGGTTCTTCTACTTAATATACAGATTAATTTTACTTCTTATTTTCACTGCATTTGATGTTTGAGATGAAAGTTTTCCGTATTTTATCTTTCTGGTAGAAATAAAATGCTAACACTCATTTATCTCATGCAGAGGACTAGTTGTGCTTTTGCATGGCCTCAATGAACACAGGTTTGCTACTTATGCTGTGTTGATGTAAAACTTATTTGATTATAAAACCTTGATCTATTGCTTAAGACAGTTTTATTATCTGTAATAGTGGCAGATACAGTGATTTCGCCAAGAAGTTGAATGCTAATGGATTCAAGGTTTATGGGGTGGATTGGATTGGTAAGTTTGAATCCATGTTGACATGCTGACCATTTTTGCATTCTTAAGGAACCTAATTCTTTTCTTGAACTTGCCTGAACATACCTTGAAAGGTCATATTTCTTCCAAGTGCATTTTATTTTTTAAATCATTTTAGTCCTGGAATGACTAGAAGACAAAATATTCATCTGTGTCTTTGAATGACCTTGTGCTTGACTATCACTTTTATCATAACAGGTAACTGTTGTATGACAAGTATGATACCATTGATGCCTTTGTTGTTATCCTTTCTGTTTTTGGGGAAAATTTTCCTCGTTCTATCAACTTATGAACATTATGTGCAGAAATGATTCCTATTACCAAAAGCAGAGAGATATTATCTAGAAGAGTGTTAACTGCTTGTCATCCATTGAGTCAAAAACAAGAAAGAGAAGCTCTTCGAATTTTGGGACCTTAGTGTGGTTGAAATGCTCTTGAAATGCTGTCATATGTATATATCATAAACCAAATAAAATAATTATATTTCACTGAAATTAAAATCCTTGATTCTAGTTTATATCAAGAGAAGGGGATCATATGTTAGGACCCAAATAAGTAAAAGACAATATAGAAGCCTACACCAGCACATATATACAAGGAAAACACTAAAAAAGATGAAAACATAGATTAGGACTCTACTTATTAAGAGGAGATGATACAGATTTTGATTCTAAAACCTTATACTAAAGGCTTAGCAACAAGAAGTGATATTTTTAATTGCCCACTTGAGTATTGTGTGGTTCAGTAACAGATGCCATGTACAGTTCTTACAAGGTGAACCATCAGTTTGAGGAATTTGAATTTGCTTCCATAAACTTGGATAGCAAAATTGCAAATTCAAGCCCATTTTGATTTGGTGTACATAAGGTGTTAGGATTACTTAAGAATGAAGTGTAGACAAAGCAAAGACTCGTTGTTTCCTCAAAAGTATTTTAGTGGTAACTTCTACAAGAGTTACCCTTTACCTTTTATTTGATGCGGTGGAAGCTAAGCTCTGTAAAGGCTTACTAATAGTTTTTTTTGAAATTTTTTTACATATAACCATGCATTTATGGCTTACTTCCTTCAGCTTATCCTTCAAAACACTATTGCAGTTATTAATGTTTTATAGTCTAGAGACTATGTCTTCAACCATGCATCTATATTTGGATGTTGCAGGGATTGAGTCATTCAATTGGGAAGCCCATTGGTGCCAAAAAGTAAAACCTGAAGCTTCTCTTAATAAGTAAGCTTATCTGTGAGCTTGGGTCTGAACTTATACTCGTAGAAGTGGTAAAGCTTTAAAGCGAGTATGCATGCTTAAAAAATAAGCCAAAACCTCTAGGAACTGTGTTCCTGTTTTATATGAGTCGGGGAGTCAAAAGATAAAGTAATCACCATATTTAGATCTTCAGTCCATATATTTCCTTTCTCGTCTTAAATTTCAATGGATCCAGGAATCACTTCATATTGAATATGTCTATAAGTACATTTGGGCACTTGCATCGAGTGCATTTTGATGTAAATTTTGTGCAAGTTGCAATGGCTGAAACTATCTCAAGGCCTTCTTTGTTCCAAGTATATTAGACTTGGGTGTCTACATACTTCATTGCTGTTAGGCATGTAGTTCACGCTAAATGGATCAATCAGGCATAGCCTAGATGCATTAGCATACGAAAAAGTTGTAATTGACATAAATTTTTAAAGATAGGAAGCTTGAACTTCTGCATATTTTATTATTCAGTTTAGTTTTTCATAATTTCTAGTCCAAATCAGATAAGTTTGTTTGTTTTTTCTTTCTCCTTCTAGGTCACGGTGGAAGTGATGGACTGCATGCATACGTTCATTCTCTTGATGATGCTGTCAATGATTTAGTATGTTTTAAGATTCATGTCAAAGATGCTGATAGAATTAACCTTAAAATAAATCTCAGGTTCATTTAAATTATCTTTTATTCAACTTTACACAGAAATCATTTCTTGAGAAGGTTTTAGCTGATAATCCTGGCCTTCCATGTTTTTGCTTTGGCCACTCAACCGGTGCATCCATTGTGCTTAAGGTAAGTTGTCTATGCAATGATGGATACTTTAATGTTTCTAATTAACTTTTTTCAATAAACTACTTTATTACTTGGAATCTAGTTGTAATTTTCACCATTTACCTGAACAAATTAGGCAGTGCTTGATCCAAAGATCGAGGCCCGTGTAGCAGGTGTAGTACTCACTTCACCTGCAATAGGAGTTCAGCCATCACATCCAATTTTTGTGGTAAGAACACTATTCAATTACATCTTATATGTAGTTTTCCCGACTTGTTTTTGATATTTTCCGTTATGTTAATATTAACGACACACAAAACGTTATCAAATCAATTGGCGCTGCCAATTTTTTGATGTTGATAGTTCGTTTATCATAGGTGCTTGCGCCAATTGTCTCATTTTTGTTGCCAAGATACCAAATCAGTGCTGCGAATAAGAAGGGAATGCCGGTGTCTCGGGACCCTGAGGCACTTGTGGCCAAGTATTCTGACCCGCTAGTGTACACTGGATCCATCAGGGTAAGGACTGGCTATGAGATTCTTCGAATCACTACCTACTTGCAGCAGAATCTCAAAAGATTGAGAGTTCCTTTTTTTCTGCTCCACGGCACTGCCGACACTGTAACTGACCCAGATGCTTCTCAAAAACTGTACGAGGGAGCATCCTCGACTGACAAAACAATCAAATTATACGAAGGTTTCTTACATGATCTCCTCTTTGAACCGGAACGAGATGACATTATGAAAGAAATAATGGAGTGGTTAAATCTTAGAGTACAGGGTTAGATAGTGCGATGATTGGTCAAAGTTCAAATAGAAGAAGGTATGAAGAAACCAAAGGAAAAATTTGGTGAGAGGCGATAATGCAGAATGCTGCATGAAGCTTCCCCAAGTTAAGTTCATATTTAAAAAAAAAAAAAAAAAAAAAAAAAAATTGTTGTGCCAAAATAAGATGAAGGCACACATGCTGAAACATGGATTACAACAATGTATTGAGGATTAAGAAAATCCTCGTAATGTTTTCATTATTTACATGGCAAAAGATGGGGATTGCCACCGTGTCAAGAATTCGATCGCCCGCGGTTGAAGTTTCTAGACATATTTCCCATTGTTTAGATTAAATTTATATTATAATTGCCCCTCCTGCTTATGATTCATGACATAATGTCTTGATAAGTATTATTTGAAAGCTTCATGACCATTTCTGCAGGAAGACTCAAAGAAAAAAAGCCGCAAGAAATGGTACGGTTATACTTATTTAAGTCTCTTGTTCTTTTTACTAATTTCATTTTAGGGGATTTTATGCTTTCGTAAAGTTTGAATGCGCTTCATATTGAACAATGCTGTAATAGGTTTACTTCATGAATCCTTTATATAAATAACAATAACAATAAAGGAGTTCTACTTTCAGATTTACTTGTGAAATAACAAGCACAAACATATTCACATTATACTACCAAAATAGAAGTTCACTGGTTACAATTCTAACCAGATTATGATCCCTGAGTTGATTTTGATGTATTTGGTCCCTTCATCATCTGACTCGGATTCTCGGAATGACTGCATGCCAAATCTAAGAAAAGGCGAATTAACCAGTGAAAAAAAAAAAAAAAGGTAATAATACGCTCATAAACTCTCTTACAAACAAGACAATAGAAACTCATAATTGATTAACTCGCAATGGATCTCACCTACCCAACAAGAGATTTTGTTTTGTTTGATCAATTGTGAGTTATCATGTTATATTTATAAGAGAAAGTTAGTAAGAAAAGTTTGTCAATCTGTCTTTATATATATATATATATATAAAGGAAAGAGAGATAGAGATCCTGTAGATAAATCTATGGAATGACTGCATACAGTGTAATTGAGGCTAATTCACAGCAACAACTGCAAATGCTGTGGAAGATGTGTATCACAAATCAAAACAATTACATGAACCACAACAATAAGTGGCAGCTCCATGATTTTTTTGTTCAGAATAAATCTTCAGTAAAAAGATTAAATATAAAAGATTTTTCAGCAATTTAATTCATACACAATTCCAAATATTCTTTCCACAAAAGAGATACCAGTTCACAACTTGGCAATAAAGAAAGATACACATTTATAAAGCATACTCAGCATACCTTAAAAACTTTCAAGAATCAGACTGAAATTGGCACGGCTCTGCTCATCCGCTCTCCTTTAAATTGGAAAAAAGGAAAATAAAAAAAAATAAACATCCAACACAGATGTCCACTATTATCAAATGTTATAGTTGAACTTCTTTCTAATAACAGGATATGAAGAAAACCTCTGTCTTCTTCTATGTTAAATTAATACATTGAAGACAATCACCATCCAGCATGCACCAGAGGAGAAAGAATAAAACAGGTAGAATGTGCAATGCTCCACATAATGGTCTTAACCATATTGAGATGATAAACCTAAGTGTTTCACATATGAAGTACTTGACCTCGAGGAATCAGCTAATCTTTTTAAGATTCATCCATCAAAAAGCTTAGGACAGAGTGACTCACTGTTTGGAGAAGGAAAAAAATTCGGCAAAGAGACCAAAGAGAATTTTGCAAGAAGTGGAAGTCAATATGAAAGCACAACACCACCATATTGCCATCACCACGCCAGTTAACCTTACTAGTTTTAGTAAAATCATGTATACTGTGTAAATCAATTAGTCATTGACAGTCTTAACACCCCATCAAAAAATGATGGAACTGAATCTTCAAAACAGATCTCAAAAGCCTACACACCCAACGTATTAGTCACTCACTTTTTGGGTATTGAAGACGTCCAATTATATGATGCAATTCATTTTAAAAAAGAAAATCTATTTTTCAGTTTAGTGATTTCAGAAGAAATGTCAAATGCACATTTTGGAATGATATAGTTAGAAGTTTCTTGATCATTTTATCTACATGGGAGCACAAGCTATTCATTTTCATGTTCTAAATTCTAACGCATGCTCAATGATATGTAGTTATAAGAGTTTGAAACTGATATGCAAATAGCCAATAGAACCAGATAGAATATACCTCCAACACGGTTTTATATTCCTGATCGACTACTTTGCAGAGAATTTCATAACTCTTGTCAACTCTAGTCTGCATAAAACAAGACTATGAATACAGATAACATGAAGATATCATGTGTAATGTGTTCAACAATTGCATACCAATGGATCAACTCTTGATGGTGATATACTTGATATGATATATCTGCAAGCAATAAAGATTCAATAATGAGTCAGCCATATAAACCAGTTCCAATAACAAAATCCTAAGTGAAAAACAATTAAGGTGAACATATGAAAAAAAGGTGAACCATTTTGAAGTTTTACAAACATAAACACCATGTAAAAATGGCAATTGAGATTCTTATCGATTAATTTGTCCTTAGATTCAAGATGTGTGTCAACAGTGATGAACTCCATGACAAGCTGACCATCACTTTCTCACAACAAAAGATTTTAATAATATTCACCTATGCCTTTAACCATTCCCAAATAAATGAAGTTACAACTTGCTGCTCTAAATTGCTGGGTTTTATTCATATATGTTTTAAAATCAACATCACACTGAGCAAATCGTTGTTACTTCATATTATAGAGCCTTTAGGAACAAACATACGAAGAAAAGAAGCATGTGAATGTTTTCAGTTTGGTAGCAACTGATAGGACAACAATATGGTAGAAACATTAAGTCTAGAGGGGATGAGTTGCCCTGTCCAAAAACCAATTCATCACAGAGCATGTTAATATTTTCAGTTTTCTTGATAGACCATTTTCAGCTCTGGAAAGATTTCAATTCTTTAGTTTCATCCAATGATATGAGGACTTTTTAATACAGTACAAACACTGCATAAGAACTAGAATGAAAATAGACAGTTAAAAGAAAGGAAGGAGACCATCATATTTATTTTTCCTCTTTATCTAGGATGAAGCACTACTTTATTATTACTTTGCATCTAAGAGGACTTTCCCCCTAGAATAAGGTCTTGACTTCTGCAGAAGGAATTATTGAAACAGTACTCAAATAATATATAAATTAATAAAATAGCTCCTTCGAATTAATCATAGAGCTTTTAAATTGATATAAAAGATATATGGTGGTACTGTCAAGGTTAAAAATTTACCTCAGCTTACTTAAATAGAAATTCATTGCTAACAAGTTTGTTTTTTGAACAGTTAGCACCACAGCACCCATGCAGTTCTACAGAAGATGAAATTACTACATTAAGGACAAACATGAAACACATAATGTATCTTTAATGTTAAAATAGGGATACCGGCTCAGTGATATGCAGACTTTTATCAAATCTAAAATAGAAAACATTATGGAAATTCCAACATGAGAACACTTTGATAAGAGCAATAAAAATTCAAGAAAAAATGTAGTGTGATACATCAATATTGACATTTTACAATGTTGCTGACACTGTCTTATTGAAAAATATTTTATTAATCATCAGCAAAACATATTTGGAGAACAGAAATTTTCACCTTACGAGCAATTAGCTCAATCAATTGCATCAAGAATTTCCCTAGTCCTTTCCTCTGAAGACGAGGCTCAAGCTGCAGTTCATACACATAGAGAACCGGGACCTCTTCCTCCAAGGTAAACCGATAATGTACAAATCCAACAACAGGGGCTTTATCTTCAGTAGCACTTGCATTTGGAGGTTTGCCCTCACGTACAAAAATGTAACGTGCTTCAGGGGCAACCATTTCTCTACGCTTCACCTTTTCCTCTGTGGGCCACTCAGAGCCATATGGCCCCTCCATATTGACCTATTAAGTTCGAAAAAAGTTAGTAAATGAGATAACTACAAAACTATACTACACATCCCAAGCAATATTCCAAATATATAATCACAATTAACATGTCATTATCGTAATGCTTCCCATATCAGGTCATCATTTACAAATCACTTAACAAAAAATTTGAGATACTACTTAGAAAGACGTATCTCAAGTTATATCTCAGATTCCTAATCCCAAGTGATGTGTCCAACCAATATTACTAACCGCATCAGCTCATCATTTACACATTACCTACCACATAAAACAACGCATCACTTGATTTAAAACAGGAAAAATGAGATAGTACTCAAAACCTATAGCATTATCCGAAATTCAGAATACCACTTCAGTCGTGTAACATTATTCAATAATTAAAGTACATATAATTGAACTGGACTCTTAAAAATGAACAAATAAATAAATTAAGACTAGGTGAGATTACCTTTAGCAGATTTTGAATGTAGTGCTTCTCAGAAGAGGAAAGTTTATCCCCACGCCCAGATTCCAAATGCACACACACGCCTAATAATCAAAATCACCATTGCACAAAATTCAAACTTATCTATAAGACCCAAGCACATAAAAGGGAAAAATCACGAAAATACCATTCCTTTGGAAATGGCGAAATGGCGGGAAATAATCGAGATGATCGTTTTGAGCATAAGCAGCTTTGATAAGTTGATCGATTGCCTTCTTCTTTTCCAGAATCTAAACACATTAAAATTAAATTACATCAAACAGTTTATAAAATATCAAATCAATCCCTCAAATTTTATCAAAACAGTCACTAAAAGCTTTTACCTCTCGTCGTTTAAGCTTCTTCTCTGAGCTACTACTGCTTGGGAGCCTCCTCGACTCCATTGATGCTCACTGCTCTCTCTCTCTTTGTGTTTCAATTTTTTTGATTTTCCCTCTCGAAGACGTTTCTGGTTTGAAGCCTTTGTTTTTGTAGCTTGTTAAATCATTGATGAAAAATATGAATTAAATCATTCTGGTCCTTGAGGTTTGGCCTATTTACCAGTGAAATCTGATAATAACACTTAGGTCCTATTTTTGTAAAAGTCCAAAATACCCTTTCCAAGTTAATATTTTTTATCTTATAATTACCATAATTGTTCTTAATTTTTAACAGTTCAGTTACCAACCTTTTATTTTTTATAATTTCAAAACAAAATTGAGGGCATTTTAGACTTCTACAAAAAGTTGTGATAAAATTGCTTTCAGACAGGGACTTAAACGATACTATCATATTCTACGGGTTGGTTTTAGTCCAAATCTCAAGGACCAAAAAGATTTAAGTCATGAAAATATTATTAATTGGTTGGTTTTTTATAAATTTATTTATAATATTATTAATTAATAATTAATCACTTTGCAAATTTGGCTTTGGCTATCAAATTGACCAAATTTTGTCATAATTGTGTAGTAAATTGATAATAAACTATGACAAGTTAGATCCTACGAGATGATGTTAGATCTTAACATTGTGATAAATTACGGGTGTTAGATGACACAGTAAAGTATTTTAAATAAATAATTATACACATAAATGATATTTATTTTAGTTCAATTCATATAGAGTGACATAAAGTTTAATTATAATTGAAGAACTAGATTAATTGAGCAAAAGAAACATTAACTAAGTTGGTTATTTGAAATTAAAAGCATTTATTTTGGGGGTTTATAAAATCTTAATTGTTAATTGACTCATTCTTTAATAAATCACCTTATCACTTCTACCCTTATGATACGAGTCTCATCAATCCTAGCCATTAGCATCTTCATGTTAATCAACGGCGATACATGGTAATGTTGATCTTGTGACAACATTGTGCCCGGATTATTATAATTATAGGGTGCGTTTGGTTTAGTATTTTGGATAGGATTTTAGGGATAGTATTGGATTATTAGATATGGGAGTATTACGAGGTAAATTTTAAAAATTTGTAAAAAAGCTCTTAGGTTTACTAATTTAACTAAAGACCCTAACATATAAAATGACAAAAACACCCCCACCACCTGTAGTGTCGATTCCGGCTATCATCGCCGGAACTGGCCGATTTCGTTACGGCACAGACTTGTCGGATCGTGCCGTAACACGCGTTATGGCCTTTTCCGGCCGATCCATGGTGGATCCGCCGAAAAGGCCGATCTACCGCCTATTATGGCCGCCGACGGCGTGGAAAAGGCCAAACAAGGGCCATCTTTGGCCGTCGGCGACGGCAAAAGATTTGGCCGTCGCCCCTGGTCCAACGACGGCCTTATTTTGGCCGCCGCCGACGGCCAGATTCAGCTTTTTGCCGTGATCCGTGGTGGATCCGGCCGGAAAAGGCCATAGGCATGGTGAACTTCCGGCCATTTCGGTCCAAGGTTAGGTCGTTATATAGATTCCGGCTATCACCGCGGTGGTTGCCGGAATCGACAAGTTGGGTTGATGGGGGTGTTTTTGTTAATTTTTTAAACTTTTTTTCAGGGGGTATTTAGTGAAATTAATAACCTTATGGGGTTAAAATGTAATTAAAAAAAATAGGGTAATATTTTTAGAATATTGTACCAAACGCTATTTGGAGAATAGGATTCAGAATAGGGATAAAAATATTAAACCAAACATGCACATAATTATTGTGATTTTGTATTAATTATAATTATTTTAAGGTTGGTATTATTTTTATTTCATAATATAAATTTCAAAATATTTGACTTCAGAAATTTTTGTTTTAAATAAATATGTATCTTTACGTATTTTCTTAAATTCATTTATCCTAATAAATTCATTTTGTAATTAATTTTTTTTTTTTATCGTTTTACTAAATGTTTGTTTAGATTTGTTATGTAAATGTGTAACCCTAAAAAGTATCATTGTAAGTTCAAGGTTGATTTTTTGAATTTTGGACACTTAGTGAAGGATTTAAGAAATTGTTTTCAGTTTGTTATAGATGAGAGGGGTAAAATAGACTTTTGAATTTAAAACTGGATAAAACCCTAACATATCATTAACAATATTAATAACATGTGTGTTTTTAATACTTTCTGAACGAAGGGTGTCAATGAATATGAATGTGACTTTGATACCATAATAAAGTGGATTTGAGTAGAACTCATTCCTAAAAGCTAACTCAAGAAAAGAGGGAGCCTAACCACTCATAACAATCCACTAATTTGGCGATATGAGACAAATACAACTTCTAACATTCAAATTGTTTTTAACTTTGTTTCATTGCCTTTTTCACTATCTTTCTTTTGCCTATTTCAATAATTTATTTGGATTTTTCAGTTCAAAGGAGGTAAATTGATTTATTTCAGTTGAATGAGTTTGATTGATTGCAAAAGGGGTTTGCATTCACTATTTCATGTTTTTGTATCTACAATTCTAGTGTTTACCACCATCCGATATATTACTATTAGCCGGCTCCACACTATGGATCTGATCTATAACAATAAAAAATCAATAATATTATACTTACAAAAAAATCTTACAAAAATTTTCATACAAAGTGAGGTAGCAAAAAATGAATGAAATAGTGAATTTAACGAGTTTAACTTTTTGTTACACTCTTCCATTCATTTTTTGCACCATCACTTTGTATGCAGATCTTTGTAAAATTTCTTCAAGTGTAACATTACTAAAAAAAAACCAAAAAATCCTTAATTTCAATTACTTATACGGATTCTAACCCCTACCCAAAAATCCTTAATTCTATCTTTACCAAAAATTCCTAATTTCAATTATTTATATAGAAGATTTAAATTATATCGTGTATACCTTCTGCATATATAATATTAATATTACCTGATATAAAAAAATTATTTGTTATGTTTTAAATGTAGATATAGTTTCTATAGCCTTCCTACAATGTACGATCAACTCATAAGACCTATTGTGGCGGATATAATCGAGATTGAAGTGGAGGTGAGATTTTTTAAGGAAATGAAAGTGCGGAATAAGGCGTAGATGGTTGTACAAGTATATAAGGTACATTGTTCAAACCCTAACCCTAGAATTTGAATTATGGTCATTTTTTTTTTTTTTTGGTGACAAATTTCATTTTTTTTAACATTAATGTTTTGAACAATGTCACTTAAATACGTGTACAACCATCTACATATTATTGTAAATGTTACATTAATAGAAAAATAGATTATATTCATCATTATTGAGAATTATATATTAAATATGTTTGGTTAAATTAAAATAAATTAATAGGTATAAATAATTAATATGTTTGGTTAGGTAAGTAAAAGAATTATAGGAGAAGCTTATTAAATTGCTTTTTTTTTTTTTTTTAAAAAAAAACGAAAATATTATAATTATATTATTATTTTTTATCTCCGAGAATTTAGCTAAAACTCCATAGTCATAATAAACGTTTAAAATTTAACAAAATATCACTAGCCAACCTTTGGCCCTTGCCTCCTTTGCTGCTGGTCAACAACCCTTTGCTTTCCCCTGTCGTCGATCATCCTCTCCATCCCCTCCATGTCGTCGTGACGCTTTGTCTCCCCTACCACTGACAACAATCCGACTTCCAACGACGTTTCCTCCATTTTCCAACATCGTTTGCCCTTCCCCAGTTGATTCTGTCAAAGATTGGTTGTGATTATTCATATTCCATCGACTGCCGTTCAACTTCTTCACCAAATTTTGCTCACTTTTAGGCGATGTTTGGGCTCCCCAACTACCTATTTGGACACCCTAGCACCTGATCAACCTTCCCTCATGTTTGATCATCATTTTGCTATCAACAGAGGTGGCTAGCGATCGACGATGGTGGTCGACAATCAACTGTGATACTAATTTGGCGATGACATTTGGTAAAAATATAAGGGTAATAATATCTTACAAATCTTGTATATAAGGTTAAAATAGCCTATGAATATTCCTGTAAATTGTTTTCAGATAAAAAAAAGGGCATTAGTATCCAAATTTTTTATTAATTAGAGATAAAATTGCAACAAAATTAATATTACCAAATAATCTTAGAATACCTAAGAAAAATGAAGTATTCAAGTTACCATCTATATAGCCTACAATAATCACTATTAGTATTGAAGGATTATCGGAATCTTTTATTACTTGACAACTAAACATGATAATGTCAGTAATATAAAATAACATTACTAGAGTAATACGGGATTACCCCAAACAAATGCTCTCTTAAAGTAAGTTCACATAAACATCAATAAAATCTCTGCCATCTCAAAAACACATTAACTCGCCAAGAAACAAAATGTCAAGAATAAATCTCAATTATTTTCAAGATAGAGATCACTCACAATTTTTAAAGGCACACCATTTTCAAGATAGAAATCACTCACAATTTTCAGATACACCATTCTTTTCAGAATGAGAAATACTAACATAAAATGTAGACATGCAAAGATTTACATACGTATCAATCTTTGAGACCCATTTTCTTCCATCACTCGGGATGGATAATCAACTTTTTTGCCACTAGTCGGATGCCTGCACTCTGCTGATAATCATATGGATCAACGGAGAGGAATGCATCCACAAAGGTACCTTGTTTGAACAAGCTATCGAGCTCTGCAGCATCAAATTTGACGAACGCAAGCTTTTGTACAGTCCCAGATGGTCCTTTCTGGCATATCTCTGTGTCATATCGGGTAACATCGCCACTTACAGTAGTTGGTATGCTGTTTAAAACATGGGGAACACGTATCTAATTAGGTGCATTCTCAGTACATGAAGAAGAAAGACTAATTTAACACTGAAGCAAAGCATCAATGTTTCATTAGCTATATTTTGCATGTCATAGCCATGCTATGAACAATAGCTATGATACTGCAATTCACATATTCATCTTCAAATATATTACAAACTTTTGAACCACTTAATTGTTGCATTAACCCAAATAAATCATGAAAATCATTGAAAAGAATTACTACTTAAAGAAAACTAAATGTTAATGATTAATAAAAAGTAAATTATGAATCAATGCACATGGAAAAATGAGTTTCTTGAAAATCTTGAGCCTGCGTTTTGTTTTCCTTTTCATTTGTAATTTTTGCACCTAAGACACTACTTAAGGAAAAAAAAACAGAGAGGGAAATATATCAGGTATTCTAGGGGTCCGTTTGTTTTTATTATTTTGGATATGATTTTTGATATTTTTAGAGTTGGGTGAGAATAACAAGGTAAGATTTGAAAATTAATAAAAACACCCCTCTAGGTTTGCTAATTTACTAAACACCCAAATATATAAAAATTTTATAAAATGACAAAAATACCCCCACCCACAGTTGCCAGATTTTAGCCACCACCGCCGAAACCTGGCATTACGGTGCACGACTGGCTGGATCTAGTCGTTTGTGTGCTGATATGGCCGAAAAAGGCAAGATCTATGACCATTTCTAGCCGTCAACGGTTAGATCTGGCCATCAGTGATAGCCAAACGGCTAGATCTTTGGCCGTGTATTTGGTCGAAAAATGATAGATCGGCACACTACCGACCAGATCCAACCGGTAGTGTGCCATTATACCAGATTCCGGCCACCTTCCGGTAGTGGTGGCCAGAATCTGACAAATGTAGGCGAGTGGGGTGTTTTTGTTAGTTTTTAAACTTTTTTTCTAAAGGTGTTTGGTTAAATTAATAAACTTAAGGGATTTAAAAATAGTTGAAGAAAATATAATAGTATTTTGAGGATAATGAAACAAACAGTTATTTTGAGGATAGGATTTGGAATAACAAAACAAACGGACCCTAAATTCCAGAAGCAGGCAGTTCCATGAGGAAAAAATATATACATTCCTGGCAGTATTTTCAACCATTCATTTCCTTACACAATTAAAAAAAATTTTTTTTGAATGAAACCTATGAAGGGAAGACTTACCGTAATCTTGCGGTGGGATGGTTATAGAAGCAATTTTTTCTGGTCACAACAGGCTGCCACTCAGAACTACTACCAGAATCCATGCTCAATTTCTGTGCAGCACTATCACATGCATCAAGAACCTCACATAAAATTGGAGATATGTCTACCACAAAACTCAACCGTGGCTGACCAGATTGATCAACAAACTTCCTACTTATTCCAAATCGTATTCTCAAACGAGCACAATAAAGAAGCAAAATGACATCTCTGTGCAATATTCTAATTCTCTGACTTTGACTACCATGAAACCCTGGGACGAAACAGGCACTGATGTTAGGAGTTGAAACTTTATCAGGCTCTATAAATGCATCATGGCCACTTGAACCCTCAGAGACAGCAGCTGCTGAATTCATCTCGGGAGACATCAATTCCGTCTTTTCTTCCATGGTGACATCTGGCTGAAGGGATTTAATTTCCATCTGATTGCTAAGTTGGTCCATAACAAAAGAACCTGTTCCCTCTGGATTAGCTACAGCTGAATCAGAGACCTCCTCCCCTCTTTTGTGAGTCAGCAAAGATCTGTTGACAGTGAATATGTCTGGGAGGATTGACTCCTGCAAATATGGCAAAGTTAGGTCAATTGATAGCTTGTTCAAAGTCATTATATGGTAAAATTAAAATAAGCCTAGGTACACAATAAAAGGAAAAAAAAAGGCATTTGTGCGATCATATAAAAAAGAGAATCGACACAACACTTCAACAAATGCTATATTTAATAATCTTACTGACTTTGATACTAAAAAAGGAATCAGTAACCAGTTGAATTTGCAAGCTAATATGACATAAAATAGTTATGGTCAGAACAAAAGAAAATACACGTGCATGGTAACATTGTCCTGTTTTGCAGCATGAGGCTTAGCTTAAAGTAAAATTTGAAGACATTAAAGGGTTAATGCATTGAAGTTCGGGGAGGATTTTCATCTTTCCCCAAAGTTCTGAAAGCTATCTATCCATTTGTCTGTATGCAATATTGCTCTGATCATTGTGAAAACACAGTTGAACAAGATGAACTAGCAATAAAGCATGTCGTACTCATTGGATGGCAAATAGAGCTGACACATAACTGATTAAAATTTGAAGAAACCATAAACTGGCAATGGCTTATCAGCCAAGAAATAGCAAGTCTACTGCTTTAGAAACTAAATAATTACCAAGAACAAAACTGTTGCGCAGTGCTTGAGAACTTCAAGATTCATCCGAACATCATCTAAGCTCCTGAGAGAAAATAGCAAAAGTTATTATCTCAAGGAGAAGGGGAGAACAAATAAGATAACTCCTTGGAGGCAGTAAAAACACCTATGTGTCTGCTGCCCAAGCTCAAAGTACTGGGCTAGAGTGGCCATCTGCAGAGATATTAACATATCAACATCCAAAAGTCAACAGTAATAAATAACCTAAAATACAATACCATTGAGTAACCCTGTAAACTGAGTGCAAGTTAGCTTTCCATAAATTCATGCTTAGACATAATATATGAGATATTAGGAACCTGGTTGCAAGATATCAAGTTAGGGCTAAATCCTAATAGCAATATTCAGAAGTTTCTCAAAAACAAGGGCACTTTCTGGGTTCATAATTCTGTGGATTACATTAAGAAGAATTTAATATGATTTTAGAAAAAAAAATTAATAAGAAGGATTTTGGAATTCAGAAGGCATAGAATACTAAAAATAGTGATATGATAAAACACAACAGACAAGAAAGTACATTAAGACTTAGTTGCAAATGAGCAAATAGAGGAGGGACTTGAGAGGTCAAAAAGAGCAAAGAGGAGAAACCATTTCACCTATACACAATATATGAGAATTTAACCCTTCTTATATATAAGGGGTACCCATTTTTAAACATCTCTGAGGGAAACCAAACAATAAAAAGTTATAACCTTCTTCCATCTCACTTTCTATCCCCCAAGCATGAACCCCTTCACTTCGCCTCTCTTTCCCTTCATACCAAACACGTGTCTAAGGAAAAGTATAGTCCAATGACAACAAAAACAAGAACCTTAATTCAGAAGAATATAGAATAATATAAAAACAAACAATGGAAACGAAAAAAAAAAAAAAAGAGAGAAAAGCTTGGTCTTTAATGGAAACTAAGTCACACAGATAAACATGAAATGGTCCCAAAACACACATTAATTCAGATATAACTGGTGAATTTATAATTATAAGAACTTAAACGAAAGGGAGGCCAGTAAATATTACCTTCATGTCACCAGCTCTCCTTCCAAACCTCTGCGTCAACAATGCCCAGGTGTCAATCGTCTCCTTTGGCTCAGGAGGGGCCTGACCAACCTCCGCAAATGCCTCTTTTATTATCTCACAATCAAACTCCTCTATGTTATGACCTGCCCATATTCTCCCTACACACAAAAACACAATCAATTTCACATCAAAATCACAACTTTAAATAATTTCAACAAAAAAGGCAAGAACTTTAAATGGACCGTGGAGGATGTCAAAAACAGTATCGGCGATTTCCACAAAGGTAGGGGCAGAGTCAATGGCGTCAGGTGTGATGCCGTTCCTGCGGGCGGAGAATGAGGAAATGAGCGAGGGGTCGGTGGGTCGGACGAGAGTGGAGTAGTGATTGAGCTCCGTGAGTTTTTTAGGACATACGAGGATGGCTCCAAATTCAAGAATGGTGTGGGGCTGGCCGGGGGTTGAGAAGGTGGTTTCGAGGTCAAAGAAGGCGATTTCGGATCTGTCTGCAGGTGTACCCATGGCTGCAATGGAAGGCTGGAATTGAGCGAAGAGGTTAACAGAGGCGCCAATTTGATTCGTATTTAAGATTGAGTACTTTCGATTTTTTGTTAACTTAAAAAAATGAGGTTTTGCTTGCTGGATAAGTTTGGTAAAGCACACAAAGAAAACATCAAAAGTCAAAAAGAAAAAGAAATTAAAGAAAAAGAAAAGCTTGATCTTTATTAGATACGCACAGATAACATGAAAGGGTCCCAAAACACGATTAATTCACATATAAATGGTGAATTTATAATTACAGGAAAAACTAAAGCAAAAGGGAGGTCAGTAAATATCACCTTCATGTCACTAATTCTCCTCCCAAACCTCTGCTCAACAATGCCAAGTAGTCAATCGTCCCCTTTGGCTCGGGGAGGGCCCGACCCACCTCCCCAAATGCCTTTCTTATTCTCGCACAATAAATCTCACTATGTTATGACCCGCCCATATTCTCCCTACACATGCAAACACAATCAAATTCACACCAAAATCACAACTTTAAATAACCTAAACAAAAAAGATAAGAAATTTAAACGGACCGTGGAGGATATCAAAGACAGTATCAGCGATATCGGCCAAGGAAGGGGCACAGACGACGGCGTAGCGAGTAATGCCGTTGCAGCGGACGGAGGGAGAGGAAATGAGCGAGGGGTCGACGGGTCTGACAAAAGCGGAGTAGCTATAAAGCTCCTCCAATTTTTTAGGACATATAAGGATGGCTCCCAATTAAAAAATGGTGTAGGCTGGCCGGGTCGGGTTGGGTCGGTGATTTCCACATCGAAGAAGGCCATTTGTATACCTATGGCTGCAATGGATGACTGAAATTGAGCGAAGAGGTTAATGGAGGTGCCAATTTGACAGGGTTGGATACCCAAAAAAACCCGTGACTATCACATGGGGAATACTCGAAAAAGTTCGGGTTTGGGGACTTTTTTCCGTTCGCCAGAACCCGGTACGGGGGTGGGAAAAGGTGGAAAACCTGCAAAACTCGACCTCGTCCCTGTCCCGCTAAAAATATAAAATATATTAATATATATAATTAATTAATTTAATAAAATAAAGAAATCCAAGGGTGTTCCGGTAGGAGGAAGAGTATTTCATTCCCTTCCCGATGATATCAGTCCCATCTCTGCTTTGAAAATCTGGGGTTAGGGGCTTAGGGCTGGGAAAGGATAAAGCAATATGTGAGCGGTAAGCCCGATCATTAAATATTAGCGGGTACGGGCTCCATTTTAGAACTAACAGAAAATTTTGGTGCCGGCCGTTAGTATATTATCACCTATACAATAAAAATTAGCGCAGAATTCAATTTGACAAATTTTCTCTAACAACTCCATCGTACAGTTTGTAATTAGTAGCTTATAATTAGATACATAAAACTCATAACGAATAGAAAACCTATTTACGAACTAATTAATTTCAAACTGTCTTATCGAGATTATGAGAGAAAATTTATAAGATTGGGTTATCAATGTCGTTCTCTCACTATTTATGTTGTTGGCCATTACACTCTGCGTTCAATATTAAGGTTGATATTGTCGAACCTATTCACAATGTCTCGTTCGACTATAATGCTTAATTTTAATAGCATTATAACCCTTCTATTGTAAAATATTTTGGTAGACATCATTGTCTTTAACTTTGAGGCGAATGAATGGAGGAGGGGGCGTTGGCTATAAAAAGCCCTTTTCCCCTTAATTTTATGATTACAATGAAGTGAGAAAGAAAAGAAGATTTACAGCCCCCTTCAACTTTACCTTCTTAAATATTTTGTCTTCCTTAATTTATTACACTTATACCACTAAGATTATAACACGTTATCAACATGAAGAGCTTAACAAGTGTGATGATGCACGCCTTATTGAAAGATGGACTTCGAAACTGAGACATTGATATCCATTAATGGAGGAGACATTTGTACAGTAGGCAGTGCAATAACGTATACCATCCTTCGGGATAGAAAAAATTTCTCAACTTTTACCTTTACTGAGATTAAAATAAATACCATATCAGGATCAACAAACATTATTGAGGGCTCTGGAAGAGCAAAACTCATGTTACCAAGCGGAATTAAATTAAGTATCCATGATGCTTTATATTCTAGCAAATCCAGAAGAAATTTGCTTACTTACAAAGATATACGACTTCAATGGATACCATATTGAAACTTTAAGTGAAAATGACAGTGAGTTTCTATGCATCACTACTAATATTTCATGCCAGAAGCATGTACTAGAGAAACTCCATGCTTTCTCATCAGGGTTATATTACACATTCCTGAAGAATTTTGAAGTCTATGCAGTTATGAACCAAGAAGTTCCCTGATCTTGAACTTTTTAAAATTTGGCATGACTGTCTTGGTCACCCAAGATCTACTATGATGTGTAGGATCAAAGAAAACTCACATGAGCACCCATTAAAGAACCTGAAGATTCCATCAGCTAATGAGAGTGCTTGTATTGCTTGCTCACAAGGCAAATTGGCACTTAAGCCATCCAACACTAAAGTTGGTGTAGAATCCCCATCATTTTTACAAAGAATTCAAAGGGGCATATGTGGACCTATTCATCCACCAAGTGGACCTTTCCGCTACTTCATGGTACTAATTGACGTATCGGCACGATGGTCACATGTTTGTCTACTATCTACCCTTGCAATATTGCCTTTGCTAGATTGCTGGCACAAATTATCATATTACGGGCACATTTTCCAGATTACCCAATTAAAGCAATCCGTTTGAACAATGCTAGTGAGTTTACCTCAAAGACATTTGATGATTATTGTATAGCAATGAGAATTGATGTTAAGCACACAATAACACATGTACATACCCAAAATGGTATGACAAAGTCATTTATAAAGCATATCCAATTAATTGCAAGAACTTTGCTATTACGTAAGCAATTACCGACATATGCTTGGGCTCATGCTGTTTTACATGTTGCGGCGTTAATTCGCCTAAGACCCACTGCATATCATCAATACTCTCCAGTACAACTTGTATTTGGACATCAACACAATATATCCCATTTAAGAACTTTTGGTTGTGCTGTGCAAGTTCCAATTGCACCCCTCAACACACCAAAATGGGACCTTAACGTCATTTGGGAATATATGTGTGCTATGACTCACGATCTATTATCAGATATCTTGAGCTCCTAACGGACGATCTCTTTACCGCACGTGTTGTGGATTGCCATTTTGATGAGACAACATTCTCATCTTTAGGGAAAAAAGGTAAAGCCTCCTGAAGTAAGGCCTAAACTTTCCTAAAAAGTCAATTCTATGCCTCATTTAGATCATCACACATCTCAATCTAAAATTGAAGTGTAAAGAATAACAAATTTGCAAAATATTGCTAATCAAATGTTTGATGGATTTACAGACGCAGCAAAAATAATGAGATCATACATTCCTGCTATCAATACACCAACAAGGATTAATGTTACCAATGAACAATCCATACGGGCAGCAATCGATTCATCAGTTGCACACCAAAAGCATGGTAGGCTTGTTGGAGCTAAGGATATTGTTCTTAAGAAACGAAAGGCACAAAATCAAATATGTGCCAATATTGACAATATTGGAATAATTGACAATTCCACATCTTCTAAACTAACTCCAGAAGAGTTAATAGTCCCTGAACGGACAAAAACCCCTCAAGAGGAACAAATCCCTAAAGGAATGCAAAAACATAGAAATAAAGAAATTTCTATAAACTATGCTCATAGTAAAGAAATGTGGAATCGTGAAACAACTATTTTTGATATCATATTCTCATACGCAATAGCTACTGAAATTATGAATGTTGCATAAATTTAGTGTTTTTAGATTTGTTTTTATAGTCGTTTAGTTAATTTCTCATTTGTTTTCTTTGTTTTGATGTTAGTTTTTGTTAAGTTTATGATGTGAATGGTCAACAATTGATTTGGAGAATTTTTTTGATTTTCAGACTTTAATTGAGTAGATTAGAGCATTGGAATGAAAATGGGATTTAAAGCTTGGAAAAAATTGAGATGAGTTGACAATTTTGAAGGTCATGGCCATGCCTTGCTGGTTCACCACGACTATAGTGGTGGAATAAGGATAAAATATCGAGGACAGGAAGCACCATGGCCTAGGCCGTGTTGACGTACATTTGGACACAGCCAAGGCCATGTTGCACTTTTTTAGGGTTTTTTTTTAGTTTTTCTTTCCTTGTTTGCTTAGGATTCTTTTGGGATATTTAAGTCTGGTTGAGATTACTTGTTGGGGGGCTGAATTTTGCCTAATTTTAGAGAGAGATTATTTTGTAACAAAGAAAAATGGAGAATCAAGAACGAAATTCATCACAGAGTTTGTCTTTACTTTTTCAATATGATTTATTTCTTGAATTCTACTCTTATTTCTTTTATTATGAACTAATCGTCTTAGGCTAAAACTAGGGTTAGTCTATTTATGGATTCGTGATCAATCATTTGCTCTATGGTCATTGAATTATTTTTGTAATGATGAGCTTATATTATGTGCTTAATGGTATTAGGAACCTCATCAATTTCTGATAGAATTGTTTTGTATGATTGAGACCGAGTGGAGATATCACATTAGTGCTTTAGTAATATAGGTGATGGACTAATTGGATATAGAGATATATGAATTGATACATGCAATAGTTAGAGGATTTCATAAAGCTTGATGCTCGTCTATTTCATTAAATCTACATAGAGATATCTAGGTTGTGAGAAAGAATTAGAATTAATATTGCTTGAGAAAGCATATTGGTTAACCTAGGAAATCTTGTTGTCACATTAATTAAATAAATTCATTGACCATAATAAATTGAGGGGTGTAGAGAAGTTACAGATGAGCCTGAAGTCTCAGCCGTTTTCTTTCATTGAATTTTTAAGTTTAGTTTTCTTGCAATTGTTCGTTTCTAATATTTTAGCTTTTAATACTTTTAGTTTTAAAGATCACCATTCTAAGTTTTGATTATTTAGATAAAGTTAAGACTAATTAACATTTCAGTACTTATTTACGCAATCCCTTGGGTACGATAACCTGTGCTTTGTTACACTATATTACTTGAAACTAGTGCACTTGCTAGTAGTTGTCTCAAACGACACAAAAAGTTTTTGGAATGTTGACATGATTTTCCAAAATGGGAAGAGGCAATTCAAGCAGAATTAACCTCACTAGCAAAACGTAATGTATTTGGACCTATAGTCCAAACACCTGAAAATGTGAAACCCGTAGGATACAATTGGGTATTCACAAGAAAACGAAATAAGAAAAATGAGATTGTTGGGTATAAGGCCAAACTAGTGGTTCAACGTTTCCTGTAGAGACCTAAAATTAATTTTGATGAGACATATTCACTAGTGATAGATGCTATCACATTTCGATACTTAATTAGTTTATCAGTCTCAGAAGGACTCGATATGCATCTCATGGACGTTGTCATTGCGTATTTGTATGGTACACTAGATATTGATATCTATATGAAAATCCCTGAAGGATTCAAAGTGTCGAAGCAAATAAAAGGAACATGTATTCAATAAAATTGCAAAGATCGTTATATGGGTTAAAACAATCAAGACGAATGTGGTATGATCGTCTTAGTGAATATCTGATGAAAGAAGGATACATCAATGATCCTATATGCCCGTGTGTCTTTATAAAAAGGTCAGAATTAGGATTTGCAATTGTGGCGATCTATGTCGATGACATAAACTTAATAGAGACTCCTGAAGAGGTCACAAAAGTTGTTGAGTACTTAAAAATAGAATTTGAAATGAAGGATCTAGGGAAAACAAAGTATTGTCTCAGTCTACAAATTGGGCCTTGTTCAGATGAAATTTTGCTCCATCAATCAAATTATACTGAAAAGATCCTTATGCAATTTTATATGGATAAATCTCACCCTTGAGTACCCCAATGGTAGTTCGATCCCTTGATCCTAAAAAGGATCCATTTGTCTTAAAGAAGACAATGAAAAGATACTTGGTCCTAAAGTACCGTATCTAAATTAGAGGTGTTCAAAAGAACCTGTTAAGGAATCGGGAACCAGGCTGGGTACTGGGGTTTTGCTTCCTGGCCTACCTGCCAACCTTCCAACCGTCAACGGGTAGGTTTCGGTTCTAAATTTTTGGAACCGTTACTGTGCGGTTCCGATTTTGGTTTCTATAGTTAGGAACTTGAAACCAGAACCAGGAACCAGGAACCGAGACTAATATAAAATAAAATTAAGGATTAGAGGGTTAATAAAAACTTTTGTAGAAAAAGTAATGTGAATACATTTATATTTATATTTCATAACATTTAAAATAAGTTAGTTTGACTTTTGAGAATCCACCTTTACAAAGTAATGGAGTTTGTAATTTTGAATTTATAATTTGTAATTTTATTTTTGTTAACAAGTGCCGGTGGGGGGGTATTTGTAAGTTTTTAAGGGTTTTTTTTCCATTTCAAAAACTTTGGGGGTCATGAATTTTACAGGTACCCGAGCAGGCGAAGCAACTTGTTACGTTAGTTCTCAGTATCCTAGGAACCGGAACCATCGGTTCCGATTCTGATTCCAAATTTCAAGGAACCGTCGGTTCCGGTTCCTTCAAAAAATGCAGGGTACCCGGGAGCCGAACACCCCTAATCTAAATGCAATATGTGCATTATTATATTTGGCACAATGTATGAGACTAGACATAATATTTGCAGTGAATCTATTGCCAAGATTTAGCTCTACACCAACTCGCTGGCATTGGAATGGGATCAAACATGTGTTTGGTTACCTAAATGGAACAAAAGACTTGGGATTATTTTATCCAAGGAAGTCTGATAATGATCCTAAATTAATTGGCTATACAGATGCTGGGTACATTTCTGATCCTCACAAAGCCCGCTCGTAGACGGGATATGTTTTCACTTATAATGGTATTGCAATATCATGGCGCTCTACAAAACAAACATTAGTTGCTAGTTCCTCCAACCACTCTGAGATTCTTGCGCTTCATAAAGCTAGTCGAGAATCTGTCATCCATCATATTGAAAGTACACGCAAATTGTCCATGTACTTCATATGCTCCCACAATTATAAATGAAGACAATGCAGCATGTATTGCTCAAGTCAAGAGAGGATATATTAAAGGAGACAAAACCAAGTATATTTCACCAAAGTTCTTTTACACACACAAACTCCAACAAAATCGAGAGATTGATGTCAAACAAATACGCTCCAGTGATAATCTTGTAGATTTATTCACTAAGGCCTTATTGACATCAACATTTGAAAAGTTAAGTGTATAATATCGATATGCGACAACTCAATAAGTTACTAAATTAATCCTATCATTATGAGGGGGAGCATTGATCAAAGGAGCATCAATTAGGGAGGGAGTTTTTAGAAAAGTTTATTGTCTTGTTTGGTTGTATTGGACATATGTGCACTATACTCTTTTTTCTTTGATTAGGTTTTGTCCCACTGGGTTTTCTTGTCGAAATTTTTAATGAGACAATATAAAGCACGTCCAATTTCACGTTACAGTTCTATTTCTTTACTTAGGTTTTTTCCCACAGGTTTTTCTTGAGTAAGGTTAAATACACTTATCTATAAGCGGTGGATGCCCGAAGGGGGATTGTTGTAAAATATTTTGGTGGACATGCATCGCTTTAACTTTGAGGCGGTGAATGGAGGAGAGGGTGTTGGCTATAAAAAGCCCCACTCCCCTTCATTTTATGATTACAATGAAGTGAGAAAGAAAAGAAGATTTACAACCCCCTTCAACTTTACTTTCTTAAACATTTTGCCTTCCTTAATCTATTACACTTATACCATTAAGATTATAACACCTTCTAACTCCTTTAAATTTCTACTTCTTCTAATACATTATTCTCTTGATCAAACATGTCAATTCACAATAACGATTTTAGCGTCTTGAGTTTTATTTAAACGATGATTTTAGTCATCATGAGTTATGCTGTTTTGTTCGACAGGATGACACTAAGTCAACGTCGTTCTTGGTAGTAAATCATCAATTGAGAAGCTGAAGAGGATGAAGATTGGAGATGATTCAAAGGGGTAATGGCCAATATGTTGGGAGAAGTTTTTGCTAGGTTTTGAAGCTACCAACATGCCTTTTTTCGCAATGTTTGTATTCTTAATTGGTTGAAAAACAATAGGTGTTGCCCATTATGTAGAATTGATTGAACGAAAGTAACATAAAATTATCTTAGTCCATTAGACTTGTAGAGTATTTCGTGACCCCGTGAGGATTAGAAGGGCTCAGCTATTAATTGTGCCTGGATACCTCGGTTACCCAAAAAAGAAGAAGTAAAGATTACATAAAACATTACACTAATGAAGCTACTAATATTCAAACCAACAATTACAACCTCAGGTCGGGTCTAGGGGTGGAACAAAAGGGTCGGGTTAGGTAGATCAACCCTACCCCGGCCCACATCAACGCGTATACCCCGCCAAGTGGGTTGGGCCTTCGTAGGCCAACCTAGCAACCTGGTGGATTATATATTTTAAAAAAAATCGTCCACGAGTCAACTTGGCGGGTTGACCAATGGGTTGGCAACCACCAACTTGGCAAGTTGGACAAAAAAATTAAATTAATTTTTTTTTTTTTTTTTGCAAAAACCCATTTTACCTTTGAAATATAGCCGTTTTATAATAGTTGGAGGGGTATTTTTGGTCCCATTTTTTTTCTATAAATAAGGCCTAAACCCTCATGTTTTCTCACATCCCAAATTCTCTCATTTTCTCTATTGAAATCTCTCAATCTCTTTGTTGTCAATTTGCTCTCATTTTAATTTTTATTAGTTTTTTGTAATTTTCAATTCATGTTTCCAAATTCCAATTCTCCTTCTTTAATTCTTTATTTCTTCTATATCCATTTTTTTTAACTAGAATGGATAGATATTTCCATCCCATCAATTTCGATGATGAAGAAAATTATCCTAGTCCTCCTGAATTTATTAACGTAAATTCAATAGATTCAAATAGTCTCGCTTTCCCATTCTCAGAATCTGATTCACCTCATAATATTCCCCCTTCCTCCCTATGCTGCTACGCTCCCGGTAGTTTTAGAAGTCGTCCTCATCCAACTCCATCTCAAGTAGAAGCGGGTTCATCAACTATAGTCGAAATTGACGACATGCACACATCGATGTTTGGGTGCATTTCGATAAGTTTTACAAGACAGAAAATAGAGTTCAAATGAAGAAAGTAAGATGCAAGTATTGTGGAAATATTTATAAAACCGATGTAGGTAATGGTACTAGTTTTTTCAAAAAGGCATGCTAGTAAACATATGAATCAACATGGAAATAGAGAAACCAATCAAACTCAAATAACTAATATGGGCACTACTTAGCATTATAATTCTAATGTATATAGGGAACAATTAACTTTATATATTGCTGCAACTGATCAACCTATTAATATGACTGAAGATAAATATCTTGAAAGATTTATTAAAAATTCATTTTTTTCCAGGATGTAAAAGTTATTCTAAAACTGCAATTAGAAATGATTTAATAAAATTGTTTGGAAAAATAAAATTAGAATTAAAAAATAAAATATATAGTTGTCATGTTAGAGTGACTGTAACAACCGATATTTGAAGTGGTAGAGATAAACAAGATTATATTTGTGTGAATAGTCATTATTTTAATAACGAATGTAAATTAAATAAATCTTTATTGGGATTTAGATTAATGGATGTGGATGATAGTGGTCAAAAAAATTTATAATAAAATTATTGAAGTTTTAAAAGATTATGATGTTGTTCACAAAGTGATAAGTTGAACTTTAGATAATGCAAGTGGTAACGGTAGAGCTATAGATTTTCTTAAAAGTAATTTTCTTTTTTATGACAATTTGAAGTTTTTTTCAGCAACATTGAGCATGTCACATTATTAATTTAATTGTGAAAAGTGGTATGAAAAAAATTAGAAATAATATTGATAGAATTAGAGATTCTTTAGCTTGGATTATTAGAAAAAATGTTGAATTTCAAGATGCTTGTATAAAATCAAATATTTCTCCTAAAACTTTTGTATTAGACATGCATGTTAGATGAAATAGTCCTTTATGTAATGCTTGATTCATGTTTACCTTATGCAAATTTAATTAGTTATTTTATAGCAAATAATAGGGGTCTTTATTATTTAGTAGACAGTGATTGGCATATAGCTCAAAATTTTTATTCTTTTCTTAAATTTTTTTATCAATCCGCTTTACATCTTTTTAGTGTGTATTATACTACTAGTCCATTGGTAATATATATAATTATAAAAATTTCACATTTATTTAAAAAAATAGGAACAATGAAATTTTAGCGAGACCAATAGAGACAATAAAATTAAAATTTAAAAAATATTGGAAACTCTTTCATTTTCTTTATTGTTTAGCTACCATATTTGATTTTAGAATTAAATTAGCACGTTTAAAAAATGGTTTAGACACGTTAAGTGAAAATTTATGAGTTAATCAACTAGGAGAGTTAAGAGAGTGTTTTGCAAAGGTATATTTGCAATATGAAAACAGGTATGAGAACTAGTAAAGAGGTGAAATACCCGAGGAAGAAGCATCAGAAGAAACAAATGAAGACTTCGACTCCTGAAGTGCACTTAATAGGCCGAAGAGGACCCGAACCTGAAGCATATCATCCTCTTCAAAAGCATCAACAACGAAATGTACTGTCCTCCATACAGCTACAGAGTAATGAGCTTCACCAATGTGCTACGGTCATCTACATGAGTAATGAGCTTCACCAATATTTGGGAACCCCCTATGTGCTACCAGTAGATCCACAACAAAGAGTCAACTTTAATGTCTTTGAATATTGGAAAACCAGAAAATGTATTTTTCTGGTATTATCAAGACTTGCTCAATGTTTTCTCTATTTCAATCTCAACCATCTCATCCGAACAAACATTTAGTGCAAGTGAAAGAATTTTAAATGAAATGAGGACTAAACTTTCACAAAAAATGATTCAAGTCCTCACATGTCTTCAAGATTAGGAACTGTCACGCTATCAGAATCAATATAAGGTTATCGATAATATTTTAATAGAATCATTTCAATTTTGTAATATAAATGATACATATGAGGGATGTTCTAGTCAACCCTCAAATTAGTTGTTTTGTAAATTGTAACTTTGTAATTTATAAATTAATTGTCAATTATTATACACTTTTTTTCCTTACTAAGTTTTTTTCCCAATTAGGTTTTTCTTGGTAAGGTTTTTAACGAGACTATAATTGTTGTAATTTTTTATTTTTTATTTTATTTTTGATAAATGAATAAATCGAATTTTTCTTATATTAAAATTGAATTAATATTTGAAATGTTAACAAAAAAATTAATTAAATTAAATTATTGATATTTGAAAAATTAGCTTAAAAAAATTACGCAAAAGATAAAAAAATAAAAAAAATTCCGGCTAGCCTAGCCAGACCCGCACCAAAACCCGTCGGGTTAGGGTTGACGGGCGGCCCGGCCTAACCCATTTGGCCAAGAGGCAGGTATAACCCGACCTGCCATTTTGCTTAACCCGCCACAGGCTGGGCTGAGCAAGTTATTTATCCACCTCTAGTCAGGTCCCCAACAAACACTTTCCCCATAACTGCAGAATTTTTATAAATAATTTTTAATTTTAATTTAAGTACTCAATGAAACAGAATGCATATTCAATTCACACGTACATCTAAACAAACAGAAATAGAACGTTAGTTCAATTAAGATGGATGTACGTATGTATGCAAACAGACAGCCTTCAATGGAATAGACACAAGTACATTGAGAGACAGTCTTCAATGGAATCGACAAAATATATCCATCAAATAAAGAGAATGACTTCAGTAAAACATTCACTAATACATTCGTGTTCAATCACGATGCATGTACAAGTCACACGCTCCAGGTAGAACATGTTTTATAAAATTCATCAAAGTTTGTAATATCGTATTAAGTGTTTGTGATGATAGTTAAGGATTTTAAATGACTAAAATTAGCATCACATCATTGGATTGGAGAAAAATGGTAACAATAGCCACTCTGGAAAGAACAACTCAAATCCCTTAACTCTTGTCCAACTCAAGGGCATTAAAAGTCTATTGCAAGAATCTGAACTGTTTGGACACCCAACACAGTTGATAAATCTTTGATACAACTTTTTTTTTTTTTTTTTGGTTTTTTTGGTTGAAACTTGTCTCTTAAAACTATAATAAAATTTAATTTAATTTAAAAGACACAAAATGACTAACGGTGAGGGTCTTGTACGTGCTCACATGAAATCATAATGATCGACTGCATCATAAGCATTGACAACAAGCCAACAAGGATTGAACCAAGAGAATGGTATTACCTTTGTTGGCGAAGCTTCTCCGCTACAGGATCCAACGGCACTTCCTTTGCTTCTTCAGCTACATTTTTCTTTTTCTCACTAGGTTTTTTGTCAGCTTTTTTGGAGACCTTTTCAGCAGGAGGAGCTGGTGCAGCTGCCGGTCAAACTAGTGAAACAATCAAACAACAGCATACAACTTTCACTCAGTAAAAAGACAAATAAAATCTCTAAGTATAGAATATGCAATTTATGTCATGGATATAATTTGCAGGAGGATCTGCAATATGATGCTATTAGTGGCAGGAGCCTTCATACTGCTCTTCCTTCCAAATTATTCAAATAAGCATCAAAAAACTAAACCGAAGAGCATAAATTCTATCAATGTGGAGCATGGATGCATCAGGCATTTGGTCGGAGCAGACAATGCTATAACAAATAGATTCATGAGGTCTTGCATCTAAGATCCTGAAGAGGTCAGCTCCCACAAGAAGGGAACTACCAGACAGCATGACTTGTTAATGAGAATTCGAGTTTTCTGCTTAAGTAGGCTTCTAGTTGCAATGCTAAGAGACGTATATTATTTTGGATAACTCTCTCATAAAAGACAACTTCCACGCTCAATTATACCTGTTACCCTACCCTGCATGCACACATATATATGACAACTACACATGAAATCTAAGGATATGCATAAACTCTAAAATAACTTCAAGTAACATTGACACACTAGAAACGGACACCCCAGTCAAAATTAGGGTCAGTACTCCTTGCACTTCAAAGATAAATTTCCTTAATGAGCTATTATTTAGATGACAAAGAATTACAAAGGCTCATGTAGAGAAATGTGGATCAGTGCCCTGCTCCATGCTAATATTGAAGACAGCAAGTTCTTAGACTCCTCATAAATGACAAAGTTATTCACTAGACAATCAGCTAATTGTAGATTGCATGCTTAATGTAATTTCTTACTCATCATCCACAAGTAATATAAACAAAATTTAACAAATATAATAAAGAAAAGGACAATGGGTGCCATACAGGAGCAAGTTCATCTTCGTCCTCCCATGAATCTTTTACATCGTTCTTTTCTACATTTCAATGGCCTCTGTAGCGTCAACCCCGAGCCCTCCAAACAGATTAATACGTCTCATTTTTGTAGAAGGGTACCCAACTTTGGTCTTTCCTTCTGATGGGGCGCCTGTAGAATCTTCAGTTAGTCTCGAAATGGTAGCTACAGTCGATTCACATGGTCAGACAGAAACTATTCTGGATAATCTCTATGCGCAAGGATTCTCCCCACACAGTGACTGTGGAAGGTTTACAGGAGGAGGGATATTCCCCGGTGTGTTACTCCATTTAAACTCAGGAAAATCACTCCAGGAGAATCTTTGGGCATTTTGTCATACTTTCTCTTCTGCCGGAGTTGGGATCTTTCTGAAATTGAGTAGTACTTTACTTTTTGAAGTCACTGGTAGACACAGCTCGATCCATCAAGACTACTCTGACACGCCCTCTGACCAGGATTGTCTGATAACAACCTTGTTGGAATACAGCCCTCAGCTGGCCGATTGTCTCACGAATCATGACAGCCAAATCCAATATCCGAATAGATGGGCCTCTGTTGTAAATCAGATTATAGAGGTTAGGTGTGAAAGGACCTTATGGCCTAAAGTTATACGCGGACTCACAGTATTGTGGTTTTTTTGTGGGACAGTTGCGTCCGCACTGTTCATACCATATATTATGCTCAGAAGGATGGACGACCTTTTACACAGTGAGTCGCCAATTGATAAATTCCCGCTGCATTTGGGTGGGTTTGCTGACTTGCATTTTAACTTCTATTGTGGTCTTGGAGCCGGCGTTGCTGCAGGAATAATGCAGTCTATGGACTCTTGGTGATCATGAGTCGGGAATCGACTGTGGTTGGATTATGTGAACTGGCTGAATATGTATGTTATGTTATGTGTAATCATGAGTTATTAATACATATGCAACCACATACTTTGTTTGAATTTGTATCACTTTTTTTTAATTGGGTTTGGGTGTTCTTTCTCTTAGATTTAAACCATTATGTTATGTTATTACTCATGGGTTCAAGTCTCAGGTAGACAGAGTCCCCTATAGAAAAGTGAACTTCCCGACATTTGCTATCAGCATATTGTTTCATGTGTTCTTGGGCCCTATTCAGGTTCAGCTTTAATTCCTCTAAGATGGAATTGCGGGCTGCTAGTTGCTGGTCTACGGCATCCACCACAGAAGAATTCTCACTATATTTTAAAAGAATGGGAGGGTCGCGACCATAGAGAGCCTTGAACGGAATCATTCCTGAAGAGCGGTTGTAAGTGGTGTTAAACCAGTATTCTGCCCAGGCTACCCATTTGGGCCACTGATGCGGTTGATGCCCTGCAAAACAACGGAGGTAAGTTTCGACACAACGGTTGACAACCTCCGTTTGACCATCCGTTTGAGGATGGTAGGCGGTACTCATGTGGAGTTGAGTTCCTTACTGTTTAAACAATTCCCCCCAGAATAAACTCATGAAAATTCGGTCACGGTCGGAGACAATAGTGCGGGGAAAGCCATGCAAACGGATAATTTCTGTAAGGAACAGGTTGGCCATTTCTTGAGCTGTGAAAGGGTGGCACAAGGGAAGAAAGTGGCTATACTTCGTAAGGCGATCCACCACAACCAGGATGGTGTCCAGCCTGTGAGCCTTAGGAAGCCCCCCAATGAAATCCATGGACACGTCTTCCCAAACCTGAGACGGAATGGGTAGAGGTTGTAGGAGGCCAGCCGGTTGCAGTGCATCATATTTGTTCTGTTGGCAAACTGAGCAGGCCTTTACAAATGCCTGGATATCCTGTCTCATTCCCTCCCAATAAACTACTTACAAGCCACCTTCCGCTTGAGGGTACGGAAATAACCAGAATGGCCACCGGCGGGGGAAGAGTGAAATTCCCGCAGAAGTTGCTGCACTTGGGGACAGGATCTGGGCAGCACCAAACGATCATCATAGTAGAGTAAGGAACCCACTAACCTGAATTGCGAATGGCTGGATGAATCGACGATCAGATCTTGATAAATTTTACAGAGCTTCTTGTCACGTTGAATAGGCCTCTACCCACTCTTCTTTTTTGCTAAATGATATTGAAATGGAAAGCATGACACTCAACCGTGCCATCACGTTGGGATAAGGCATCTGCAGCTTTATCTTCTAACCCGAGTTTATACTGTATTTCATAGTTTAATCCGAGCAACCTGATTATCCATTTGTGTTGTTCTTCGCCTTGTAACCGCTGCTCATTCAAATAATGGAGGCTTCGCTGATTGGTTCTAATAATGAAACGGCGACCCAACAAGTAGTGGCGCCATTTTTTAACCGCAAGGACCACGACCATCAATTCTCTCTCGTAAACCGAAAGGTAAGCCGCGAAAGACCTAGTTGCCGCTGTCTTCCGCATAAGGACCACGACCATCAATTCTCTCTCGTAAACCGAAAGAAGCCGCGAGCGAGTGGAAAGACCTTGACTTAAGAAGGCCAAGGGTCTGCCTTCCTGCATTAGGACAACCCCGATACCGTATCCTGAAGCATCTGTCTCAATGACGAATGTTTTTGAAAAGTCCGGCATGGCGAGGACTGGAACAGTAGTCATTACCTGTTGCAATTCTTCAAATGCCTTTTGTGCTACCTCAGACCACACAAAAGAATCCTTACGGAGCAGATTTGTTAAGGGTAAGGCAATGACCCCATAACCGTTGACGAATTTTTGATAATATCCTGTCAAACCCAGAAACCCACAGAGTGCCTTTACATCCTTCGGAACAGGCCATTTTAATATACAATCTACCTTGGAAGGGTCAACGGCAACTCCTTGGCCTGAAATGATGTGGCCTAAGTATTCCAACTTACATTGCCCGAAAGTGCATTTTTTTTGTTAACCACCAATTGGTGGTCGAGTAGAACCTGAAATGTGAGTCTCAAATGGTGCGAGTGTGCCTCTGAGTTAGTACTGTAAGCCAATATGTCGTCAAAAAAACCAAGATGAACTTACGTAAGTATGGTTTGAAAATGTTGTTCATGAGAGCTTGGAAGGTGGACGGCGCATTCGATAATCCGAAGGGCATTACTAGAAACTCGTAGTGCCCTTCATGTGTGCGGAAGGCTGTCTTATGAGTATCTTTCTCTCGGACACGAATTTGGTGATATCCCGACTTAAGGTCGAGCTTTGAGAATATCGTGGCCCCGCCTAACTCGTCAAATAACTCATCCACTGTCGGTATCGGAAACTTATCGGGTATGGTGACTTTGTTGAGTGCTCGGTAATCGATGCAGAAACACCATCCTCCGTCTTTCTTTTTAACCAAAAGTACCGGGCTGGAAAAGGGACTGATACTTGGCTTGATAATTCCGGAAACCAACATTTCCTGTACAATCCGCTCTATCTCATTCTTCTGATAATATGGGTACCGATAGGGTCTAACATTGGGGACTAGAGCTGCCTGTTCGAGCCTGATAGCGTGATCACAATGTCTTGCCGGTGGCAGTCCGGGTAGCGTTTCAAATAAGACTTGGTATTCCCTCAATAGTGCACCCCAATTACCCTCATCCGTTACTTCTTCATGCTCTTGCACCTGCAAATTATTAATTTCCAACAAGTAGCCTGGCCCTTCATACTGGATCATTTTTAGAATCCTTTTCAATGACAACTTGGTTCTGCTCAGAGAGGGTCCCCAATCAACATGATAATTTTTCCATACTGGTTGAATTTCATCACTGATTTTTTCCAGTCTGTGGTAATTTCTCCCAGTGTCTCTAACCATGCAACCCCCAAAATCACATCAGCACAAGTCATATCGAAGGGGTAGAAGTGTTGGACTACTGAAATACCTTGCAGATGTAACTTCACCGCGCGACATTCCCCTTGACAGCTTACCCTGTACCCATCACCAACTCTGACTCCAAACGTTTTAGTAGAGGTTATAGGGAGTTTGAGCTCGTCCACTACCTGTCGGCTATGTGAGACGCCCCACTGTCAATTAAAACCACCACATTTCTTCCCGCAATCTCCCCTTTGAGCTTCAAGGTTTTTGGCCCACTGCTACCTTCCACGGACCTGATGGAAAGCTCCATTGTGCCTGATGCATCTTCTTCCCCTTTGGGTTCCTCTACAGATAGCTCATTCATCTCCTCAGGATCTTCATCTTCCAACAATAGAACTTGTACCTGCTTATCCCCACATCTATGACCCGGAGAATACTTCGCGTCACAACGATAGCATAAACCCCTCTCTCGTTTGCGTTGGATCTCGGCTTCCGTCATTCGCTGAAGGGGAACTCGCGTCGGCCTGAATCTGGGCGAAAGTTGACTGACAATGGCGAGTTGGGGCTGGAGTTGGTTTTGTTTGGGTTGCGTCAAACAGGTGGTTGTGGGGTTGAGTGGGTTGATGAGTGTTGACTTGGGTCAACAACATGTTGGGTTTTGTAGCTTCCATCGGGTCAAGTTGACTGAGCGTAAGACTTTGTACCAAAAGGAGATGAATTCCATTTAGTTACACGCGCAGATCCAAATTTGAATCCCTCCACAGTTCTATTCCTTTCCTCCACACGCTGGGCCAATTGGGCCACACTAACTAGTGAATTGGGCTATTGGATGAGATTGGGCTGTTGGAGTTTGATTTCAGCTTTTACTTCAGGCCTAAGCCCATTCAAAATGCAGCAGTGAGCACCTCTTCCTTCTCATTTGTCATTAAAGCTGCGACTTCTTCAAATTTTTGGCGATAATCCAAAATCGTGCTTGTTTGCTTGGTGGCTATCAGCAGCTCCAAGGGACTCACTTCTTGGGTCCCGCTAAACCTTTGGGAGAGAGCTATTTTAAACTCCTGCCAATTACTTATCCTTAACCTGGTTTCCATCCATTGATACCAATGGAGGGCTTCTCCCTCCATGCATAGTGCAGTGGCTGCTACCCTATGTTCTTCCGCTATCAAGTTGAAAGTGAAGTAACGTTCCATCTTAAATATCCATCCATACGGGTCTTCACCGGAAAAGATAGGTAACTCCAATTTTCTCCCCTTCCATTCACGATGATGCCATCCTTCACCCTCTTGGTTCCAAGTTTCTCCGGATGGGCCACCTTGCAGATTATCCGGTGTCCTACCTTCAAAGTTTCCCCCTCTCGTGGGCACTTCTTGATTTCCTATATTCTCATGTTCATTGTGCTCAACCCTGCCACGACTCGAGTTTCTGAAATTTCTCCTTCGTTCCTCCTCTTCTTCATCTTTTTTTCGAATCCAATTTTGCATATCAATTAAAATCTCCCTCATTGTGTTCACCGTTTCAGTCACTTTAGCTACATCCTTCTCAACGTTCTCTATTCTATTATCCATCCTTGTGCCAACAATGCCCTGAATCAAGCTTGGCTCTGATACCAATTTGATGGAACCAACCCAAGTAACTCAGTTACTCATGCATTCAATCACTCATTTTAGACTACAATCAACCAAGAACAGAAAGAGGCAGTGAATGTCTTGGTTAAAATGGATATTTGGATTGATATTCAGTAGCTCATTACAGTGAATCAAACAAAAAGGAAAATATGGCTAAAACAGAAAAAAAGAAAGAATCCAGGCTGATCTTCGAGGGTCAGCTCCTCCCCACAATTCCCAACAATATTCTCAATGCCTCTCCCCTCTGTTGGTTCCCCTTTTATTCCTTTATTTGTCATGCTAGCTGTGTTGTTGTTCCACCTGTCAAACAAACTCATTCACGCTTGTTATGCTGCTGCTCCAGCTGTCCTGTATGACTCTTCCTTCTTTGCCCCTTACGGTTATACCACTTGACTATTGGTGGTCCATCAATTTAAAACAGGAAAAATGAGATAGTACTCAAAACCTATAGCATTATCCGAAATTCAGTATACCACTTCAGCCGTGTAACATTATTCAATAATTAAAGTACATATAATTGAACTGGAACTCTTAAAAATGAACAAATAAATAAATTAAGACTAGGTGAGATTACCTTTAGCAGATTTTGAATGTAGTGCTTCTCAGAAGAGGAAAGTTTATCCCCACGCCCAGATTCCAAATGCACACACACGCCTAATAATCAAAATCACCATTGCACAAAATTCAAACTTATCTATAAGACCCAAGCACATAAAAGGGAAAAATCACGAAAATACCATTCCTTTGGAAATGGCGAAATGGAGGGAAAGAATCGAGATGATCGTTTTGAGCATAAGCAGCTTTGATAAGTTGATCGATTGCCTTCTTCTTTTCCAGAATCTAAACACATTAAAATTAAATTACATCATACAGTTTATAAAATATCAAATCAATCCCTCAAATTTTATCAAAACAGTCACTAATAGCTTTTACCTCTCGTCGTTTAAGCTTCTTCTCTAAGCTACTACCGCTTGGGAGCCCCCTCGACTCCATTGATGCTCACTGCTCTCTCTCTCTTTGTGTTTCAATTTTTTTGATTTTCCCTCTCGAAGACGTTTCTGGTTCGAAGCCTTTGTTTTTGCAGCTTGTTAAATCATTGATGAAAAATATGAATTAAATCATTCTGGTCCTTGAGGTTTGGCCTATTTACCAGTGAAATCTGATAATCACACTTAGGTCCTATTTTTGTAAAAGTCCAAAATACCCTTTCCAAGTTAATAATTTTTATCTTGTAATTACCATAATTGTTCTTAATTTTTAACAGTTCAGTTACCAACCTTTTATTTTTTATAATTTCAAAACAAAATTGAGGGCATTTTAGACTTCTACAAAAAGTTGTGATAAAATTGCTTTGGGACAGGGACTTAAACGATACTATCATATTCTACGGGATCTAACTTTTAGTCCAAATCTCAAGGACCAAAAAGATTTAAGTCATGAAAATATTATTAATTGGTTGGTTTTTTATAAATTTATTTATAATATTATTAATTAATAATTAATCACATTGCAAATTTGGCTTTGGCTATCGAATTAACCAAATTATGTCATAATTGCGTAGTAAATTTGTAATAAACTATGACAAGTTAGATCTTACGAGATAATGTTAGATCTTAACATTGTGATAAATTACGGGCATTAGATGACACAATAAAATATTTTAAATAAATAATTATAAACATAAATGATATTTATTTTAGTTCAATTCCATATAGAGTGACATAAAGTTTAATTATAATTGAAGAACTAGATTAATTGTGCAAAAGAAACATTAACTAAGTTGGTTATTTGAACTTAAAAGTATTTATTTTGGGGGTTTATAAAATCTTAATTGTTAATTATTCATTCTCTAACTAATCACCTCATGACTTCTACCCTTATGATACGAGTCTCATCATTCCAGCCATCAACATCTTATGTTAATCAATGGTGGCATAAAGTAATGTTGATCGTGTGACAACATTGTGCCCTATTATTATAATTATAATTATTTTGATTTTGTCATAATTATAATTATTATAAGGTTGGTATTCTTTATCTCATAATATAAATTTCAAAATATTTGGCTTCAGAAATTTTTGTTTTAAATAAATATGTATCTTTATACTTATTTTCTTAAATCCATTTATCCTAATAAATTCATTTTGTAATTAATTTTTTTTTTTTTTTGATCGTTTTATTAAATGTTTGTTTAGATTTGTTATGTAATTGTGTAACCCTAAAAAGTATCATTGTAAGTTCCAAGGTTAATTTTCAGAATTTTGGACATTTGAGTGAAAGATTTAAGAAATTGTTTTCAATTTGTTATAGATGAGAAGGGTAAAATAGACTATTGAATTTAAAATTGGATGGAACCCTAACATATCATTAACATAGAGGTAACACATCAATTAACAACGTGAGTATGGAGGGCCCAACCATCCATATATACAACATAACAACCCACTAACTTGAAGATATACCCCCCAACCAACCGTCAACTAGCACCTCCTTTGTTTGCCGTTCGACGACCCTTCACCTTCCCCCATCGTTGGATGTCCTCTCCATCTCCTCCACGTTGTCATGACGCTTCGCCTCCCTTAATGTTGACGATGATTCAACTTCCAACGACGTTTCCTCCATTTTTCAATGTCGCTTGCCCTTCCCCAGTGTAGATCGACCACCATAGCTTCATCTCCTCCTTCACCCAAGCTCTCCCACGTTGATTTGTTGAAGATTGGCCATGACTATTCGCATTCCATCAATGACCGTTCAACTTCTTTGCCGAATTTTGCTCACTTTTTGGTGATGTTTGGGCTCTTTAGCTACTTATTTGGACTCCCCAACACCTGATCTACCTTCCCTCATTTTTTATCATCATTTTGCCACCAACAATGGTGGCTAACAGTCGACAGTGGTGGTCGACGATCAACTATGGTATTAATTTGAGGATGTAATTTAATGGAAATACAAAGGGTAATAATGTCTTAAAAAAACTTGTGTATAAGGTTAAAATAGTCAATAAATATTGCTGTAAATTGTTTTTAGAAGAAAAGGGTATTAGTGTCCAAATTTCTTATTAATTATAAATAAAATTGTAACAAAATTAAGATTATTAAGTAATCTTAGAATATTTAAGAAAATTGTGGTATTTAGATTATCACTTATATAACCTACAGTAATTACTATTGGTAATAAAGGATTATTAAAATCTTTTATTACTGGACAACCGAAAATGGTAATGTCAATAATATAAGATGACATTACTAGAGTAATGGGAGATTTACATACGTATCAATCTTTGAGACCTATTTTCTTCCATCACTCGGAAAGGATAATCAACTTCTTTGCCACTAATCGGATGCCTGCAGTCTGCTGATAATCATATTGATCGAAGGAGAGGAATGTATCCACAAAGGTACCTGGTTTGAACAAGCTATCGAGCTCTGCAGCATCAAATTTGACGAACGCAAGCTTTTGTACAGTCCCAGATGGTTCTTTCTGGCATATCTCTGTGTTAGATTGGGTAACATCGCCACTTACAGTAGTAGGTATGCTGTTAAAAACAGGGGGAAGACATATCTAATTAGGTGCATTCTCAGTACATGGAGAAGAAAGACTAATTTAACACTGAAGCAAAGCATCAATGTTTCATTAGCTATACTTTGTATGTCATAGTCATGCTATGTACAATGGCTATGATACTGCAATTCACATATTCATCTTCAAAAATATTACAAACTTTTGAACCACTTAGTTGTTGCATTAACCCAAATAAATCATGAAAATCATTGAAATGAATTACTACTTAAAGAAAACTAAACGTTAATGATTAATAAAAAATAAATTATGAATCAATGCACATGGAAAAATGAAGTTTCTTGAAGATCTTGAGCCTGCGTTTTGTTTTCCTTTTCATTTGTAATTTTTGCACCTAAGACACTACTTAAGGAAAATTAACATATAGGGAACTATATCAGATACTCTAAATTCCAGAAGCATGCAGTTCCATGAGGAAAAATTATAGGCGCCGTTTGGTTCACATATTGGAAAAACTAGAATAGTTTTCCCAAAAAAGTTTAACTTTATTTTCACCCACATTCAAAAGAGTTTTCTAAATTATTCAATTTCCTTTAATCCCCCTAAATTTGTTAATTTAACTAAACAACCCCTAAAAAATATTTTAAAAATTGACAAAAACACCCCAGTAACCAAATTTACCAGATTCCGACCACCACTGCCGAAAGCTTGCTGGAATCTAGTGTAATGGTGCACTACCGACTGAATCTGGTCGGTAGTGCGCCGATCTAGCCCTTTCTGGCCGATCTTTGATTGTCATTGATGACCAAATGCGGCCAGATCTGGCCATTGACGGCCAGATCCACGGTGGATCTGACCGGAAAAGGCCACATCGATGCATGACCGGCAAGATCAAGCTGGTCATACGCCGATAAAGAAACTCCGGCCACCCTCTGGCGGTGGTGGCCGGCTGTCCGTATTTTTGAGTGCATTGGGAGTGTTTTTGTTAACTTTGAATATTTTATTATAGGGGTGTTTAGTAAATACATAAACATAAGGGTATTTATGTTAATTTTCAAAATTCTACACCGTAATACCTACCCAATTTAACTTTTTTCAAAAGATTATTTTAAAAACTACCCAATAATGAACCAAACGGAACCATATACATTCCTGGCGACAAAAATTTAATATTTTGCAGTATTTCCTAAGCTGAAGCAATCATTCATTTCCTTGTCACAATAAAAAAACAAATGAATGAAACCTATGAAGGGAAGACTTACCGTAATCTTGCGGTGGGATGGTTATATTTTCTGGTCACAACAGGCTGCCACTCAGAATTACTACCAGAATCCATGCTCAATTTCCGTGCAGCACTATCACATGCATCAAGAACCTCACATAAAATTGGAGATACATCAACCACAAAACTCAACCGTGGCCGACCAGCATGGCCAACAAACCTCCTACTTATTCCAAATCGTATTCTCAAACGAGCACAATAAAGATGCAAAATGACATCACTGTGCAATATTTTAATTCTCTGCCTTTGACTACCATGAAACCCTGGGTCGAAACAGGCACTGATGTTAGGAGTTGAAACTTTATCAGGCTCTATAAATGCATCATGGCCACTTGAACCCTCAGAGACAGCAACTGCTAAATTCATCTCGGGAGTCATCAATTCCGTCTTTTCTTCCATGGTGACATCTGGCTGAAGGGATTCAATTTCCATCTGATTGCTAAGTTGGTCCATAACAAAAGAACCTGTTCCCTCTGGATTAGCTACAGCTGAATCAGAGACCTCCTCCCCTCTTCTCTGAGTCAGCAAAGATCTGTTGACAGTGAATATGTCTGGAAGGATTGACTCCTGCAAATATGGCAAAGTTAGGTCAATTGATCGCTTGTTCAAAGTCATTATATGGTAAAAATTAAAATACGCCTAGGTACACAATAAAAGGGAAAAAAAAAGCATTTGTGTGATCATATAAAAAAGAGAATTGACACAACACTTCAACAAATGCTATATTTAATAATCTTACTGACTTTGATACTAGAAAAGGAATCAGTAAACGGTAGAATTTGCAAGCTAATATGACATAAAATAGTTATGGTCAGAACAAAAGAAGACGTGCATGGTGACATTGTCCTGTTTTGCAGCACGAGGCTTAGCTTAAAGTAAAATTTGAAGACATTAAAGGTTAATGCATTGAAGTTCGTGGAGGATTTTCATCTTTCACCAAAGTTCTGAAAGCTATCTATCCATTTGTCTGTATGCAATATTGCTCTGATCATCGTGAAAACACAGTTGAACAAGATGAACTAGCAATAAAGCATGTCATACTCATCGGATGGCAAATAGAGCTGATGCATAACTGATTAAAATTTGAAGATACCATAAACTGGCAATGGCTTATCAGCCAAGAAAAAGCAAGTCTACTGCTTTAGAAACTAAATAATTACCAAGAACAAGACTGTTGCGCAATGCTTGAGAACTTCAAGATTCATCCGAACATCATCTAAGCTCCTGAGAGAAAATAGCAAAAGTTATTATCTCAAGGAGAAGGGGAGAACTAATAAAATAACTCCTTGGAGGCAGTAAAAATACCTATGTGTCTGCTGCCCAAGCTCAAAGTACTCGGCTAGAGTGGCCATCTGCAGAGATATTAACATATCAACATCCAAAACTCAACAGTAATAAAAAACCTAAAATATAATACCATTGAGTAACCCTGTAAACTGAGTGCAAGTTAGCTTTCCATAAATTCATGCTTAGACATAATATATGAGATATTAGGAACCTGATTGCAAGATATCAAGTAAGGGCTAAATCATAATAGCAATATCCAGAAGTTTCTCAAAAACAAGGGCACTTTCTGGGTTCACAATTCTGTGGATTACATTAAGAAGAATTTAATATGATTTTAGAAAAAAAAAATTTAAAAAGAAGGATTTTGGAATTCAGAAGGCATAAAATACTAAAAATAGTGATATGATAAAAGACAACAGACAAGAAAGTACATTAAGACTTAGTTGCAAATGAGCAAATAAAGGAGGGAACTGAGAGGTCAAAAAGAGCAAAGAGGAGAAACCATTTCACCTATACACAACATTGTGAGAATTTAACCCTTCTTATATATAAGGGTACACATTTTTAAACATCTCCAAGGGAAACCAAACAATAAAAAGTTATAACCTTCTTCCATCTCACTTTGTATCCCCCAAGCACGAACCCCTTCACTTCGCCTCTCTTTTCCTTCATACCAAACACGTGTCTAATGAAAATTATAGTCCAATGACAACAAAAACAAGAACCTTAATTCAGAAGAATATAGAATAATATAAAAACAATGGAAACGAAAAAAAAAAAAAAAAAAAAGAGAGAGAAAAGCTTGGTCTTTAATGGAAACTAAATCACACAAATAACATGAAATGGTCCCAAAACACGCATTAATTCAGATATAAATGGTGAATTTATAATTATAAGAACTTAAACGAAAGGGAGGCCAGTAAATATTACCTTCATGTCACCAGCTCTGCTCCCAAACCTCTGCGTCAACAATGCCCAGGTGTCAATCGTCTCCTTTGGCTCAGGATGGGCCCGACCAACCTCCACAAATGCCTCTCTTATTATCTCACAATCAAACTTCACTATGTTATGACCTGCCCATATTCTCCCTACACACAAAAACACAATCAATTTCACATCAAAATCACAACTTTAAATAATTTCAACAAAAAAGGCAAGAACTTTAAATGGACCGTGGAGGATGTCAAAAATGGTATCGGCGATTTCTGCGAAGGTAGGGGCAGAGTCGATGGCATCGGGCGTGATGCCGTTCTTGTGGGCGGAGAATGAGGAAATGAGCGAGGGGTCGGTGGGTCGGATGAGAGTGGAGTAGTGATCGAGCTCCTTGAGTTTTTTCGGACATACGAGGATGGCTCCAAATTCAAGAATGGTGTGGGGCTGGTCGGGGGTTGAGAAGGTGGTTTTGAGGTCAAAGAAGGCGATTTCGGATCTGTCTGCAGGTGTACCCATGGCTGCAATGGATGGCTGCAATTGTGCGAAGAGGTTAACGGAGGCACCAATTTGATTCGTATTTAAGATTGACTACTTTCGATTTTTTGTTAACTTAAAAAAATGAGGTTTTGCTTGCTGGATAAGTTTCATAAAGCACACAAAGAAAACATCAAAAGTTAAAAACAAAAAGCAATTAAAGAAAAAGAAAAGCTTGATCTTTATTAGATACGTACAGATAACATGAAAGGGTCCCAAAAAACGATTAATTCACATATAAATGGTGAATTTATAATTACAGGAAAACCTAAAGCAAAAGAGAGGTCAGTAAATATCACCTTCATGTCACTAGTTCTCCTCCCAAACCTCTGCGTCAACAATGCCAAGTAGTCAATCGTCCCCTTTGGCTCGGGGAGCGCCCGACCCACCTCCGCAAATGCCTCTCTTATTCTCGCACAATAAATCTCACTATGTTATGACCCGCCCACATTCTCCCTACACATGCAAACACAATCAAGTTCACACCAAAATCACAACTTTAAATAACCTAAACAAAAAAGATAAGAAATTTGAACGGACCGTGGAGGATATCAAAGACAGTATCAGCGATATCGGCCAAGGAAGGGGCGCAGACGACGGCGTCGAGAGTAATGCCGTTGCAGCGGACTGAGCGAGGGGTCGACGGGTCTGACAGGAGTAGCTATAGAGCTCCTTGAGCTTTTTAGGACATATAAGGATGGCTCCCAATTCCAAAATGGTGTAGGCCGGCCGGCCGGCTCGGGTTGGGTCGGTGGTTTCGACATCGAAGAAGGCGATTTGTATACCCATGACTGCAATGGATGGCTGAAATTGAGCGAAGAGGTTAATGGAGGCGCCACTTTGACAGGGTTGGATACCCAAAAAAGCCCGTTACTATTCTGACGGGGAATACTCGAAAAAGTTCGGGTTAGGGGGCCTTTCTTCCCTTCGACGGAACCGGGGACGGGAGTGAGAAAAGGTGGAAAACCTGCAAAACTCGACCTCGTCCCTGTCCCGCTAAAAATATAAAATGTATTAATATAATTAATTGATTTAACAAATAAAGAAATCAGAGGATTTTCTGGTAGGAGGAAGAGTATTTCATTCCCTTCCCGATGACATCTGTCCCATCTCTGCTTCGAAAATCTGGGTTTAAGCCAGGGGAAGGATAAAGCAATATGTGAGCGGCGAGCCCGATCCATTAAAAAAAAAAAAAAAAAAAAAGGGTAATGCTACGCAGGCACTAACGGATTTACCCTTTGTTAAAATTATATATAATATTCATATTATATTTTAGGTTAATATATTAATTAGTAAAATTCATTATAAAAAAAATATTATGGGAGAAATGTGAGAGATTTTTTATACGAGGAATAGTGTAAAAGCAAGGGGAAATATACATAAGATTTTTTCACAATGACGACCTTCTCTAAAGGGAAAATAAGAGCCTTTATTTACAAATAAATACAATACACAAGGTTTCCCTCAACCTAAAGGTGTCATAATATCTTTATTTATGTTATTGATATGTTTAATTTTCACTAGTTTTTTTAGATGATGTTAAAAGATGTGTGAGTATAAGTGTGTGTGGGATAAGAGGAGGGTCTTGACCATTATTCGAACTCGTACTATTAACAAAAATGCAATTACTCTCATGTTTTCTTATCAGATTCTATTTTAGAAATAACAGAAAATTTTAATGCCGTTAGTATATTACAACCTATACAATGAAAATTGGCATAGAACTTAATTTGACAAATTTTCTCTCAAAACCCTATCGTACAATTTGTAGTTTGTTAGCTCATAATTAGATAGGTCAAACTCATAACGAGTAGACGAGACCTATTTATAATTTAATTAATTGTAAACTGCTTTATTGAGATTATGAGAAAAAATTTATGAAATTAGATTGTCAATGTCGTTACCTCACTATTTATGTTGTTGGCCAATACACTCTGCATTCAACATTAAGGTTGACATTGTCAAACCTATTCACAATGTCTCATTCGACTATAATGCTTAATGTTAATAGCTTTATAACCCTTCTGTTGTAAAATATTTTTGTGGACATCCACCCGCCTTTAACTTTGAGGTGGTGAACGGAGGAAGGGGCATTGGCTGTAAAAAGCCCCCTCCCCTTCATTTTCTTCACTCTCTTAAACATTTTGTCTTCCTTAATCTATTATACTTATATCACTAAGATTCTCTCTCTCTCTCTCTCTCTCTCTCTCTCTCTCTCTCTCTCTCTCTCTCTATATATATATATATATATATATATATATATATATATTAAACTCCTTTAAATCTCTGTTTCTTCTAATACATTATTCTCTTGATTAAACATGTCAATTCGCAATAACGATTTTAGCCGTCTTAGAGTTTTATTGAAACGATGATTTTAGTCATGCTGTTTTCTTCACCAGGATGACACTTAAGTCAATGTCGTTCCTGGTAGTAAATCATCAATTGAGAAGCTGAAGAGGATGAAGATTGGAGATGATTCAAAGGGGTCATGTCCAATATGTTGGGAGAAGTTTTTGCTGGTTTCTGAAGCTATCAGCATGCCTTTTTACACAATGTTTGTATTCCTAATTGGTTGAAGAACAATAGGTGTTGTCCATTATGTAGAATTGATTGAATAAAAGTAACATAAAATTACCTTAATCCATTAGACTAGTAGAGTATTTCGTGACCCCATGGATTAGAAGGGCTCAGCTGGTAATTGCGCCCGGATACCTCGGTTACCCAAAAAAGAAGTAAAGATTACATAAAACATTACACTAATGAAGCTACTAATATTCAAACCAACAATTACAACCTCAGGTCAGGTCCCAAACCAACACTTACCCAAATGCTGCAGAATTTTTATAAATAATTTTTAATTTTAATTCAAATACTCAATGAAACAGAATGCATATTCAAGTCACACATACATCTAAACACAGAAATAGAACGTTCGTTCAATTAAGATGGATGTACGTTCAATTAAGATGGATGTACGTATGTATGCAAACAGAGAGCCTTCAATGGAATAGACACAAGTACATTGAGAGAGTCTTCCAATGGAATTGACAAAATATATCCATCAAATAAAGAGAATGACTTCAATAAAACATTCACTAATACATTCGTGTTCAATCACGATGCATGTACAAGTCACACGCTCCAGGTAGAACATATATTATAAAATTCATCAAAGCCTGTAATATTGTAAAAGTGTTTGTGATGATAATTAAGGATTTTAAATGACTAAAATTAGCATCACATCATTGGATTGGAGAAAAATGGTAACAATAGCCACTCTGGAAAGAACAACTCAAATCCCTTAACTCTTGTCCAACTCAAGGGCATTAAAGTCTATTGCAAGAATCTGAACTGTTTGGACACCCAACATGGTTCCTAAATCTTTGATACACCTTTTTTTTTTTTTTTTGTAGGGGGGTTTTGGGTTGAAACTCGTCTCTTAAAACTATAATAAAATTGAATTAAATTTAAAAGACACAAAATGACTGACGGTGAGGGTCTTGTACATGCTCACATGAAATCATAATCATCGACTGCATCATAAGCAGTGACAACAAGGTCATCGTCCGGTCTATCAACCAGAAGCTGTTTCTTCTTCACACCTGGAGAAAAACAAAAAACCAGGTTAAACAATTTACCACAAGCCTTGAACAACCCCGAAACATTCCTACTCCATTAAAAGCTAAACTAGTTGTTTATGAATATGTATGTGCGTTAGTTGCATTTTGAAGAATATGTAAAAGCAATCTCAGCTCTTGCAACAAGCTGGCCGATGAAGAACGAGTGACATCTGACAGAAATGCACAGGATCTATTTGGTTACTTGAAGTAAATAACCTCACAAAACTATTCCTACCTGTTTTCTTTTTGCCAGCATTGGCCTCTTTCTCAGCTTTGAGCTTCTCATTCGCGATTGCTGAGACTGAAGAGGAGATCTCTTTTGCATCAGCAGCTTTTAGAGATGTCATTGACAGCCTCATTACTGCCTTTAGTAATCCTATGTAATGGAAGCTTTTCTGTAGTGAAAATATGCCAGTGTCAAACTAAAACTCCGAATAGCAATTCAAAAAGCTACAAGTTTAATCACACAGCATTGACAAATAACAATACCTCATAGGGGCGCAGTTTATGTGAAATGAGCTCAGCATACTCCAAGAAATCACTTTCAGATTTAGGAATAAAATTGTCAAGGGTCCTCTCATCACCTTTCTTTGCAAACAGTTCTGTGGTTGACTGATAATCAGCTTCTTCCACAAGTCTGTGATAATTAGAAATATATAAGCACTTCAACAAATAAACCCCAGTAAATTCACCCATTCTCACTTGAAAACATATTATTTCAACACGTTTTGTAGAAATATTATGAAGAAATAAAAATAACCAAAGCATAATATTTAGTCACTGTGACCATACCACTGAAGTAAGAAGCCATGATGTTATCAGACATAACCCCGTGATAAAAATCAGCGCTATTAATATGGCTTGAACCAAGATAATGGTATTACCTTTGTTGGCGAAGCTTCTCCGCTACAGGATCCAATGGCACTTCCTTTGCTTCTTCAGCTACATTTTTCTTTTTCTCACTAGGTTTTTTGTCAGCTTTTTTGGAGACCTTTTCAGCAGGAGGAGCTGGTGCAGGTGCCTGTCAAACCAGGGAAACAATCAAACAACAGCATACAACTTTCACTCAGTAAAAAGACAAATAAAATTTCTATGTATAGAATATGCAATTTATGTCATGGATATAATTTGCAGGAGGATCTGCATTATGATGGCTATCAGTGGCAGGGGCCTTCATATTGCTCTTCCTTCCAAATAATTCAAATAAGCATCAAAAACCTCAACTGAAGAGCACAAATTCTATCATTGTGGAGCATGGATGCGTCAGGCATTTGGTTGGAGACAATGCTATAAGAAATAGATTCACAAGGTCTTGCATCTAAGACCCTGAAAAGGTCAGCTCCCACAAGAAGGGAACTACCAGAGAGCATGACTTGTGAATGAGAATTCCAGTTTTCTGCTTAAGTATGCTTCTGGTTGCAATGCTAAGAGACTTATGCTCTTTTGGATAACTCTGTCATAAAAGACAACTTCCACGCTCAATTATACCTGTTACACTACCCTGAAAGCACACATACATATGACAACTACACATGAAATCTAGGGATATACATCAACTCTAAAATAACTTCAAGTAACATTGACACACTAGAAATGTACACCCCAGTCAAAATTAGGGTCAGTACTCTTTGCACATCAAAAATAAATTTCCTTAATGAGCTATTATTTAGATGACAAAGAATTACAAAGACTCATGTAGAGAAATGTGGATCAGTGCCCTGCTCCATGCTAATATTCAAGACAGCAAGTTCTTAGACTCCTGATAAATGACAAAGTTAATTCACTAGACAATAGCTATTATAGGTTGCATGCTTAATGCAATTTCTTACTCATCATCCACAAGTAATATAAACAAAAGTTAACAAATATAATAAAGAAAAGGACAACGGGTGCCATACTGGAGCAAGTTCATCTTCATCCTCCCATGAATCTTTTACATCATTCTCTTCTACATCTTCCTCATCCCATGCACTTTTAGGCAGATCCTTTTTAGGAAGAGGTGGAATTACATCATCCTCTGAAATGGTTGTAAACATAAACATAAAATGTATCGTCGTTTGTATAAAATATAAAATAAGAGCACAAAAAGGAAAATTCTAAGAAACAAGGTCCAAAAATACTTCAAGATGATATTTTTGCGGCATAACTATCCACAACTCCAAACACCAAGAAAATAAAATAAACACAATCCATACGGCCCCAAAATTAAATCAAAGCAATACTCTTAAACAAATTCACAAGAGAACATTCAAATCAGCCAGAATTGGAAAAACCCTATTCTCCACACCAGGATTTTATATAAGCTTCATTATGCTTACCTTAGTCTGCACCATGATTTCAAGCCAAGAAAGAGATCGAATATATATATACCAACCTCCATGGTTGTTAGTTCAAATTTTCCAACCATGTCACTAACTCAAGTAATGAAACCCTACCATTAATCAATCTGTCAACAGTTTTCTTCTCACATAAAGCTTGTTCCTCCTTCCCATCCTTCCAATACATAAACCTTACCAAAAAAATTTTGGTAGGTTCCGAAAAATCATAATAGGTTAAGATAGGGAAGTTCTAATTCCCATCAGACTCCAAACATTCCTCAAATAATTCTAATTGTGTTCAGTACCAATTAAATTTTCCTATTCCTTGCTCTTCTACTCTAGAACTTGTTGTGTCAAGATAAAAATGACATTTATTTAAGTATCTCCACTGAATAAGGCCTAATCACATTGTACATGCTAATACACATAGATTCCATCACTTAATATGTAACGAGATTACCTGTTAGCTTAGGCCGAGTTGCACAAGTATACATATGATTAAAGACTAACGAGAGCACCTTATAATAATGAAACAAGTATGCTATATTTTGTCAAGTCAGTTAAACTTCCAAGATCAAATTCTTGTCCCAGAAAGTCTTACAACATTAATATGTTTTACCAGAAAGCACAACCCAATTTTACTAAAACTCAGTTGAGAGAAAAAAATTGAAGACCAACTTAACTCAAGACAAAACAAAAGACAAATAACTGCTATAATCCAATCAAAAGTTCTCAAATTCCACCCCAGTTTAAAAATCCACACAAATTCCATCAAACAAAACTCATAAAATAAAAGAACAATGCTCACCCCAATCTTCCATCTTCCTTGCAGAATCCAAAGTTCAAATATCACCTGCACATCAACACAAGGCAACACATCAATTATTCGACAAAAAGAAAACCTTAAATTCGTATTTATTATCATCGAGAAAACCCAAACAAAGAAAAATTAGTCTAAAAAGTCCAAGAGCAAATTGAACAAGCCGAAAATAGTAAGTAATCAAAGAAGAAGACAGCAATCGAAAATTTGATAAGCAGCGAACGAAGAAAATAGAATCCACTTAGAGTCGAATCGAATCGAAGCGAACTTACCGAGGTGGAGAAATTATTCGAACCAAAACCCTAAAAGACGAACCAAGACGAAACGAAAAGAAAGTGAGAGAAAATATAGGGAACTCGAATCTTCTAAGAAGAATCGAAAAAGTATTGATGGTCGGTCAGAGTTGTTAGCGCCAGAGGGTAAAAGCTGGAGGCTTTCAAAGCCTATGCTGTTTTCGAAGACTGAAATACACCGGTAGAGTTTAGGGTTAAAATCATTTCACCCATTAAGTTTCAGAAAATATTTTTAGACCCAGTGATTTTAGGAAGTGACATTTTTGTCCTGATAATTTTGGGGAAGTGTTTAAAATCATTTTCACCCTTTAGGTTTTGGAGAATTTTAGTAGTCCATTACACTTCATTTTATGGCTTCATCAAAGATTAAATTTTTCCAATACTTAGCGTTTTGGCATTAAGGTGACATGAGCAACAAGACAATTTTGCATCGAACATTAAGCTTAATTTTAATTAGTTTTAATTGCGTCAAGCAATTGATATATTTTGTTTTATTTTTTATTTTGAAAAATGTTATTATATAATTGACTAAACTAAATTTTTACCTATTTAACTCTCACCATTGATTAAAAGCTTCCAAGGGCGTTTGCGCCTCAAAAGAGGTTGATGTAGCCCTACAATATAAGTTATTTAAACGATATCAATGTATTTGACAACAAGGCATTGAAGATATCAATATCTTTTTTGTAAGTCATTGATAATATGCAATTTTAAGTTGTCAATTATAGGGGTGGATGGGTTTGAATACCCCTAAATCCCATGGAACTGGAATAACCGACATGTATCGATTCCTAAATGCCTGGAACTGAGCCTGAAACACAGGTTGTGGGTACCTTAGAGAATTACAATACCCCTTATTATTCACAAGAATGACAATATACCTTGTGAAAATTAAATACACCCCCGATTGTTCATAGAAATTACAAATAAATCCTAGCCACCCGTCGATTCCACCCTAGTTACTCGAACCTCAGTTCTGGCTTTAGTTTATGGTTCCAGTTCCTAAAATAGTGGAACCGAAGCCGAAATCATATAATGTCGGTTTCCACCAAAATTTGAAACCAAAACTAACCCTTTCCATGCTGGTTTTGGGTAGGAACCAAAATCGAAACCTTGGGCACCCACCGATTCAGATTCTACTCAGATTTCTTGCTCGCCCCTAGTCAATTATATCATTTATAGAAGAGCTAATAACAATTTCTTATAGTATTGAAGACAATTAATGAAAATATTTTGGCTCCGTTTGGTTGGTTATTTAGAATAACAATCTAGCATTTTTGGAAAATAGGATAAGATTCTAAGAAGTTTTTTGTACATTTATGAATAACATTTTCTGAAAATAATTAGATTATTTTTAATCCTATAGTTTGTTAATTTAACTAAACACCCCCAACAATAAAAGTTTATAAATTAACAAAAACACCCCACCCACGTATTGCCTGCAGCCAACCACCACCGCCGAGAGGTGGCTGGAATCTGTCGCAATGGCGCACGATCGATTGGATCTAGCTAGTCGTGCTTTGATATGGCTCTTTTCTGGTTAGATCCACTGTGGATCTAGTCAGAAAATGCCAGATCTATGGTAACAGATTTTGCCGTCACAAGACATGGTCGTCATCAATGGCCAAGTCTGGCTGTTAACAGCCAGATCTTTAGTCGTAGATCTGACCTTTTCCAACTAGATTTTTAGCTAGATTGGACGCGATTAGGTCGAGATCTGCCGGATTGTCTTGCAATTCGAATTACGATTTGTTTTGGCCACCTTCTAATGATGGTGGCGGGAATCTGGCAATATGTGGGTGGATATGAGTGTTTTTGTCAACTTATAAACTTTTATTTTTAGGGGTGTTTAGTTAAATTAACAAACCTGAGGGATTAAAAATAATCTAAATATTTTGAGTTAAATAGAATAAGATTAAATTTTGAGAATATTAAAATAAATATATTTTTGAGTTTTTAGTATATGATAATGGAATAGGATAGGATAGGAAAAATGTGCCAAACGGACCCAAATTTTTCTAAAGTATTAAAAAAAGGACCTAGTGATCATACCATTTCAGTTAACATATTTTACTAACGGATTTTAACGGTTTGTGAGAAAGTTTCATTTTGCAACTTTTTGAGTGAGAAATTATCGTTAGTCCAAATCTTGTGTGGGAAATTATCGTTAACTCTTTATAGAAAGGGCAAACCTAGTATGTGGAATACTAGGTTTGCCTTTGACGATTCGAGACTGTTTTGGCTTTTAATTGTAGTTATTGACATAGAGACAGGTAAAGAAGAGTAGATAATATTTTAATAAATTCAACGCTAATCAGTATTTGAACAATAATACTCATAGTTCATTATTACAAGTCTATTACTTTATTATAATTTAAAGCGGTAATTATAATCTTATAGAATTTAACGATGAACTTATAGAAATAAAAATAAAATAAAAAAATAAAAAAAACCTTCGGATAAGGAACCGACCAAATAAAAATAGAGAGGATAAATTATAATCCTCATGTTTTTTGGCCTAAGGTGTAAGGTCAATGACTATTATTTCAAAAAATAGCAAATACCTCCCTACATATAATAGATTATAGAAGCAAGGATTTTGACATAAATGGAGGCCTAAGCGGGCTGGTAGCGCCTTCCTCATAAGTCATAAGGCGGTTGAGTGAGCACCAAGCACACACACGAGTTTATATAACTGAGAGAGACTGTTTATTTATTTATTTTTATTATCACCTAATTTTCTATTCGGTTATTCCTTCGGCCCCAAGCCTATTTCCTCGCTCTCTGGGGGCCTATAAGTACCCATTTCTTCTGTCGTTATTTTCTCCACTTTCTCCTCTTGGTTTCTTTAGAGAGAAACCCAAAAGCAAATAAATAAATCAATCTTGATCGAGACAAACGCTATTTGTTCATCAGGTATTTCTATTTTCATGCATTGTCTCTCTTTCATTTCCAGTTTTGCAAGTTTTTAGATTATGTTATTTGATTTAATTCGTTTCATATTAGGGTTTTCTGTTTTATAATCTTCTTGTTTATATATATTTTGTTACAGTTCTTGAGGAATTCAAGAAAAGGGTTTTTTGTGTGCGTGATTGAATTAGAAATAGTGGTTGAGTTGAGCTGTGTTGTGTTATTGAATTGAAGAAGAATTATGAGCTCTCATTCTCAAGTTCGAAATGATAGAAATGATAGAAGGGATAGGCCTAGATTTACTGCTCAAGGTGCCCGCCAAGAATGGATCCCAAGAGGAGCAACACCCACGTCTTCAGTAATAACCCCACCTCAGGCCTCGAATGTAATTGGAAATGGGATTAGTGGGCCAACAAGTTATAGCTCCATGCCGCGAGATAACCACGGCAGAGGAAGAATTGACTTCAGAGGGCAAAAGGGGCAACCTGTGAATAATCGTCGGGATAGGAATGGGAGTAAGGATAAGAAGGAGCAGGACCTGAATATGCCACAACTTGTACAAGAAATTCAGGAGAAGCTCGCAAAGGGTTCGGTTGAGTGCATGATTTGTTATGATATGGTTAGGAGGTCTGCACCAATATGGTCTTGCTCGAGTTGTTACTCAATTTTCCATTTGAATTGCATTAAGAAATGGGCTCGGGCGCCTACTTCTGTTGATTTGTCAGCTGAGAAGAGTCAGGGGTTTAACTGGCGGTGTCCGGGATGTCAATCTGTGCAGCTGCTGTCATCAAAGGAGATTCGGTATGTTTGTTTTTGTGGGAAGAGGCCTGACCCACCTTCTGATTTGTATTTGACTCCACATTCGTGTGGGGAACCATGTGGGAAGCAGCTTGAGAGCGAGATTCCAAATTCTGGTTTGAGTAAGGAGGATCTTTGCCCTCATGTTTGTGTCTTGCAGTGCCATCCAGGTCCATGCCCTCCTTGTAAGGCATTTGCTCCACCCCGTTTGTGCCCTTGTGGGAAAAAACTAATTACAACTCGATGCTCTGATCGAAAGTCTGTTCTAACCTGTGGTCAGCAGTGCAATAAGCTTCTTAGTTGCTTGCGGCACCAGTGTGAGCAGATATGCCATTTGGGTCCTTGTGATCCTTGCCAGGTTCTTGTCAATGCATCATGTTTTTGCAAGAAAAAGCTGGAGGTTGTTCTTTGTGGAGACATGGCTGTGAAGGGGGAAATTAAAGCAGAAGATGGTGTCTTTTCTTGTTGTTCAACTTGTGGAAAGGAGCTTAGTTGTGGACACCATAAATGTGGTGAAATTTGTCACCCTGGCCCTTGTGGGGATTGTGAATTGATGCCAAGTAAGATCAAGTCTTGTCATTGTGGAAAAACAAGCTTGCAGGAGCAAAGGAAGAGTTGTTTGGACCCAATTCCAACTTGCACACAAAAATGTGGCAAAGCTCTTGCTTGTGGAGTGCACCATTGTAACGAGGTGTGCCATTCTGGGGATTGTCCACCTTGTTTGGTTCATGTCACTCAAAAGTGTTGTTGTGGTTCAACATCTCGAACTGTGGAATGCTATAAAACAACAGGGGATGAGAAGTTCACATGTGAAAAATCTTGTGGGCGGAAGAAGAATTGTGGCAGGCACCGGTGTAGTGAACGGTGTTGCCCTCTTTCCAACTCTAACAACCTTGTTTCTGGAGATTGGGATCCACACTTTTGCCAAATGTCCTGCGGGAAGAAGCTGAGGTGTGGACAGCATTCTTGTGAATCGTTGTGTCACAGTGGTCATTGCCCTCCCTGCCTTGAAACAATCTTCACTGATCTGACTTGTGCTTGTGGGAGGACTTCAATCCCTCCTCCTTTGCCTTGCGGTACACCTACTCCTTCATGTCAGCTCCCTTGTGTAGTTCCTCAGCCTTGTGGCCATTCAGCATCTCATAGTTGTCATTTTGGAGATTGCCCACCTTGTTCAGTGCCTATAGCTAAGGAGTGCATTGGTGGGCATGTGGTTCTCAGGAACATACCTTGTGGGTCAAAGGATATTAGATGTAACAAGCTCTGTGGCAAGACCAGGCAGTGTGGTATGCATGCATGTGGCCGAACTTGTCACCCAGCGCCTTGTGATACTGCTGGAGTATCTGTATCAGGCTTGAAAACTTCTTGTGGGCAGATCTGTGGTGCTCCAAGGAGAGATTGCAGGCATACATGTAAAGCATTATGCCACCCTTCTGCCATTTGTCCTGATGTAAGATGTGAATTTACTGTTACCATCAGTTGTTCTTGTGGCAGAATCACAGCCAGTGTTCCTTGCGATGCTGGAGGCAGCAATAGTGGTTTTAATGCTGATACTGTTTTAGAAGCTTCCCTTCTCCAAAAGTTACCTGTGCCACTTCAACCAGTGGAATCAACTGGCAAGAAGATTCCTCTGGGTCAGAGAAAGCTTATGTGTGATGATGAATGTGCTAAATTGGAACGTAAACGGGTTCTTGCAGATGCCTTTGATATCAACCCTCCTAATTTGGACGCACTTCATTTTGGTGAGAACTCTGCTGTGTCTGAGTTGCTTGCAGACCTGTATAGGCGAGATCCGAAATGGGTGCTTTCTGTGGAGGAGAGATGCAAGGTCTTGGTGCTCGGAAAGAACAGAGTATCTACAAATGGTCTTAAGGTTCATGTTTTCTGTCCAATGCTGAAGGATAAGAGAGATGCAGTAAGGCTAATAGCTGAGAGGTGGAAGCTTGCTGTCCAAGCTGCTGGTTGGGAGCCAAAGCGTTTCATTGTGGTTCATGTCACACCCAAATCTAAGCCCCCACCGCGGATTATTGGGATCAAGGGTGCATCCAGTGTAAATGCAACTCATCCACCAGCTTTTGATCCTCTAGTGGACATGGATCCCAGGCTTGTTGTTTCTTTTCCAGATTTGCCCAGGGAAGCAGATATAAGTGCATTGGTATTAAGATTTGGAGGGGAATGTGAACTGGTTTGGTTGAACGACAAGAATGCATTGGCTGTATTTCATGATCCGGCCCGAGCAGCAACTGCTATGAGGAGGTTGGATCACGGATCAGTTTATTATGGGGCTGTTGTGGTTATGCAAAATGGCGCATCAGCAGCTTCAACAGCTACCAACGCCTGGGGAGGTGCAGGGACAGTCAAGGAAGGAGCGACCCTTGCATCTCTGAAGGGCAACCCATGGAAGAAGGCTGTAGTTCAAGAGCCGGGTTTGAGAGAAAATTCATGGGGTGAAGAAGAATGGTCTGGTGATTTCGGAGATCTGCAGGCATCCGCATGGAAAAAGAAAGATGCTCCTATTGCTGCTTCAATAAACCGCTGGACTGTCCTAGACTCAGAAACATCTACGAGTTCATCTGCTGCACCTCTGAGAGCTGAAGATCCTTTAAAAAAGGCAGCAACTCAATCCAGTTCAGGATTTGAGTCAAATTCAAGTAGGTCAAATCCAGCGGGGCAGCCTGGGACAACAACTTTGAATGAAACAGAGCAGTCAGAGGTGGTTGATGACTGGGAGAAGGCGTATGATTGATAGAAATGATATATTTGAACGAACTTATGATTTTGAGAGCAAAAAAAAAAAAACATTTTTTTTGCTTTTTCGTTTAATCAACGAGCGTATTTTCTATAATTCGCATTCCCTTTGCTTAGTTTTTTTTGTCATTAAATTGTGGTGGGAAGTGCGAACATTTAATTTCGCTGTACGGAAGGATATTGATATTTTCTGTGTAGGTTAATGTTTGTTATATGGAAGAAGAAGCTAGAAATACTATTTTGTAATTGAGGGTATTCTGCTTGTCAAAGGAAGTTTGTAATGTCATTTTTTACAGAGAAGATCCTAATCCTATTGAACTTCCCTTTTCAATTGCATCTTTTAAATGAAAAAATGGCTACGACAGAAAGCACATAGTTGGAACCAACTAATCATATAGTTGGAACCAACTAATTAAACAGTTTCATGTAGTCTGAGACATGTACTCAAGCAATAATCAGTTGGTTATCGCCTTACATTGACATGTTCATGTTCAGATTTTCTTCTTTCCAACTTTTTCACATTATTAATGGATGAAAATCCTCTCATTTAAAACATTTTAGGATCGATTTTGGCGGAGAAAAGGCTTTGTCTATGAATTCCACTCCCTAAGGGTGTGGATGGAGACATGGAGAATCCCTCCCATCAAATATTAGAATAGTTTAAAAAAAGGAAAATGTTATGGCTACAACTTTTTCTCACAACCTTTCTTTCTCGCAATTCTGACATGACAACTTTCAATTAGTTAGCTTCCAATGGATTCCACCTAATAAATTACCAATTACAAACCGTCACGTTAAGATTATAAGAGAGATTGTAAAGGTAACATTTTCAATTAACACGTTTGTAATATTTTCCTTTGGTTGGCAAATCTTATATATGTATATTTAATGATTTTGTAACTTAATATTTAATGATTTAAGCTTTTGATGCTGCTTTTTGCTTATATAACAGGTGATTTGCACCCAAACTTACATTTTGTAACCAGTACTTTGGGGGATATTCTTTAATTTTCTTAAGTGCAATTGAATGCAACACCTAGTATCAAGCGCATACAAGATGCAAAACTAGTGGCAAGATTGGGGGATTTATGAACTTGTCCATGAAATTCTGGAGGCCTATTTTTATTCCTTCTACTTTTATTGACAACGACAATCATGGAATATTTGAGCTTGCAGTTCTACATTGCCATTAAAAAAACTGTTTAGGTTCATAAAGAAAAACGAATTTTCCTCAATATCATCTGACAGGAGCCAGCTAGAATTTTGAAGAATATGTAGAGAGAAACGCGAAGCCGACTGAATTTACAGAACACTCCACCTACTTGACGTAAAGGAAGGATGCAAATGAGTATATATTCCTTATCTTCTACATTTAAGGATTGAGTATTTGAGTCCTTGGTATCCATTTCTTGATTTCTCCTCTTAACCTATTAATTTCTCTCTATCTCCCTATCTAGACTTAATTCTATATTATCTATCTGTGTTATTCTTCTCCTCCTTTATCACCCAAGGAGCAAAAATATTAGCTACTAAGACATTATAACTACCATCCAACATTTCACTGCATCAAGAATCTAATAGAAAATCATTAAACGGTAAATCCACCAAAAATATTAAAGGAACTGACAAAACAGATGCTGCAATGAAGTCTATACAGATCTGAGACAGATTTAGATGTAAAAAACAGAGACTCATAGCTAACTTAACAGCTTATTAACTAAGTTATAAGATTACACCGTTTGATAACCTTAGGGGGATCTTACCCGAGCCTATTTTCACACCATGCTGCTTCACAGATTTCAATGGCATTTTCACACCATGCTGCTTCAAAGAGTCCGTTACAGGAACTGCATATGTAACACCAGACCATATTTCTCTCAACTGCAATATTGTCATGTCAACTGTTCCAACAGGTAGACCTGATTGAGCGGCCCCTGCCATGCATCCATAATCTTTAAGAAATTATAGTTAAGAACCTTCTCCAATGCTCTTCTTGCTTTGTCTTCATCAGCTATCGTTGAAAGAGTGCCTGATCGTGCATAACTACATTAGAGACATACCTGGTAAGTTCCAGTCTTATCAGATTTGAACTACAATATATATATATATATATTGAGAAAAAGAAACATGTGAAACACTATAACTAAATCGAGATTTATCAGGCCTGGATATTTGAGAGTATCAATCAATGAAGTTAATCAGTTGCAACATACCATCGTCCAGGAAACCGATCAGCTTGAACAGATGAAACTTGAGCGGCTACCATTATTTTCGTAGTTGAAGTCAGAACCATTCCCCAATTTCTTATATACAACTTTTGCTTACAGAAATTTGCACCAGAAATAATCCTCAAACCCTTAAGACCTACTTCACGTGCAAATGCTGATGCAGCCTACGATGCTGCCACCTCCACTATATGCAATTAAAACAGAAATAGATCACATATCGTATGTCTAATCAAGGAAGCCATCATTTTCAATCATCCCCATCACCATCCCTATCAAATTTGAACAGATGAAAGTGTTAACTGAACCTTCTTCTTACCGTAATTAACATAGAGCATTTGGGCAGCTGGATGAACTTTTGCAGGATTCTGATCTGAAAAAAGTTTAATACTCAGTAAAGTTGTATCAAGTAAACTTCAATTTCTCTTTTGGACCAAATTGAGGAAGCTGGTTCAAACATTCACGATAATTTTCGGCCTTCATAAGTAACTGCATGACTAAGGACATTATAAATTCAGTCGGCTTCACATTTCTCTCTGCCATTTTATGAAGGAGTTCAACAACTTTTGGCATCTCATCATTTTTTAGGAAACCAAACATGAGCGTACCAAATGTGACTACATTTGGAGCACAACCTTTTTCCTCCATATATAACAACAACTCATTTGCCTTTTCTAGTTCTCCACTGTTACAGAGCCCATTGATCAAGGTGGTATATAAAATCACATCAGGCCTAATCCCTTCTGAAATCATCTTTTGATAAAGACTAAGAGCTTTGTTGACCATTTTGTTCTTGCAATACCAATTGATTAAAGTACTGTACCATACAACATTAGCTCTATACCCCTCTCTAGTTATAGAATTCAACAACTCTCTTGCGTAACCAATTCCACCTGCCAAGCAATAACCATTCATTAAAATGCTATAAATATAAGCGTCAGGTTCCACACCTAGTTGAACCATAAGTTGCAACAACCTATTTACTTCGTCCAGTTTCCCTTCCTTGCAAAGAAAATCTATGACCACACTAAATGTCACCACACAAGGCTGCACACCTTGATCCATCATCGATATAAATAAACTTTTAACAATCTCCCAATCACCCACACGACAAAAACCATGAATTAGAACAGTATAAGTTACTATGTTTGGACTAATTCCCGAGCTCTTCATTTCCAAAAATAACTGTCTAGCCTTCTTAATTAATCCATCCTTACAAAGACCATCGATTATAATACTATAGGTAACCACGTTTGGCCTACAAGTAACACCAGATTCTTCATTTCCCTTAGCCATTTCTTCATGCAACTTAATGGCAACACTTACATTCCCAGTTTGACACAATCCGCCCATCAAAGTCCCATAAGTGATCACATCAGGCCTACAACCAACAGTAACCATTTTCTTAAGCAACTCCATCGACTCCATAATCTTTCTCTCTACGCACAGACCTTTGATCAAACAAGTAAAAGTCACCACATCTGGGCTAAAACCCTTCTTCAAAATCACCCCAAAAACCGCAAAACTATCCGATGACCTTTCAATATTACAGAAGCAATTAATCAAAATTTTCAAAGAAATAAAATCTGGAGACAACCCAGTTGAATTAAAACACTTATAAAGCGAAATCATTTCATAATAATACTTCTTCTTAGCTAGTGCACCAAACAATATGTTGAATGATGAAATTGGAGAAATAGGTTGCGAATTAATCATGTAATAAAAAAAGTTCAATGCTTCATTCAGAGTAAAGTTACCCGATCGACAATTTTCTTTGAGGAATTTTGCAAGTGAGGATCGTTCAAGGGGTTTTTCGAAAGAATACAAAACTTCATTTTTGGAGCTTGAAGTTGTGAGGTTGTGTAAGTGAGCCAACAAAGATGAAATGTTCCCTTTCAGAGATGAGTTTTGAGAGATTGAAGATGAACGAAATGGGGATCTCAAAGCCATGTATGGAGATTGAAGAGTGTTTTTCGGAAGTAAGGTCATTGCAAACTTATGTAAAGTATCGATCTTTCCTTACCAAACCACCTTCTTGATTTCTAAAATGAGTGAATAACTTTTTCTCCCCCAAAAAATGGCTTAATGACTTTTCCACCCACAAACTTTTAAAATATCATTTTACTATCTAAATTTGTATTTCGACGACGAACAAAGAACAAATTTAATTCAAACTATTATGGCTTTTGAAGAAAGAAGGCCGATGAATATTTTGGTGGTAGAAGATTGTATTTGGTGGTTAGGTTTGATCGAAATTTGACTTGGGAGGAACGGTTGCGCTAGGGATGGACATAGGCTGAGGCGAGGCTAGGGACCCCTGTCTTTGACCTTGGCCTGAAAGGCCAAGGAAATTCTCCAGTCTCGGCCCGTATCTCGAACGGAAAATTCAGAGAATCCTCGAATTAGGTCCAATCCCTAAATGAGGAATTCAGGGATTCCTCGTTTAGGGTTTTTCATTATAATTTTTTTTTTAATTTATAATGATTTATTATAATGAATCAAAGTATCAAAATTATATTTATGACTACATTATACATATATGTAAATATATTATATATTAATGGTACAGTATTATGTATTATCGTATTAATAACAAGTATTAACATATGAATATATGACATTATGATTACAGATAATAACATATGATGTATAATATATAATATATTATAATAAATTCTAAATAAATTATACCATAAATTCTAAATAAATAGCTATTATAATATAACAAGGGCAATTAGGTAATGGAATTGAAATAATGATTCAGACAAAAAAAAAAAAAAAAATTATAATGATTTATTGATTTATTATAATCGATTAAAATATCAAATGGTATATATATACAAGGCGAGGATGGGCCGGGCTGAGGCGGGCAACACCAATCTCGTCCCCGAATTCGGGGACCGATTTTCAGCTTGGGCCTGACCCAAATCCGAAATAATTCGGGGAAACTTCACCCCGTTCGAGACAAGTCTCCATGAGGGTGGGTATTATGCCCATCCTTAGGCTGCATAAACCCTAATTACTCGATTGTCAGAGATTGACTGAGTCGGTGAGAGAAGGGTTTGAAGGTTTTTAGTAAGTGATGATCGGGAAAGATAACGATGGTGATGCGAGTCGCAATAATGCCAAAACTGAAAGTGGAATATAAATTTAGGTAATAATGTAATATTTTAATATTTTATGATGAAAAAATGTTATTAAATCATTATTTAGGTGAGAAAAAACCGTTTACTCTTTCGAAAATTGTTCACTTAGCACCCTGAACGTTAAAAATGTAAATCCATGCTCAAGTGCTTTACGGGTGAAGGTGGTTTTCTAATGAATCCAAAATTGTCCGATGGATCAAACAAAATGCAACCAATTTATATAAGTATTCAAGCGGAAATTTTTTTTACTTTTTTTTTTTTTTAAATTATAAGATTTAAATAAATCATAGTATTAAAGTTTAAATTTAATTTACAATGATATTAAAAAAATATTTTTTTCTTTATTCTTCAAAATTTTACATATACCAAAATTTTAAATATAGTACAGAAATTGTACTCATAATGAATTATAAATAATATTATTTTAGTAATATAATACTTCACATATTCGAATGTGATAAATTAAAATTCAAGAAATTGTTTTCTACTTTTTAAAAGGTCATATGAATAATGTTTTGTTAATCACACTACTTATATTATTCACATATCTATATTATTAAAATTAATATTATGTATACATCTATTATAATTAATAATTCTATATTATATAACAGAGTTATATCAAAGGACTTGAAGTTTAATATAATAAAAATAATCTAATTTATTGACGGATTTGAGGTTTAAAATAATAAAAATTATCAAATTTACAACATTTAAGGATCGATTTTGGTGAAGAAAACGTTATGTCTATGTGGAACAAAGTAAAATTTTGTATCACTATAAAAGCAAAAGTATGCTAAACATATAAAATATAAAGAATTTTCTTTTTTAACTCTAAAATAAATAGAATAAATCTTTGAATTTTGTAGTGATTCCTGTGCAAGAAGAACCGGGTTCCACTCTCTACAAGAGCGTATGGTGACATGGGATCATAGAAGAACAACAAATTCCACCCCTTAACAGTGTGGATGGAGACATGAAGAATCCCTCCGATCAAAGATCACAATAGGTAAAAGAATTCTGGAGGACTATTTTTATTCCTTTACATTTATTGACAACGACAACCATGGATTATTTGAGCTTGTAGTTCTACATCACCATGAACTTCCCTCAATATCATCTGAGACTGAAAGGAGCCAGCTCGAATTTTGAAGAATATAACATTATGCAAAGTATGTACCTTCAAGTGAAATCTTGGGTACAGCACTCCAGATGCACAGAGAATTTACAACGACAACCATGGATTATTTGAGCTTGTAGTTCTACATCAGAACTTCCCTCAATATCATCTGACACTGAAAGGAGCCAGCTCGAATTTTGAAGAATATAACATTATGCAAAGTATGTACCTTCAAGTGAAATCTTGGGTACAGCACTCCAGATGCAGAGAGAATTTACACAGAACTCCACCTATTTGACGTAAAGGAAGGATGCAAATGGGTATTTAGTCCTTATCTGCCTATCTAGACTTAATTCTATAGGATCTATATGTGTTGTTCTTCTTCCCTCTTATCACCTAAGTAGCCAAAATATTATCCTACTAGACATTATAACTACCATCTAACATTTCACTGCATCAAGAATCTAATAGAAAATCGTTAAACAGTAAATCCACCAAAAATATTAAATGAAAACAGATGCTGCAATGAAAATATATACAGATTCGAGACATATTTAGATGTAAAAAACACAGACTCATAGCTTACTTAACAGCTTATTAACCAAGTTATAAGATAACACCGTTTGATAACCTTAGGGGGATCTTACCCGAGTCCATTTTCAGACCAGCTGCTTCATAGATTTCAATGGCACTTTGAAATCCCCATATCGACCAAATCTCCGTGGATCATAGTTACAGCAACTGCATATGTAACACCAGACCATATTTCTCTTGACTGCAATGTTGTCATGTCAACAGTTCCCACAAGTAGATCCCATTGACCGGCCCCTGCTGTGCATCCATTTTCTTTAAGACATTATAGTCAAAAACCTTCTCTAATGCTCTTCTTGCTTGGTCTCCATCAGCTATCGTTGACAGAGCACATGCACGTGCATAACTACATTAGAGACACACCTAGTAAGTTCCAGTCTTATCAGATTTGAACTAAAAAATATATATATTGAGAAAAGAAACATGTGAAACACTATAAATAAATCAAGATTTATCAGGCCTGGGTATTTGAGAATATCAATGAATGAAGTTAATCAGTTGCAACATACCATCGTCCAGGAAACTGATCAGCTTGAACAGATGAACTTGTGCGGATACCAATTTTCATAGTTGGAAGTCAGAACCATTCCCCAATTTCTCATACAAAACTTTTGCTTACTAAAATTTGCACCAGAAATAATCCTCAAACCCTTAAGACCTACTTCTTGTGCAAATGCTGATGCAGCCTGAAACGCTGTCACCTCCACTATATGCACTTACAACAGAGACAGATCACATGTCGTGTGTCTGATCAAGGAAGCCATCATTCTCAATCATCCCCACCACCATCCCTGTCAAATTTGAACAGATGAAAGTGTTTACTGAGAATTCTTCTTACCGTAACCAAAATAGAGCATTTGGGCAGCTGGATAAACTTTTGCAGGATTCTGATCCAAAAAGAGTTTTAACACTTTTGGACCAGAAATTGAGGAAGCTGGTTCAAACATTCACGATAATTTTTCGGCCTTCATAAGTAACTGCATGACTAAGGACATTATAAATTCATTCGGCTTCACATTTCTCTCTGCCATTTTATGAAGGAGTTCAACAACTTTTGGCATCTCATTATTTTTGAGGAAACCAAACATGAGCGTACTAAATGTGACTACATCTGGAGCACAACCTTTTTCCTCCATATATGACAACAACTCATTTGCCTTTTCTAGTTCTCCACTGTTACAGAGCCCATTGATCAATGTGTTATACACAATCACATTAGGCCTAATCCCTTCTGAAATCATCTCTTGATAAAGACTAAGAGCTTTGTTGACTATTTTGTTCTTGCAATACCAATTGATTAAAGTAGTGTACCTAACAACATCAGTTCTATACCCCTTTCCAGTTATAGAATTCAATAACTCCCTTGCATCACGAATTCTACCTGTCAAGAAATAACCATTCATTAAAATGTAAGTATAAGAGTTGGGTTCCACACCTTGTTGAATCATAAGTTGCAACAACCTATTTACTTCGTCAAATTTCCCTTTCTTGCAAAGAAAATCTATGACCACACTAAACGTCACCACACAAGGCTGCAGACCTTGATCCGTCATCGATATAAATAAAATTTTAACAATCTCCCAATCGCCCAGACGACAAAAACCATGAATTAGAACGTTATAAGTTACTACGTTTGGACTGATTCCCGAACTCTTCATTTCCAAAAATAACTGTCTAGCCTTCTCAATTAATCCAGCCTTACAACAATCAATTATAATTCTATAGGTAAATACGTCTGGCCTACAAGTAACACCAGATTCTTCATTTCCCTTAGCCATTTCTTCAAGCAACTTAGTGGCAACACTTATCTTCCCTGTTTTACACAATCCATCCATCGAAGTATTGCAAGTGATGACATTAGGCCTACAACCAACAGCAACCATTTTCTTAAGCAATTCCATTGATTCCATAATCTTTCTCTCTACGCACAGACCTTTGATCAAACAAGTAAAAGTCACCAAATCTGGGCTAAAACCCTTCTTCAAAATCACCCCAAAAACCCGCAAAACTATCCCATACCCTTTCAATATTACAGAAGCAATTCATCAAAACATTAAAAGAAATCAAATCTTGAGACAACCCAGTTGAATTCAACCACTTATAAAGCGAAATCACTTCATGATAATGCTTCTTCTTTGCAAGTGCACTAAACAATGTAGTGAATGATGAAATTGGAGAAATAGGTTGCGAATTAATCATGTAATAAAAAAAGTTCAATGCTTCATTCAGAGTAAAGTTGCCCTGATCGACAATTTTCTTTGAGGAATTTTGCAAGTGAGGATCGTTCAAGGGGTTTTTCGAAAGAATACAAAACTTCATTTTTGGAGCTTGAAGTTGTGAGGTTGTGTAAGTGAGCCAACAAAGATGAAATGTTCCCTTTCAGAGATGAGTTTTGACAGATTGAAGACGAACGAAATGGGGATCTCAAAGCCATGTATGAAGATTGAAGAGTGTTTTTCGGAAGAAAGGTCATTACAAAGTGCAAACTTATGTAAAGTATCGATCTTTCCTTTACAAATCACCTTCATGATTTCGAAAATTGTTCACTTAGTAACCTGAAGGTTAAAAATGTAAATCCATGTTCAAGTGCTTTGCTGTTGGAGGTGGTTTTCTACTAAATCCAAATTCCAAAATTATCCGGTTGATCAAACAAAATGCAGCCAATTTATATAACAAAAATGCTATACCCACCCAACAATTGCACGGAAACACGTGGAAGCCGCCACATTGGACGGACGTGGTGGATTGAATATTGACATAAATGGACTGATCGTCCAAGCTGTTTGACGAGGCGTCCCATACATCCACAGGACGGTTGTTCATATGAGAAATGGAGCAGCCGTCCATAAAAAGAACAAGATTTGGTTTTTTAAAAAAATCAATGGCTCCCGGAACTTTTATGGGATGGGCATCCGATTGACTTTTATAGGGCTGCCCGTCCATGTTATCAGGACGGGCGTCCCAGATCTGGAGCGGTCATTCATAGTGGAATGGACGACCGTCCATAAAAAGTTGATTTGTTTTTTAAAAAAATCAATGGACGCCCGATCTGAACTTTTAGACGGGTCTGCTTAATCATGGGACTCGTCCACATTATGGGCAGGGCATCCATACATCCTGAGCAGTCGTTCATAGTGGAAATGGGACACCCATCCATAAAAAGTTGATTTGTTTTAAAAAAAATGGACGCCCGTCCAAATTTTATGGACGGGCGTCCAGTTAATATGGACGGCCGTCCTCATTATATGGACGGCCGTAGTCCATTTTTTGTTTTGTAGCGGTTGTCCATATAATGTGGATGACCGTCATGAAACGAAGCACTGCCGTCCATTGTTTGTGAATTTTTTTTATAAAAATAGTTTTAAAATATATCGGACGGTTGTTCACAAAGATGTTGAGAAGGTGGACTACTGAACAACCTACACTAGATGGACTGCCGTCCCCAGTTTCTGAAATTTTAATTATTTTAAAATATAATGTAAATATGGACGACAGTCCATGTAATTTGGATGGTCGTTTCTTGTGTATGGACGCCAGTCCATGTCGTTTGGACGGTCATCTGCATTACATGGATTGGCGTCCATATTTGTTGAATTTTTTTTGTTTAATTAATATTAATGAATGGCTTGTCTAATATGCTTCATTTGTAAGCGCCAAAAATTTTTCTTCTCTCCTCCTTCGTCTCCGTCATTTGTTTTTCTTTGCGCCATTTGTTTTATTCGCTTCTCCTTCGTTGCTTTTCACTTCTCCTTCGTTGCGTGTTGTGATTCCTTCCTTCGACGCCGGTTGCTTCCTCAACAGCCAAGCACCAGCAGCAATAGCTTGTTTTATAAAGATAACTGAGAAATAGAACACTTCTATCAAACCTGTTAAAGCTCGGATTTTTTGTTAAGGTAACGATTTTTTGACTTATTTTATATATTTATTTAGTTTCATATTCTATTTTGGATTGAATATATGTTTGATAGATAATATTTGTTGGCGACAGTTGTGAACTAGATTCATGAAGCAGCCCCTTGGTATTAGTTGTGCATGAAATAACTGAATATGGAAGAGTCTAGTTTGCCTCGTTTCAATGATGTTGAGGTAAATTGTGTTTGAAACTTTTTTAAATATGGTGTATTGTATTGTTTATTATAATGCGTTGTATTAGCACATTCTAATTTTCTTTATTATAAAACCATTGAATCGGGAAAATGAATGTGATGAATTAGGAGATACGGGATGTGCAGAGGAAGAAGTGGAGCCTCATATTGGAATGGTGTTTGATTCAGTTGATAGTTTGGTGAAGTATTACAGAAGGTATGGGAATAAAATTAGTTTTGAAGCAATGATACGTACGTCAAAAAAGGAGATGATGGGGAGATAAGATACGTGACTGTGGCGTGTTCTTGTTCTGGGAAGGAGAGAAGTAAATGCAAAATACCTTGAAAAAACAACCTGTTGCAAAAACAGTAAGAGTCGGATTAGTGCATATTTGAATGGTGAATACAAATGGGAAATTAAATCAGTTGTGCTTGAACATAACCATGATCTTACAAGTCTGACAAAAAGAAGATATTTCAAGGTAAACCGAACGATATAGCCTTTTGTGAAAAGGAGGCTTGAAGTTAATGATTAGGATGGGATTAGACAGTGTAAAAATTTTCAATAATGTTCAATTGAGGCAGGAGGTGTAGAGAATTCGACATTTCTACAAAAAGATTGTAGGAATTACATTGAAAAAGTTAGAAGGCTAAGACTTGGAGTTGAAGATGCTTCGGCAATGCTAGATTATTTCATGAAAATGCAAAAGGAGAATTCAAATTTCTGGTACATGATTGATGTAGATGAAGAGAGTCAATTGAAGAATGTGTTATGGGTTGATGCTAGATGCAGGGCCGCATATAAAGATTTCGGTGATGTTGTGACCTTCAACACAACGTATCTGAGGAACAAGTATGATATGCTATTTGCTGCTTTTGTGGGGGTTGATCATCATGGACATTCGACATTGTTAGGTTGTGGGTTAATTTCTTATGAGGACACGGAGATATTTGTATGGCTATTTCG